>JAROYE020000010.1:22136696-23386696 GCA_029619315.2 Dynastes maya | reverse complement strand
ATTGTTTCTTTTATAATGTTAGTCACTCTTACAGGATCATTTTCTAGTAAGAAAACATCTGCGTACTTTGCGCAAATTTTCTGAATAGAGTCCTTTTCTTCTATGTTTAGATTTTTTATAATTATATGAGAAAGTTGACGTCACTTCCGGTGATACCGGAAATGCAATTGAACTGCCGTTAACGCCAAAAGTTAGTTTAGAAAAAAAGTCGAGCTATTTTTTTTTAAAAGCTTCTGTCGCTCAAAAGTTAGTATGGAGGGGGATACTTTAGGACTTCGCTATATATACTTTATTCCCAACCCAATCCCCTTCCTTTTGCGTTAAACACATTTTGTCCTATCTTCTAAGGTAAAATGGTGGGGAGACGTCCAAAAAATCTTCGATGTTTTGCCAAAAACTTCAAGAAATACTCAATCGAATAAAATTTGAATCACTGCCCTAGCTTGTAAGGCGTTTAAGATATCGGCCATTAAAGAAACAGCGAAATTTCGTAAAAATCACAAAATTATGTCGATTATCTCAAAAACTAAGCCAGATAGGTATAGGGAAAAATTATGAAAATTGCCATAAATTGAAGAGAGGTATCTAAAATCGCAAAAATATACAGGGTGTTCTATTTAAAAAAACAATGTGGTATTGTGCACGGCGGAAACTGAACATCCTATATACCTGAATATAATTTTATGTTGTGCAGCATTTGTCTCCGAATACTTTTTATTTTAAAACTTTCTCTATATTGCTCAGGAAAGGAATTATCTTCCACCCACGCACTAGATGGATACGCTATATATTTTGGATTCTTTATATACCCTTCTTAAATACAAGTTAAATGATGTCGCACACCATAGGTCTAGGATGTACCAACTTTCAGAAATCAATTTAATTTTTTGAAAATTTTGACACAGATGCGGAGTCAAATTTAAATATCAATGTCTCTTCTTTGGCATTAGCTATACAAAACGCTGTTGAAATTCTTGAAAAAAAAAACATATACTTGCAGTTCTAAATATCAAAAATGTTATATACCGTGTTCCGAAAATCTTGTCCAAACATGAACATATTTAATTAGGAAAAAAAAAAATTTAAAGCAACCCCTATTTTTTGCCATTTCTGCAAATTCTATTACTAAAATTAAAGCCGTCTTCCAACCCTGTATATTTCTTTCCAGCTACAACATTCCTTGAAATAGAAGTAGGCTATCAATTGGACCGCAAAGCCCATGTAGAACATTTAATTCACTGTGCTAGTTGCAAAATCCAACAAGCTGGGCACCCGGAGTGTAAACCTAATTCGAGTACGCTGCATCCAATGGTGCCAACCGTTTTTATAAGTTAGCTCGCGTTTTCGAGCAATTTCAATTTAAAAATTTTAGGCCCAAAGCACCTTCTGGAACATTCTGGAATTTTCTAGAAAATGTGATCAATGGCTGAAGAGCTTTCTGGAACCCTTGAAAATCTTCCATGAACCGTTCATGGACCATTCGTGAACCTTCTAGAAACTTCCATCCCCCTACTGTCACTTGGTCAAATGGGCATATAAGTGGCGCTCTTAACCGTTGAGAGCCCAGCCTGTTTTCAGATGTGATGGTGTTAACATCTAAATATCAAAAATGGATAAATGTTCTAAATTGAATACCTTTCGTTACGTGTGTAATTAATACCACTCGGCGAAAAATAAGTGCCAAAACCGCTGATTTTTATCAACAATATTTCTCACAAAATGTTTTTACTGATGAATATTGGACGCCGTCTATTGTTTGTACAACATGCGTTTTGAATTTGAATAAATGGACAAAA
Source organism: Dynastes maya (assembly GCA_029619315.2). Classification (NCBI taxonomy): domain Eukaryota; kingdom Metazoa; phylum Arthropoda; class Insecta; order Coleoptera; family Scarabaeidae; genus Dynastes; species Dynastes maya. Next base: position 23,384,900 of record JAROYE020000010.1, on the reverse strand, counting down.
ACCGGAGCCGCTATGTCATTTGGTATTCCGATGATTTGGATCGATCCAAAAGAACATGATCCAGCTGAATGTTATGCGTGCGTGAATTATACTGACGGTATGAACAGAAGAAAAAGTGGTTCTTTGAAATAGATTCCAACAACATACACTCAATTACCGCTGCCGCATTCAAATACAATTTCTATTCCAACAAGACCAATATCAACAGAACAATCTGAGCTATCAGCATTAGAAACCATGAAAACCGAAGAAGCGGGCGTATCAATGTATGAACCATCAAATGTCACTGCACCATGGAATCACATTGAAATCCCGCAATCTCGTTTGAATAATATGATAAGAATCCTGAAACTATCACAGCGACAATTCATTCTTTTGGCAACGGATATGAAACAAACGGACATTTTAGCAGCAGATGTTTGGATATACGGAGCAATCAATCGTCATCATCGTTTTACGAATTTTTTCAAATCCATTGAGAATAATTCACTCGCTTCACTGATATCCGTGGTTTGATTTTAACGATACGAAATGAATATAATCCCGAGCATTGGCGATTGTTTATCGACTCGTCAAAAAGCAGTTTGAAAGCGGTTCTGCTACACAACACCAATTCAAAAAACTCCACTCCGATTGCACTGAGCAGCAATACAAAAGAGACATATGCATCGCTAAAAAAATTATCGATTTAGTGGAAAATAGTAACCAAAAGTGGAAAATTTGTGCCGACTTAAAAGTGGTGGCTCTTTTAAGAGGTATGCAAACGGATTATATCAAAAATGTGCTTCATATGCTTGTGGAATACCCGTTTTGCCGGCGACCAATATAACGAACGCAATTGACCTTTACGTGACGAATTTAGATTGCGACAAAACAATATTATTGAGATTCCACTTGTGCCGATCGAAAAGGTTTTGTTACCGCCGCTCCACATCAAACTAGGAATTATTAAACATTTCATAGAAGCATTGAACCCAGAAGGAAATGCATTCAACGAATTGCGTCGTATTTTTCCACGGTTAAGTGGAATGAAAATAAAAGAAGATAGATGTCTGAATATTGATCTATTGTATTATATCTATTTTGTATTATATTTATTTTACATGAATATTTAATGCCCCGGACATTCGTTGTTTGATGGGGAACAAACGATTTGAAAATGCACCTATTGACATGGAACTTGTGGCATGGAATTGTGTGGAAGCGATTATTGACAATGTTCTCAGAATTATCCGACAATTGGCGCATATTAATTGAAGACATGCTCACTGCTTTTCACCGTTTAAATGTTCGAAAGTCATTAGAAATTCATTTTTTGCATTCCCATGTAGAAAAATTCGCCGAACAATCACCAAACGGATCCCATGAACATGGCGAGCGTTTTCATCAAGTGACGGCGAGGCTCAAAAATTGATACAGCGGCAAAAAGCCCCATGCTCTTTTGGGTGACATTTGTTGGAATTTACAAGAAGAAGATGACGATACAGAAGAATCAGAGTAATCAGAGAATGAAAAAATCAAGAAAAAAAAAATTTTTTTTCGCAAAAAAATGAAAAATCGACCTAATCGACTCAATTTTTTTCAAATAACTTCTATTCGATGTGTATTCGATCGATTCCCATCGATTTAAATTCAATAAATGGTCAAAAAATGGTAAAAATCACGTTTTTAGGTGGTCTTTGGGCCTAAAATTTTTAAATTGAAATTGCTCGAAAACGGTTAGCACCATTGGATTCTGCATACTCAAATTAGGTTCACCCCCGGGTGCCCAGCTTGTTGCAAAGAAAAGTCTCCAATTCAAGCACAATGTTATCAAATTACATTCTTTCTGTTTTGCTTTTAAAACCATCGCAACATTGTTCGATCCTTCTTTCAGCCATTATAACTATAAGATTACGTAATTTATGGTAGAATATTTTAATTATTTAAATAATTGTTGCAATTTGTGTAATTTAATGTAGTAACTGGTAAAATTCATGACATTAGCATTTCAGTAAGTTCTTGCACTCGCACAATTGTTGAAAAATATGCAAGTTTGTTGTAGCAAACATTACAAGTTTTGCGCCACTTTTGCTTCCTACAGTATTGTTTCACCAACTGCTACATATTGTCCCTGTCACGGATCCTATAACTTATTGTAGTGGCGTTTATTACAATTGTAGAACTTATTCTAACTTTTCTTTCTGTGTATAAACTACTTAAACATTTTTGTGTAAGCTCATTATTGCCACGAAATTAAAGAAATCGTTGTAAGCGTATAAACACATCAGCTTACAAAGATTGTCATCAATTTAAATCTCACAGATTCATTCATGTAATTAATCTTCAACACAAAAGAAGAATCCTTACTAGAGTGGTACGCACATAAAACTTTAACGCGATGTTTCACACCAATTAAACACACCATACCAAAAATTTATCGTTCTATATACAGTACATTGTTACATGATACGTCACCTTAAGAAAAGTTATATTATCCGTGCACGATATTAAGTGTATAACACGCCGGGCATAGTATACCAGCAGTAAGAGCAGCACCCAGCTTTCTACCATTTTAAAAAGTGTATCTCGAAGGTAAATTCCGACGTAAAATCATACAAGTTACTTTTATGTCATGAAATCTGTGCGTAAGAACAGTAGGTTACTCACAGGCTGTATGTATAATATTGAATTGACACAGTTTTTACTAGTACGTATCCAAATACACGCTTAATACAGTAAACTTTTATATAATATGGATTAAATTTTGAATATATTTTATATGGTATTGTTATGAATACATTTCTAACGTAGGTAACATAATCGATTAATTTTAAAAAATGAAAGTATGTTGTTTTCCTCGCATGGTTTATTAGAAGCTTATTACATCGCTGTGCCAAAATGTGTAATAATGAAATGGCTCAATAATGATATCTAGGATTGTGATTTCAAGGGCTCCTGGGCAATCTCATTATCAACCGAATGACCGAATAAATCTGGATTTATTCGGAGGAGTGTGCCGATACTTCGTGTTGTTTGCCATGAAATGTCTCGTTTTAGTTCATTACGAGGCTAGTATGATAAATACCTGTGCTAAGGAAAACAACGCAGCTGTTTTTTCATTTGATGAATTCATTTCTCGACATAATCTCCTTGTAGCTCTGTACACTTAGTCCGGCGATCCAAATAATAGAATTTGTCGAACTTTGCAAAATGAGCCTCTCTTTCGGCAATGACCTCTTCATTTGACGTAAACCGTTTTCCGTCAAGCCATTTTTTCAAGTTTGGAAAAAGAAAGAAGTCACAGGGGCTCAAAATTGGGGAATGTGTTGGAAATTCGATCGTAACTGAACTAGTTTTCCTGTCGTAATTGCCGATGAGTGGGCCGCGGTGTTAACATGATGGTAGAGATTTTTTTTGGCTTTTTCCCTTAGGTGGGACCTTTTTTCTCTTTAGTTCAACTTTGAATCAGTCCGACAAATCAACATAGTAGTGTCCCGTGATTGTCCTTCCCTTCTCCAAATAATCAATTAAGATTATGCATTGCGAATCTCAAACAATCTCGCCATAACTTTTCCGGTTGATGGAACCGTCTTCGCCTTCTTTGGTGTACATCGCCGGAAAAAACTCATTTTTCCGACTGACCTTTGGTTTCTTGGCATGAAATGATGTATCCATGTCTCATTTACAGTCACGTAACGCCGCGGGAACTCACTCGTATTGCGCTTAAACATGCCCAAACGTTGCTTTGAAGTTATCACGCGATTCCGTTTTTGATCAATCGTTAGAAGACGCGGCACCCGTTGCGCTGATAGCTTTCTCATACTCAATTTTTCATGAAAAATATTTTGCAAAGGTTCAATTAAGATGTATACCATATTAGCAATCTCTCTAATCTTCAGTCTGGGGTCTGTTAACACGATATCATGAACTTTATAGATCGTATCGTCCGTCAATAATCCAAAAGTTTGTAGCGTGTTCCATTAAAGGAAGTACAACTTTGGGTAGCTAGGAATGAGGCGCCCTGCAGGTTTCAATATAATTTTAAACAATGCTGACAATGAGACCTCGTAACAAGAAAAAAGCCGTTTTGAAAAAGTCTCCACTCACAAAGGCACAATCTTCCCAGCCCATGGAGATGACTCACTCTGCATATCTTTGAGAAAATTTTGAAAAAGTTACATGACCACAACTTTAAGTTGTAATGTTTGTTATGGCAACTATTAAGCTTTATTTTTGAAAATATATGGCGAGTAATTATTTATAAAAAACTAGAAATAATTTAGTAAGCCTATGCGCAGAGAAATCAAGACTGTCCGCCTGAATTCAAAACAATTACTATTTCAATTATCCACAATACAATAACTGTTTTAAATCAAAAGAAATATTTTCTTAGCGTTTTCTTCTCCGCTTAAGAGAAATAATTGTATTTCTTTGTTTAAGACGTTTCTTAACTTGATTCAAGAACATCTGGCAGAAAATTTGAAGAAAGCGATTCTCAGTATGGCCCTTATAACGCAAAACAATGTTTTCTTAACTATAATAAGTAGTTTTCTTAATTCAAAAAAGTGTTTAGGTGTTGTTCATAAATCGATAATTTCATTTTATTAAAATAAAGCATTTATTTATTTAGAATTCTTGAAATGCGTATTATTTACATCTACATTATTAATTGCACTTACCTTGTCCTTGCTTAAAACAGTACGACATATCCGTACATAATGCAGTAAATTATTCACATTGCTTGTGATTTTAAAAAGGCTAAAGTAGAGGTTTATCTGCACAATAATGTTCAAACAAAAGTGAACTTAATGTAAAAATACACATGAAAAAAGCGCCTAGAAACAATATAACAAGATAATGCTAATAAATAGCTTATGATATTGATGGAATCATTACCGGCAAAAACAATGTGAGAAGAGGAAAGTAGCGACAGAAACCGGAATACAGGAGCTATACTTGCCCATACAATGATATAACCTTTAACGTACAACGTTTCATAAACAAATAACCTCTGCTCAACTCAGTTCTCTGCCAGACCACTCAATTGAAACAAACTCCAAACTGAAAATTGTTTCTTCAGGAATCTTTCAACAAAATCCACCTTGTCCCTCAACCAGAACAACTTTTTCTCGCCTCTCTTCCTCTTTTTCCAGCAAATAACGCCGAAAACCTTGGCCTTTTTCGAAACAAAACAAAAACTAGTGCTAAACAGATCCTTACCCCCCAAATAACCTCTGCTCAACTCAGTCCCTAATAATGTCTAAAGTCTCCCTTGCCCAATTAAATCCAAATTTTATAAAAAAAAATAAAAGTCATAAACCAGAAATATTTCCTCACCAAGAAATTCAATAAACAGATCCTCTGTTTAATTTTTTGTTAACTTTAATTTTAAGATACACAGATATTTATTTTCCATTAATATATATATATATATATATATATATATATATATATATATATATATATATATATATACAAATAAATATTTTATTATAAATTTCAAAAGATACCGGTTAATGAAATATGAATATTTATGAATATTTTCTTAACTTGAAACTAAAGGATTTACTTGGAACAAACATTTTTCTATCTTGGATTTTATTGATTTTCTAACCCTAAGAAAATATTTATTTAATACAAATAAAATTTCAAGAAAATTATTTTCTTATATTATAAAACATTTTTATAGTATTGAAATAAAAATATTTTCTTGAATAGAGACTGATTTTTGCAAGAAAATCTAATTTCTCGATGCAAGAATCCATTTCTCTGGGTGTGAATTCATTAGTAACCTGGGCAAATATGCGGTAACAGCCAGAGGCGTGGCGAGCGCGTAAAAGTTTACACATAAAATAGAAGGCAAGAAATAAATTATAAAACGTGCTGAAACACTTACCGTTTTAAAAGTCTTCCGTGAAATCACAAACTGGGTAACATCCGTTAAATATTTGAATCATTAGATATGTTTCAACTGTTGTTTCAGTCAAGTGAGTACGACGTGCGGAATAAATGTTTTTTAATGCCGAAAACAACCGTTCGACATCTAGCGATGTTATATTTGCATATTTAAAATAATCTTTGAAACAGCTTAATGCATCTTCACACGCACCTTCACAAATTTGTCTTAATGTAAGAAAATTGGAGTCTTTCTCTAAAACACTTTCAAATTTTCGTATTACACACCAATTTGTTTCGCCTTCTACAGCGCATAACTGTGCATGAACATCATTCACAATTTAAAAAGAAACCGCTAGCGACACCGAAACATTTTGTAATTTTTCTATTCTCTCCGCTAGTCCGAAGTAATTGTTGTGAATAGTTTGTGAATCTCTTTTAACCTGATTATCTTAAAATATTTCTTGACTTTTCTTGATTGCTGCAGCTTCTGTCGAATTGAATTTTAGAGCTACCTTCTTTACTTGATCAAAATATTTGTTGTAGTAAAACGCAGCCTGCAACCATGTTCCCCAACGTGTAACAATCGGCTGTTGTGGTTCAGGTAAATCAGGACACAGTTTGTGAAATAGTCGGGTACGTTTCGGGGACTTTAGAAACACTGCCTTTGTACTAGCAATCAATGCATGTACTAGTGGAAAACATGTAGGAATCGTTCGAGCCGCAAGATTTAGAGTATGGATTTTACACGTTACATGTAAGAAGTTACTTGTTCTGTAAGAGATCGGCCCAAAGAATGCATGTTTGTGGTACCATCACTCATAAACATTAAAAGTTGCTTAGTTGAAACTTCAAATTTGTTCAATGAGTCCAATACCACCTTTAAAATCTCATCGGCAGTACAATTTATAATTCTTTTGGTAGCAGGTAAAAAGTAGGATGACGGTCGATGTGGTTCCATTGTACATACCATTACATTAACCACAGAATGTTTTTGACGACCTGTTGTTTCGTCCACACACAACCATAGTTTTTTATCTTTCAATTCCGTTTTCATTATTTTTTCTATATGTTCACGAGCAAATGGCACTGCATTTCGCATCGGTGTCCGACTAGGTAATTTACAGTCCGCATATTTATTCCAGAAGGAGATAAATGCTTCTTTGTCTAGTAAGCGAAACGATAGATTACATAAAATAAGAGTAGCACATAAATCGAATGTAAATTTTTTTTGGTCTCGTATGCCACTTTTTGCAGAAGAATGCTGTTTGCTTTCGATGTGACGTTGACAATGGCTTCTGGACCAACACATTAAAGGGATTTTACAAACTAGACATTGAATTTTAGCGCCATCAAAAATTAAGTCCGGCATGTCCACTACAAAATTTTTAACTGTGTCTGCCATTGGCCGTTTGCACGACGTACCTAACTGCGACATTTTTATAGCAAACAGCGTACAATTACGAAATAAGTTACGACAGCCTACATATACACAGAACTACTCGCATACAGCATCGATTTAGTACTGACGCTGTGAACGCGTGAAATAAATAATCGCCGACTCCGCACCACATATCTACTACACTGACTGTTACCGCTATTTGCCCAGACTATTCATTAGCATCTTCTTCTTATGATTTGAATAAAATCCATATCGCGATATCATTTCTCGTGTCAAAATAATTTAACCTACAACCTGTGAGTATTCAAAAAAAATTACAACTCATATATAAAACTCTTTAACAAATAAAATATTTTAAATTGCCTGAAAAAAATTACAGCTTGTAAAACATCTATTTAACAATCCATACATAACAGCAGCACCATACATAAATCTTTTGTGTATGTATATTGTCGTATGTATTAGTGTTGCCAAGCTGCTAAATAATTCAGACAATTGATACGTAACCGTGATTGACTAACTTGTCCGACGAATATTTTATCTCTCCCCTTATTAATTTAGATAATGTCTGACGTGTTGTTCAGCTAAATGAGTTGTATATATAGAGGTATCGACTGGGTATCCACAACCTCCTCATTGTCGTTATCTTGCGTAATACCTAGTTGGTTGCCAAGATGAACTAATGGAAAAAAATTAATTTACATAATGTCGCCGTAATTTGCCGTATAACGCGACAAAAAAAAACTGGAATCGATCGAGCTTTTCGAAGCATAATCTTCCAAAAGAAACGAGAAATTATCAATTAAATGATACATGTTCTACCACTGTTATATCTATTTTAATATTTTCGGTAAATGCGATGATAAATTCTGGTATTTAATTAATACATTTGTCTTTTGTTTTTTTTTTGCGCTAATACTAATGATGTTAACGTTTTACTAGCAGCGCACGTTTCCGAGATTTGAATAACTAATTTATGCTAATCGAACTGGAAGAGGAGAAAAAACGAATATTGTGGAACATCCAGTTTTTAATAAACTGTAGAGATGGAAATATTGAAGCAAAAAGACTAATGTAGTATTTTTTGTCGATTCCTAGTAATAAAGGAGACGGTTTTAATTGCTTTTTTCTAATTTCAAATCTGATAAATTTTATCTATTCTCAGATAATTTATGCACACTATCTAGTATCAACTTTTTTCTAAACTTTATATAAGCTTTTTGGAAGTTTAAATTAAAAAACGAATATTAATCTTTAAACAATATACATACTTGTAACAGTTAATATGTTTATTATTTCAAAAAGATTTGATTATTATTATTCCTATATGTATATAACATAAAATTACTTATGTAAACCTGTAATATAAACCCGATCATGTTTTAAAATTGCACTATTAATAGTACAATTTTGTTGTTATTAAATTCGTTCTAAAATCCCAAGCAAAAAATTGATAAAATCACATTAGAAGAAGAGTATTTTATTTTCCAGGGTAAGCTAATTTAAAAGCGCTCAAAAACTTTAGGAATATGACATACAGGCGGTAATTTTTATGAACTCAGTGATACAATTTATCAAATCGCTTATGAAACTGTTTTATTTTTAATTTGGTTTTCTAATAATCAAACCAATTTAAAATATTCTCTTTTACCTTAAATCGAGGAAAACAATTTACATTACGAGGATGCGATATTCCAACTTTCTAGAGACATCCAAATAATAGGATTTGTCGAACTCTGTAAAATAAATCTCAAAAATAACTAAAAATCTCAAAAATAATACCTATCCATAAAAAGGGAGAAAAAACGGAATTATAGACCCATTGCGATAACACCTACCTTTTCAAAGGTTTTTGAGATAGCCCGCAAAAGACGGTTGTTAAGCTTCTTCGAACGAAATAATGTGATCAGCAGTAATCAGTAAAGCTGGCCACGAGCGGTACCGCGCAGTAGCGTAGAGTCGACCAGGCCTCGCGTTCCACTAGAGTTATTCTGCTAATAGAGATGTTTGCTGCCGCAAATAATTTCGCTCATCTTTTAAATAAAAATTAAATAACACGTGCTCAAACACTTGCCATTTTAAGAGTCCTCCGTGAAATCACAAAGTGAATAATGTCTGTTAAATATCTGCAACATTAGATATGTTTCAACTGTTGTTTCGGCAAAACTAGTACGGCATGAGGAAAAAATGCGTTTATATGCAGAGAACGAATGGTCTACATCTAGTGACGAATATTTGCGTAAGTAAAATAATCTTTCAAATAACTTAACGATTCTGTTGACGCACCTTCACAAATGTGTCTTAATGTGCCAAAATCAGAATTTTTCTCAAAAACACTTTCAAATTTTTCTAGAACAGAAACATTTTTTGCGTCTTCAATCGCGCATAGCTGTGCGTGAACATGTTGCACTATTTGTAGAGATTCTTCTAACGGCACCGCAGGATTTTGTAATTTTTCTATTGCATCTGCATTGTCGTGAATGATTTTTAAATCCATTTTAACCTGACTATCTTGAAATTTCGACTGGCTTTTCTGGATAGCGGCAGCTTCCTTCGTATCGAATTGTAAAACCACGTTCTTAATATTGTCAAAATATTTATGATAATAAAACGGGGCCTGCAACCATGTTCCCCAACGAGTTAGAATAGGTTTTGGTGGCTCTGGTATACGGGGGCACAGTCTGTAAAATTCGCGAATACGTTTCGGTGATTTGACAAATACTGCTTTGGTATGCGCTATTAAAGCGTCTACCTCAGGATAACATTTTCTGATACTATCCGCCACAAGATTGAGAGCATGAATTTTACACGTAATGTGTAACAAATTAGCAGAATGCTTTTTAAGAGACCGGCCTACAGAAAGCATGTTTGCAGCACCATCACTCACTAACATCAAGAGTTGGTTTGTTGAAAGTTCAAACTTGTCCAATGTATTTAACACTATCTTTGAAATTACTTCGGCAGTACACTGTTGTATTCGTTTGGAGACTAATAGAATTGAAGGAGCCGATTGATGAGGTTCCAATTTGCATGCCATTACATTAAGAACAGAATGTTTCTTCCGATCTGTTGTTTCGTCGACACATAACCACAATTTTTGATCTTTCAACTCCGATTTTATTTTTTGTTCAATATGTTCGCGCGCAGATGGCACAGTTCTTCGTAACGATGTTCGACTTGGTAATTTGCACTCCGAATAGTTATTACAAAAGCAGATAAATGGTTCCTTGTCTAGTAAATTAAACGGTATATGACATGCGATAAACGTAATGCATAAATTAAATATAAATTTTCATTGTCTCGTGCGCAATTTCTTTGTGAGACATGCTTTTCACTATTTACGTGTCGTAGACAATGTTGTCTGGACCAACACATTAACGGAATTTTACAGATTACACATTTAATTTTAGCACTTTCATATATTAAGTCTGGAATTTCTGCAATAAATTTTCGAAGTTTGTCCGACCGCGGTCGTTTTGCTGACGAAATCATAATTTTTCTAGGACAGATAAACAATTGCGCAAATGACCGGCAGCGAAAATGTCCGTACTACTCCGCAAACGAAGTAATACTGCCGTTCCTCTCGGTCCGAACTGATTCTACGCCGATGCGCGGTACCGCTCGTGACCAGCGTTAGTAATCAGCATGGGTACAGAAAGGGGAAATCAACAACGTCAGCAATAGTAGATCTGCTAGAGAGCCTGACAGGCGCATTCGACGATCATGATGACCTTGTTTTAGCGTGTTGCGATTTGACAAAGGCTTTTGATTGCGTAGATCATCGAATACTAATGGGGAAGTTGCACTTTTATGGGATACGAGGCACGGCACACAAGCTATTAGAATCTTATTTAACTGGGAGAGAGCAGACAACGATATATCGGACCAATAAGTCTGAACTTGCAAAAACAGGTAGAGGTGTGCCGCAAGGATCAATATTGGGACCTTTACTCTTCCTCCTATATATCAACGATATCCCAGAAAGTGTAACTTGTGAAAAAATATGTTTGTTTGCAGACGATACTTCAATACTTACGCGAAGTGCAACACAGGACGATGCTTTAAATAAAGCAGTGGTTGCATTGACAGAAGCAACTGAGTGGTTCGCAAACAATGGTCTGCATTTAAATCAAGCAGCTTATACTTACCACAAAGCAGGTCCCGGTAGAAAATCGTTGTACAGTACACTTCTTGGGTCTTCATCTCTCAAACGATTTAAATTACAAACAACACGTTGAGGAATTGAATAAAAGGTTGGCATCTGCAATATATGCAATTCGAAGAATTAAAGAGATAGCGACACATGAGGCAGCAAAAATAACATACTTTTCTTTGTTCCACGCACGAGCGACGTATGGAATTCTCCTATGGGGACACAGGCCAAAGGCACAAACAGTATTCCTAAAACAGAAGGAAGCAGTCAGAGTATTATGCAACGCATCTTATCGAGCGTCATGTAGCGAATTATTCCCATAACAAAAAATACTCATACTGACATCGGCATACATTGTTGCTTGCCTCGACTACATCCACAACAACAAGGATAAGTACAACAACCACCTCCATAGCTACGGCACGCGTCACAAAAACAATTATGTGATACCCTATCATCGAATAGACAGGGCTCGATTTTCAGTAAATTACTATGCAGTTAAACTGTACAACCACCTGCCAAATAAATTTAAGGCACTCACAAACGAGCAATTTAAGATGAGGGTAAAAAAGCTGCTAGTGGAACATGTAATTTACACCCTCAACGAATACTTCAATGTAGAATTTTAATATGTTTGTGCTGGCCCAGTTTACAGTTTCTTGTTGTTTGTCCCATATACATTTTAATCTTTTTATTTTTATCTATACATATATTTATTTATTTTACTTATTTAGCATATTTTCTGACAATGTCAATGCCCTTTTATGTGAAGGTTGGGACAATAAATTATGTTTATGTTTAAATAGGTCTCAGTTTCGGCAATGATCTGTTCATTTGATGTGAACCGCTTTCCGCCAAGCCATTTTTTCAAGATTGGAAAAAGAAAGAAGTCACTGGCCAATATGATGGATGGGGCACCAATTCGCACCGTAATTGGACTAGTTTTGCTATCGCAATTATCGATGAATGGACCAGGTCCTTATCATGATGGTCGAAAATTTTTTCTCCGCTAGGTGGGGCCCTTTTCTCTTTAGTTTAGCGTCGAATCGGCCCAATAAATCAGCATAGTACTGTCCCGTGATTGTCCTTCCCTTCTTCAAATAATGAATTAAGATTACGCCTTTCGAATCTCAAACAATCCTAGTCATAACTTTTCCAGCTGATGGAATCGTATTTGCCTTCTTTGGCGCATGTTCGCCGGGAAAAACCCATTTTGCCGGCTGATCTTTAGTTTCTGGGGTGTAGCGCGTATTGCGCTTAAACATGTCCAAACATTGTTTCGAAATTATCACGTGATTCCATTTTTGATCAGTCGTCAGCAGACGCCGCTAACTTTCTCATGCTCATTTTTTCTTGAAGGAAGTTTTACACAGATTCAGTTGAGATGTTTACCATATTAGTAAAGACCGGATTATATGCACAAAAAAACCTATAAATATGCTCATATATATGCACGTTTTTTCGTCAAAATATGCAAAAAAAAAAACGAACAAATATGCAACTGAAAATTCCAAATAAAAGTGTAATTCAAGTTTATTAAAAACAAACATGGTGTACTAAAATAATATTATAGTGCAGGTAACAAGCTAACACATTTAAAATTGCACTAAAGTCTAAAAAGATCTTAAAATACATCCAAATATAACAAACATGATCAATTTATTATTAATTTTTATTATAAAAGCACTTTATTACTAAATATTTCTCAAAATTTTCTACTAAAAAATTATGTCGTTTATTTGTGAACATATGTTTATACACTGAAAATGTCCTTTTCAGATCTACTGAAGTTATTGGCGCATTTTTAAGTCTACATATTGTTTCCGCACTTAAGCTACATGTTTCGTTAAAATCACCTTTTAATATGTTAGCAACTTCTTGGAACATACCGTACCCCGTATTTTTCGAAATCATATTTTCATATTTTTTATTTATGGTAAGTCCGGTTTTACCCTGCACTTTAGCACATGTTTGTTGAAATTCGTCCACAAATTCAACGCATTCTGTTAAACTCAAAGTTGTGTTCTCCAATGCTAAAATAGTTGCTGGAACAAAACTATAGTTGCATTTAATGAATGAAAATTGCTGGGGCAGTAGTTTCTCGTTGAACAATCTATGCGATTCCGTAACACATCGAGAAGAATCCGTAATCTCCGAAAGGACGGTTTTTATTTCTGCAAAATGATCCGCATAAAATATGGCAGCATTCAACCATATTCCCTCATCTTGTAGTTACAGGTTGAGAAGGAAGTGGTGTATCTGGCAGTCGGTCCTTGTACATCTGAATACGCAGCGGAGCCTTTAAAAACACTTTCTTCACATTACTAATTAATTCATTGGCTAGAGGAAATTGGTTCTGTATTTCATCGGCAACTCTGTTGAAGCTATGAGCAAGGTATGTGACATGAAGTAGGTTGAGATAGAACACCTTCAAATTGTACGCAGTTCGAGCCATATATGGTGCCGCGTCTGACACTAGAAATAATGCTTTCTCCAAAGGAACTGCTTCAGGCAAAAAAAATTACTTAATCCTTCTTGAATAAATCTTGAAATTGTTGCATTGTTTGTCCTTTCAAGCTGCTTTGAAGAAATTAAATATGATCTATTAGAGATATTTTCCTTCAAGATTCCAATCAGAAGGTGAGCTATGTAACGCCCAGCATTATCCGTTGTCTCATCGACTACTATATAAAAATGATTGTCTTCGATTAATTTTCTTATTTTGTTTACTATGTCAGTATACTGACCCCACTCCACATTTTCTTGAGGTACTTTAATCGGGAATGTTATGTGTGCTATATTTTTGAAGAAACGATTTAAAGTTTGTATTATTCAACTTATTAAGAGGAACATCAGCACTAGCTAAAGCGCGACATAACTCTTCATTAAATAGTTTCTGGCCGGTTTTCTTTGTTCCCAATTCAATGCATTATAAAATTAACTGGTTCCTTACTCTACAATTTTTCTGTTTGGCACCATGTGAAGATGCCTTGATATGTTGGTCTACTTGAAATTTTTTTTCACATGGGATCTCATGAGAATATAAAATTTCAACACTAATCTTGGAAATGCTGTGTCAACAAATATTTCCACGTTAAAAGTATATTCCCAAATGTGTTACAACGTGTCAAAAATTCCTTAATACCGATATACATAGCGGTCAAGTTGAATTTTCTCAAGAATAGTTTAGACATTCTTTAAAACTTTCAACGCCCTCGTATCTTTCTTTAACCACCGTGTATATAGACTTTTCAGTTAACAAATAGTAAGCTTTGGTTAGAATTTGTAAAGCGGATTTGGGGACACCTTGCATAAATTGTAAGCCGCAAATTAAGCGTTACCTACAAGTCTCGAAATATTTGTATTTTTTTTTTTACATTTACATTACAATAAAAACGCTTAAAAAAAGTACATACAATTTTGCAACACTGTACAAAACACTTTTTCATTATCCAAACGAAGTTCAGGGTGAAATTTGATCCAAGCCAATATACCACTACTAACTTTCGGCATGATTGAGCGAACGTTTTCACTATACACTCGTATTTACGATTGTTTGAGTGACTCCTCGTTTGAAGGCACTAACTTACTTTTTTAAATGAAACCACAACCATACACTTAAACTGCATTTATTTTCACTATACAACCTGGTACAACTTTCTTAACCGTTTATGAGATGTCTTTGCTGAACGAAGCAGAACTGCCGCTTTTGAGATAAAAGCTTCTTGATAATACCTCGGTAGGCAATTTTAAATTAGACAGAGTGACGCACAATTTACTAAAATTTTCTTACAATGACTGCACTTGAATAATATCTTAAATAAACAGCTTTAATGTATATAATACCGCACTATCGCTTTGAACGGTCGGGGTAAACACAAACTGGCTATTGTCCTCTCCAATTTAAGGTAATTCTTCAGGCTTACGCGTGCACTTGGCTACTATTAAATAATAAAACCGGGAATTCCTACTATTCACAATCTATACGAGCTGGGAATTCGTACATTATTTAAACAAAGGGTTGTAAATTCGAAAGTTGCTGTTTACTGCCCACCCTCCAAATTTTTCTACCCGGGTGTCGTACAACCTAAAAGAAAAAGCCGGCGCTGTTGGTGAAATAATAAATTATGCAAATTTTAAGCGGCACTCTCATCTCCCGTAACAGGAAAGGAAAGCCCAGAGAATTTTGTTTACATTTGATTATGTATTTACTAACGTAATTTGTATTTTACAATTTACGTATAACGCTTTCTTTGTTATTTAAATATATAAACCAAAAAGAACAGAAATTATACATTAAAAGGGATAAATGCGCATTATATGCAAAATATGCACATTTTCATATTATCCGGTCTTTACATATTAGCAATCTCTCTACTCTTCAACCGGCGGTCTGCTAACACGATATCATAAACTTTTTTTATCATAATATCGTCCGTAATCACCTCAATGGTACAACCTGAGCGCTCCTCATCAAAGGCGGATTTTCGCCCACGCTGAAATTCATTAAACCAGTATCTGATGGTGATCATCGAAGGTGCATGATCTTTAAAAACTGCATCCAACGTCTCCTTGATTTGTGCACACGTTTTCCCATCCAAAAGAAGAAATCAAATCACTGACCGGTACTACTTTTTTCCTTGATTCCACAGATACATAAACTTGCACACTTTCAACAGCTCTGAAAACAACACTACTCGATGGATCTCCGAAATTTTGACAGGCGCCGGCTAAGGAATAGTACTCACAGTCGGTTATGCAAATTTTGACACAAATCACCATCTGACTCCAAACGCCAGTACTTCTCATATCATCCTCGTATTTATTGTTAACGTTCGCTGGCAGAAACGCATTTATTTAACAGACCGACAGTGAAAATTGCTGTAAAACTTCAATACATAAGTGCTTACGAATTTAAAGCACAATCCAATCAAAAGTCAGTGAATTTTGTGTTCGCAAAATTAACTATTGATAGAATGGTACGTCTTAAACTTTCTAATGTAGAGTCGGTCCTTTTTAAATATAGACAAGTTTTAGTCAACGTCTCAACTAGTGATTGAAGCATAAGCAAAGGTTGGAAAGAAATATTTTGAATCACCACCTGAATCTTAAATATTGGGAGATTTCTTGTTTCAACGGATCTACAATTGTTCATCTATAATACGGAGGTATTCCGTATTAACAGTAATTGAACATTCTATAGTCCTTTCCTTTCCGCTCATATACTTCATAATCAATAAAAAGTTGTGAAAAGAAAAATTTACGGTGAATGTACGAGCGACGTTCAGTAATTAGCGAGACAAATTGCATTAGCGGGAAAACTACTGAATATTATTAGATGAAACTTTCTGTGGGTCAAGTTGGCAACCTTGGGGACAAATTGAATTAGCTATTTGAAAGAAATAAAAGCAAACATAACCTCTTTTGTTCATTTCAAAATGTCGGTTCCTCTCGAAACGTGTACGGTGGAAGAGCAACGTTCAGTGATAAGATTTTTGTTATCCGAAAGTGTGAAGCCGACCGAAATTTACTCGAGAATGTTGAAGCAGTATGGTGAAAAGTGTTTAAGCCGCGGAAACGTGTATAAGTGGATTGAACTGTTTAAATCGGGCAGAACAAGTGTCACCGATATTCATCACTCGGGACGACTGGTCGAAGTGTCGACCAACGCGCTATAAAATCGCATAAATGACCTTATTCTCGATGACAGGCGTATAAAAATCATGACAATAGCTGATTTGTGTAATGTTAGTGTTGGAACTGTGTATTCAATCATTCATGACAAGTTGAATTATCGCAAAACGTGTTCAAGATGGATTCCAAGACAGTTGACTCAAATCCATAAAGACACCCGTGTTTGTTCGCATTTGTTCTGAACTCAAACGACGATTTTTAACGGAAGCTAATGACTTTCTAGACCGTGTTATAACCTGCGATGAAACGCGGATTCACTACTATGAACCTGAATCCAAACGGCAAAGTCTTGAATGGAAACATCCGGATTCGCCTGCTAAGAAAAAATTCGGATGTTAACGGTCTTCTGGGACTCTCAAGGCCCAATTTTTTGTGACTATTTAGAAGGACAACGTACTGTGAGCAGTGAGTACTATTGTAATTTGCTTCAACATAAAGTGAAGCCTGGGATAAGAAGAAAACGCCAGGGTACTCTCTCAAAAGGTGTAATTCCGCTGCACGATAACGCTCGCCCCCATACTGCCCAGAAAATGCGAGAGATGATCGAAAATTTGGGTTGGGAGGCGTTGCCACATCCTCCTTACAGTTCCGACCTCGTACCGTCCGATTTTCCTCTGTTCGGCCCGCTCAAAGAGATTTTACGCGGCACCAAATTCGAAGACAACGAAGCGGTCAAACAAGCTGTACACAAGTGGCTCGGACACCAAGATCAAGAATTTTTCAGTACTAGAATTAGAAAGCTCACAATGCGATGGGAGAAGTGCCTAAATGTTGGTGGAGACTACATTGAAAAGTTATTGAATAAATTATTTTTTTTCCACAGCCATTTGTCTCGTTAATTACTGAACGTCCCTCGTATATACTACTTGAACCCTAAGCTAATATTTTAAAATAAACAAAAACATGAAATAAAAAGAAACTGGTGTAAACGATAATTGCTGCAAGTGCAACTCTAATTCGTGCCCAATGCGGCTCTGATAAAAAATTGCGACATCCCTATCGCTTTGCCGAACATTACTTATTTCGATTACAGTTGACTTAAGAATTTCTGAGTAACGTTGCATCTGTATTATTATTTCCCTTGGAAACATGTAATATGAAAACGATCTCTTTGAAGACGAATTTTAAAGATATGAATCCAATACATAGCATCCAAATTCAAGATATAAAGAAAATACAGTAGATTACTTAGACATTCTACACTGCATTTTGAAACAGCAAATAAATTTTGGTAACTCATTTAAGTTAGCATTTTCAATTCCTAGAAGCAATATTAATAACAATGATATTGTGAAAATGAATTTTATCTGAAAAACTATTGCAAAAGCTAACAAAAAAGCTTACTGTTTTCCCTTAATTTCTAGGAATATATCACTTGCTTTCCCATATATTTATTAGTGTTATGATCTATTTAATTATTTTGATATCAATGACAGGATACACGACATACATTTCTCACAGCCTCTGCTCAAAATAAATTATTCAGTCTGTGGAAAATGTATTGATGCGGAAATTCAGAAAAAAATCTGATGCAATAGGTGCTCGATTTTACTCCAAAAAGAATAGGTCTTCCGATCTCGACGTGTACGATAATCCTTAGTGTATTCTGTTATTATGATTTTATTTAGGTAATCATGAACGGGTCAGTACCTACGTGGGCTACTACGCGAGATACTAGGAAACATCCGACTTGACAATACCTAAACGCACCATGCCTGGAGTTACTTATTCATGTACTGGATCCGTGCATACACATCGTTGTGACTAGTTGTGTACATTTGTGTTTCGTAAAGTAAGGGTTTTCACGAATCTACGCTAATGTTTATAATTGTTACATAGCACTTAAACATATGTGGATATATGATATACAATTACTATTTAGAACTATTTAGAAATATATAAGTAAATATAACCAAAGTATTACTGAAAGCTACATATGTATTTAAAAAAAATCGATTTTTCAAAATTAAATTGATGAATACAATTTGAAGCACAATGATTATCTATCTAAGATTGAGAAAGAGATATTAAGCACACAGAGGAAATAAGCGTCTACCAAGAAAGATAAGCTTGTGGTATAAGGAAAGAACAATTTATATCATTTTAGCAAATAAAATAAAATCTATAGTAACTTGACACTTACTAATATCAAATGCCGTGCATAAACTAGAAGTCCCAACAAAAAGCATTGACGACGGTAGGGTAAAAGTCATAGTTTGGGTCTGAATTTATATTCTTAAGTTCAATTTTTGTAAGTATTAGGACATCAAGAATGCACGCAGAGAAACGTTTATTTGTATCAAAGCTGTGCGCCTTAATTCAAGACAATTATAGTTTCATTATCCGCAATGCAATATCTGTTTTAAATCAAAAGAAATATTTTCTTAGCGTTTCTTTCTTCGCTTAAGAGAAGTATACATTTGTAGTGAAATAATTGTATCTTGCAGAAAATGTGAAGAAAGCGATTCTTAGTATAAGTAAATAGCCATTATAACACAAAACAATATTTTCTTAAAGATAGTAAATGGTTTTCTTAATTCCAGAATGCGTATAGGTATTGTTCATAAATCAATAGTCTCATTTTCTTAAAATAAAACATTCTTTACTTACAATTGTTGAAATGCATATTATTTATATGCACATTATTTACTGTACTCACCTTGTTTAAAACTGTACGACATATACGTACATAATGAAACAAATTATTCGCATTGCTCGTGATTTTAAAAAGGCTAAAGCAGAGGTTATCTACAGAATAACGTTCAAACAAAAGAAGTACACATGGAAAAAATGCCTAGAAACAATAACCAAGACAGATAATGCTAATAAATAGCTCCTGGTATTGATGGAATCACTACCGACAAAAACAATATTTGAAAAATAACAGCAATAACCCTTTAACTACGGGTATATTTCGACGAAACCAGGCCTCCAAACGCAAAAAAAAATTTAGTCCTAACAATTGGCAAAAAATATATAAATGCAAGTAATAAAGACGCGTAAAGGTGTACAGCAGTAGGACAAGGTAAGTTTTTAATTTCACGGTATTTCGGGTTTTATGTGTATCGTTGGCATTGTATTTTCGGGGTAATTATTATGATATTTGAGTGTATCAACTCATACTTGAGATTTGAAAATAATTATGAATATTAGTATTCGTATATATTCAGGAAAATACTTATTATAATACAGCAAAAATCTAAAATTAGGTTTAGATGCAAACCTCGCAAAGACGTTACAAAATAATTGTAACTACTACAGTCCAAGTAAAAATAAAAAATAGGTGTAATAGCAACTTGTTTTTATCACTTCCTGTGCAAAAGCTAATTCAAATATAATTCAAAAACTTCTTCTAGTATGGTATATTTTTATAACATTCCCCAATACAAAGTCCTACTTTACATTCAGGACACCAAGTTGTTACATATCTTCTCTTTCTTTCGCCTCTATTAATGTTTGAACAAACATGGTAAATTCTTTGGCCCTTTTGTCGATTCTTAGTGGATGGAACATTAGCTGGAGAATGTCTTTCCATTAAGTAGTTTGCAGCTAAGCGATCAAGATGCTCTAAACTTTGTCTTCCCGGTCTAGTTGCACTGACAGTACCATGCTTCTGTAGTTGTCTGACAATGTTTCTAATAAATACTTTTAGGGTCAAAGAATGGTTTTTACTAAATACATATTGTATGCATTTAGCATGGATATATCCATGAAATGGAAAAACAATTTTCTATACCATTTCGCCGTTTTTCGTACACATTCCAATGATGCGCATTTGTCGATCATACGCATATTTTTTGTATAATCTAATACGCAATCGGGCTTCAAGATTGGCTCTCCAGTTGCATGGTCTACTTTTCCACTGTTTTGTAAATTTCCAGAGTGGAAAGTTGTAAGCATGAAAACATAACGTTTATGTTTCCACCTGAGAGCTGATACATTTCCGCACTTTTTTAATTCACACACGCCACCTTGCAATCGATGCAAGAATTGTGGAAAGTGTTTTCTATTTTTTCGAACAGTACCGCACAATCCTGTATTCTGCTGATCCAAATAAATTGCCAGCTTAGGACTAGTGTACCAGTTGTCTGTATACAAAAGATGTCCTTTTTGCATATAGTTTGCCAATAGCGTTTTTACTACGGCCCCCGAAACACCTAATGGATCATTTCGTGGGATACTAGCATCAGAACCGGTGTAAATCAATGTCTTCAAAACGATTGCCGTTTCACAGTCGCACAGCACGAACAGCTTTATTCCGAACCGGTGTCTCTTTGAAGGAATAAATTGCTTGAAGTGAAGTCTGCCTTTGAATGGCATTAGGGATTCATCGATCACGAGTTTTTGAAACGGATGAAAGAAAGCTGCAAATTTTCTATTCAAATCTTCAAAAATGCTTCTGATTTTCCACAATTTGTCATTACCTGGAGGGTTACTATTGTCAGCAAAATGAATATATTTCAGAAGCTGCATAAATCTGTCACGTGACATGTATTTGCTCCAAAAGTTGCAAGCGATCATCGGATCCTTCGACCAATACTCTGCAATTGTATGCTTTTTTACATGCGGCATCAACAAAATTAGCGCGAAAAAGCTGTACATTTCATTTATGTCTGTATTCTTCCATCGTTTTGTTCTGGAACGTACAAATGCAGGCTCATTCTCCAAACGAAAATCATAATACCTATTTGTCTCGTTCACAATTGTTTCCATCATATTTTCGTCGAAATAGTTGGTAAAGTAATCGTACTCTTCAAATTCACTCACTTCAAAGGTATTGGAAGTGCCAGAGTGTGTATCATCAAAATTATACATGATAGGATCTATCATATCAGAATTTTGCCAATGTAGGTCACCTACAACAACTTCCTCATCACTATCAACAGTATCTGAATCATCTATTTCGCTATCATCACTTTCACTGTGCATCTGACTGTCCGAAAACACTTCGTCGTCATCACTGTCGCTATCAGACTCGCTAAATTGTATTCTCGGTCGCTTTGAATAGCTAGTTCCACGAGATGTTGACGGTAAATTCATCTTGGAAATACTGAGAGAAAAAATGAAACTATTCCGAATAACGATGTGCTAATGCACGCACTCAGAAAGAAATAAGCATCAAAGCGCGTACGGTTTATATTAGGTACTATTATGAAAACCGATATGTATGCATTCATCACCTAAACAAATAACCAGACTAAATGCATGACCGAAAAGAACATTTCTTTCTATGGAGTAGACCCAAGATAAGACTACGTAAATAGAACCGATTATATTTTCGATTAGCGATTTTCGCCTCCGTGCATACTTTAGAATCGCCTATTGACGACAGCCGCTTTTCAGCAATGTTACACTTCGTCGCTCGTTGACGACAGCCGCAGTTAAAGGGTTAAAGCTTCTTACTCTTGGCCATATTACTCTTACATCTCTCAATTTATGCCACTAATCGCGAGCTAACTTTTAAAAACGATTAGCATCATTGGATTCATCATACTCGAATTAGGTTCACCCCCCGGGTGCTCAGCTTGTTGCAAAAAAAGCATTCGAGCATAATGTCACTAATTAAATTGCAAAAGATCAAAATATTAAAACGTAGTTAAAACTGTTGAGATGATGACCAAAGTTTCAGAAAATTCTTTTAAATTTCACCAATATTTCATGAATCATCATAGTTCCTAAGATGATCGTCGTTGAAACCTTAAGTTCACGAGTTTGGCTCTCTACTTTAACTCAGTTACCCTGATGAAGCTTTAAAATAAAAGCGAAATATGGGTGCATTTGCAACACTATACCTGATCGGATGAGATGTTTTGGGCAAAAATATCCAACAATCTCGCTTCTAATACAAGTTATGAACTGAAATCCGCGATTCCAATACACAAAAATCAAATTCCAAATTTTGGATCTAATTACTAAAGCTGGCCACGAGCGGTACCGCGCAGTAGTGTAGAGTCGACCAGGCCTCGCGTTCCACTAGAGTTATTCTGCTAATAGAGATGTTTGCTGCCGCAAATAATTTCGCTCATCTTTTAAATAAAAATTAAATAACACGTGCTCAAACACTTACCATTTTAAGAGTCCTCCGTGAAATCACAAAGTGAATAATGTCTGTTAAATATCTGCAACATTAGATATGTTTCAACTGTTGTTTCGGAAAAACTAGCACGGCATGAGGAAAAAATGCGTTTATATGCAGAGAACGAACGTTCTACATCTAGTGACGTAATATTTGCGTAAGTAAAATAATCTTTCAAATAACTTAACGATTCTGTTGACGCACCTTCACAAATGTGTCTTAATGTGCCAAAATCAGAATTTTTCTCAAAAACACTTTCAAATTTTTCTAGAACAGAAACATTTTTTGCGTCTTCAATCGCGCTTAGCTGTGCGTGAACATGTTGCACTATTTGTAGAGATTCTTCTAACGGCACCGCAGGATTTTGTAATTTTTCTATTGCATCTACTAGCCCAAAGTAATTGTCGTGAATGATTTTTAAATCCATTTTAACCTGACTATCTTGAAATTTCGACTGGTTTTTCTGGATAGCGGCAGCTTCCTTTGTATCGAATTGTAAAACCACGTTCTTAATATTGTCAAAATATTTATGATAATAAAACGCGGCCTGCAACCATGTTCCCCAACGAGTTAGAATAGGTTCTGGTGGCTCTGGTATACGGGGGCACAGGCTGTGAAATTCGCGAATACGTTTCGGTGATTTGACAAATACTGCTTTGGTATGCGCTATTAAAGCGTCTACCTCAGGATAACATTTTCTGATACTATCCGCCACAAGATCGAGAGCATGAATTTTACACGTAATGTGTAACAAATTAGCAGAATGCTTTTTAAGAGACCGGCCTACAGAAAGCATGTTTGCAGCACCATCACTCACTAACATCAAGAGTTGGTTTGTTGAAAGTTCAAACTTGTCCAATGTATTTAATACTAACTTTGAAATTACTTCGGCAGTACACTGTTGTATTCGTTTGGAGACTAATAGAATTGAAGGTGCCAATTGATGAGGTTCCAATTTGCGTGCCATTACATTAACAACAGAATGTTTCTTCCGATCTGTTGTTTCGTCGACACATAACCACAATTTTTGATCTTTCAACTCCGATTTTATTTTTTGTTCAATATGTTCGCGCGCAGATGGCACAATTCTTCGTAACGATGTTCGACTTGGTAATTTGCACTGCGAATAGTTATTTCAAAAGCAGATAAATGGTTCCTTGTCTAGTAAATTAAACGGTATATTACGTGCGATAAACGTAACGCATAAATTAAATATAAATTTTTCATTGTCTCGTGCGCAATTTCTTTTTGAGACATGCTTTTCATTATTTACGGGTCGTAGACAATGTTGTCTGGACCAACACATTACCGGGATTTTACAGATTACACATTTAATTTTAGCACCTTCATATATTAAGTCTGGAATTTCTACAATAAATTTTCGAAGTTTGTCCGACCGCGGTCGTTTTGCTGACGAAATCATAATTTTTCTAGGACAGATAAACAATTGCGCAAATGACCGCCAGCGAAAATGTCCGTACTGCTCCGCAGACGAAGTAATACTACCGTTCCTCTCGGTCCGAACTGATTCTACGCCGATGCGCGGTACCGCTCGTGGCCAGCGTTACTAATTACACAACTTTATAGGCACATATGACAAGGAAAGCGTCTTAGCTTGACAAAGTTCGACAATAAAGCGCTCTAATGTATTCTGCAAATTTCCGTACGAAGAAAGAAAACGAAGCCGAAGTAAGAATGGGGGTAAAGGGAAATAATCACACAAAATAACCAATTTGATGGCAGCTGATGACAGAATTATCCTCAAACAGAAATGGAAAGTGAAACCAAATGAAAGTTAGCCATCCAAAAGATAAAAATAAATTCGCAACAATTCTTGATATGCAAATACTTAATAACAAAATTAGGTGACGCCCTCTTTGAACCAACGGCAGAACTACACCGCCTAAAACTACCTCTAACCTCTAACAAAAACTGAAGAGGCATCTACCATGAAGGTAAATAAAATATAAATGGCAAAATTAAAATGTAACAACTTTTGCTCGTGTAAAAACCTTTGAATTGACCGACGTGCAAGTGGGGATCCTATATAGCTGCTCGTCTTATGGATTTCTTTGGGCTCTGCGTGACAGCCAAACACAAACACAGTTTATGTTTTTCAGTTCTAGTTCAAATGTATGTAATAAATCATAAGCAGCTCTACGCGATGGTGAATTAGACTCTCCCCACTTACAGCAGTTTTTACTCCAAAAATTCTTTCTTTTAAAGGTAGGAATAAAAAACAATGGTCCAATTTCTCACAAAATTCTATCAATGATATCGAGCGACCGGTTTCGTGTTGTGCCAACACATCCTCAGGCCAGCTATGAGGGTATCCAAACAAAAGAAAACGTGATAGAATAAACACAATATGTAAGCTATCAAACAATATGAAATAGTGAAAAGGATCAATGAGAAAATTGATGTTTTCTTTTTTAAAGAACATGAACCTAAGTTGTAATATAAAAACATCTATACTATAGAATGTAATTCTCTTTGTTTTGTTAACATTTTGCGAAGCAAACGAGTAACACGAGCACATCTCTTCTTGACAGTTACTAAGCAACAACGATAGCACTACCAACAGCAAACGTAACATCCACATTAAACACTTACTACAAACGTTATATAGTTATGTCATTTAGTTTTCCAAGTGTGAAATTACTTTTGCATCATCCGTTATAGACGATAATGTATCATCCGCAAATAAATTTGAAAGTGTATTTTCCAAGACACTTGACTAACGTAAATCAAAAATAATAGAGGTCCCAAGACAGAGCCCTGTGGAACACCGAAGTCGACCCGTTTCTTCCTGGGGTGCTGCCTCATCAACTTTAGCACACTAATATCTATGACATAAGATAAACTATCATAACTTTGCTTTTTATACTTTGCAATAAAATATTTTAAAGTACGAACGTGCTCTGCTATTTTATTGAACGTGACTGTATGTGTACTATAAAGCAAAAGCGGGGCCAGCCACCACGGCAATTCGAACGTCACGCGCTACAGCTAATGGAAGCGTTTTGCCCACACTATATTCCGCACCGCGCCAACGGCGAAGCAGTGCCAAGCAGTCTGACTTAGAGGCAGCGACAGCGGCAGCATACGCCACACATACACCAGATAATAGATAGGTGGCCGGCTCGCTCTATCCGATCCATCACGGGCGATTTTGGTGGGGGCGAATAATATATACGGTATATACAACGCTAGAACGAATACATAACCCGTGTTTAGTCCGCAGAAGAGGTCCCAACATCGGCTAGAGAGTTGTGTGTACTCCACTATGCTACTATACTGGCCAACAGCAGCTAGCATATGATGAGATGTGCACATGTGAATGGTGCTCGTGCATTTTATCGTATTCTATCGCGATTGGATATTACCTCGGCGTGAAAGGTTCGTCGTCAGTTCCTATATATTTCGAACGTCGCCCACTGAGATTTTTCCGACTACGCGATCCGACGTAGGATTTCGAATTTAGTCACATGTCCATGTGAGACGATTCCGATACACGAAC
Organism: Dynastes maya; assembly: GCA_029619315.2. Taxonomy (NCBI): domain Eukaryota; kingdom Metazoa; phylum Arthropoda; class Insecta; order Coleoptera; family Scarabaeidae; genus Dynastes; species Dynastes maya. The sequence continues at coordinate 23,358,178 of JAROYE020000010.1, read as the reverse complement.
TTGTAGTGTTGCGATACGATAGTGAATTACACGTAAAATATAATAAAGAAATAGTGAAAAATATAGTGTAGACTTTACCTTAACGCTTCACCATGTAGACGCACCTTTAAAATCATTTTCTTTTATTTCGCGATCAAGGACATTTAAATTATAAATTAGACGATTATCCTAATACTAAAACTAATGAAGATACGTGATTTCCCATTAATTTCAGTTAAAACCAGCGATAACGCTTCAAAAGTTTATATTCTTTGTGACCTCTTATAATGTCGATGTTCCGATTAATTAAAATCACCGACTGCTAACTGCTCTCTTTAGCTACATATATGCATACTTCGTTCTCTCTTGCGTTCTTCAGAAGATGCCGCCTCGTTCCACTTTAATAAGCTGATTCATATTTTTTTCTTCGGAAGGTTTACAATATCGGTGAATTGCATGCATACATATAGTATATTCGTAGATACAATATCGCGCTCCTTGTTGTTGGTATCAGTGATTTCTTAGAAGCAGAATAAGTGTGTTTATGTTATTTTGTTTTTGGTGCGCGTTATTTCACTATTATCTAAGGAATAACTTGCTTTGTACTCGTGTAGCGGCTAAACCGTTTTATTGTTGTTGACGTTATTGGTCCTTTCAATATTTTTTTTATTTAGACTTGCTATCAATTCGAGTTTGATTAATGGTGTACAATATGGAATATACGAACCATCATCATAACAACAATAATAACTATTTGGTGCGACACCATCACCAGCACAACTACTGGAAGTTTAATCATCACAATGGTCAAGCTGAAAGTGGGGTAAGTTAATAGTCTTATCTAATTCTTCGAAAGATCAGGCTTTTCGAATTAATTAAACCTTAAAACCCTATTAAAATTATTGTTCTATTTCAATAGAAAAAAGTTAAAACTTGTTGCTTTAAGGGACCTGTTATAATAATAATGATTTGCACTTTCTTCCATTATGCTCGAAGCATTTTTAATTCGTTGCCTAACACTCATTGGTCAATGAATAATCGTATGACTTCTAACAAGGAATCCACTAATCGCATTCTTTGTTAATGCAGATTTTTTTACAACCTGGTATTGAAATAGAAATACATGAAAAACAATTTCAAATCTTTCTTTTACGATCATTTTTTACTTGGCGAACTGCACCAGGCTTCCTCTAGTTTTTAGGACTTTGACCTAATATGTTTTTCAAATTATCAATAATTTGATAGCATATTTCGACTTATACCTTAATGTTATATTTAGTAGTACAATAATCCTTACGACGCGGGTTCAAATCCTGTCGAGACGGTCGGTTTTTAATTACGGATAAAAATCGGAGTATGCCTTCACGGATAGTAAAGCCGTATGTCCCGTGTCAATACGATGTTTTTCACGTTAAAGATCTCCGGACGTTGGAACACTTCTGGAGCAAAATTCTGGTAGGGTTAGCAAATGATCTAAGTAATCGATGCCTAGAGGTACGAGGTGTATTTCGTAACCTAACGCTTCGCCCAATAATACAACAACAACAATCACACTGTGCTCGAATTGGAAACTTTTTTGCAACAAGCTGAGCACTAGCCCTTTCTAAATATCCTTCGTCTTTAGAAGTACAGATAATAGAACGTTGTTCAAACGTTAATTCTATACGCTTTGGAATGCTCTTCCCAATTTTCTGACTTGCGTATAACTTGAGGAAAGAACAACATTCACAAACAATAATTGATGTGATACTAAATGTAACAACACTGCTATTAAACATAACGATTAAGTACTTGAGCAGTACTGCACTGTCTGATCGATGTTAGTTATTATATTTAACCCACCACACTTCAAAAGATAAACACCCTTATTTTCATAATAATATACTATTTCAAAGTGATGGATTATAGATTTATATAATTTGATTGAAAAAAGGAATTAACCGTTTAATGATACTGCTTTTAGTGTTTCTGAGGAATTCATGTTTACTTCCAAACTTTGTGTGGTATACAAGGTGTATCTGAATTGTTTGGCGAAACTCTACCAACATGATGTATGGAACAAAACTGTAAAAAAGAGGTCCTACAAACATGTGTCCAAAAATGCTTCCCGAAAGAGTTACAGTACAGTAAGAAACATATGTAAGAACGGAGAAAATGGTAGAATTAGGAACACAACATCGGCTGGTTTTGGGAGAACTAAGTAGTAATATAACTACATAAGGCACTAAAACCAGATACAGAAGTAAGGAAGAAATATTACGAAAAAAATAGAAGAAGAACTGAATTAGGCAGAGTACACAGAAAACAAAAATTTAGAAGAGAATTGGGGAGATATACTAGAATCGCAGAAAAACAGGATCGAAATTCAAGAGAAATTTGAAGACGAACAAGCTGCTTTTAGACCGAGAAGGATTACAGATGATAATGTTCATATATTAAAAAATATAATCGAGAGAAAATTACAAAAAGGAAAAGAGCTATATTCGATGTTTATAAACCTTAAGGTATAGAGAGCAGACAGTTGAACTGGTTTGGACATGTAGTGACGATGGAACAAAATAGACTAGCTAACAAAATAGCAGGCGGTAATACAGAGAAAGAAAAGAGGAGGAAAACCAAGGAAGACATGGATGGGGAGAATAAAAGCGATAGATTTGAAGAGGGAAAAAATAGTACAGGACATGAGAGGACTGGCCAGAGATAGGAAAGAATGGAAGAAATGGATGAGAGACGGCCGCAGACATCAACAAACCCGACATCTTCAGGGTACCAAGGTCTTGAGAAAGGAAAAGAAGTTCCATACATTACGTTGGTAAAGTTTGGCCAAGCAATTCAAATACATGTTATATATTTTAAACTTCATTTGGTAAAGTTATATCATTACTGTGTAATATAATTCAATAATAAATATAAAGCTTTCAAAAAATGATCTATTCACCTACGTTTTGTACCTATACATAGTACTTATTTTACATGTGGGGTTGCCACAAAGTAAGTACTTTAAGTTCTTATACAGTTTCAGGAAATAGAAATAATTGCAGGTAAAAATGGGATCCTAGTTGCTACAATAGTGGGATTTTAATGTTATTATGAATGTGGTAGAAATTACACTGTTGGTTTATGAAGATTTCGTACGAGAAAGGGTTTGAGAGTAAAATGAAGGCGTACCGTAATTTGATTAGCAAATTTGAAAGTGCAGGGTCTGTGATTAACCTCCTGAATCCTTTTTAATATCTACCGGTGTCTTAAATTTTATATTTCATCAATTAAATTTTATTACATTGGTGAAAATCAAAGAAAAATCGATTTTTCAGTATTGGCCGATGGAAGCCAATACAGTAAACCCTCGTTACAGCGAACACCGATGCTGCGAAATTGTCTATTTTACGAAAAATAATCACTGTGTGAAATCTTCTAATGTATTTCTGAAGCAGTTAATTTCATTATAACGAAGTTTCAATTAAGCGAATTACGAACACTTTTAATCTTCCAACGCGGAAAAACTTATATAAAAACATACCATTAATACGAACCAATATAATCTTACACCTACATAATTTAGAAACTGTGCGTAAACATTCGTTTCCAAAGCGGCATTTTTTTATTATTATTTTCGTTTATGAGAGGTTATTTTAGAGTTAAGATTTAGTCGTTAACATAAATTGTGCCAGTACACATAATTTAATAAAAATTACCAGAGATTTCTTTAAAAAGAAAATTGGACATCTTAAAAGAGGTAGAAAAAAAGTAATGCGTAAAACTAAGGTCGCGGAAAAATTTTACATCCCGAAATCAGCATTGTCTGCCATAATAAAAAATAAAGATAAAATTGACACTATTTTAAAAAAATATAGTTATGTATTAATTATTGCTATAGTATTACTTGAGAATATACAGCCTTGGACAAAATTATTAGGCACCCTCGCATATGGTTTATATCTCAACTTTCACCAGTAAATAAATTAAACGGATGGTATAAATGTAATATTTTATTTAAGAAAAAGTAAAATTCAATATCATAGTTGATCTTCCTTGGGAGTTTATTACAGCAGTTATTCTTTTCGGTAAACTTAGCAACAAGTTTCTCGCAAGTAGAAGCTGATATTTTATTTCATTCCTCCATTACCGCTCTTTCTAACTTTTGTTTGGATGTACATTTTCGAGTACGTACCTTCTGCTTTAAAATGGCCCACAAATGTTCTTAAACCCTCACATTACTGTCGTAACTAACAGTGCGAAACACAATAATTTCTATTAACTTCCAAGCATGGTATATAACTCGGTAATTCCCCGAGGAATATTTAGATATACTATTTATAATTCCCCGAATGATTAAGTAACTGCATAGATGGCATCAGTTTTCTAATATAACGAAATATAAGGGGTGCCTAATAATTTTGTCCAAGGCTGTATAATATGCAATGAAATTTCATAGAGTATGTAATACGTTTTTAATAATAAACACTTGAAACATTCTTATTATGTATGCACATACATAGATGCTTTTATTTTTTATAACGAACTACTTCGCAATAACGAAAATTCATTTATACGAACACCTCGATACAGCGAACATTATGCTTTCCCTCGTGCCTATTCGCTATAATGAGGGTTTACTGTATATTCATTAATGTATAACTGGCACGTAAGGCTATGTCTGTCTAAATGTTGCCATACATCTACAGGTATCGAACATCTAGGTTATATTATTAAAAAAGATTCGTTCGTACACCGCAGATGTAATGGTACCGCGCCCGTTCGGTAAACGAGAGCACTAGGTTCGAGTCCTATCGGTATTTTATCATCGGTAAAATCAAGGAAAAATCGATTCTTCAGCATTCGCCCATGGAAGCCAATATATTCAGTACCTTATTACATACACTACCGTTCATGGAAGTTCGGGCAAGCAAAAAAATGTACGAAAGTCAAAGAAAATAAGAGAAATATTGAATGGCCATGTATTTAATACTTACTTACATGATTTTACATATTTTCAGACACAAATTTATTAAAAAGAAAAAGTTAATGTAATACAAATAATTTAAATCCGATTTTCATCGAAAAATCCACCTTTTGCCTTTAGGACTGCTGCCACTATTCTCGGCATCCGATTCACTAATTTTGCTAATGTTTCATTGGGCAAGCTTGTCCATACCTCCTGGAGAATGGTCCATAAATGTTCCTTCGATTTTGGACACTTTTTCCTAACACATCGGTCTAATTCTTTCCATAACAACTCTATCGGATTCAGATCGGGGGACTGTGGCGGCCATTGCATAATTTTTAAGGTTTTTTTCATTTTCTCCTTGCTGCAGGTAATCTGTGCACAACTTAGATTTATGTTTGGAGTCATTGTCCTGCATAAATTCAAATCCACGACCAATTAATCGGACTCCTGACGGTATGGCATTTTCCTCCAGGATTTTCCGATATTCTTCTTTTTTCATTATGCCCTCAATTTTGAGCAAGTCCCCTGTTCCGATTAAGGAAAAACAACCCCAAACCATTACAGATCTGCCTCCATGCTTCACCGTAGGAACTATACACTCCCGTAACATTCTTTCCCCTTTTGATCTGCGTACGAAAACTCTCCGTCTATTTCCAAAAACCTCAAAACCTCCACAAAACGTTTTTAAAATCGTCCACTGTCCAATCTCTATGAGCTTGTGCCCATTTCAGTCGTTTCAGCCTATTTCCTTTTCGGAGTAACAGTTTTCGACAAGCCACTCGCCCATGCAACCCAACCTCTTTCAGCCGACGTTTCACAGTACTCACAGACACTTTGGAATCTCGATCATTATTGAATTCTGCAGCAATTTCTGATGCTGTTCGTCTTCTATTGCGCTTACTAATTATTTTTATTCGTAAATCTTCCGCAGGAGTCGTTTTTCTTGACGGTCCTGGCCGATTACAATCTTGCACGTCACCCGTTGTCTTAAATCGAACTATAGTACTATGTACTGTAGATTTTTTTATTTTTAATTTATCCGCAATCCGTCTTTCTGCGTACCCTTCCTGATGCAAGGTAATAATAGCAGATCGTTTTGAAACAGCTAGAGGCTTTCCACGGGGAATTTTAAGCAGTCAAACCGAAATTATTTATTTTTCACTTGCACAACCACAGATACTTTCACAATAACAATCTCTTCAGAACTACTGCGTTTACAAATGTTATAATACTTTATAAAAGGTATATGAATATTTCCAGGTAACACGAGTGAATCAGCTAACCCTCCTAGGGATTATTATTGTCACTGTAATTATTGCGGATTTCCAACATAATTATATATTTTATGATAACGGTCTTATAATAAACAAATACTACCTGGAAATTGGTAAAAGGCTTCCAGAAAAGGTTAGTTTTAATAATTCCTCACAGAAATGTATATTATATAATTTTAAATTTTTTTCCTAAACAGTTAATATAATTTGTCAGCCTGTCCGAACTTCCATGAACGGTACTGTACATTTTGCTTCAGAATTTTACGACTGCAATAATATATTGCATGTTCTATTTAAAAAAAAATAAAACTTTGGGTAGTTCTAAACTTATGAGACGCTCTGCAGTTTTCAACATAGTTTTAAATCATGCCTATAATCAGACCTCATAATAAGAAGAAAAAAACCGTTTTCAAAAATTCCATTTACAGAGGCACAATCTTACGAGCTTGCGTAGATGACTCAGCCTGTGTATAAAGGCTCAATCTTCAAAATAAAACAACTGGATTTGTCGAATTTACTTTTTACTATCTTTCAACATCTGAATATACAATAGATTTAGCGTTATCAAATTAACTCCGCTAACATTGACATTGAAACCTCATCAAAATTACAATTACACTTACTCCTAATCTACTTAATTTTGAAAGCTACATAAGTACAAATATAGCATCGATATTTTTATGATAAAACACTATCGGTCACATACATACGTTTCCATGCCATTCGTTTAACTCAATAATACGGTAGGAGTATACTTACACGAAGTTAATCTGCTCTATATGGCGCCACAATTTTCCCTAATGATAGATAATAACTTCCCGTGTAGTAGCAGTAGTAGTAACCTTACATAGTTGTTACAGTTGTTCTGTATTACGTACAAACTTAGTTTACAGCCAAAGCGATTTGATTCGCTGGCATAACAACTCGCAGCTATTACCCTTTCCACGAAACATATAAGTTCAGAAACTTATTCTGCGACATTATGTTCACGCGTATCAACTCGTTTAACGCTTTCTTACGCTCTTGTATTACAACTGCTTAATATGGAAAGAGCTCATATATACAGTAGTGTGCAAATAACTAGAAACATAGTGACACTATTTGCACAATAATAATGCGATTTTTGATTTTACGGAAGGTTTGAGTTATTTTTTATATACATAATATAATGCTATACTCTTGGTTTCCGGATTGGAACCGCGTCGTTGTCGTAGCTTTTGCCAACGTTTTGTCCACACACTTTTTGGGACCTCTTCGTGTCTGTTATTGCACACTGACTGGGGACTAGAGCAACGCAACTGCGCTGAAAGCCAGTGGCGGACGCATAAAAGTTTACACAAAATAAATTAAATGTGATACCTGCTCAAACACTTACCGTTTTAAGAGTCCTCCGTGAAATCACAAAGTGGATAATGTCTATTTAATATTTGTAACATTAGATATGTTTCCAAAGTTGTTTCGGCAAAGTGAGTGCGGCGTGAAGAAAAAGTGTTTTTGTATGCCGAAAACGAACGTTCTACATCTAGTGACGTTATATTTGCGTAAGTAAAATAATCTTTCAAATAACTTAACGGTTCTGTTGACGCACCTTCACAAATTTATCTTAATGTGCCAAAATCAGAGTCTTTATCTAAAACACTTTCAAACCTTTCTAAAACACAAACATTTCTTGCGTCTTCTATCGCGCATAGCTGTGCGTGAACATGTTGCACTATTTGCAAAGATTCCACTAACGACACCGAAGAATTTTGTAGTTTTTGTATCGCGTCCGCTAGTCCCACGTAATTGTTCTGAATAATTTCCAAATCTGTTTTAACTTGACTATCCTGAAATTTCAAGCGGCTTACCTTGACAGCCGCAGCTTCCTTTGGGTCGAATTCTAAAATCACGTTCCTTATATTCTCGAAATATTTAAGATAATAAAATGCAGCCTCTAACCATGTTCCCCAACGAGTAAGAATAGTTTGTGGTGGTTCAGGAATACCGGGGCATAGTCTATAAAATTCCCGAATGCGTTTTGGGGATTTTACAAACACAGCTTTTGTATGTGCTATTAGAGCGTCTACCTCGGGATGACATTTTCTGATACTATCTGCTACGAGACTGAGAGTATGAATTTTACATGTAATATGCAACAAGTTAGCACAATGTTTTTTAAGAGATCGACCTACAGCAAGCATGTTTGCGGCACCATCACTCATAAACATCAACAGTTGATTTGTTGGAAGTTCAATCTTTTCCAATGTATTTAACACCAACATTGAAATTACTTCGGCAGTGCATTGTTGTATTCGTCTGGAAGCTAGAAAAATTGGTCGATGTGGTTCCATTGTGCGTACCATTATATTAACCACAGAATGTTTTTTACGATCTGTTGTTTCGTCCACACATAACCACAGTTTTTTATCTTGCAACTCTGATTTAATTCTTTTCTCGACATGCTCACGAGCAGACGGCACAATTCTCTGTAATGTTCTCTCACTTGGTAACTTAAAGTCCGAATATTCATTCCAAAACGAGACGTACGCTTTCTTCCTTAGTAAATGAAATGGAAAATTGCATGCAATAAACACATAAATTAAATTTAAATTTGTCATAATCTCGTGTGGAATTTTTTTTTGAAACATGCCCTGCACTATTTACGTGCCGTAGACAATCACTTTTCGACCAACACATTAAATCTATTTTACACACTACACATTGAATTTTAACGCCATCACACTTTAAATCAGGCATTTCTGCAATAAATTCTCTTATTGTGTCCAACTTTGGTCGTTTTCGCGACGTAGGAAACATTTTCAAAACAAACGTAGAACTACGATATAGTATACGACAACGTAGATGCATACACAACAGATCGGCTTTCAAGTCGCAGTTATACTGACGCTTATACCGAATTGTCCCGGCCGTGTTTATTTTGTGTAAACTTTTATACGTCAGCCACTGACTTTCAGTGCAGTTTGCGTTGCTCTACTGGGGACTATTCATTCCGGAGGGGTTTACATATATAGGGCTTGTTTCGGGTCAATGAAGCAGAAAGGTTTTGGATCAATGAAGCATGGACGTTGCTAGAAAATATAATCAGTTGGGATTTCCACGTGTGATGTAAGGGGTAGCGATCTCCGCGATTTAAATTGTTGGGATGATATTGATCTATTGATTCACGGATTTTCCGCATATATTCCACAATAATTATTCTAGAAAAGATACTTAAACTACCATTAACCGCTACACCAGCCCTTCTCCACAGCAACTCCCCTCATCTAACCCTAATTTACGTAAGCAAGTGTTCTGCCCTACATTCAAGGTGTCACCGATCACATTAGCAAGATTCTCTTCAGAAACAACAGAAAAACCATCTTCAAACCCAATCTCAAACACTCAGACTGCTTTCCCATCAAAGACCGCAATCATCACTGGAAGCCCCTGATGTCTACCAGATTCCATGTTCGTGCGGTAGAGTGTACATCGGTGAAACAAAGCGATCGGTCGACACTCGTATTACTGGGCACGAGTGTTGAACGCGTTTATTGCGTGTAGCCGGGTCCGCCCTGTCCGAACCTTGACTGGAAACTGTCCACCAAATCCAAATTAATCTTTTTAGTGATCTTCAAATATCCCAAAAATCTAAATCGCGAAAATGGCTACCCCTTTCATCACACAGTTAGTTAACAGTGAACTGCAAATTGTGCGACGTTGTTCCTTGTTCGCATCCGACAATTGGTGTGGAATCCATTTACCTTGTCTGGAGACGAATTTCATGGAGATGTCTTAGCACTGTCGATCATGTAGCGCCTAGTGTATCCCCTAATTCCTGTACACTTAATTTTGGATCAGTCTCGACTAGTGCTTTTAAAGCCTCATTATCAAATTCCGCAAGTTTTCCACTACGAGGTTCATCAGAGAGATCAAAATCACCTGATGCAAATTGTTTGAACCAACATTGACATTTGTTTACTTTTAAAGCATCGCCATAAATATCGCAAATATTCTTAGTTGCAACTGATGCATTCATTCCGGCGTGAAAATTACGAATATGCTCTTCGGATGGTTGAAAGTCCTACATTTTAAATCACAGCAATAAAAAGTGTTTTTTAATTGGGTAATATTATGATTACAGTCTAGGTTAGGTAAGAATCTCACAAAATGCGTTTTAACACTTCCACTGTTGAAACAAAACTAAACAACGTAGCGTCAGAAAATATGTAATTGATTACTTATGGATATCCCTGATATATTCCTAAATCTAAATATAAAGCTAATAAGCCTGCAACAAAGGAGACGTCATCTGAGCTCCTGCTGTGGAGAGGTTCTGCCACTCTACGCTTTTTGATAGAATCCATAAATTGGTACTTTCTATGGTTTTCATTTCTGGAAACTACTGGTGCCTGATGTAACAGCTTGCAAATAGTTTATGATCTTTTAATACCCACAAACAGTTTCATTTTCCTTTTGATTTGTTCATATTTTATCTTTAATTTCAAAATAACGAAGTTCACAGTTTCTCCCAGAGTTTTCTAGGATAGAGTCTGCAGTCTTCCATATTTCAAAACAAATCCTATACATCGCTTTCGGAATAATTTATCAAATATGTTATATCTGTATACAATAGTGTGAATACATTACCGACAACTAAGTTTTTCTATGAAATATATACTTGGTCTTGCTCAAAAAATAATATGAAATAATACGAGGTGTTTAAATAAAATAATCAGACTATTAGCGTAGCGTTGAATTTGGCTTTCCCTTTGGAGGGGAGGCAGACCAACAACTAATGGGTATTCAATACAAGTTTCAACACCATAGTCATTTGATGGTTTTTAGCAATTTTTTTGTGAACTAATTTTTCTAATGCGTTCTGAAAATGTGTGACAACAATTTCGAGCAACGGTTCGCTATCGATTTTTGTTTTAGACTTGGGGACAGTGCAATGAAATCTTATGAAAAACTTCTACAAGCCTATGGGCACAGTGTTCTGTCAAGGGCCTCCTGGATTTTATGCGCTCTGATCATCGGTTGATCGTCAGAGTGATCGAGCATTGAATTTGACTCACACAACCGTTCATCAGATTTTGACCAATGGATTGAGGATGACGAAAGTCTGCGTGAAAATGGTTTCGGAAAAACCTTTCACATGATTAGAAGGACAACAGGAGGAAAACATGTCTTGACTTTTTAGGCCAAATTGCAAATGTCTCTCGTTTTCTGGTTGGATTTTTGAAGACGACCCGGAAACGAAGCACTAAAACCAGCAGTGACTTACTCCACCCTTACCACGACCAAAAAAAGTCAGCACTTTCACCGAGAAGTTCTTGAAAAACTTCGATAACGGGTAATTCGTGTGAAATCGAACATCAAAAAACATCTGAATGCTGCATCGCGACAATGTATCTTGTCACTCAGCGATTTCAATTAAGGAGTTCTTTTTCCTGTTCCCAAGATTTAAAATTCACCTCAAAGGACACCATTTTGAAATATTGGAAAGCATTGAAAAGGCCGTGACCGACTAGCTTATGTCGATTTCAGTATCTGCGCTCCAGCGTTGCTATAAAGAGTGGAAAACCCATTTCCAGCGCTGTGTGGGTTCCTAAGGCAACTACTTAGAAAAAGAAAATATCTTGAAGCACTCCATTATATTCCTAGCTTATCTTTCAGCCTTGCTTTTATGCAAATATTATATTGAGATCCGGGCTTTGGACTAGTCACTGTACGATTCCTAATACATCCTCTTTTTTTTAATTTTTCTTACAAATAAATGATTTTTCGCGATTCTGCGGCATGTTTGGTATCGTCCCTGGTTAATTTTCAAATAATTCTGACTAAAGAACCTCCACCAAATGATGCTATATTTCTCCAAACAACAATAGAACCAGCCCAATGTTTAATAGTTGGCTCAATACACTGACTCTTGGCCTTCTTTAAACATACTGTCTCTTGATTTGGATTTGTCTGCATACATTACTCGATCATCAATAGAGTAACCTAAACTTACGGACTTGCATAGGCGTCGGTATTACGGGTTAATATAAGAATACGAAGAATTCATAAATAAACTAAACCGGTAGAGAAGCAGGCATGTAGTGTCGACCTTGAATATAAATCATGTTAAACCGCGCTGAGAGAGATTTCGTTTTAGTACCGGTTGAACTGTTGCAGAGATTAGTCGAACGGTCAAGGTTATGTACTTACGTGTCGCTTTTGAAAATATAGCTGGTGTTTTTTATGTGTTGTAGTATTATACCAAGTACATAATTAGAGTATCGTTTCATATACAACTAATATATACATACCTAAGAAAACAATGCCTCGTAATAGATTTGCTACTAATGTACATAAGTATGTGTCACTTTTTCCCCATTTAAAATATTACGGTAGTGCAGTTTTTTGGTGAACATGCAATGTTCGTTTGGCTGGTATTAAGCATATGAGAAATGCAAGAACTGAAATACCTTATACACTATTTCTCATACATTTATTAATTATGTTTACCTCTTGTAATCTTCCGTTGTCGCTGGTGAGAAAAGCAGCTTTTAAAACGTTTTGGCGACAATACGTTCCAAAGTACCCATTACCCTCACAAACACAATTACAGAATCATTTGCCGCGAATGAAAGAGATGCTAGAAAATGTGTGTAAACGTGATTTGTGTTCCAAAAAAATATGGATTACCGTGGATGAGACGACCGATATAAAGAAAAACAGTATTGTGAATGTAATAGCTCGCGTTTTATCTAGCGAGAACACAGCATCTCGATATTTGTTAGCTTGCAAACGTGTTCAACAATGTACCGCGGAAAATATTCAAAAAGTGATAATGAACGCTTTGAAAAAATTTAAAATTGCCCAAGATCAAGTTGTGATGATTGTGACAGATAGTGCAGCAACGATGTTAAGTGTTGGGCGATCCTTAAAACATATATTTCCTAACTTAATAGATATAACCTGCGTGCTGCATGCTTTGCATTTAGTTGGTGAAGTTGTTCGACAACATTACGGAAACGTTGATCGGATGATTGGAAGTACTAAAGCAGTGTTTCGTAAATCTCCTAAACGTTTAAAAGAATTTCGTAAATTTTGTCCAGGTATTCCAGAACCTCCTGAACCAATTTTAACGCGATGGGGTACTTGGCTAACAGCAGGTTCTTACTATTTGATCCATTTTCAACAAATTCAATCAGTTATAATGCGATTTAATCGGAATGAATCCAAAGCAATTAGAGAAAGTCAAAGAGAATTTCAAATTCCTCAACTTTTAGAAGATTTAACAACAATATGTACCAATTATACAGTATTACTAGATGCCATCAGAAAACTACAGTGTACTGAATTGTCATTGCAGGAATCATTAGACATAGTGGAGAGTGTAAAAAATAAATTATACACAATAGATGATACGCCAGGGTTATGCGCTAGTCAAAAGTTGGCAGATGTTTTAAGGAAAAATTCCGATTTTAATACTTTAGAGGCCGTTTATAATAAGTGTAAGAATAGTGAACTTTTAAGTGATTTTGAAAAACAGTTTCTACATGCAAATGTAACTTCCTTAGATGTGGAGAGATCGTTTTCTATGTATAAGAATATTTTTTCTTGTCGACGCACAAGGTTTAAAGAAGTAACTGTGGAAACATATGCAATGATGCAAGTTTACAGTAGTTCACATCCTGATGCCTCTAATTTGTTGAATAATTAGCAAGTAAGTTTATTTATGAATTTTTCGTATTCAAGTTTTGGTTACTCTAACCATCAGTGCCGGTCCGTTTCAACAATATTAAATCCCAAACTCTGTTTATTATTGCTTACCTTACATAATTTGACATCCTTCAGTATTCCGAATTAATTCTACAGGAAGCAAACTCTGTGACTATATGTAGGTGCTATAAAAATATCCATCCGTCGTCATGTATACGACAACAAAATATTATGTAATTACACGTTTAAAATTGTAAAATAGTTTGGACAATATGTCCTCCGAATTTGACGCGTTATCCTTAGTGCATTAAATAATTTATATAATGTGTCTCATTAATTCACGAATAAATAAATATCTAATGCATTTTTTCGCGGATTGATAATAAATTATTCATGCGCCGGACGTTTAAGAACAAAGCAACCAATGGCGGTGTAAGAAAGAAGCGTTGGTTTTCTTGGAAGCGGTAAAAATCGATAATATGCAAATATCGAAGTAGTTTTGTGTGGAGTTATAGAATTTAATTTTACCATTTTAAGTTTTATGCGGGATTAAGACTTCATTGCTGCGTTATTTAATAGTAGTAAAGTAAATGTTAATAAACTCTCGTCGGTACAGTCGGGGAAGTCTACACAATGGTACAGCTTAAAAAACTTTTTGATGCGCTTGACCTAACGTTATGTCGTTGTTTATGCTGTGAATATGTAGAAAACTATACCAGATTCATTTTTATCATACTTAAACAAATATTGTGTACAATTATTCAATTTAAGCCCATATTTCAAAAGAAAATGCAGATAATTTCACTCTTTATTATTAACTATTGAGCGGGCAAGAAAGTAATTTCAACTGTCACACATAGAGAGCATTGTAATTGTTTTGAAGAACTTCTGTCAGTGTTATCTTTTTTTCCTTTTGATATTTGATATCAGTGACATTTGGGTTACTTTAGAAGCAAGTTGTGCGTAATTTTGTCTGTAGCCCTTAGTTTAAGGTCAACTTTAACTTGGAATGCATATTTTACTTTATTTCCGTAAGGGAAAGAAAGCTGCTTAAGCTCACAAAGAGGTTTATGATGTTGATTGCATAACAGAACGCACGCATCATAATTGGTTTAAAAAATTCCGCTCTGGAGACTTTTCGCTCAAAGATGACCAACGTTCTGGTCAACCTACTGAAGTTGATGATGACCAAAATAAAATCCATAATTGAAGAGAATCGTCATATAACTGTTCGAGAGATTACAGAGAGGTTAAACGTATCGCACACAATTGAAAATCACTTAAAATGTCTTGGACTCGCTAAGAAGCTCGATATTTGGGTTCCGCATGAATTGAAAGGGATTCACTTAACACAACGAATCAATATTTGCGATATGCATCTCATGCGCAGTGAAACTGACCCTTTTTTGAAAAGAATCATCACTGGTGATGAAAAATGGGTCATCTACAGTAACATCATTCGAAAACAATCATGGTCCACGCGCGATGAACTAGCACAAACCACATCTAAAGCTGAATTGCATCAAAAAAAGTTTATGCTGTCAATTTGGTGGAACTACAAAGGTGTTATGTATTTTGAGCTGCTCCCAAGAAACCAGACGATCAATTCAGATTTTACTGTCAACAATTAATGAAACTGGATGAAGCAATAAAAGAAAACGGTCAGAATTGGCAAATCGCAAAGGAATTGCCATCATGATAATGCAAAGCCTTACACATCTTTAGTAACTCGTGGGAAATTATTGGAGCTTGGTTGGGAATTGATGCAGCGTCCCCCATACAGCCCTGACCTGGCACCATCTGATTACCATTTATTTCGAAGTTTGCAAAACTCTTTGATTGGTAAAACTTTCACACATAATGATGACCTTAAATAGCACTTGGTTCAGTTCTTTTGCTGATAAGGACCAACATTTCTATGAGTACGGAATCATGAAGTTGCAAGAAAGATGGTAAAAGGTTATTGAACAAAATGAAAAATATATAATTGATTAAAATTTATTCTTTGTATAAAAAAAATTTGCTTTATTTCACACTATAAAACCGAAATTACTTTCTTGTTGGCCCAATACATCCCTTGACATCCCCATCTACATTTTCTTAGGGATCTCTTTGGTCTTACTGAAGGTAACCAATTAACATACCAATTGTTGCAATATAAACAGAATTGGTCCTATCAAACGATTTTCAAGGTTACATTTAAACAATAAATCCATAGTTTCAGAGAAAATGATTTAAAATTTAAAAGCAGAGAAATAAGTCGAAAGAGACATAGAACGGAGACGATTCTACATAAACTATTATTTAATATTAACTTAAGTATCACACAAATTCTGTCAACTTTTCGTATGTTGAATTGTTGAATGAGGTTGATTTAATTACGGATTCATAATACTCAGCTGCAGTAGGGTGGGCGTCGCTATCAGTTGTTGGTGGATAGGAAAGTGAGGGGAAGCCATCAGAGCTGAGGTTCCATGAGTACATTGAACAATTTGGAGAACTATGCGACGCCGAGGAGACTGAATTTGGGGCTGTTGTACCAGGAAGCTCATTAATGATTCCATCAATGGTATGCAGTGTTTCTCGCTTAAACTTTCTTAATTGCTGAGAAGACATTTGCCGTAGGTCAGGCAAAAGGCCGAGAAGAAATTGCTTAGTACTTTCTCCAATTTCATCAGTTCTTCCCGAGGATGCGATTTTTTCTTTTCTTGCTTTAAGATATTCAGCTATTGATTCATCAAACTGTTCATTTGATTTGCCAAAGTTTCGCTTTCGAAAACTGTTCTTTCTTTGTAGCTGTGAATTTAGTTCGGACGATGGATTTGGGAACCGTTGCTGTTGAGTTATAGATGAAGAAGCAGAAGTTGAGGGGGGCATTGTAGAAGTAGGTGAATTAATCGGTGGTGCTTGTTGAGTAAGTTCTGATGGCGGAGTCGGTGATGAAGGCTGCTCAAATGTCACATTATCTTCAAGTTGACTTTCTACTTCCTCCTCGTATTAAACTTGTGAAGGAATTTCCGGGATTTTGTGTGACTGATCCCTTGATAAATGGAAGTGCGAATTGCATCGCCTCAGAAAGGTAATACGGTTTTCTTTTTTTTTTATCCAGAACTCGATGGAAGTGGTTTCAAATTCTTCAATTTTTCTGTTGCTTCACTAGCTGGAACAAGACAAAAAATATACATAATCGTATATTATTATAAATATTTTGTTTGTGTTGTATATAGTTTGTATTCAAGAAAGTCAAAGCTAATATTACCGTCGTCATCTGATATTTCAGATATCTGGCTACAGGATGCACGTTTGTCTCTCTTTCATTGTACTTCGCTAGAGGAGAGACTACAGCTGGAATAATCATAGCTGAAACCACCACAATCTTCTAGAAAGTGCTGAACAAACTTTATATGTCTCTGCCAAAAGGAGAGCAGTGGAAAGCCATTGCAGATCGGTATCAATTATTATGGAATCTTCCCAACTGCATTGGTAGTATTGATGGAAAGCACATACGAATAGAAAAATTTGCTGACACCGGTTCAACTAATTTCAATTATAAAGGATATCATTCACTTGTATTGGTGGGTTGTTGCGATGCAGATGGCTTATTTACGTTGATAGAAGCCGGTTATGCTGGCAGAAACAGTGATAGAGGGATATTTCGTGCGTATGCCATGAAATATTGGTTAACGCACTTGGAGCTTAGCATTCCGGAACGCTCAGGGCTACCTGCGGACCCAAATGATTGTCTCTTCCCTTATTATTTTGTAGGTGACGAAACGTTCTCGTTAACGCAGTACCTGATGAGACCATATTCAAAAAGAATCCTCGATAACACAAAAAGAATTTTTAACTATCGAAGAAGCCGTGGCAGAAAAACGATTGAATGCGTTTTCGGAATGGCGACAGAGAAGTGGCAAGTTTTGAATGGGCCCATTCGTACCCGCGATTCGGAGAAAGTTACTGATACTATTCGAGCTGCTTGTGTGCTGCATAACTAAGAGAAGGGACTGCACATACGCTGCAACTACTTCAAGAAAATTTGATATCCCAACAGTCAAACAGCATTTAGCGAACTATTTCCTTCTTCCAGAAGCGGGTCTGCCATGGCAATAGAATTGTTGTGTGAATTAAGAGGGGAAACCACATTAGAAGGCTGATTTTTATACTTTCTTTGTGAATTTTTTTGAAAGGGAAAAAATGATTAGAATTAATTTAAACTTTGAGGTCATTTTATTTATGTTTTGAACTACATAATAGGATTTTTATGAATATTTATCTTCGAAAATGCACAAGTTGTATGCTACTGTTTGTAAAGGTTCGTCGGTAGAGTTCATTTTTGGCGTGTAGTTTGGAGGTCGCAAAATTCACCTGAAAGCAATGCAGAAAGATTATTTACAATATTTACATGATTTGTTATTAATTCATTATTCATTGTCATTAGTAGGGCTGAATTTCCCTCGTTAAATAGGGCAGCAGCTACAAATGATGCCACTTCTATAACTTTCAGACCACAATGCAAATGTTTCGAAGCCAAACGCCAAATTGTAGAATTGAAACTCTCGTTTGCATTCTGTGTGTGACCACCTAAACATCTTGTCAGTAAATCTTCTCTCGATAAATCCTCGAATATGGAAAGAATTTCCTTCTGCACGTCAGGGTGTAATGGATTAGGGTGAGCTTTAGGATCGGTTCCAAGAACCTTAGCCTGCTGCCACCTACACCAGCTGTCAGTGCCCGATGGACAGTTCTCGTGTCGAAGATTTTCGTCGGTGGATATCATATGATAGAAAATGGCCATAATAGCTTTCTTCATATCTTCAATGCTGTTGATGTTTCTTCGAATTGCTAAGCCATAATATGCGCTTAGCTTTTTTATTAAAGCGTCGGTCAATTTACCTTTTCCGCCCAATTTTTTAGCTTTTTTCAAACTTCGCAGTCGAGTTCCCAGCCTTTTTTGAACATGACCTACACACTCGCTTTTAATAACTACTTGTTCATCGCCATATGGATTGATATTGAGAAGAGCTGTAAATGTTTTTGAATCTCCGTCACCGATGTAATTGATGTATTTCACACCGTGAAGTTTTTCTGACCTCAAAAACATCATTTTCCTTTCTTCTACCTGCTCTCCGCTCAAGCGGTAAACTGGAGCGCGCTCCGTTTCACATCCGTAATATAAGAAGGACTTCGAATTTTGCTTTAAAATTTTTGGAGCATATTTTTTAATATCTATACTAACGATTTATACAATAAAAAAAAAATCGATTTTTTGAACCGTCTAATGTGGTTTCCCCCCTTAACCTCAATCTTTTTTGTTGCTTTGAAAATTTTATTATTCGTATGTCACTGAATAACTTTATTAAATATTGTAATAAATAAATAAATAAAAAGTATCACATACCTGTCAAGTTTATTGCTTTCCCAACATCATGCCATGATCTTTCTACCAAGGCCTTCCTGGAATACTCCGATAACGTATAATGCTTTTCCACTTCCTGCACTAGTTTTATGTTTACTTGCTGCTCCATTAGCAATATAAAAGTGGCTATCACCTATAAGTTCTCAAGAATATCAAATGGATATCACCTACAAGTCTCTAGGAAACCTGCAACGCACGTCGCTTGAAACTGGTAGCGTACTGGTAAAATACGATGCTCGTCTCTTCTAGGTAGCGCCGTGTGCAGATTCACATTTATTTACGTTGGAAGCGACGCCAAAGTGATTTGCAACAGATTTACGTCTCTTAAGCGTCACTTCAGAGTATCCCCGTGTACGGATGGCCTTAAACTCACAATAATATCGAAATTAACATAATCTTAACTTCATTCCACTAAGGTACACGGTATGCTTGTAAACTAAAGCAATACGAGAGGAATTTCGGATGAATGCCGTTGGATCTAGGTATTATCGGGATTGTGATAATGTGTTTCGCAGGTATAAGTAGCTATACAACAGAGAGTGCCGAGTATATGGATGTATCGGGCGTTCAATGCTGAACCCGTGTCATCCGCACGGAGCAGTTAATTAATTAAGACAAGCCGATGTGCTGCTCGCAATTTCTATCTTGAGGATACGGCGACCGCGAGCGAACGAACGCACTAGGATTTCCAGATCCGTTTAGCGCTAAGAGCGGCGGCACTAACGGAGATATCAAGCGCCCCGTGCGTTTAGCGTGTTGTCGAAGATATTGACTTATCAATTAGCGCTATCTGAACGGTGATAAAATCGTAATATAATCGAAGAGTCATGGTTTGATTGCTAGGAACGGTTACAATTTCCTTTTCTCGAAGCATTACAAGGTGAACAGATTTTTCCGAGAATTGGCAATTTTCCCCATACGATATGATCGGATTTTCCTTGTGCTCATTTTCCTATTGCCAATATACTAAATAGAACTGTCTGTTTGTATGTATGTGTGCCATGTTAACGGTGGCCTTTGCTATAGTGCAAAGTACTTTTTTTGTATTAACCGTAAACTGAATTGGGTTTAGTAATATTTCCATTTTATTTGTTTTATAATATACATTGACGGCCAAAAAGTTGGCATCAAATGAAAAAAAATATATTTAGTTTCTTGGAAAATCGAGTCCTAACAATAAGATATGTTTGAAAAGATTTCCTATTAGTCAAATAAAAATTATCACGTAACTTCCGTTACCTATAAAATTTGACATTTTTTGAATATAATTGCAAAAACCCCATGTACTATCTAAAATAGAGAAAATAGAAACTAAAAAAAAAAATTTTGAATTTGATTTCTTATCTGAATCTAAATACAAGTTTTATACAGGCTGTTTGTGGCTAATGATTTCCAGTCCAGGCTAATAATAATAATAATAATAATAATAATGATAATAATAATAATACAGGGTGTTTGACACAACGATGTAATGTTTTGAATAGCCGATAGGCGAGGTCATTAGAAACCATGTTAACTACATTCGCCTTAGTCCAAAGTCTAATAGCTTTTAAGATATTTGAACTTTTAGTAAATTTTGATTTTCCGGCAAAGAATCGCCATTAAACATTAATAACTCTTCTTATTTTTGTGGGATCACGCTAAAAGTTGCTTTTTATGGAAGTTTAATGCATCTTCCTTTGAAAAGAGGCAATTAATTAAAGACCGAAGTTATTTAGAAAAAAATATAGGCCTAGATATCTCACTTAACGAGATAGAAAATTTACAATTCTCAAGTTTGGATGGTGGTGATTTTTTTCTTTTTAAATAACACAATTCGAATGTTCAAATTACTTTAAGAACTTCCTTACTTTGTGCCCTTTCGAATAGTACATCATTTGTAACACAAACTTTTAGTAATACCAAGAAATTCAACATAAACTATGACAACGCAATAAATCAGTACTGCGGGATAAGGGAACAGGGACCACTGCCTTTCTATCTAGTTGTCATATCCCGCCTCCTAGACGATGAGTAACTTAGTAACCTAATTTTTTGACATTTGTCTGCTATTCAGTGTGATCGCTACGCTAAAAAGTCTTTTCTGTTATTATTGTTGTTTTTATTATTACGTAACATTATTATTTGTTTCTTTTTCGTTATTATTTATTATACCCGTTATAGTTACTTAT
Source organism: Dynastes maya (assembly GCA_029619315.2). Classification (NCBI taxonomy): domain Eukaryota; kingdom Metazoa; phylum Arthropoda; class Insecta; order Coleoptera; family Scarabaeidae; genus Dynastes; species Dynastes maya. The sequence continues at coordinate 23,336,701 of JAROYE020000010.1, read as the reverse complement.
AGCAACGAAGAATACAGCGACATACTCGTAACGTATGGTCGTGCAAATTGCGTTGCCGTGGAAGCGCGACGACTGTATATACAATAATATCCAGGAAGAAGATTACCCAATCGCCAAGTTTTTAGCAATACATATCGACGTATGCGTGAAGCCGGAAGCGTTCATCGCCCGGAACCCCGAATTAACGTTTGACAACATAATGTGGATGTTGATGAACTCATTTTAGTCGCACTTGAAGAGGACCCTACTACTAGCATTAGAGATGTAGCCGGTAACCTTAATGTGTCACTAGGGAAGGTCTGGTCTGTACTCCGCACGGAAAAGAAGCACCCCTTTCACTATACACCATTGCAAGGTTTAGAAGTAGGAGATCACGCCCGACGGATACAATTTTCGCAATTCCTATTATATGAGGACATTGAAAATAATTTTTTTGGGCAGCATCCGGTGGACTGATGAAAACAGATTTACCAGAGAAGGATCAATTAACTTACAGAATTTGCATTATTGGGCGAACAAAGAGAATCCTCACGTCAAGCATCAAACATCGTTTCAACACAAATTTAGTATAAACGTGTGGGCCGGTGTAATAGGTAATTCTCTCGTCGGCCCATATCATTTGCCCGACAACCTCAATGGCGAGACTTATCTACAATTTTTACAAAACGATCTGCCAGAGTTGGTACAGGACTTGCCACCATTTGTATATGAAAGACGTCCTATATTTTTTCAAAATGATGGTTGTCCGTGTTTATCGTTTAACTTAGAGAAAAACAACGCTTTTCCGAATGCATGGATTGGAAGAGATCCCATTCCGTGGCTGCCACGCTCACCAGACTTGACTCCCCTCGATTTCTTTGTTTTGGGGGCGTGCTAAGAGCCTTGTCTACAACGAGGAAATTCAAAATCGAGACCATCTAATTAGAAAAGTCAATAGTGCATTCTAACCTAACACAAATAAATACGCTTTACGTTTTTTAGCGTTCTTTACTAACACAATATCAGATTACCTTTGTAATATTAATAACCATCTAACGCATGCCATATTATTCGAAAGGGCATAAAGTAAGAAAGTTTCTAAAATAATTGTAACATTCGAATTGTTTTCTTTAAAAAGAAAAAAAACACCACAAACTTGAGAATTATAAATTTTCTATCTCGTTAAGTGAGATATCTAGGCCTATATTTTTTTCTAAATAACTTCAGACTTTAATTAATTGCCTCTTTTCAAAGGAAGATGCATTAAACTTCCATAAAAAGCAACTTTTAGCGTGGTCCCACAAAAATAAGAAGAGTTATTAATGTTTAATGGTGATTTTTTGCCGGAAAATCAAAATTTACTAAAAGTTCAAATATCTTAAAATCCATTAGACTTTGGACTAAGGTAAATGTGGTTAATATGGTTCCTAAAGACCTCGCCTATCGACTGTTCAAAACTTTACATCGTTGTGCCAAACACCCTGTATATTACAAAAAATATTAATACTTATCCTCGACCTCTTCTACCATGGGTGTAGAGGTTATTGTTCTTCTCCATTTATTTCAATCGTTAGCTATTCGTTTTGCGTGAGTCCAGTCCATTCCTTTCCTTCTTAATATGTCAGTTATTTCATCATTTCACATCCTTCTCGGTCTGCCCCTTCTTTTCTTTTCTCCTGCCTCCGTTTCCCATATCACTTTCATCTTTTTATCGTCCACTCTTATCACATACCCGAACCACCTTAGTTGATGAGTTTCAATTTTTTGTATAACACTTTTCACTTTTAGATCTTTTCTTATTTTTACTTATTAAAAAAAAATATTAATAAAAATCACAAATTATTTTTTTAAGTGAGTATATTGAAGAAGTATTTTAAAATGTTCGAAGCACTTCTTTTTCATGAAATTCGAATCATGCAGTCTAATTAAATAACAAATTTAATAACGGAAAGAATAAATAAGATGCTCAAACAGGGAAAAACACCAGAAGAAAAGCAAACAGGCATAATAAGCCCAATATACAAGAACTGCCACAGGTTTATGTATCTAGATATCCTGAAATAAAATCTTAAATCTAGCGCAGCCAAATTAGGTATACAACAAAATTTCTCTTTCTACCAGGACAATGATCCTAAACATTCCTCCGCTTTGGTGAAAGAGTGGCTATTGTATAATTGTCCACATGTGACTAAACCTTCCCTACAGTCTTCTGACTTAAATGTAACAGAAAATCTATGATTTAAATTGGAACGCTAGATCAGAAAACATACAATATCAAATAAACATGATCTCAAGAAAGCTGTTTTGGAAGAATGGAAAAAAATCACCCCCGAATATACACTTACATTAGTCAAATCAATGCCTAATAGATTAAAAGAAGTGTTAAAGCAAAGAGGATATCCTACAGAATATTAAAAATATTTTTGGATGATTCTAGTTAGATTTTTTGCTTTGTTTTTGTGTTTGCATCATTTGAGCTGTGAGCTACTTTTTGAACAACATTTTGTTTTTTGTTTACTATACACGTTACTTATAACAATTTAAGTTTAACCCGTAACTGGTGTGGTAGTTTTTTCTTCGCATAGTTGGTAAGGTGGGGTCACTCGGACCCCAAGTTAGTATATGTCAGAAATCAACTCAAAATGAAAAAAGAAATATAGTTGTGTGAATTTAGCAATCTTGGATATATACTTTAACGTAAAATGTAAGGCACAAATGAAGTTCTTTTATTTATTTGCTTTATTTTCAAAAAAAAAAACGAAAAACATTCTTATACAAATAAAGAAAAAACACGACATTCTCTTAGCTAGGATACGTATGGTAACAATTAACACATTGCTTATTTAAAGATTGGGAGAGAAAGTTAACATTACAAACAAATGAAATGATGAGCTGCAGTAACAATATTGAACTAAGATTAGCAAAATCACAAGTACTCTTTTATGCAATCTTCGCAGATGCTTTCAGCACACTTAGCGCAAACTGGCAGCGCGCAACCAACACAGGTGACGTTGGTTTTCCTGACGTGGGATCGTGGACATTTAGCACACCTAACCCGTTTTTCCAGAATCGTTCCTGGTCTTGTTGGTATTTGAGAAATGCTCGTCTTCAGAATTGAAGAAATGTTCTGTCTTAGAAATCTCGAAAGGTGTTTATCTTCCATTCTTCTTTGTAGTTGTGGTACAACTAATTGCCACGCTAGCGCTTTGATAAATTGATACCGCGACTGTTTTGTATTATTTGGCAGGGCAGCAAAAATAATATAAGAATTAACTAAGGAAATATTTAAAATACTATAGAACACTGTCAAGGGCCATCTTCTAGAACGTCTGTTACAACCATACAAAGTACATTTTTCGTCCAAAGCATCGATTCCACCTTTAGTGCAATTATAAAAGTCTATTATTTCAGGCTTTTTTGTATCGTCGTCATTTACAGTGGCAGTGTAGTGCATGGACGATACCAGGGTGACTGCTTTTCTTGGTTTAGTAACATAAGAAGTTAGAGTTAAGTTATTAGTAAACCCAAATAAAGAAGAGTGCGTAGCTCTATGTTTAGCTGGCAAAAATTCCGGAGGGATCTCCTTTTTATATTTTTTCAATGTGCCCACAAATATGAGGTTTCTATTCTATAGTTCCGTCACTAACTCGATTGAGGAGAACCAATTATCGGCTATAAGATTTCTGTTAGTTCCTTCAATCGATTTTATTAGTCACAGAACAGACTGAGTCGGTTTACTAAATTTTTTCTCTTCTTCTGACAATGTCTCTCCATCGCTACCTTTACCAGAATAAATGTAGCCATCGAGAAAGTAGCGAGTTTTTGCATCATTTAAGGTCAGGATCTTTATCCCGTATTTCCGCGGTTTCATAGGCATATACATACGCAATTTACACCTTCCACGAAATCCCACGAGCATCTCGTCAACACAAGCGTATTCGCCAATAGAATAATTTTGTTTTGCGGTTATTTACAAATTGCCCAAAAATCCACGAAACAGCTGCGACGCGATCAATTTTTTTTTGCTCTTCCCTAGTTTATTGTCAAATCTTAGAGCTATAAATAAGCACTATGTGGAAACGTTTTTGAGACATTCCGCACCCAAAAATTTCACGCCCCTTTCCATCTGTGGCAAAAATTGAATTCAAATCCTCATTGTTGCATTTGAAAATTGCTGAATAGAACAGTAAGCCTAGAAAGGCTCTCAGCTCAGTTACATTCGTGTCCGCAACTAAATATTTATTATCGTCAGAGAATCTATCCCTCATTCGTTCCAATTTCTCATTGGTATGTAAAATAATTTCCTCTAACATTTCGTCCGTAATGAAGCATTCCCATGCACCTACTTTGGAACAATTCACCCCTAATCCTTTAGCCGGTCCGATAACCCCTGGAAAGTGAGATATTATATTATGACTTCTTGTACGCACGCGTTTGAGGTGGGTCTTTGCTCCACTTAAATCTGTTTTTTCCGAAATAATAGGCTGTGGTTCTCAGGGAAATGTCATCCGTGTTCATCCGGTTTACTCCTTCATCGTCTTCAATTTCGGAGTTACTATCGTGATCGCTAATATAATCAGGATTCAAATCACTATCATCATTACCGCTGAAATCGCTTTCAAATTCATCATAAATACTTCGAGCCCAATCTTCAAAGCGAGGATCATCAAGTCGCATCTTTTCACGCGAAGTAGAAGCCATTAATAATAACGTACGGAACACAATCAAGCTTGGTAAAATAACCTAACGCTACTGGTAAGATGGGGTCATACAGACCCCACGCAACAATAATAACCGAATAACAACCGTTTACTTACTGAATCGTACATAACGTTTACCCTCGCCGGTATACAGCACACTGCCTGAAAGGTACTGGGACGCCTAGCGCCGCTAAGTGAGAACTGCTCAAATTATAACGTTAACGAAATATGCTGGGGTCTCACTGACCTCAGCATACCAGTTACGGGTTAATTTCAATCTATAATACTTAACAGCATTATGATTAACGAGCGGTACCGCGCAGTAGCGTAGAGTCGACCAGGCCTCGCGTTCCACTAGAGTTATTCTTCTAATGGAGATGTTTGCTGCCGCAAATAATTTCGCTCATCTTTTAAATAAAAATTAAATAACACGTGCTCAAACACTTACCACTTTAAGAGTCCTCCGTGAAATCACAAAGTGAATAACGTCTGTTAAATATCTGCAACATTCGATATGTTTCAACTGTTGTTTCGGCAAAACTAGTACGGCATGAGGAAAAAATGCGTTTATATGCAGATAACGAACGTTCTACATCTAGTGACGTAATATTTGCGTAAGTAAAATAATCTTTCAAATAACTTAACGATTCTGTTGACGCACCTTCACAAATGTGTCTTAATGTGACAAAATCAGAATTTTTCTCAAAAACACTTTCAAATTTTTCTAGAACAGAAAGATTTTTTGCGTCTTCAATCGCGCATAGCTGTGCGTGAACATGTTGCACTATTTGTAGAGATTCTTCTAACGGCACCGCAGGATTTTGTAATTTTTCTATTGCCTCGGCTAGCCCGAAGTAATTGTCGTGAATGATTTTTAAATCCATTTTAACCTGACTATCTTGAAATTTCGACTGGCTTTTCTGGATAGCGGCAGCTTCCTTTGTATCGAATTGTAAAACCACGTTCTTAATATTGTGAAAATATTTATGATAATAAAACGCGGCCTGCAACCATGTTCCCCAACGAGTTAGAATAGATTCTGGTGGCTCTGGTATACGGGGGCACAGTCTGTGAAATTCGCGAATACGTTTCGGTGATTTGACAAATACTACTTTGGTATGCGCTATTAAAGCGTCTACCTCAGGATAACATTTTCTGATACTATCCGCGACAAGATTGAGAGCATGAATTTTACACGTAATGTGTAACAAATTAGCAGAATGCTTTTTAAGAGACCGGCCTACAGAAGCATGTTTGCAGCACCATCACTCACTAACATCAAGAGTTGGTTTGTAGAAAGTTCAAACTTGTCCAATGTATTTAACACTAACTTTGAAATTACTTCGGCAGTACACTGTTGTATTCGTTTGTAGACTAATAGAATTGAAGGTGCCGATTGATGAGGTTCCAATTTGCGTGCCATTACATTAAGAACAGAATGTTTCTTCCGATCTGTTGTTTCGTCGACACATAACCACAATTTTTGATCTTTCAACTCCGATTTTATTTTTTGTTCAATATGTTCGCGTGCAGATGGCACAATTCTTCGTAACGATGTTCGACTTGGTAATTTGCACTCCGAATAGTTATTCCAAAAGCAGATAAATGGTTCCTTCTCTAGTAAATTAAACGGTATATTACTTGCGATAAACGTAACGCATAAATTAAATATAAATTTTTCATTGTCTCGTGCGCAATTTCTTTTTGAGACATGCTTTTCACTATTTACGTGTACGTAGACAATGTTGTCTGGACCAACACATTAACGGGATTTTACAGATTACACATTTAATTTTATTTCATATATTAAGTCTGGAATTTCTGCAATAAATTTTCGAAGTTTGTCCGACCGCGGTCGTTTTGCTGACGAAATCATAATTTTTCTAGGACAGATAAACAATTGCGCAAATGACCGGCAGCGAAAATGTCCGTACTGCTCCGCAGACGAAGTAATACTACCGTTCCTCTCGGTCCGAACTGATTCTACGCCGAAGCGCGGTACCGCTCGTGGCCAGCGTTAATTATGATTGATTAAAGTTTATTTACTATTTTACTCTCTTTTTGCTATTTCTCCTTCCTTTCCAGCAGCATGTGGTTTTATATATGCTACATCTTTTAAGCTGTCAATCACTGTATTTAGAGCTCCTAAGATTGGCTATGCTTTAAAGAATTCTTTGAATGTGTAGATAGTGTTGTCTATTGTATTTTCATTTAATAGTTCTTTCGACTACTATTTTTTAACGAATGGTATAAACAATCGTGTTGCTCATTTCGATTACTGAAATCATTTAATTTTACACATCACTAAACAAAGTCACCCAATAGGGCGATAGTAAATTGTATAACCTGCATAATACATCATAAAAAAACATCACAAACGGCACGTAAGATAATATACTTATAACAAATAGCAAACGTACATATATACAAACAAAAAAAAAAGTGAAGTAGAGAAACGGCCTACTTCGCATTTAGAAGACGCATTAAGCGTACTATTCCCATAAATTATTGCGTAATTAGAGAGAGACATGCTGAGAAAGAAACGCGAAGAGAAAAGAGGCGTGTCTGCTATCTCTCTCATTCTCTCTCTGCTAATGTCCGACTTAAGTAAGTAAGAAGACCATTAGCGCACAGTGACGACGCTCTTATACAAAAAGCCATTATAACTACGCGATGTTCATAGACTATTTCGATTCAAACTATTCCGATCAATTAAAAATGGATAACGTGTATTATATATAGTACGAATTCGAAGGGGACAGCGTGGGAAACGGATGCAAGTTTGAACACTTGCAATAAAGCCAAAACATGTAAAACACATTAAGGAATGCCATCTTCTTTTTCTTTGTTTCGTTTACTTATTTACGGCCGTACATCGGGTTGTGAAAAGTGTCGTATTTTTCCTTCCGCTCTTGCTGACGGCTAAAAGTGCAAGTGAAATGAAGTGTGTGGTTAGGAGTAGGGTACACGTCCATATATGTATGTAATGGCCATCGTTTTAGAGAGAGGTACCGGTGTAACCAACGTATAGGGGTGCCTATTTTACGATTCTCAATGCGCATCCTTTATTGGTCTTGGCCGTAGCTTCTTTTCTTTAATTAGCCCGGAAATTGATAAGGAAACACTTAACGTGGAAAGGTCATAAAATGTGAAGCGAATTATGCAAACAAATGGGGATGTATAAGGGCTTTTAACGATGAGAAACTAAGCTGAATAACAAAGAAAAGGGCACTGAACTTACTTTCAAACGAAAGCCATGTTTTATTTCAAAGTGAATCTAATTTAGGTAAAAATTATCAGGGGTAACCATAAGTAATCAATTATTTTACAATTAGATACAAATTTTAAGTTTTCAAAAATGTTTTATTTATCAATCTAATACATAATCGCCATCATTATCTAAGACACTTTGAAATTTTCAATTCCGCTTTTGTAGAACAGCGCTGGCTGGGACGAAAAATAGTGTTCAAGTGGCATCGAACATCATCAATTGATCGAAGATTTTTATTTCTTGGTGTATGATCCAGAGATCTCGATAAATGATAATCGAATGAGGCGATATCTGGTGAATACGGGGGGTGAGGTAAGACTTCCCAACCGAACTGCGTGATTTTTTCTTGAGTCACTCTTGCTGCGTGAGGTCTTGCATTATCACGTTCTTTCTTTTTAATCTTCGCAGTTGTTGACAATAAATGTCAGCAATAATTGTTTCACCTGGTTGTAAAAGTTCATAAAAAATTGCACCATTGGAATCCCACCATGTAGGACCTTCTTCAGCGTTAACGTGGGTTTAGGGGTTCGAACTGGTGGTTGGTTTACAGAGAGTCACTGTCTGGAGCGATGGAGGAATAAAGAATTCACTTTTCATTTCCAGTTACTATCCTGCTAAAAGTGGATCATTTCTAAGTCTAGCTAACAGTGAACTGTAGACTGTGCGACCTTGATTCTTGTTCGCATCCGACAGTTGGTGTGGAATCTATTTACCTTGCCTGGAGACCTTACCAATTGCATGGAGATGTCTGCACTGTCGATCATGTAGAGCCTAGTGTATCCGCTAATTGTTGTACATTTAATATTGGATCAGTCTCGACTAGTGCACTACGAGGTCTATCAGAGAGATCAAAATCACCTGATGCAAATTGTCTGAACGTTGACATTTGTTTACTTTTAAAACATCACCATAAATATCGCAAATATTCGTAGTTGCAACTGTTGCATTCTTCCTGCATGAAAATTAAACATACAGCAACAAATGTGCTCTTCGGATGGTTGAAAATCCGCCGTTTTAAACCACAGCAATAAAGAATGTTTTTTAATTGTGCAATATTATGAAACAGTTCACTAAAACCCTTACCAGAATACTTTACTCGTACTGGACGCACGTTTCGATAGCCAAGCTATCATCATCAGCAGTAAAACTGAATTAGTTCAGTAAGGGTAAGGGTTTTAGTGAACTGTTTCAGTGTTCTAGTGCCACAGATTTAGAGTACCCGATTACTGCAATATTATGATTACAGTCTAGGTCAGGTAAGAAGCTCATAAAAGGCGTTTTAACACTTCGACTGTTGAAACAAAGCTAAACATAATGTAGCGTCAGAAAATAATTGATTACCCCTGATATAAAAGTCTACTGTGTGGTAAATTGATTTTTTGTACGCAAGTGTCAGTAACATACGAGGGTAAGTCAAATATTATCTACACTTTCGCCATAACAAGCTTTGAAGGTTATCGTAGTGGCGGCTGCTTGCGCATGCGTTGAGTTGGCGCCTCTGTGGTCATGTGTGCGGAATTTGTCCGCTAACTACAATAGCATAAACATGTCAGCTCCGCTATTAGTTTGCACCAAACACAGAGCAGTGATCCGATTTTTGTGGTCAGAGGGTGTGAAAGGTGCTGAAGTTCGCCGGAGACTTTTGTCACAATACGGGGACAGTGCTTTATCTCGTAAAAGCTTTTTTTGTGGATCGAAATGTTTCAAAGTGCCCGCACGAGCGTAACACAAAAAGAGGGAGCTGGACGGCCGTCAACCTCGACCACCGACGGCAACATTCAGCAAGCTCGAGAGATGGTTATAGCAAATAAGCGAGTTACCATAGGTGAGGTTGCATTTTCTTCAAACATCAGTCACTATTCATCTTAAAAATGCGTCGCCTTCCGCGTTGAAGCGATCCAGTAAGCGTTGGCAGATGTCCAAACGTTTGGTTTTGTTTTCTGCGGTAAGCATTCGTGGTACACATCACGTACACACTTTACGAAATTTAAGTTCATCGTGGATAATTTGATAGGCGGAACCGTGACTGATGTTAAAGAAGATGCAACCTCACCTATGGTAACTCGCCTATTTGCTATAACCATCTCTCGAGTTTGCTGATGTTGTCGTCGGTGGTCGAGGTTGACGGCCGTCCAGCTCCCTCTTTTTGTGTTACGCTCGTGCGGCCACTTTGAAACATTTCGATCCACAAAAAAAAAAGCTTTTACGAGATAAAGCACTGTCCCCGTATTGTGACAAAAGACCCCGGCGAATTTCAGCACCTGTCACATCCTCTGACCACAAAAATCGGATCACTGCTCGTTGTTCCTGTTTAGTGCAAACTAATAGCGGAGCTGACATGCTTATGCTGTTGTAGCTAGCAAACAAATGACGCGATCGTGATTAAATTCCGTACACATGACCACAGAGGCGCCAACTCAACGCATGCGCAAGCGGCCGCCACTACGATAACCTTCAAAGCTTGTTATAGCGAAAGTGTAGATAATATTTGACTCACCCTCGTAGATTTGTGAGCCAAAAAAGATTGGAAAATGCCAGAAACATCTTTAACAAGTACTACAGCAGTGGATAGCAAAACTCATCAGAAGTACATATGAGAGAGTAAGAGTTAGAATACAAATTGCAGGACAAAAATCAGTTTAAAATGTAAATTGGAATAAAACAAGGGGACAGTTTAAGCCTACTATTTGCACTAATTATGGATAAAATGGTTAAACGAATTAAAGCACAAAGCGAACATCTCAACACAATAATTGGATATAGAAACCTAGAACCAATAAGAGGGAGTAGCCTCTTATATGCAGATGGTGTGGTCTTGATAGCAAACTCCAAAAACTAATTGAACAGCTGGACAAAAGAAATAGAAAACTGAAGATGGAAGTTAACACAAGTAAAACTGAAGTGATGATCATAAATGAAAACCAAAACAGTCAAGTTAACAGAGATATTAAATGCAGAGACAACTGACTTTCGTCTTTGTTAATTACGGATAAAAATCGAACATCGTAACCCCCGTGTCAATACGTTATTTGACAGGTTTAAAATCTCTACCAAAGGTTGGAACACCTGGATTCGACAAAATTCTAGTGGAGTCGATTAATGATCATAATAACCAATGCCTAGAAGTGCGAGGTGTATTCCGTAATCAAACGCTTGGCCCAATAGAACAACAACACACAGAAGGAACAAGTTGATAAGAATATATTACTCACTAAATAAGACAATACTTGGACACAGGGATATAGACATGGATACAAAAATAGAAATACATAAAGCAATAATAATCCCTATGCGTGTGAAAACTGGACACTACGGAAGAAAGATGAAGCAAAGATAAAAGCAATGGAGATGAAATACCTAAGAAGAATAACACGGAAAACAAAATGGGATTAAGAATGAAGACATCAGACAATTAACAAAACAAGAATCAGTGAAAAGAAAAATAAAGAGAAACAACTAAATTGATACAGACATAGCAAGGATGGAGACGGATAAAGTGACAAGAAAAATAATAGAGACAGGATATTCAAACAAGAAACGAAAAGGAAGACCAAGAAGAAAATGGATAGACCAGATAAAGGAAATGGGAAAAAAGAGAGAAAAACTATGGAAGAAATGAAAATAATGACGAGAAACGAGAGTGGAGAAGAGAGTGGAATAAATGGTTACCAGAATAGGAACCGGAATGCGCATTCAACACCTGAAAACAGTGGCGTAACAACTTCTCAAGGGTCCTCCTCGCAGATACCTAAACGGGGCCCTCATGCGATTGTATAAATGAGGCCGTTGCTGTTAACATATGAACAAACAAAAGCATAAAACCGCGATAGGCAAGTAATTGATAGCATGTTTTAAAGGGAGTTCAGTACCAAAAGTTAAAAAAAAATCCGTCTAAATAAAAGAAAACTTTTATTTACAAGTTTAAACCTAACATTTTCCATTAAAAAAATACAAAAATAAACTTACCATTTATTTTAATTTTAAAGACCCTTGGGGTGGCTAATATCAAAGAAGCCGCTCGGCAGAAAGTGATAGCAAAGAAGTGGGCATTTTGCACGCAAAGCGGTTAAATCGTTTTTATATCGTGTGATTTATTGGTTTTCTTTGAAAATCATAAAACTATAAAATACTCAGGAAAAATGGGGTCTAAACGAATTTAAACCGCGGTCCGCAAAACGTATAGAGGCAACAGTATAGACCCACGAATAAGCAAAACCGCGAATTGCAAGGTTTTACTGTATATTTGAATCTTCAATGCTTATTATTTGACGACGGTGACGATAATTTATTAGAAAAGCCAATTCTAATCAGTAACCTGGGCAAATATGTGGTAACAGCCAGAGGCATAAAATAGAAGGTAAGAAATAAATCATAAAACGTGCTGAAACACTTACCGTTTTAAAAGTCGTCCGTGAAATCACAAACTGTTTCAGTCAAGCGAGCTGTTTCCATCAAGTGAGTACGGCGTGCGGAATAAATGTTTTTTAATGCCGAAAACGACCGTTCGACATCTAGCGATGTTATATTTGCATATTTCAAATAATCTTTGAAACAACTTAATGCATCTTCACACGCACCTTCACAAATTTGTCTTAATATAAGAAAATCGGAGTCTTTCTCTAGAACACTTTCAAATTTTCGTATTACACACCAATTTGTTTCGCCTTCTACAGCGCATAACTGTGCGTGAACATCATTCACAATTTGAACAAAATCCACTAGCGACATCGAAACATTTTGTAATTTTTCTATTCCCTCCGCTAGTCCGAAGTAATTGTTGTGAATAGTTTGTAAATCTCTTTTAACCAGACTAACTTGAAATATTTCCTAGCTTTTCTTGATTGCTGCAGCTTCTGTCGGATTGAATTTTAAAACTACCTTCTTTAGTTGATCAAAATATTTGTTGTAGTAAAACGCAGCCTGCAACCAACGTGTAACAATCGGCTGTGGTGGTTCAAGTAAATCAGGACACAGTTTGTGAAATAGTCGGGTACGTTTCAGGGAATTTAGAAACACTGCCTTTGTACTAGCAACCAATGCATTTACTAGTGGAAAACATGTAGGAATCGTTTGTGCTGCAAGATTCAGAGTATGGATTTTACACGTTACATGTAAGAAGTTACCACTGTGTTCTTTAAGAGATCGGCCCAAAGAACGCATGTTTGCGGCGCCATCACTCATAAACATTAAAAGTTGCATAGTTGAAACTTCAAATTTGTTCAATGAGTTCAACACCACCTTTAAAATCTCATCGGCAGTACAATTTGTAACTTTTTTTGAAGCAAGTAAGAAGAAGGATGATATGCCACTTTTTGCAGAAGAATGCTGTTTGCTTTCGGTGTGACGTTGTCAATGGCTTCTGGACCAACACATTAAAGGGATTTTACAAACTAGACATTGAATTTTAGCGCCATCAAAAATTAAGTCCGGCATGTCCACTATAAAGTTTTTAACTGTGTCTGTTGTTTTCGCGACGTACCTAACTGCGACATGTTTAAAGCAAACATAAGCGTACAATTACGAAATAAGTTACGACAGTCTACATATACACAGAACTACTCGCATACAGCATCGATTTAGTATTGACGCTGTGAACGCGTGAAATAAATAATCGCCGACTTAGCACCACATATCTACTAAACTGACTTACCGCTGTTTGCCCAGACTACTAATTAGTATGATTCCGAATTACAATTTTTAACGGACTTAAAAATAAGCAATTATTTCTATTTTCTGGGGGGCTCTTTTCTGTGGGGACCCCCCGCATTGCAGCCACTGCCTGAAAAAGTATAAGGAATTGAGAAGAAGAAAAGAAGAACGCAATCTTTCTCCTGGAGTGTTGTCGATCCGATATTTTAATTTCAAAATTTTGTTTAAATAATTATTGGCTAAAATGGGTTTATTTTCGTACTTATCAAGGAGAGCATTCCATGCAATTTCGTAATTAACGGAAATGAACGGAATCGTTTTAATTATATTTAGTGGCTGACCCGAAAGAGAATTACAGAAATAATCGAATTTCTCGATGACAAATTTTGTTGCACAAAATACTTAAATGTATCATAAAACAGAAACCATTCCGACAAATTGGAGATCAAAAAACTTCATTATAGAGTTACTCTTGAAGAATATTTCGCTATTTCTGGTGATGGACCAATAACAAGTTTATATCGAAATAATTCCTCAGTACAAGCGATTTCCAAAACGAAAAACGTTTATTGGCAAAGATTTTCGGTTTTAAATAGACGCCAACGAAAGCAAAGTAGAACATAATCTCTTAAAAACGTCAAGTGTAGCTGCCGAATTTATCTCATACAATAATAGATGAATATAAGTACTTCGCAATAAAACAAAAATCATTTTACTACGGCGTTTTTAAAAGCAATCAAATCACTTCAGGAATGATCATTGCTGCGCAATCCAACGTAAATTCCGACATGTCTGTCTCCAGCGGTGATTGTAATTTAAAAAGAAATAATAAACATAATACAAATCTAATCAGTCATAATCGCCGAAACAGTAGGAGGTAATCTAAGACACCAATAATGTCCCAGTCTCCCTCGGTACGCGCAGCTTAATTTGTAATTCATGAATTAAACTCGCTAGACATGTAAAACTTTATCTGATTGCCGAGCCTATAATGGCACTCACACAGTGTCTTTAAATAATAAATATTAATTAAGCGTAATGCATGATCTCGCGGAATACTTGCTTAACACACCACCAGCAGCAAACATAACGGCTATTGGAAATATGTATTAGGTGCTTAAAATAATGTAAGAGTTAATATCTCTATTGCATAGACGCGTATGGTACGAATGGCGTTCTGTGTTGATTTATTTTATCCAGCAAAAGTATGTTTAGATATGTATGTATGTGTATATTCTATAGATTGCGAAATCGTACTGTTATTGGGTACATTTATCTCTCGGACTAAATATATGCGCATTTTTTTACAAACCGTTCGGCTCCTTTATTAGTCATTTTAGAATGTGATTGGTTTGAGAAATGTTTTACGTAGTCCAGCAATTATTTACCATTTCAACAGCTAACTTGTTAATAGCGTAAAATGCACGTATAACACCCAGATAGCTCGTATGTACTATGAAATATGGCATGGAGGAAATTGCCACGACAATCGTGCTTCTGAGATACGAAGCTTTTCAACAAATAAGGTGAAATGCTCTTTGTTAATTTTTACATTTATATTTTTATAAAAAGTATTATTGACTAAAAGGGAAGTTGTGTTTATCTATTTAATTATATCTTCTCCTACACTCTACACTAATTTTGTAAAATGTCCTATTCTTTAAAGTTTGTAATTGAAAATAATATTCCTTTTAACCTCCTCAGATCTGAAATGAGTTTTCATATTACAGTATTTAAACTTTGTCGATTTTAATATTTAATAATAATAATAATAATAATAATAATAATAATAATGCCTTTATTGTAAAATATAAACAAAAAGAGGAAACTACATTATTTGCACTGCTCTTACCTAACCCTGTGTAAATTAACGAAATGTAAAAGAACAATTGCCTATAAACTAGTCTTACGTACTAGATGTTCCGTGTGTGCGGCAAGAAAGAAGAAAAAAAAATGTATGTCAAATGTGTGTAAACAACGTGAAAATGTATAACACTACATTGAATTAATTTTTTACGAAAGAAACATTAAGAGGCCTGCTTGTTTGAAATACGTTTGATACATTTTGCAAAAACGATTTCTTCCAAAAAATTACAGTTGCCCTATTAACTTTAAGTGCCTGTTTATCGAAAACTACGAGGTAGGCGCCATAAATTCTCGGTCTGACACAGAAAAAATAAACTTGGTAAAATATAACAATCTTTATTTTTCAATATAATCTCACCTAACTTCAATACATTTATTGCAATGATCAATTAATAATTCTATACCCTTGTAAAAATAATTTAAAGTTTTTCCCTCAAAATGTATTACAGCTGCTTGCAACTCACTATCGCCCTTAAAACGACGTCCCCTAAGGTCTTTCTCTAAATGAGAAAATAAATAATAATCACTTGAAGCCATGTCAGGATTATACGGTGGATATTTCAATTCTTGAAAGCCGTATTCGCGGATGGCAGCTTGTGAAATGGCGGTAATACAGACGGGTGCATTGTCGTGCAATAATCGAACACCTTTTGTCAATTTTTCTCGACGTTTTGCACGAATATTGCCCTTCAATATATGCAACTAAGACGCATCGTATGTATTGTTGACAGTTGTATTGCGCTCTTAAGTCAATGAGTAAAACACCCTCACAATACCAGAATATTCACCAGAAGGTTCATCGGGTCGCCGCCATTCCATCGATTCCTTTTTGGATAGAGGATCATAATACAAAACCACTGTTTCATCTCCTGTGACAATGTCCTCCAAAATCGGTTTTAGGTCATCTCCACACATGTTTAAAAACGAGCGCGCAGATTCGACCCGACGTTCACGTTGGAGCGCAGAAAGAAGATGCGGTACCCATCTTGCACTAATCTTATTCATATCCAAATGGTTATGGAGAATTCGACGAATACTTGTTTCAGAAATGTTAGACATCACTGCTAATTTCTTCACTTTCAAACAGCGATCTGCTAATACCATTTCTTCAATAATTTAAATGTTTCGAGGCGTTATCTGTTCAATTGGCTCATCATCTTCAAAGGATTCTTGCCCCAAACGGACGACTGGCTCTCCTTAATAGCTGCAGCTTCGACAGGAATGAATTGTGCAAGAACAGCTTTTACTATTTTGAAATGTTCAGCATAATAAGAAGCTGCCCGCAACCATGTTCCCCAACGTGTAAGAATTGGCTCCGGTGGTTGACGAATACCAGGACGCTCTGTGTAAAATGATCCTAGGCGTTTGGGAGATTTCAAAAATACTTTTTTTGTGCTTGCTATTAATGCATCTACCTCGGGAGAGCATTGTCGAATGGTTTCTGCCACAAGATGTAAAGCATGTACTTTACACGTAACATGTAAACACTTGCAACCATGTTCAAGAAGAGAACGGCCTACCGAACGCATTATCGCTGCGCCATCGCTCATAAACATCAACACTTTATCTTTTGAAATTTGAAATTTTTCCAACGTACTAAGAACAACCTTCGTAATTGCTGCAGCAGTACACTCTTGTAGTCTTCAGCTAGCTAGTAACAGTGGTAATGTAGGTTTACTAGGGTCTAGTATGCGTACCATAATATTTACAATTGATTTCTTTTTACATTCTGTTGTTTATCGAGTAAGCCTAGTGGCAAATTACAGTTTATCAATATAAGAATTACATAAAAAGAAATGCACTTCTCGGTGGCATGCCCAATTTTCGTTTTTTATGCTGTGCGGAATTTACGTGTCTTGTACAGTTCCACTTCTTATTTGACATCAAATGTATTTTGCACACTTTACAAACTATCTTACTCCCGTTGTAAAACAAATCAGGAATGTCAAAAATAAACTTATTTACTATGTCTTGAAAGGGTCGTTTTTTAGCCTTCGACATGTTCACCAAAAACTACAATTAACAACTACGTCTGTATCAATAAAATCAACACGCCCTATCCGCTATCCAATGCTAAATTGAACTGAGTGATGATGATTTGTCGTGTCGTATCGTAATCGACCAGCCCTCCCCGCCCACCTAAACACAGTCACACCGCCGCTGCGATTGCTCTCCTGTTACCGGGCTCTAGTAATAACACGTTTTCGACATATTGTAGGATTTTGTACACAAAGTGTATATGAATTTTTCCATAGAATTGAAAATTACACTTACTTGAGGGGGATGCTATTTGAAAAAGTCAACTTTTGCAAATTTTGTCGACTTCAAATTTCTACATTAGTTTAACGAAACAACTCTTCCATAACCAACATAGTATATAACAAACAAGTAATTAAAGTTAATAGTGCAACTGCCACTTTTTCTTGCAAAATAGTAAGATTTTGATAAGGTAATTGTATAGAATACTGTTTCAGAATTTCAAGTGGAATCCAAATTTGTGGTAAAATAAGAGACATTTCATTTAAAAAAAGAAAGTTGACATCCATTTCTGGCATAAGCGGATGCAATATATCTTCAAAAATATTTTAAATAATCTTTGTATAATTGAATATCTACGTTCGCAAAATTTTAATTTTCTATTCCATTTCCTTCTTCAAATACTTTTGCCCTAAGATCAAAACGCCGTACCCTGTATATCAATGTCAGGCATTTGCTATTAGAAGAATTACTTGTAGCAATTAATGTAATGTATGTACTTATATTATTTTATTTAGAAAAGAAATCAATGCAATAAATTATGAGAATATTCGTTTAAATTGTACATAATTTTATCGCATTTCTTTTTAAAGAAAAAAGCAGATATCAATTACGAATATCACCTAAAGAAACCCCATTAACTATGGAATCAATTATCATCTATCCAGCGACATTCAATTTATTCGCAATTAAGAAAAGTGTAATTGCAACGAGAGCATTTCTGTGTGAAATCATGTTCCATTTGCTTTCTTTTACTACCTCAACAAGAGTACGTACATTGCATTATATAAATAACTACTACCTAAACAAATAAATAAATAAGATAGGAATAGGTAGCGCGGCTAAGCAATTCGCATTTCATTGCTTCTTTCATTCGTCCTCCGTTTTTTTCCTCCTTTCGAGCTCCATTCCACATCAATCAGCATAATCGTGAAAACGTAAAGCGTTCAGTTGCATTGCATTAGATTTAAGGTACACTCGGTTCTCATAATTACGTTCGTTCAATGGAATGCTGATTGGACTGAAATTTTCCAGCGAATTCTGCGGTAGCAGACTGCATGGCTGAGAAGTGTATTTATTATTGTTGTAACAAACGTCATACGTGCACTACCAACCATAGATACAGGAACGAGTTGTAAGTAAATAATGGAAAGGAGGATTTATCGGATAAGAAACAAAAGAGAAAGTTGATCTGCTTGAAGGATTATAATGTCTGAATTATCAAGAGTTGTAAATATGTTCTGTGAAGCAAAGAGTAAAAATTTGACACATTTAGTTCTACTAAAAGAAGATCCTGATCACGGGGAGGCTTGGATAAATTAGTGGTGCTTATAGTCGGTATTCAGTTTGAGACAATGATACGCACAGAAAAATGCATTGTTAAAATAAAGATAAATATTCAAGCATGCTTCGTAAAATTAAAAAAAAAAAATTTTCACATTTAACTAAGCCTCCTTTATACTTGTTTTAGTGTTTTTAACGTCCTCGTTGATTTTTAATTATTGTTCTCCGGACCTTCCTTCGCACTTTATCCAGGCTTAGGACTGGTTCAAATTATGCAGGACACATAATTTGAAGCGTGTTTAAAGGCCAACGGGCCAAAACAACATTGGAAACAACAACGATTTTAATATTAATCAAACGTTCAAAGCAAAACAACAGCACAGTTTTAAAAAAAGGTGAACACAAAACTCAAAAAGAATCAAGATAAAAAGAAATTTTTACAATATGACGCTTATCAAAGCTTCACTCATTTGACATTTCAATTTATTTCCATGCTTGACCATGTAAGAATTAACGTATTATTAATTATTCTTTTGGCGATAATTCAAACACTAATAGATATATCAAATTGCTTCTTTAACATTTTTTTCTTGAAAATTTAAACTACTTTCCAAATATGGTATAATAATTAGGTCGTTCCATTTGAAATTTCTGAGAAAAATGATAAAAACTGTAATTTTTCCAAATGACGCCCTCTAGTGATATCTTTGAGAATCAATAGGTGATGGTTATTTTTTTATTTTAATCTGTAAAGCTTCCTTTTTCAAATGAGAACTTGTTTATCAAATTCGGTTAATTCAAAATCGAAATTATAGCCAATTTAATTATAAAACATTACTCCTCCCCTCGAGCTTTTTTTGTTTTACAGAAAAAAAGGCCCTCCCAAAAAGTATTCCAAATTCTACTAGCTCTACGACGATAAGATTTATTTGACAACATATATGGGTATATTTTCTAGAAAAATCCTTTTTTATGACTATAGTGGTTACGCCCCCTAGCAGTAGAAATAGGAACTTAAAAATAATTTCCAGCATTTTTTCTTAGCCACTTTTCTTATGAAGATTTTTTTCCCACAGCTATACGACTCTTAGTTCCTCATGTATGGTATCTCGCCCATCTTGGATCACCCGGTATACTAAAACATACACTGTATGGTTTGGTATTATAACAACGTTAAAATCTTATAATTAACTACTTTATGTTGTACGCAGTAGAATGGTGTTTACTAAAACGTAGTAAAATTGTATTGTTAAATGTATTAAATGGTATTTTTAAATTTAAAGGTGTGATGTGTAGGAGAACAAAACCCGTTACTTTATATGAACTTATTGTGTTGTAAGCATAAATAATGTATATTATTAAAATAAATAATAGCTATGTTCACATTGACAGCGGTGGTATTTATATCTAACAATATTACTTAATTTTAAAAACAATGTATACTTTGATGTTGTATGCTTTATTATGGGCCTGTGCGATTGCGAGGGGAAAATAAAACAATTTTTTTTAATTTCACTGCAATAATATTGCTTAATAAAAATGAGAATACGTAATGTATCCCTTCTACTTTTGTGGAAACAAATTACAATTGATATCAAAGTAAGAGTATATTCGTAAACACGTGGTTTCAAAATGTCGGGATGACGACCAAGGTTTCAGAAAAATTTAACTCTTTCAAATTTAGTTAGGTCTATCTACTCAACTTATTTATTGACCCTGATGAAGCTTTAAATAAAAGCGAAATATTTGAGAAAATTTTTCTGAAACCTTGGTCGTCATCCCGACATCTTGAAACCGCGTGTTAGTTCCTAACGACCGCCGTACTTCTTGGTGTTTTATATTCCTAAACTCGTGGTATTAAAGGATTGAGTATTCATTATTTCCTCAAGATACGGGTTGTCGTGTTTTTAGAATAAAATTGACCATAGCTTTTCAAGTACCCAGTAACGTAATGAAAACCTATATTGGGAGTATGGAACAGATGAGCTTAACCAAAATTTATTTTAATATATAGGATGTCCCGTTAAAAAAAAACATAAGTTGGGGTCACCATGGAATTATGGAACATCCTGTATAAATGTGAATAATTTTAAAATGTTACATTTAGGAGTGTCTACAATTTGTATTAGAAAGTTATTTTGATATGACTTAATAGTGGATATATCGAGCTTTGCTACACTATTGCGCCACCCAAGATTTTATTTATTACATATATGTGTAGTATATATACATGTGTTATATTATATAAGAATAGCGTGGCAAAAATGAAATAAAATGCTCTTATTCTATTTCCAACGAATCAAATCAACAGAAGAATTTCGTGCCTATACGAGATAAAAACACAGACATAAGTATTATTTCCGAAAGAAACCTTAAGACGACGTAAAAGACAGAAATGTTTAAACTAAAATTATCGTAACGTCCCAAAGTGTCTATTGCCGGCTGTAAATCAATGAATGATTATTACTTGCGTCTTCGTCTACCGTCCTCAAGCTGACGTAGTCTCGTTACAGGGTCCCCTCTAACCTGCGCGTGTTTTTCGTATCGTTTCAATATATTATTCCCGCACGAACGATTGTAATAAAATTAGTTAAACAAGTTGTTGTTTTTAACATTTTTTTATAAACTTTAACTAATAACTAGAGTAACCTAAATTTGCGGACTCGCATAGGCGTCGGTATTATGGGTTAATATAAGAATACGAAAAATTCATAAATAAACTAAACCGGTAGAGAAGCAGGCATGTAGTGTCGACCTTGAATATAAATCATGTTAAACCGCGCTGAGAGAGATTTCGTCTTAGTACCGGTTGAGCTGTTGCAGAGATTAGTCGAACGGTCAAGGTTATGTACTTACGTGTCGCTTTTGAAAATATAGCTGGTGTTTTTTTATGTGTTGTAGTATTATACCAAGTACGTAATTAGTGTATCGTTTCATATAGAACTAATATTTACATACCTAAGAAAACAATGCCTCGCTACTAATGTACATAAGTATGTGTCACTTTTTCCCCATTTAAAATATGATGGTAGTGCAGTTTTTTACTTAATATGCAATGTTCGTTTGGCTGCATTGGACAGAACTGATTGCCAGAGGCATGTCAATGGTATTAAGCATATGAGAAATGCAAGAACTGAAATACCTTATACACTATTCCTCATACATTTATTAATTATGTTTACCTCTTGTAATCTTCCGTTGTCGTTGGTGAGAAAAGCAGCTTTTAAAACGTTTTGGCGACAATACGTTCCAAAGTATCCATTACCCTCACAAACATAATTACAGAAACATTTGCCGCGAATGAAAGAGATGCTAGATAATGTGTGTAAACGTGATTTGTGTTCCAAAAAAATATGGATTACCGTGGATGAGACGACCGATATAAGGAAAAACAGTATTGCGAATGTAATAGGTCGCGTTTTAACTAGCGAGAACACAGCATCTCGATATTTGTTAGCTTGCAAACGTGTTCAACAATGTACCGCGGAAAATATTCAAAAAGTGATAATGAACGCTTTGAGAAAATTTAAAATTGTCCAAGATCAAGTTGTGATGATTGTGACAGATAGTGCAGCAACGATGTTAAGTGTTGGGCGATCCTTAAAACATATATTTCCTAACTTAATACATATAACCTGCGTGCTGCATGCTTTGCATATAGTTGGTGAAGTTGTTCGACAACATTACGGAAACGTTGATCGGATGATTGGAAGTACTAAAGCAGTGTTTCGTAAATCTCCTAAACGTTTAAAAGAATTTCCTAAATTTTGTCCAGGTATTCCAGAACCTCCTGAACCAATTTTAACGCGATGGGGTACTTGGCTAACAGCAGGTTCTTACTATTTGTTCCATTTTCAACAAATTCAATCAGTTATAATGCGATTTAATCGGAATGAATCCAAAGCAATTAGAGAAAGTCAAAGAGAATTTCAAATTCCTCAACTTTTGGAAGATTTAACAACAATATGTACCAATTATACAGTATTGCTAGATGCCATCAGAAAACTACAATGTACTGAATTGTCATTGCAGGAATCATTAGACATAGTGGAGAGTGTAAAAAATAAATTACACACATTAAATGATACGCCAGGATTATGCGCTAGTCAAAAGTTGGCAGATGTTTTAAGAAAAAATCCCGATTTTAATACTTTAGAAGCCGTTTATAATAAGTGTAAGAATAGTGAACTTTTAAGTGATTTTGAAAAACAGTTTCTACATGCAAATGTAACTTCCTTAGATGTGGAGAGATCGTTTTCTATGTATAAGAATATTTTTTCTTGTCGACGCACAAGGTTTAAAGAAGTAACTGTGGAAACATATGCAATGATGCAAGTTTACAGTAGTTCACATCCTGATGCCTCTAATTTGTTGAATAATTAGCAAATAAGTTTATTTATGAATTTTTCGTATTCTTATATTAACCCGTAATACCGACGCCTATGCGAGTCCGCAAATTTTGGTTACTCTACTAATAACTAAATCGAGACATCTATGCAAGGTAGTGGAAACCAACAATGGAAAATGTGGAACAAATCTAAGATGTAAACCACACAAGTCAGAGCTCAAGTCACTAAAAGAATTAGTTCTTAGACAATTCAAGAAACCAAACTGAAAAAAAAATAAAATCACGTTTTTAATAATATTTGAAATATTATTAGAAACCTGTTTTTCTAATAATCTTGTTGATATTATTGGAGTACGCACAGTTATACATTCTAATTTTAAAAGTAACACAATCTGCCACCGTTATATTTGATTGTAAGTAGTAAAAAAGTACTAATTTTAACTATAGGATTTTTTTAAATATAAAAAAAGGATAAATAAACTTAAATATTAATTGATTAATAATTATACTAAATAAAAAGAATCCCTATCAATTTACATTAGTAAAAAATAATATTTTAATTACATTGTAACATAGAAATATTTCTTTAGTACACTTGCTCCTAATTTTAATTGTTTACATTAGGTTTTTCCATTATTGTAATTTTCTTTTATTGGATACCCTTGTAGGTTGGCCTAAGGATGTGTTCTTGAACACGAAACCGATCGCCTAACTTTTTAATACAGAATTTTGCGAGTTCTGGACCACTTTTTCCCTTTCTACCTTACTTCATCTCACACGGAATCACTATGGATTATTTAGTCTTAAATTTATAAAAGTTATTTTCTTGAAAATTGCAACAGATAGGTTGGTAGCAATTATAAAACTAGACATTTGGTTAAAAAAGAAATAAGCTAGATAGTGCCATCTAGCGGTGATGTATTCAGCTTTTAAAAAAATTACCAGAAAATATGTGCCACCAATGAACATTTATAGAAAAGTTATCCAAGTTTTAAAACCTTCATTTGTTCCCAGGATATTGTGCTGTCCCATTCCCCGCTGAACACACAGTATACCCAAAACAAGAATTTTGAACCCTTTGTATTCGATGCTTAATGAAATTATCAATGACAGGGTGATAAACAGCAGTGCAATATGAATTGAGCCTACAAAGAATTCACATAAATCATTTTAACGCTTTCGTTAAAATATTTACCTTATTAATCTATCTAATCCACACCAATTCGTAAATCTAATACCATTTTTACATTATATTTTTTTTATTTTATCGTTGCCATGTATATGGCGCGTAGTATATGTATTGGTACAGTAGTTATCTGGGCACGAAATAACTAATCGCAATCACAGCCGCACGGTAATAGCTATATCGGAAAGTTAAAAAAAAAATCAAGCGCGGATTAGATGGAGAACGGCAGAGAAAAAGAAGACGAACGCGAGGTAAGGTAGAATATGTTGTCGTCAAGAGTTGCATTGAGAAATCTTACGTCATCTGAAATAGTTGCCGATGTACTTACTTACAGTCGCGCTATTTCGTTTCAAGGAGGATGTTTCACACGTAAACTTGGCAGCATCGTTACTTCATGTTTATAAATACTAAACATCTCTCGAAGACTATTTATGCAGACTCATAGATTGTCACGACAATAAGCGAAGTGATTTTAAAATTATTCTTGCTATAGAAAGAAACGGAACGTTATGATTAATTGTTAGACATTCTAAACTTATCAAACGTTCATTTAAAATTCACATTGAAGTATTTAAAAAATAGATCTTAAATCATAACATCATAACATAAAGACGTATTTTAGAAATGTTACAGATGTTCAAATTATCCATAGAACATTAGAATAGTAAGTAGATTTTCGGGATTTTATTTGTAATTTTGATTAAACTATACAACCCTGGATAATTTAGTAATCATCTTACATACATTCAATACACATAAGATCAATTTCAAGTCTCGGAAGTTCAATATTCGATTTGGAATGTGAAACTCCAGATATAGCTTATTTGAAATAAAAATTACATCCTCTGTACTACCTACACTACCGGCCGTAATTATTTGCCCACATACATTTTTGCTTGGATTTTAGAAAATTATTTATTTATTGTCATTTAGGGGGTATAATTACTTACCTACAAGTAAAAGAAAGACCCGAAATGTAATAAAATTATACTTCACTAATAAATATTTAATGTGAGCAGGTAAGGATGATAATTCCCTATTTACCCGAACTACAATTATGAATTTTGATTTAGTGGTTATTGTTCTTTTAAACAGTGAATATCGTTAATAAAATTGTCTAAAATTAATACTAAAATGCCAAAAACAAGAGCCTTTAGAAACCCGCACAATGACTGTTACTTTACACAATCGAGGGTGGTCCCAGAAGTACCCGGCCTAACAAAGAAGGCACAATATATTTGGAAAAACCAACCCTTATTTTTCAACATAGTCTCCTTTTAGTTCGATACACTTTTCACAGCGACGTTCAATAGATAGCTTCGATGTTTATAGTGAGAAACGTCTAGCTTCCACCGCAGACTCCACCTCTTCATTGTTGGCAAATCTTTGACCACCGAGCCATTTTTTCAAGTTAAGAAACAAAAAACAGTCCGAGGGGGCTAAATCAGGCGAATAGGGTGCGTGAGGAAGCAATTCGAACCGTAACTCATGGATTTTGGCCACCACGATAACGGATGTGTGAACTGGTGCATTATCGTGATGAAACAACACTTTCTTTTTCGCCAAATGCGAGCGTTTTGTCTTGATTTCATCACTCAAACGTTGCAACAAGTTGGCATAACATTCTTCGTTGATCGTTTTCCCTTTTTGGAGATAATCAATGAAAATTATCTCACGTGAATCCCAAAAAACGGACGCCATGACTTTGGCAGCAGACGGAACTGTCTTGGCCTTCTTTGGAGCCGATTCTTCCCTTCCAGTCCATTGTTTCGACTGTTCTGTCGTTTCAAGTGTGAAGTGATGAACCCATGTTTCATCCATGGTTATAAATCTATGCAAAACTCCGTTTTAATGCTGCGAAACATCGCCAAACATTCGGCTGAAACATCCGCACGACGCTGTTTTTGTTCAATTGTAAGCAAACGCGGTACCCATCTTACGCACAGCTTTCTCATGTCCAAATTTTCTGTCACTATTCGATGTACAGCACTTTTTGAAATGCCTACCATATCTGCTAGCTCACGCATTTTCACATCCAATACTATTTTGTGTATTTTTTTTTAACATCTCTGGCGTGGTCACCTCGTTTGATCGTCCCTTGCGATGTTCGTCTTGGCAGCTCGTACGGCCGCGTTTAAACTCTGCCGCCCAATATTTTGTTATTGTAAACGATGGACTAGACTATCCCAAAGTAGAATCTAGCTCAGCTTTTATATTTGTTGGATTTAGACCTTTCAAATGAAAGTATTGTATCACATACCGATGACCAACTTTATCCATGTTTAGAAATTCACTCACACCGTTCACTATTGATGGCTGTCAAACGTATACTAAACAATATAGCGTCTGCAAACTTCAAGCTTAAGCTTTAAAAGGTTGGTACTTTCGACCATAGTAATTATTTTTAAGCAACAACCGCCATCTATGGGTCAGGTCGGGTACTTCTGGGACCACCCTCGTAAAACATTAAAAAATATCAAGAGGCTGGCACATTAGTAAACAGAAAACGAACAGGACGACGGAAAGTGACAACACCAGCGGAAGATCGGCGAATAATTATGACAAGTAAACGGACCTGAAACGCACCTGAAATAAGGGCTGAAATAATTATTGAACGTGAAAAACGAGTTAGTTTAACCACCGGGAAAAGGAGGTTAAGAGAGGGTGGTTTTTTTGGCCGAATGGCGTTGCATAAATCACTCTTACGCAAGCAAAATAAAATAAAACGGCTGCAGTGGGTTGGAGAGCATCAACATTGGGCAGTTGGTGAGTGGAAAAATGTTTCGTAGCCCGATGAGTCCAAATTTGAACTCTTCAGTTCCAAGAGAAGAACGTTCGTTCGAAATTCGAAAGGAGAACGAGCAGCAGAATCATGTATAGTACTTACAATCAAGCCTAAGGGCGGATCGGTAATGGTTTGGGGTTGTTTTGGCGCCGCACCCGCTAGGAGACTTGGTTAAAATTGATGGAATTTTAAGAAAAGAGCACTACCGGGAAATTTAGAAACAAATGCTATACCATCTGGAATGAGGATAACCGATGACTATTTTATATTTCAACATGATAATGATCCGGCCAATATTTAGAATCGATGAAACGCGAAAGCTATATCAAAATAATGAAATGACCTCCTCAAAGCCTAGATGCTAATCCCAGAGCTTTAGTGGGAGAGACTTGATTGGCAGGTGAAAATAAATCCTCCAACCTTCAAAGAATCGTTGTGGAAACAACTACAAGAAGCCTGGCTTAAAATAGAACCCGCTACTCTGACGAAATTGATAGAGAGAATGACGCAAGATTTAACTTTCTTTTGTGTCAAATAAATTTTAAGAATATTTCATATGCAAAACTATAGTTTCTTTTTCAGTTAGCACTTTCCTTTATTTCTGCGTATTTCTTTGGGTGGGAAAATAATTATGGTCGGTTGTGTATGTCGAAAGAAGCTGTAATTTTACAGTAATTAAGTTTTTACACTATTTTTTTGAATAATTTACAATAATTCTAGTGTCTACGTTGTCACTACAATACGAAGAACTTTGTCCTAAAATATACTTGCTGTTAGAACAAAAGTTAAAAACAATATTGACATTTGTTACTGATTTGAAAAAAGTTGCTGTTTTGTGTATGTGCTGGTATAAAGAATAATTCTGTACACAAATGAATAGTTTTTGCAAGCAGGAAAAGAACTCATCTAATATTATCATTAAAGCACGCCGAAATTAAGTAGAGGATGGACAAACATCTCCCACCAAATTCATGCTTATAACCAGTACATGTGGTGAAGATAATATGGGTAATTTATTCATATGCAGCAGGCCTAATATGAGGGTGGTTCGAACGTATAAGGGGATGTGGTGAGAGTCAAAACGCCAAAACCATTGGCCGTTAATCATAATCAAATTGTCAAATAACGCAATGATTTTATAATATGTTTTGTAATATGTAAAATGAATTTTGTAAAATTACGTCAAAGATTGTGAGCAACTTTGGAGACTTAGATCGCTGATGTAATTTTACATTTTATATGCAGGGTTAGTACAAAAACCCGAAACAGTCGAATAACTTTGTTGTTTAAAAAGTATTTTTTTTGAAATTTGGTATGGTTGTATAGTTAAAAATAGCGAATTTATTAAAACACGTTCAAATTTTTTTCGCTTCCAGTTTGACAGGAAATACTTCCTACTTACTTTTTTGAATGGAACACCCTCTATATTGCTCCATTTTTGGAAACAGACTAAAAGACTACTTTCAGAAATATCAATATGTTTATTTTTATTGATGAAATAATAATATAATGACGTAAAACCAAGATATCTTTGAAATCTCAGTAAAATTTGATTGAGACTACAGTAAATGGTCAAATTGTGTTCCGTTTACAATTTGCCAGCGATTTCTTTAGTTATTCATTCTTCTTATTGTTCAGAATTATTTGATCGACTTGACATTTCAACCAACTATTTTTGTTTGGATAATTAAATCTGTTTAGATTTGGAAAAAGAACTGTAAGTACTAGCGCAACCTCGTTCCTCATTAAATTTAAATAGCCGTCACCATTTGAATTTTCTCCAATGAAAAATGGTCGTATTATGTTGTTTCCGACCAGAGCAGACCACACATTCACTTTTTGAGGATGTCGTGTATGGACTTCCTCCATCCAATTAAGGTTGTAAGTTGACCAGTAACGACAACTGTTCTTGTTAACAGTACTATTAAGACAAAACATTGCTTCATCGGAAAAAAACTATTTGAATCAGCTAATTATGCTGTTCTCTGATAAATTCATTAATTGGCAAAAGTGTGGTCTGAAATATGATCATCTTCAATAAACTCATGAGCAATATGCATTTTAAAGGGTTTCAGTTTTGCAGAATTTAGAGTTTTGTGGGCAGACTTTTACGAGATCTTATGAATTTGTCCCAATTCCGTTGTAGACACGTGATTATTTTCTTGAACTGTTAGTAAAACCCTGGTATCTCCGTCGGTTGCTGTTCTTGGACGTCCACTTCTGGGCGAAATGGTTCGTACTTTTGGCGATCGATTTGGCGATCCGGATAAACAGTATTAAACAAAGTGCGAAGTTCAGAAGAACGTTGGCGGTCACCATATCCTCACGCATCATCAAGATGTTAATTCACTCAGATTCTGTTTTTAATCAACAAAACCAAAAGATAATGACACCAATAACTCATGAGTAAAGTTGCTCACCCGCGCCAACGGGCAGTGGCGGAGGTTTTATTTCGTTGTTCTACGTTTGTTTTAAGAATGTTGCCTACGTCGCGAAAACGACCAATGCTGGACAAAGTTGCAGAATGTATTGCAGAAATGCCTGACCTAAATTATGATGGCGTTAAAATTCAATGTGTAGTTTGTAATAGTCCTTTAATGTGTCGGTCCAAAAGGGATTGTCTACGCCACGTAAATAGTAAACAGCATTCTTAAAAAAAAATTGCACAAGACACTATGACAAATTTTAATTTAATTTATGTGTTACCTTTATTGCATGTAAACTACCGTTTAATTTACTAGACAAGGAAGAATATGTCTTCTTTTGGAATAAATATTCGGACTGCAAATTATCAAGTCGGGCATCGTTACAAAGAATTGTGCCATCTGCTCGTGAACATGTTGAAAAAGGAATTAAATCGGAGTTGAAAGATAAAAAACTGTGGTTATGTGTGGACGAAACAACAGAGCGTCAAAAACTAAAAAACATTCTGTAGTTAATGTAATGGTACGTACAATGGAACCACATCAATCGTCACCTTCAATTCTATTAGCTTCCAGACGAGTACAACAATGTACTGCCGAAGTAATTTCAAAGTTAATGTTAAATACATTGGAAAAGTTTGAACTTTCAACAAACCAACTGTTGATGTTTTTGAGTGATGGTGCCGCAAACATGCTTTCTGTAGGCCGGTCTCTTAAAAAACATTGTGCTAACTTGTTACATATTATGTGTAAAATTCATGCTTTCAGTCATGTGGCAGATAGTGTTAGAAAATGTTATCCTGAGGTAGACGGTTTAATAGCGCATACAAAAGCAAATTTCACAGACTGTGCCCCCGTATGCTTGAGCCACCTTACACGTTGGGGAACATGGTTACAGGCCGCGTTTTATTTTTAAGGAAAGCCAGTCGAAATTTCAAGATAGTCAGGTTAAAGCGGATTTAAAAACTATTCAGAACAATTACTTCGGACTAGTGGAGGCAATAGAAAAATTACAAAATCCTTCGGTGTCGTTAGTGGAATCTCTGCAAATAGTGCAACATGTTCACGCACAGCTATGCGCGGTAGAAGACGCAAAAAATGTTTATGTTCTAGAAAGGTTTGAAAGTGTTTTAGAGAAAGATTCTGATTTTGGCACATTAAGACAAATTTGTGAAGGTGCGTCAATAAAACCGTTAAGTTGCTCCAAAGATTATTTTCATTACGCAAATATAACGTCACTAGATGTAGAACGTTCGTTTTCTACATATAAACATACTTTTTCCTCACGCCGCACTCGGTTTGCCGAAACAACTGTGAAAACATATCTAATGTTGCAGATATTTAACAGACATTATTCACTTTGTGATTTCACGGAAGACTCTTAAGACCGTAAGTGTTTGAGCACGTATTATATTTTATTTCTGACCATTTATTTTGTGTAAACTTTCATGCGTCTGCCACTGGCTGTTGGTGTAAATAGTTTTTTTTTATTTTTTTGTTTTGTGTTTATATCAATAAAAACAAACATGATATTTCTGAATGAAGCTTTTTAGTCTGTTGCCGAAAATGTAACAATGTACTGGATGCTCCATTAAAAAAAAAAAGTAGAAAACATTTCCTGTGAAACCGGGGGCCAAAGAAATGTAAAAATATTACAATAAATTCGTTATTTTTATCCATACAAAATTAAAGAAATTTCTCAATCAACAAAGTTGTTCGACTATTTCGAGGCTTTGTAGAACAATGTATAATCTTTTATTCAATCTGTGAATATTACCCACACATTTAAAACATATATTTACAAAATTCAATGTATTGGAGTACACAAGAAAATGTAATTTTACATGTGATTTTTTTAGTTTTCAAAACAAAGGATGTGTATATCTTTAAGTTCTTATTCCCAAATCCTATAAACTAAATTGTATTAACATACAAACGCATACTGAAGCATGGCGAATTACACATTCCCCAGCCTTGCACGATTTTACTATTATTTCATTGCTCTGCATCGTTACACTGTTATTTAGTATTGGTAAACCTTGTACAAGCGATATCCTAAATTGTTACAAAAACAATGAAAGTAAAATAATTCGGCGCAAATCGTTTTATTGTTTTTCGAAATATTCCACTCTAAAGGTATCTCCAAAACATGGCTTTTGGAGGGTTCATCAACTTCTTGAGGTGATAAAAATCGCTGTCCAGGCATTTTTTGACATTCGAGAATAAAAAGAAGTCGTTAGGCGATAAATCAGGTAAATACGGGCAATGAGATATTAATTCAATATTTTTCTTCAAATAGTCAATTGTTTGACGTACTTTGTGAAATTGTCATGATGAATGATGATGCGACGTTGCCGATTGTTTTCTAATTTCATCGATGATTTATGGTAAATAAATTGTATATCATTCAGCATTAACTGTTTTTCGGTCCTCCAAAGCAATCCTTGCGACATGTCTAGTACAACGAAAGAAACAAGCAATCATTTTCTTGGAAGTGCTTCGTGAAGGAACAACTCTTGTTGTATTCGGTTCATTTGGGAACATTCAAAAGTTGATTGTTGCTTAGTTTCCGGGAATATAAGTTTCGTCGCCTGTTACGACGGATTTTGAAGCATCGGATATTGTCGAAATTTCGCGAAAGTTCTAAGTAGGTGGGGCGGCTAGTATAAATACGGCATCACAACATCTGAGAAGAAAAATAAGCGGTTTTAAAACGCCCCCACTAGAGGAGTGCCCTCTTCGCAGTGTGGCGCTTCGTGTTGTCGTAAAGTCGTAGGAAAATTGAAAAATTTTTCTTAAATAAGCAAGTCGATAGTTCAAGTAAGAGTAAAATATCGTAAATACGATAACTATTTGAATTCAGGCTTTACTTCAATAGAAGTAAACAAGAAGACAGACCGCAGTGTGTGGTAGAGCACTGCACGGGCTAGGATAAACCCGGCCTGCCCAGGCCCGCGGACGAGCTCGGGCAGGCCTCGTGTCTTTTCATTGCGGGCCGGGCCTAAAATCGTACAGGCCTGACGGGCCGAGAATGTTTTATTAAATACATCGAATGGATATAACGTATGCAGTAAATGTTGTTTAGTTTTTACACTATCGTTTGTATTAACAATTTTAATATATGCAATGTTATGTTACGTTTTCTTTTGGTTTCATACAATATAGTATACAAAAACAAATGTTTCATTCTACTCATTATAATGTAATTAAAAAATGTTTAGAAATAGACAGTGCAGATATAATTACTTAAACAGGCTAAAATAATTTAGAGGGGCTAAACGGGCCTAAATTTCCTAACGGGTGGGCCTTGAGTTAAAACTTAACTCCAACTGTAAAACATGCAGATTCGATAATGGTCTGGGGATGCATGTAGGCGGAGAGTGTTGGTAATATTCATTTTATCGAGGATGTTATGGACAAATTGAAGTATCTGAATATTTTGAAACAAAATGTGAAAGAAAGCGCCAGAAAACTAGGCATTTCTGATACATTTATTTTCTATCCGAAACATAAGGCAGCTGCAGTAAAGGAATGGCTCCTTTATAACAGCCCTAAAGTTTTAGACACACAACCACACTCACCTGATATTAATGTATTTGATGTTTGGAATGAACTAAAGAGCAACGTCAGAAAACGTCAAAATAGAACTAAATCCGAACTCAAAACAGCAGTGCTTGAAGAATGGGCAAGAATTTCATCGGATTTTACCAAAAATCTGGTACAGTCTATGAATACACGATTAAAAGAGATCGAAATCGTAAAGGATGGCCCACAAAGTATAAAAAGTTAATTCTTCTTCATGTGATTGCATATCGGTGGTATATGCAAAATGAAACAAAGTTGATAAGTGGACGATTTTGATTGTGATCTTATTCTTTGTTAGAATACTGTTTATTTTTAAATTCCTTTATAATTTATAATTTTATTAATTTGATATATTTCTGTATTATGAAGTGTTGTCTAAGCTTTGTTTATATCAATGTAAAAAGTTAATATTATGACTGTATTTTCATTTTTTCTTAAAAAAAACTTTTTCGAAACAAAGTGGACGATTTTCACTGTGAACGACTGTAGATATATACAGACTAATGTAAAAGCACTTGTGAATATCGTACTTTTACTTCATATTGTGTATAATTTTCAACCGTTTTTTGTTTTACCGTGTAATAATAATAATAATAGTAGTAGTTTATTATCCAACAGCAGCGGATGTTGCTAATTACAAGATAATCTACAATTTATTGAAAGTACAATTGTTACTTAAATCTATCGAGCATACATATGCATATATATAATGATAAACAATAATTATGAATTATACAATATAAAAAAAAAAAATTAAAGAGAAAAAGGCATATCCCTATGAATAAATGTATACGTAAAAAGAAAAGAAAAGAAAAAAAAAAGAAGATATATAGACAAAAGGAAAAAGAATTGTCTTAGGTCGCTGAAAATGTCTCCAGCAAGAGCGCCCTTAATGAACTTAAAGAAATAGTAAACATATCGATATCCTGACAATACTTATTTACGCTGGCACAGATTGACAGTAACGGAGAATGAAAATGATGGACAGTAGAAGCGAGAGGAAGATAAAAAAGTTGAGGATGTCTAATACACAATCTAGGAACATAAAAGTCCAATAACTGCAGTAATTCAGGAACCTGTAATGCATTATTCATTAACTTATAAGCGAAGATTATTTCAGATATGATTCTACGTTTGTCTAAAGAAATGTAGTTAAATTCTACCAGTAGTAAATCATAATGGTAACCATGCGGCAAGAACGTTCGATGGGCGCGGTAGTAAAGAGCTTTCAAAAATTTTCGTTGAACTCTCTCAATCATATCAGTGTATTTAGCGAACGTTGGATTCCATATAACCGAGCAATACTCTAGTTTCGATCTGATGAATGCGCTGTAAAAACTCACAAGGGAATTGTTTCCTAAACACGTAGTGTTTCGTGTAAGAAAGCCAAGCATTCTTAATGATTGAGAACAGATAGATTCTACGTGCAAGTTAAAAGTTAATTTCGCATCAAATGTTACACCAAGGTCTGTGAAAGAAAAACAACGGTCCAGGGGTACATTACAGAGCCCGTATGGATAGGTAACTGTATTTACTCTCCTCGAAAAACTCAACACTTTACACTTACCAATGTTAAGGGATAAACCGTTATCGGAACACCATCGCACCAGGGACGCTATGTCATTCTGCAAGATTTTGCAATCTTCTTCGGTTGTAATCTTACGGAAGATCTTTAAGTCATCTGCGTATAAAAGATAGTCAGATGAAATAGCATTTGTGACATCATTAATAAATACAAGGAAAAGTAGAGGACCCAGCACAGAACCCTGCGGTACACCGGACTGGAAATGGTATTTAAGGAACCTAAAACCATTGTATTCTACATAGTTAGTCCAGGTAACTACCAAACACCTCAATGAGGAAATACCAAACTTGTCTAGCTTATCAAGAATCATAGTATACTGTACCGTATCAAACGGCTTACTGAAGTCGGTGAATATTGTGTCTACTTGATGTTGATTATCCATAGCCTCAGGAACAAAATGAACGAAGGAGCACAAATTCGTAGCAGTTGATCTTCCTTGGACAAATCCATGTTGAAAGTTTGAAAGCTGCTGTGCAATATGATTATAAAGAGGTTTCTACATCATAAATTCAAATATGTTGGCAAAATTAGATATAATTGATATCGGTCTATAATTCCTAATCTGGTTTTTATCACCAGATTTAAATACGGCAACAATTTTTGAGCACTTCCAAACCTCTGGAAACGTCTTCTGATTCAAAATCAAATTGAAAATATGTAAAAATGGGAATTGAAATACATATTTGCAATCTCTAACAATTAAGGCAGGGACAGAATCGGGACCCATCGTCATTTTGGATTTTAACGAATTAATTCCATAGAGGACGTCACTCAGGGTAAAACTTTTGATCATTAACGTATTAGTATTCAAGCAGAATTCATTTCTTTGATATGGAATGCTATCCACAAATACAGAGGAGAAATGATCTGCGAAAGCTGCAGCAATCCCTTCTGGAGAATCAAACACGTCGTCATCACTAAACATAGATTCCGGAATACGAGTCTCATTCCTGCGCTCACTAACAAAGTTCCACAGCTTACCTGGATCATTCTGCATGCAGCAGTCAACACTGGCGATGTAGGTTTTAAAGTCAACGTCAATGCTTGATTTAATTTTACTACGGAGATCTTTAAATTTAACATTATATATTTGAAGACCTTTAGACTTAAACAAATTAAGATAATGTCGTTTAACCTTAATGAGATGTCGAGTCTGCAATGAGTACCAAGAAGGAAACGATCCATGTCTACGGACAGACAACGGAACACACTGAGTGAAGTAATCATTAATAATTCTGTATAAGCAATCACAAGCCAGGTCCACATCATCACACCGCAACACTGGACTCCAATCAGTTGACAAGATCAGATTATACAGGCGCACGAAATCAGTTCGTTTAAAATTGCAGGATCAATATAGAAGTATGAGTATTATTTCTTTGGGTGTTGTAGATAATAACGTGTAAGGTGTAAATAAATACTGATTTGAATTAGAGACGGCTAAAATGAACCAAACAAAAGGACACAATGAATTATTCCAAATTTTACACTTCGTTGTTCATTTATCTTAATGCAAATTTATTATATTACAAACAAAATAAGAAATTAGCAATCAATCAGATATCAAGAAAATAAAT
This sequence comes from Dynastes maya, assembly GCA_029619315.2. NCBI lineage: Eukaryota > Metazoa > Arthropoda > Insecta > Coleoptera > Scarabaeidae > Dynastes > Dynastes maya. The sequence continues at coordinate 23,300,207 of JAROYE020000010.1, read as the reverse complement.
CCGTGCGTATATTGCGCGTTCAAAATCCAAGATATCACAAGCACACCACGCAGATTACAAAAGAACGCTGGTTTATGCGCGGAGCATCGACCAAATAGCACCAAACGTTTGCTTTCTTTGTATACGATACGCGAAGGAGAAATACTAATTTGTTTACTGCATTCTCGATTAGTAACAAATTGTGTTTATCGCCGAGATAAGTATTTTTTGTGTTCGTGCTAATAAGTAGCACGTTTTCTTTGAACTTTATCTTTCCGCACCAGCGAAGACGGCTGGCAAACTGATAAAGACTTCGTATTTAATAATTATTCTGCCAATAAGTTACGTTTTTGTTAATTTTTGCGCAACGAATTGAAATGTGCACAGTTGCTGTAGAAAATGTATTCTTCATGTCGTGTATTCTTACGTATAGGGTGGATGTGCTTTAGTTCGGCCGCATCCACCTATCCGCATCCTTTACTAAAAAAAAAACGGCTATATTAATGAAATACTTGATTTAACATGTCTAATTTCTACATCCCAGTAATCGCCTGTCTCGCTCGCACGTTCAGAAGGAAATTGTCATATCTAACTTCAATTTTAGTATTAAGTTGGCTGTGCTTTAGAAACCCATGTTCGTCGGACGTCGACTGGCACGTACACTACCGTCCATAGAAGTTCGGGCAAGCAAAAAAATGTACGGAAGTCAAAGAAAATAAGAGAAATATTAAATGGCCACGTATTTAATACTTACTTACATGATTTTACATATTTACTACACCGTCTTCTATGTACCAAAGAGGCCCTTATTAAAAATCTGTAATTTCCTTGGAATTTCCGACGTAATTACTTACTGAAGAAATGTCCCAGGAGGAATGGAACCTCACGTCTCCTGCTTGCCAGGTAGGCGTGCTAACTACTACACCACCAGGACTATGCAAGGATCGTTCACTCTTTAATACCTAAGTTATTTTTATCTGTTATTCACAATATTTCGACAGATAATTTTTCATTTGACTTGCCAAGTACACTAATTTAATTAATATATTTTGGCTTCTGTAGGTGAATTATGAAAAATCAAAGGATCCAAGAAAAATCATAGATTTTTCATAATTCACCGACGGAAGCCAAAATACATTAATTAAACTCGTTATTACTTCTTTTAATTTCAATCATATAAGATTTTATTGATTTCTCTATGTAACATTATTTTTTATATATTAAATTGTATTTAAAATGCTTAAAATGAGTTTTTGATTATTTTTTAGTTATAGGAACGGATTTTCTATATATATTTCTATTTCCTTCATTTCTTATAAGAAAATTTGTTACGAAATTTCGGATTACGAAATATTTTTTGGAACCAATTAATTCCGTAAACCGAGGTACCACTTTATTTTGCTCTGAAAGTACTAAAAGTAAGCTTTCTCTAACCAAAATGCAATTTCAAAAAGGTGCTCTTGTAAATGATATGCAGTTATTTATTGCCGAATTTGTACTTTGTGTTTAGCGCTAGATTTATTGCTGTTTATGCAATAGGCGATACACGACGCTTGGTTGCTGGAACAATGTACACAACAGTAATTTATCGCGTGTACATTAATTTTATAGATCGTCCGCGTTGTCTATATTAAAATCGACCAAAAAGAGTCTCTCTTCTATACCGCTTCCGGTTTTCTGTCCCAGTCTTCATGGCCACTTTCATCTTTTCAGAAAAACTACAACAATAAATCATTTGCCTATTTTTGCACGTCTTTGTACGTCTTCTTACACGTGAATAGCATAAGACTTCGAACAAATTCAGTACGTCTATCGTATGTAATATACATATATGTATGTATATGTATGTATATGTGTGTATCTAATCGAGTTTATAGATTCGGTACGTGTTTGCACCTATCCTCTTCCAAAATAGTGCCTATATACTCGTTTATTGGTTGAAAAGGTGAATGCGGTTATACACTTGCCAATTAGAATCGGGATTATTGAACTTATATAAACGATTTTTTATTCAACGCGTGGCCCCGGTGTGTTCAAAAATGATTACGCCTCTTTTCTCCAAAATTATTTGTTCTGCTTACTGTACTAACACATAACAAAAGGAAAGGCAAATTTGTAATAATCAAAATTATGTTAACATTTTGATGATGTATATGGCAAACTGGAAAAAGTAACAACAAATGACTCAGTATTACAGTCATTTCGATAAATTAATATTTAAAAAAATCGTTATGAAAATTTCGGTTAGCGAAATTCAAAATAATGTTAGGGATATTTTGTTGTCCTGAAGACGGAAGTTATTTAACCCCTCAGCGCTATCACGTAGGTACGCTGAATTCTCCATATGCGGCCGCCATGTGTAAGCCGGGCACAATCGGTCTTCGCAACAGAATCAAATCAGTCGCATGGGCCGCGGATTATAGACAGTGTATGTGTGACTCACAGCCCACAGAACTGATTTTTTGAAATCAATATCCCAGTGTAAAAAATAAAAACTGACGCAATTAAAATGTTTGGTAAATGAAGCGAATATATGCACACGCTGAAGTGGTTTTATTGCCATTATTAGTTTTTTTTTGTTTGAAAACGGCGTTTGTTGTATTGTAATAACCGTAAAAAGTAAACAAAATAGTTTCTTCAAAAATCTGTTGTACTTAATACCGTAACAATAAATAATAATATATTAAATAAACGTAACTTCTTAACAGTGTGGATAGGATTGTTGGAAAACTTGCACCATCAGGTATGTTTCCACATTTATCTCGGTGAAGGCCGTTTGCTGTGATGAATTGTTTTTATATTTCAAGAAAGACCGTTCAACGTCTACAGAAGTAACACAGGCATAATTGAAATAATCCTTAAAATTAGTTAATTAAATATGCAGATGCACCACCACATATTTGTCTTAATCTCGTACAATCGGAATTTTTTTTTAAACACTGTCGAACTTTGCTATAACGCGATCGTTTTTTGCGTCGTTTATACCGTGTAGCAATGTATTAACTTTGTCCACGATTTGCACTGATTCTACTAACGACAACCCAGAATTTTGCAATTTTTCTATTGTGTCTAGTAATCGTTTATTAGATTATTGCTAATACTTTTTAAATCTGTTTCAACAGAATATCAAGTATAGCAGTAGCTTCGTCAGGGTTGAATTGTAAAATCTCAAATTTTACTTCTTGGAAATGTTCAGAATAATGAAAAGCCACAAGATGTAAAGCATGAACTTTACACGTAACATGTAAACGTCCCTCACACTTTTCCTTAAGAGAACGGCTTACACTACACGTTGCTCCTCCATCGCTCATAAACATCAACAGTTGACACTTGAAATTGTTGTAACGTCTCGAGCACTACGTCCGTAATAGCTTCGCCAGTACGCTTTTTAGTCTTGTTGTTTTTAGTCTTGGTTGATGAGAAACTGTCGCAATAAACCAATAATTTCATTCGCTGAGGTAGCGCGTGCCGATTCATCTGCATACATATGTCACATCATGGGCGCGGCAACATCATCATCACTAGTTAGTTTACGTTCGCCATTTTCTGTTTTTCTGCTGCCTTTGAACAGGTTAGATTTTAGTTTTTAAATAATTTAAGAAGTATTATTGTTATCATGGCACTTACTTGATTTTGATTCAGAAGAGAGTGCAAGTTCGAAACGTGAAACTGAAGACAATATTGAAAATTGTGCCGAATTTGATACTGTGATCCATAATGAGAATGTTCTTAAAGAAGATAGTGTTGAATAATTTGTTTAGGAAAATATGGACAATTACGTTTGTAAAAATGAACATTTTATTGATGAATGTCGACCCCAATGTATGGCAAAAAAATTTCATAGCTCTCTTGTTATTTTTCTATCGTTTCTTGATAATGTGTTTGTTGAAACGATTGTGCTTGAAACAAATCGATATGCTGAACAATATATTCAATCAGTTTTTTCTCCAAAATCAAATGCTTCTACTTGGAAACCAGTATCTGTGGAAAAAATCTATACTCTTCTTGAAGTTTTCATGCTTACGGGTATCGTACAGAAACCTACGCGTTGTTCTTATCTTTCCGCAAAACGAATTACAGCTACTTCTGGCTTTCCAGGCGTTATAACTAGGGATAGATTCTAAACTATTTGTAAATTTTTGCATTTAACTAATAACGTAGAGAACGAAAATGATGATTGTCGTCAAAGTTAAAAAAAAATCTATCCTGTTATTTCACACTTGAATAGAACAATCAACGATTTTTTTTTACGCGGCAAGGAAATTTCAAGTGATGAATCCCTAACATTATGGAAAGGACGACTGTCATCTAAGTTCGGAATAAAAATTTTTGAATTGCGCGATTCATCTACGGGCCACTTGTGGTCTTTTTTGATTTATGCAGGAAAAGGTACAAAAATTCAATTATCGCTTATCCCAGATAATGTAAATAAGACTACAGTCTTGAATCTTGTAGAACCTTTGCTGAACCAGAGACGGTCCCTTTGGATGGACAATTGTTATAATTCTATAAGATTGTTGAAGATCTCCTACTATACAGATTGTGTCGGAACTTTAAAAATAAACAGGAACAATGTACCACAACTAATGAAGCAGAAAAAGCTCAAAAAGGGCGAAATTATTGGACAACATTCAGACCTAGCTTCAGTTATAAAGTGAGAAACAAAAAAGTGTCACAATGATATCCACATTTCACAATCACGAAACTAGGGCTACAGTGAAAGCTGGCAAAGGAAAACGAAACCCTATTGTTGTTTTGGATTACAACAAATACATGGGTGGGGTAGCCTTGAAAGACCAATTGCTGCATTCTCATTTGATAGAAAGGAAACTTCACAATAAGTGGTATATGAAACTGTTTAGAAGACTTCTAAATACTGAAATTCTAAACAACATGTTCATTTAGCGAGCGAATGTGGGGAAAAATATCGACCACCTATCGTTTCGAATTCAATTGGTGGAAGATTTATTTGTTAAATATGCCAAAGTAAGTGAACAAAACATTCCGGGTAGGCATTCGTCAAGTAAGGTGGTAGAACAACTCGCGGAGACATTTTCCAAGGATTCTAGCTACGAGGAAGAAAACGAAACCCCAAGAACGATGTGCCGTTTGTGTCAAACATGGAAAAGGAAAGGACACCGTTTACTGGTGTGAAGATTACCATGTCGGATTGTGTATAGATTGTTTCGAGGATTACCACACCAAACAACATTACTAACTTAAAATTTGTACATTTTCTATATCTACAATCACTTTATCAAATTTTGATACCGAGAGGGTATTAAAATAAAGAGCAAATGAAAAGAAATTGAATGGTTTTTATTTCTATACCCTAAAAGAAGCCAGAGTTACGAAGAATTTGCCTTATGAGTTGGTCAAAAATGCAAAAATTTTCAAATTAGCACCGTTCATACGATATTGCAAAACAACTTCCGGGTGATGCTGGGTTGTTAAGTTTCCTCTGGACGTTTCGCTAACCAGACAACGGCCGTGAAAGCCTACACTCAACTATTGTTCATACCATATTTTTTATAACTAAAAAAGGAGTCATATCAAATTGAAGAGAATCGAATGGTTCTTGTTGCAATTCTGTGTGTAAGGAACAACACTTATGGAGCATCACGCGTAGTAGGTAAATTGCAATTTCATCTTTTGGCGGCTAGGACCAATTCAATTAAATTGTCCTTCGGGCTTGAGTGGTTAATATAATTTATAAATTTTCCGATTTAATTTAATAAAATTTAATAACATATTGTTAATATTACTTTTCCATTTCAATATAGAAAGCGATTTTTTATACTTCACCATACATTGCAAGACATACCTTTTCAAATTTTTATTAGTGTCGTTCATAATTGTATTTGTTGGGAAATTACATTTGGCCGCAGTCAATTAAGAATCCATACACAAAAAAAACCAAAACAGTAGATTTAACAGCTTGTGAGTATTGATTGCAAAATGTAAAATACGAGATAGTATGTTTTTCTTGCTAAATGCAAGAAGAAGAAATTTATGAATCTCATACAATTTTCTAATCTATCAAAAAGGTATGAGATAATTGCCAAAGCTTGCGAATTAGCTCTTTCTGTCGTAGCGAATGAGCCCGGGTCTCCACGGCTCAGCCCGATCAGACCTGGGGTGAATAAAAGCGAGTTGCGAGTTCTATTCCATTTCAAATTAATCCGATTAGGTTTGAATAGACCCGTCCTAAGAGCGAGTTAAAATACTCCACTCGTTACATCACTTGTGCAGATTACCAAAAACCACAGAAGAACTCAAGGGGGGGGCCCTTACAAGCCAGCCGAATGACGCCATCATCCTAAAATACAGCTTTATCAAGGATCACGCTACTGGGGAAGAATTAAGAAAAGTTCGTCCTTCAAATGGGAATCTAACTGGTACTCGGACGGCTTAAAGTCGGAGATTAGAGTCGATACCGAAATTAATGTGATTGGAGTGAGAATAACTCGGTCACTAAGCAGTATTCCAAGCTGAAATAGCGAAAGCGACAGGTTTATCAATACGGATATACGATCCGTTGCTGTTTGGTCAGTCATGTAGTGACACTGGGTACATCGGCAAAAGCGCTCTGAATAGATCGAACTGTCCTGCAAAAATGACCCTAGTCTAGGTTATAGGACTTGGGAGCCACCAAGAAAACATGAAGGTAGATGAATTAACCGAAATAAGCTCGTCAATTGCTGACGATTACACGTTCGATAAAGTAACTACTAAAAATTGAAAGAAGTTTATAAAGAATTCCCTCTTTCTTTTAATACCTCGCTGATTTCTTATTCCACTGTTAATGATACTCGATTCAATTATCAGTCTTCCGCTGGAAGTGGTTAACGATGCACTCACAAAATCAATACAATACAGGAGCCAACCACCTATTCCTGTCATGTAATGTAATAACTGCATTTCCTCTTTGAACGTACAGCGACTACCTCGGCGTAACACATTTTTTTAATCTCCCCAAAACCGCATAATCTTCTTTTCCGCCATAATAAAATTTCGGAGTTAATTAGTGGATTAAGGTCGGACCGCTTTAATAAAATTGTACTTCTATGAGGTAGAATTCCATTACGGAAGCCGCCCTTCGTTATTTTATTAGTATAACCGATACAAAATTTCGAAATTATTGGCAGTATATTCTTTAATTCGCTTTCTCTTACTTAATTGTTTCCTTGTCGTAAGTAAAGGTTGGTTATTTTAGAAACGGTTATTTTATCCGTTTTTTTTTTATTCTTCTAGATTTTTTAAATTATAAATTTATATATCCATAATAATTTAAAGTTCATTCCCGCTCATGATGTTCAAATCATTTAAGAAATCCTTGATTTGTTTAACATATACTTTTCGTAAAATTAGGCTGTAAATACGTGTTTTTATATTGTTTACAGAACAGAGCGGAACGATAATAGGTGCTGAGAAATTCTTGAAATATATATTGTTCTTATGTCTATATTTTTCACGATTTTATCATCGATTTATCTTAACGATTTCGCGGCACGGATAGATTCTATAAACAGCCTTTAATAATAATGTAGGAACTTTATTATTTATCTTGTCCGTTTTCTCGCCTAAATTATGAGAGATGCGTGGCGTTGGTTAATGAGTTTAGGAAGACGAAAGAAGTAATTTCGGTAATGGTTTACGCGTATATGTTCTAGTTTGTGGCGCGTTTTTAAATTCGGGATATTTGTGAATATTATAAACTGTGAAACTATGAAAAAGAACGAGTTTAGAACAAAATGGACAAAAGAATGTCGTAAGCATGCATATTAATGTCGATTTTTAAACTAATAAAGTAGAATTATATCACTGGTGGTTCAACTTGCATATTCCGGTGAGACCGAGCACGAAAGTTAGAATTGATTAACCGGAAGTGTAACTTTACTTCACTGGTTTTTAAATTTTTTGAGTTATTTTAGAGAACATTCTTTAGACTTGGTAAGTTGACTGCATTTTGAATGTGCTAGAACTTGTGATCTGCACATTTCAGTCACTTCTGTCAAATAAAATAGATATTGATTGCTTTAATATTTTTCGTTAATGGATTAACTTCATTAACCATAAGCTATTGACATTTTATGTAAAAGCTCATTCATCTTGTAAAATCTATTTCTTTTTCAAAGCACAACCCGAAAGTTGCCGCTAACATTGCCACATAAACAAGAAAACCATACATCCAAATATATCCCTTCGTCACAGGTCTATATAACAGCCGAGTCCCTTTATGGAGGTAAAAAACAATTCTATAAGAGAAATGTACCTTAACAATGAGTAAAGCGAGGTAATATCTGTGCGCGGCATAGGCGTGCGCTTCCTTCAGTAAATACAATACCAAAAAAATAAGTAATAAATCGAATAATAACAGGACCAATCAAGAACTATATCAAGAATTATCTGAAAAGTTGTGAAATACACCCTCTTAAACAACGTTATCAAGAAGATTGGCGGGCTGCTTCGGAATTACCGAACTTTAAAAGTAGAAACACCATTATCAATATTATCACCCACTGGATAAAAGTCGTAAAACGTTGACACCATTAGATATGTTTCCACAGTTGTCTGGTTGAAGGATGTTCGCCATTGTGAAAAAATGTGTTTATATTTTGAAAAAGATCGTTCGACATCATCCCTTTGAATGCAGTTAATGGATTAGTCGATGCAGTACACGTATTATAACATTTAGAAAAGAATTTTTTTATAAGCTGTTGCCTCGTCAACACATAACCAAAGCAACAGATTTTTTAATGTACATTTAATTTTCTTTTCCACGTCTTCGCGTACAAATAAAACATGCTTACGTGCCGCTTTCGTAGTTGGTAACTTCAACTCGGGGTTGTACTTATACCTAAAGTTCTGAAACGGTTCGTTTTCGAGTAAGCGAAGTGACAAATTACAGGTTATCATCATGGCAAGTAAATTGAAAATAAAGGCAGCTCTCGTTGGCACGCCCTTTTTTCTATTTCTGTGTTCCTCGATATTTGCATATTTGTTACAGTCCGCCTTGTCCCAGCACATCAAATGTTTTCCGCACAATTTACAAACTATTTTAGCGCCGTCGTACAGTGCCGTTCCAAATAACTTGGCCTCCTGTGTGCGAAAATATTTTAGCCGCCCCTCCCCTCCTTATTTTTTATGCTTTGGGAGTAGTTATTATATGCGTAGGTATTATGTTATAAAAACCACTAATTGGTGATTCACTTTAGAATTTAATTTGAAAAAGAAATTTTACTTCATATTACATGACATGTGCTAAGTATTTGCAACAAAAAGATGATTAAAACAACATTACGGAATTTGTAATATAATAATAATAATAATAATAATAATAGTAATAATAATAAATGTATATTTCCAACAGGATAACCCAATTACAGGAAACATTACAACGCATGACAATAAATACTTATAAACAAAATACATAAGAGTACAACATAAATGGATATTCAAAAGTATTATGCTAAAGAAAGAAAACTAAAGAGTTTAAAAAGTAATATACAATATACACCATTTTCTGAAGGAACCCGGATGAGACGAATTCATTATCCATCGCCTATCTCCTACCGGTCGTAGGCTTACAACAAAAAATCGTTAGAACGAATACCGTGTAATAAGAAAATGTAGTGTACATTTATACATACAACTGAAAATAATATTAACAACACATTTAATTTTTTTTTTCTAATTTATTAGTCCCATATGTTGTTACAAGGAATCCACTTTCCTACTTTTTAATTTTGCAAATTCTGATATTATATTTTCTGTGTTCATACTATCTAACAATAGGCTCTCTATCGAGATTATTGCTAGATTACTTAATCGTTCTTGTGATATCGATGAACTAGGCTAGGGTGTATATGTAACATCATTTAGTTTGTTTATTTTAAAATGCAGATACAGTTCAAAGGCGAAGTTCTTCTACATGTCAGATATTATTCACGATATAACTCTACTCTCTAAGCTCGAGTTCGTTTATTTCTAATGATGATCAACTTGCGACGAAATGGAATAATATAAAATAATATACACCGACAAATGGTAAAATTCCTCACAAGCATTTTTTTATTGTAAAAATAAACAGTCAATAATTTATATCCTTCAGACTGTTTTGATTCCTGCTTACTCAGTTCGTGCCGCCTAACGGCTCATTTTCCTTGTGGATTATTTGTCACCGATGCCGCCCTTTGCATTGGCCGCCTGTGTGCAACGCACACTTCGCACATCCGTACGGCACGGCCCTGCCGTCGTAAAACAAATCCGGAAAGTCAGAGATAAACTTATTTACTGTGCCAGCAAGGGATGGTTTTTTAAGCCTTATTGACATTACACATTTTAAATTAATAATTATATATTTATAACGGGTAACACGTAACACAAAACACAACACACGCTCTCGTTTCCCCTAAACTGAACGCAAAATAAACAAGCGGACGCTAACAAGGCGAGAATCGATTTTTGCACTCCGGTGAAACGCCTATGTTTCGCAGAGACGATTACCTCGTTCTAACAATGAGGAATTCTAATCTTTCGTAGGTAAAAAACACTAAAGAAGTGAAAAAATGCAAGAACTTGAGATTAAAACCATTGAAACGTAAAATAAACCAAAAAATTGAGTGATTTTTAATTTTATAAGGGTAAATTTATACCAAGGATTGTTTTTTACATAATTTTTAGGATAAAAGTTCGTTGACCTTTTACGTAATTTTGCGTTTATAATTACAGCTTGCAGAAGTAACATTCCTGAACATTTTTTAGAGTGTAGTTTTAAACTATGAAGAGCAACTTGATCGAAAGAATAAAACAAAATGCGAAGCTTTGCAAACCAAGTCATGGTGGTAAGAGGGTTTGTACAACTTTTATTTATTACTGTGTTATAATCTTTTCTTGCCAGTATATTGGAAATATTCAGGTTACGTTGAAAGGTTTAGTTTAGTTATTATGCGAATGTATCAATTTTTTCGGAACCGTAAAAGTTTATCGCGCCAAATACCTCACCGCCAAATTCGACGTTTTATTTTGAGAAACAATCTTTATAGTACGGAAATTTTCGATTTTATTGCCCAATTTACGACAAGAATATGGTCTCTTCTGATTTATCATCTATAAAAAAAGAAGTAATAGATTTTTATTTGTTTTAATGTATTCAATTTTTTACTTACTATTTTTTTATGGTTTTTCTTGATAGTAGAATCGTATTTAAATTAAAATGGTTATAAAATATAGAAATCCTCTCTTCGTTATCCCGTGTGGTCATAATCGTAAACGCTATCCATTTCTTTTTCTAATTCTCGATTCTGTTCAAAGCAGCGACCACCACGAATGTCAACATAACTGTATCATGATGCAGAGAAGTTCTCTAATGGGGAAAGCGAACAGTTTTCTGTAAAAATTCTTCCAATGCTGTCAATATTACTTTGTCAAAAAGGAAAATGAAAAATGTGTCATATAATCGTTTTCATCGATTAGAACTATCCTTCAAATAAAAGTAAAGTCAGGAAAGTCTTTAACAACTTCGCCAAACTTTTTTCGGCGAAATATTTTAGCACTCTTCCTTTTTTAATTTACAATCCGAGATTACATTTTATTAACATGTTACAGCATCGTTATTTTGATATACAAAAAGAAACAACATTTAACCATAACGTTGAATCAACTCGAAAATTTGATTTGATTTGATGCTGAAACAATAAATAAAATAAAATCAAACAGCACAATACTATGTTTTCTCTTTATATTCCTTACATATTTTTAAATATGCTATAAAAATTAGTTCGTTAATAAACTATCATCAGCTAAATCGCAGGTCAAAGTACATATTGTAATAAACCTGCATATTAAAAACACAGATCTGCGTTTTTATACCATATTGAATGTCCAGTGTTGTTGGTGTCCCTGATTTCAAATCTGTATTTAGTTTTGTTGTATCACGTAAGAATACAAAAAGCTTAGCAAAAGGATCACAAACTACTCTTAGCTCCTTAGAAACTCATTCTCATTTAAATGTTGGATGGTGACTCGTTGTGAGGTGTGTGTTCATATTGAAAAAGGAAAAATAAATGGTCCAATACTCACAAAATTCTTTAATAAAATTTAATTATAGTGCGACCGGTTTCGGACAGACGCCCATCTTCAGGCCAGCTAGAAAATCGTACCTTCAATATAGACAATGGCTTCAATGTTTTACACATAGCCAACAGAGATAACCTTTTGAATAATTTGGAGAGCCTTGAAATTATGAGAGAACAATATATTAATAAAGACAAGAATCCAAATACGCAGTTGCAGTTCGAGGCAACCCCTGCATTTCAAATTTTCTTCGATTAGAGTCTCGTCAAGGATATCTTCTTATTTTATCACCTTGTTTTGTAACCTTGATTCACAGCTGTCACTAATAACTTAAACGTTCTCTGTTTTTCAATTGATTTTATTTTGCACATATTACATTCTCTATAAAAAATTATACATTTTACATTAGATATTCTCAATTTTAACTCATTTGTGATAGTCCCCTTTTACACCTATTTTAAGCATTTTAAGAAATTTTAAATACATTCAAATGTACGTTCATTGCCACGCATCTAGATTATTTTATTGTTGGACGAATTTCTACTGTTTCTATAAATTGTAAGTATTTAATATTTAATTTTTTATCATTAATCTATTCTACATTTAACTAAAATATTGATTTGATAGGTTTAAGAACATCATCTCAAATTTAAATACAATACATTAAAACTACTTTCTATATTGAAATATAATAAACAACAAAAAATTTTTTTATAAGAACTTACATTTTTAAACAAGAAATTCCTTTTAACAATTATGATGTACATTAACCAAAAATTAATGCTAATATAGCTCATGGTATTGGTGGAATCATTCCCGACAAAAACAATGTAGCAGAGAAAATAGCGCTAACACATGAACATGTTTCTGCCTACAATTGCGTTTGCTTCTCGGCGATTATGCTGCTAATCTCCAAAATAGCACTGAATATGTCTTTCGGCGACACCTATCGCTAAGAGACACAGTCAGGCCATCCCAGAGGGTAGCAAGACAAACCGGAGTATAGATGTCCACCACCTATCGGGCAGCTCCTGGGTAATGTGACCCTTAGAATCTATTAGCCAGGTTTTATTTAATATTTTAATAGATTTAGTAATCATCAATGTAACGCTTCCTATGGTGTCTTTTCTAGCTGACCTGAAGATGAGCGTCTGTCCAAAACCGGTCGCATTATAATTACATTTTATTAAAGAATTTTGTGAGTATTGGACCATTTCTTTTTCCTTTTTCGATATCTTTCTCTTTTACCCAAAAAGCTCCATTTGTTTGTTTTTTCTTATACTCGTCCATACGAACATCCTTCATCAACATCCAGCAATAGTTCGCCATCATGTTGGCATCCCATCGCGCCTGATACCTTTTCTCCATTTCTTTAATATCCTGGTGGAATAACTCAGCCTGTTTTTCACCGACATCACCAAGGTGTGCAGGAAAATAGTCCAAATGTGTGCATAAACAGTTAATTTTAATGTTCGTTTTGCAACCTGATGCTTTAAATTTGTCCAGCATGTACTCCACACTGTCCATATAATTTGGGCCTTCATTATTTCGCAGAAATTTCTTTACGACTTCCCTAGAAGCTTTCCATCCATTTTATGCGGTGATGCTTATTGCTGCTTCATACTCATCAGTTTTCATTAGGGTTCTAATTTGAGGACCAACAAAACTTTAATTATCGCTTTTGCAGGACCAGGAAGTTTTTCACACAAGAATTGAAAACATTGACCTGTTTTGTCCAACGCTTCAATAAATTGCGTAAAATGTAACAAAAACCATCAGGTTTATTTTTAGACGGGACATTTTTGCAACAAATTACTCTCACCAAACAAGAACCAAGCTTATAATTTAAGTGCTACGTATTAAACTAAATGTAGACTATTCGAGGCTCTGAGTTTGTTTAATTTAGATTCTGGATTAAAACGCAAGACAAGAAGAACACGGAACATTTAGTTACCTATGGCTATGTTTAGCAAAAATTTATAAAATTCTGTTTATAATATTAGTTGATGCATTTTATGTTATTTACGCAACTCGACGCAGGCATATTAAGCAAGTAGACTGCATAAAATTAATATAAGTAGAAAGTGATTCATTAAAAAATTCTTATTATTCACATACTCCCAATAAATGACCATAATTTATTATTTAATTGATATTAATTACTTGCAATTATTTTATCCGTACTTATTTCTCAGAAAAAGAAGAAGTTAAAATTGGAAGTCTGCCCAATTGAAGAGAGGGTAAATGCTAGAATAGTAATTTATTTAGCGAAAAATAAATAAGGCACATCGAAAACTGAAATTTTTCAGGACAAGGAAGACGTCGTAACATTTTTTGGGAATTAGGTCAACGTTTGGTCTCTCATCCTGCTGTGAATTGTATAGGTCCAGGAATGCTGTTTTCTATGATAAATGGTTCCACATTGAGTGTAGAAGCTGTGGAATTGATTACGCTCAGCTACTTTGAAAAACATCTAACATTCTAATTGCAAAATTACAATTGTTGACCGAAATTTTATCCTCGAAAACTAGTTCCGCAAGTTGGACCTTTTAGATGACCTAAAGTCTTGTCTTTATCCGTCATGTTGACTGTTTATCATGGCGTTTAATGCTTTATAAGTGTTTACTAATATAGCGTTGACCTTAATTTTACAAATCATTCTTGAAAATTGGCCCATAATTACTCAACACTGTAGACTCACCAAAGATGATTCATTAAATCACTTGAATTCATTTTTGGCGTCACCTCTTAGCCCCATTCTCACACAGATTGTCATGGATCACTTTTTAAACCTAGCCGTACCAACTTTACCATTCGAGCTACGTTTTGGTAAAAAGATTAGCGTAATGACATTATTTTCATTTAAACCCACTCAGGATTGCTTCACACAAATTAATTGCTGTACCCACACATATTTCATATTTCAAATTACCTAATATACGGACACTCATATATGCAATTATTAACATAAAAAATTGCTAATTATGGTATAAACCCATTAAATAACTTATTTACTAAATTAAAATACTGTACCTCATTTGATTTCTAATCTAATATAATTTATAAAATTCCTTGTAAATTCTGCAACGAAATATACGAGGATCGTTCGGAAACTACGTGGCCTAACAAAGAAAACGCATTTTTTTTTTTTTCGAAAAAAAAACATTTTATTTTTCAATATAGTCTCCTGCTCGCTCAACACACTTATTCCAACGATATTCCAAATTAGCAATACCTTCCTTGTAGGTCGATGAATCCAAGTCCTCGAAATAGCAATTTACAGCAGCGATTACCTCGGAATTAGACGAAAATCTCTTACCGCCGTACCATTTTTTCAGGTTTGGGAACAGATGATAATCGCTGGGAGCCAAATCTGGGGAATTAGCCGAATGAGGCACTAATTCAAATCCCAATTCATGAATTTTGGCCATTGCAATCGCAGACTTATGGGCAGGTGCACTATCCAGATGGAAAAGCACTTTCTTCTTTACCAAATGATTCTCTCTTTGATTTTGTCGCTAAGTTACTGCAACATAGTGGCATAATACTCGCCATTTATTGTTTTCCCCTTTTCTAAGTAATTGACCAAGATAATTCCATGAGAATTCCAAAAAACAGTTGCCATAACGTTTCCTGCTGACAAAATCGTTTTTGCCTTCTTTGGTGGCAGAGAATCTTTGTGTCTCCATTGTTTGGACTATTCTTTGGTTTCGGGAATATAATGGTGGACCCAGGTTTCATCGACATTTATGAAACGGCGTAAAAAGTCCTTCGGATTGTGGCGAAAACGTGCCAAAAGGTCACGAGAAACGTTCAAACGATTCAGTTTTTGCTCCGGTGTGAGCAACCGCGGCACCCAATGCGCCGAGTATTTTTTCATTACCAATTCTTCAGCTAAAATTCTGTGCACACTGTCATTTGAGATACCCGCTATGTCTGCTATCTCGCGCACTTTTACTCGACGGTCATCCAATACGATACGGTGGACTTTTTCAATCATATCTGAGGCAGTTGCAGTTTTAGGACGTCCACTATGGGGTTCATCATTTGTGCTCGTACGACCACGCTTAAATTTTGCAACCCAGTTTTTAACCATTGAAAAAGAAGGAGCGAATTCCAATAGTGTTGAATCCAGCTCTGCTTAATTTCGGTTGGTGTTAAGCCTTTCAAATAAAAGTACTTTATCACTCCTCCCAACTCAGTTTTTTCCATTGTTTACAAAATCACACGAGACGTTCACTTTGGCGTACTGTCAAAAACATACTAATTGACAGATCGCTCTGTACTGTCATTTAATCTATTAAGAGATGATTCTACAGAATGGTAATGAAAATTCCTCCGAGTTCGCGCCATCTCTGTGTTAGGCCACGTAGTTTCCGAACAATCCTCGTATACTGGTCAAACATCGCCTTGATTAAAGTCTAGAATTGCTAAACACCGTAGTGATTGCAACCTAAATAAACAAACTAGTGCGTTGGCCACTTACACCAACAATACCTTTCATGAAATGTATTTCAATAATGTAAAAGTTTTAACGACCGTGTACAACCATAAGTGTCGCTTGTTTCTGGAGATGGTTGACATCAGTGAGTATCCTAACATTATGAATTTCTATTTGATTGAGCAATACTTATTCATACGAGGTAGGCGCCATAAATTCTCGACCTAGCAGGCATATACTAGTTCTAGCGTGTTCAAACTCTGTTGCGTCATAGTTGCACATGTGCGAGGCCTACACTATTACTATTACTACTACAGTACACGCTCAATAATCCGACACTATAAAAATTTACCTTTTGTCGAAGTAGTGGAAAGGCCGAATTACTAGACGTATACCAAATAAGTAACGGTTTCAAATACGTAGCTTATAATACATATTTTTATTCAACTAATGTGTATTATTAATCGTACATTATCTTTCCGAATATTAAAACAAATAATGTATTTAAAATGAGAACATATACATATTTATTTTACTATAAATGAATGTACGTACAACATGCTTATGTATTATGTAATATGTTGTACATATAAAAAAAGATACAACTGGCTTATGAATCTTATAATACAGTTTTGTTGAAAAAAATCTTTTATTTGCTTTTTTAACCAATAAGTTTTATATGTTATATCCTCTTTTAGTTTTGTCATTGCGAGTAGAGTATTCTCTGATGTTTCATTTTGTTCCGCTCATTCTAGTTTTATTGCATTTCTTGTAATGGACTCACAATTGTCGGAAATATCTTCTTGTGAATCAGCTTCATTCAATATTTCATCATCTGTCATAATTTCGACGTCTTAATTGGAGTCCGCATTAAACCACGCTTCAATTTCATCTTGGGTTACTTCCATATTTTCCTCCCGTGGCATCACTATCTGTATGAGTTCCGCCAACGGAATATCATCTTGTGGTTTCCACTCTTCATATTCGTTTTCGTTAGAGGGCCACAGCTTTTTCCATGGCGATTGAATAACGTTTAGGGATACGTTATGCCATGAATCATTTAAGGTAAACACGACATCTTTCAAATTCATTTCCTTTAACTCCAAATGAATTTCCTTTTCTCAGCTAATCGCACTTAACAATTTTTTTTCTTGTGTGTTCGATGTTCGATTTTCTTGTAGTTGGTTTTAATGATTTGTAGCGTACAACTGGGCGGCATAGTAGAGTACATATTAAACTATCACTGGAAGACAATTCATCATTTGGACTATGTCCAGGTGCATTGTCCAACACCGAGTAATGCCTTCTGGAAAATACAGGAGGAAATACAGAATAGACCAGCAATTTGGAATATAAAAAGCTCAGAGTATTCCGATAGAAATTTAAAACAATCTTATATTTCTTAAGAGCTTAAGAAATATGAAAATATTTCAAACTGCAATGGTTTCTTCTCGCGTTTGCAAAAAAGAACTACTTTTTCTTCTTTATGTTCTTTATACAGGGTGACACACGAGAGGCGGACGTTTCTGAACTGCGCAGTACTGAGAGTACGGGGGTGGGGGAAGGTCGTATGACAGGCAGTTCTTCTTCACACAAGATGCCACTTTAGTAACAATGGAGCAGTGGGACTTGCAGCATCGTTTGTTCGTCTATGACAATTTCATGTAATCGGGACTGTGAATAAGCAGAATCTGCGTTACTGGGCTCCTGAGCATCCGCACATTATTCATCAGCGTCCTCTACACTCTGAAAGAGTGACAGTCTGGTACGCTATTGGTTCTTTTGGCATTATTGGACCCTATTTTTTCCAAGACAGTGGTGTCGCTGTCACTGTTAATTCGGCTCGATACATTCATATGCTCCAAACGTTCTTCGAACCAGAACTGAGAAGATGAAGAATCCCTTTAAGAGATGTTTGGTTCCAGCAGGGTGGCGCAACAGCGCACACCGCGCGCGCTTCATTAACAGTTCTTAGGCGTATGTTTCCTGGACAACTTATCTCACGTTTTGGCGATGTTCCTTGGCCTTCCAGATCCCCCGACTTATCAGTGTGTGATTTTTTTTGTGGGGGTACCTCAAGTGCCGTGTCTATGTCCGCAAACCGCGAAATTTGTACCAATTGAAGAATGCAATCATTGAAGAAATTGCTGCCATCCCCCCAGAGATGTGATGCAGGATTTTGAGAAGAGAATTGAGACGTGCATTCGAAATGATGGACATCACCTCGACGACATTATTTTTCACACATAAGTCTGTCCTACATAAAAATGGCAACTAGTGAGCTTTAATTACATGTTAATAAACATACATTATATTGTGAATTTTCTGAGTATTCTTTTATTAAAAAACGTCCTTCTCGCGTGTGTCGCCCTGTATAACGAGTGTAGATGTAATAAACAGCTACCGCTTCTTCTAAGTCCATCTTTGAAATGGTTCATTCTGGTCGCAATTGATAACGGTTTTTCAACCGGATGCCACGGTTGCGATTGCGGTTGCCCGCAGGTTCAATCGCCAGCTACGATCGCCCGGGCGGCCGGCCTCATCACGGGTAACCGCTTAGTGCGTATGTACCCTTAGATTATTTTTACAAGGGTATAAAATTATTAATTGATCGTTGTAATAAATGTATTGAAGTTAAGGGAGATTATATTGAAAAATAAAAATTGTTATATTTTATCAAGTTTTTTTTCTATATCAGGCTGAGAATTTATGGCGCCTACCTCGTATATATTTTATTTATTGTTAAATAAAGATTTAATTAAAAACATCTAATTAACAGATAGAGTTGTATTTGGATTTCGTAATTCAGTGGTTAAACAAATGTTTGTTGGATCAAATATTATTATTTTTACTTTGTAACATTTTCAACGCTTTGTTGAGTTTTATCACTTTTCAACCTGTATATTTTCTTTCAAATTTCACAGGCACATGTCTTCAGCAAGTGTCGGTGGTTTAATTTTTTTTTTTGTATCGATTTTCGTATCTATTTCCTCATCAATCGAAATTCAGAAGATTGATTATCTGATTGTAACTCATTGTAAATTATAACTTAATTATTATTTTTTTAATAATCTAACATTTGTTAATTTGACTTGTAATATGACCCTGACATCCCAACATCAAACCACGTGTTTGTAAGTACAGCCGAATGGGATTCCTTTTGGAATTTAACCTTGCCCTCTTTTGTGTTTCTATTCTTTAACTTCTGTTGGTTGCTCCCAATAAAATCTTTCTTCTAAATGTTTAGGAACACACTTGTGATGGACCAGGAATGTATTGAGTCATAGAATTTCTAATTTTTCGAACTAGTAAACTAATTTTCCTCACCTTTACGCTAGTATTCTTTTTCCCACAGATGCCATAGGTAATGTAATGATAAAAGCAATAACTTTTCTCCTGTAATAAAAATGTTTTACTAGTTTCAAGTTCATAATTTACAAAATACAGTATCGTTTAGTAATCTTGGATAATTTTATATGCATACTGTATTGTTTTTTTTATTCTTTATTGAACTGATAGATATACGATCCTATAATGACTAATTACTAAAGCTGGCCACGAGCGGTACCGCGCAGTAGCGTAGAGTCGACCAGGCCTCGCGTTCCACTAGAGTTATTCTGCCGCAAATAATTTCGCTCATCTTTTAAATAAAAATTAAATAACACGTGCTCAAACACTTACCATTTTAAGAGTCCTCCGTGAAATCACAAAGTGAATAACGTCTGTTAAATATCTGCAACATTAGATATGTTTCAACTGTTGTTTCGGCAAAACTAGTACGGCATGAGGAAAAAATGCGTTTATATGCAGAGAACGAACGTTCTACATCTAGTGACGTAATATTTGCGTAAGTAAAATAATCTTTCAAATAACTTAACGATTCTGTTGACGCACCTTCACAAATGTGTCTTAATGTGCCAAAATCAGAATTTTTCTCAAAAACACTTTCAAATTTTTCTAGAACAGAAACATTTTTTGCGTCTTCAATCGCGCATAGCTGTGCCTGAACATGTTGTACTATTTGTAGAGATTCTTCTAACGGTACCGCAGGATTTTGTAATTTTTCTATTGCATCTGCTAGCCCGAAGTAATTGTCGTGAATGATTTTTAAATCCATTTTAACCTGACTATCTTGAAATTTCGACTGGCTTTTCTGGATAGCGGCAGCTTCCTTTGTATCGAATTGTAAAACCACGTTCTTAATATTGTCAAAATATTTATGATAATAAAACGCGGCCTGCAACAATGTTCCCCAACGAGTTAGAATAGGTTCTGGTGGCTCTGGTATACGGGGGCACAGTCTGTGAAATTCGCGAATACGTTTCGGTGATTTGACAAATACTGCTTTGGTATGCGCTACTAAAGCGTCTACCTCAGGATAACATTTTCTGATACTATCCGCCACAAGATTGAGAGCATGGGTTTTACACGTAATGTGTAACAAATTAGCAGAATGCTTTTTAAGAGACCGGCCTACAGAAAGCATGTTTGCAGCACCATCACTCACTAACATCAAGAGTTGGTTTGTTGAAAGTTCAAACTTGTCCAATGTATTTAACACTAACTTTGAAATTACTTCGGCAGTACACTGTTGTATTCGTTTGGAGACTAATAGAATTGAAGGTGCCGATTGATGAGGTTCCAATTTGCGTGCCATTACATTAAGAATAGAATGTTTCTTCCGATCTGTTGTTTCGTCGACACATAACCACAATTTTTGATCTTTCAACTCCGATTTTATTTTTGTTCAATATGTTCGCGTGCAGATGGCACAATTCTTCGTAACGATGTTCGACTTGGTAATTTGCACTCCGAATAGTTATTCCAAAAGCAGATAAATGGTTCCTTGTCTAGTAAATTAAACGGTATATTACATGCGATAAACGTAACGCATAAATTAAATATAAATTTTTCATTGTCTCGTGCGCAATTTCTTTTTGAGACATGCTTTTCACTATTTACGTGTCGTAGACAATGTTGTCTGGACCAACACATTAACGGGATTTTACAGATTACACATTTAATTTTAGCACCTTTTTCTGCAATAAATTTTCGAAGTTTGTCCGACCGCGGTCGTTTTGCTGACGAAATCATAATTTTTCTAGGACAGATAAACAATTGCGCAAATGATAGGCAGCGAAAATGTCCGTACTGCTCCGCAGACAAAGTAATGCTACCGTTCCTCTCGGTCCGAACTGATTCTACGCCGATGCGCGGTACCGCTCGTGGCCAGCGTTACTAATTACACTGAATATCCAATGGCGCCAACCGTTTTCGAGCAATTTCAATTTAAAAATTTTAGGCCCTGGGACATTCCGGAATTTTCTGGAAAATCTGACAATGGCCGAAGAGCTTTCTGGAACCCGTTCACGGGCCATTCGTGAACTTTCTAGAAACTTTCGTCCTCGCTACTGCCACTTGGTCAAATGGGTATATAAGTGGCGCTGTTAACCGCTGAGTCTGTTTTCAGAAGTCAAAGTGTTAACATCTAAATATTAAAGCAAATAACCCAAACCGAAGTGAATAGTGAAAAGTCCACATTGTTCAAATAAATTAATTTGAAATATCAAAAATGGATAAATATTCTAAATTGAATAGCTTTTATTACGTGTGTGGAAAATTTGTAATTAAGACCATTCGGCGTAAAATAAATGCTGAAACCGCTGATTTGTATCAACAATATTTCTCACAAAATGTTTTTACTGCTGTGTATTGGACGCCGTTTATTGTTTGTACAATGTGCGTTTTGGATTTGAATAAATAGGCAAAAATCGGAACATCAAATGGCATAACGATTTGATGTTCCGATGATTTGGATAGATCGAAGAGAACATGATCCAGCTGAATGTTATGCGTGCGTGAATTATACTAACGGTATGAACAGAAGAAAAAGGGGTTCTTTGACATACATTCCAACAACATATACTCAATTGCCGCGCCCCATTTAAATACAATTCCTGTTCCAACAAGACCAATTTCAACAGAACAATCTGAGCCATTAGCATTAGAAACAATGAAAACCGAAGAAGCAGGCGTATCAATGTATCAACCATCAAATGTCACTGCGCCATGCAATCACATTGAAATCACGTAATCTCGTTTGAATAATATGATAAGAAGCCCAAAACTATCACAGCGACAATCCATTCTTGTCATTCAGTCTTTCATCGATCGGAAAATAGGCGCATATTAATTGAAGACATACTCACTGCTTTTCACCGTTTAAATGTTCGAATGTCATTAAAAATTCATTTTTTGCATTCCGATGTAGAAAAATTCACCGAACAATCACCAAACGAATCATGGCGAGCGTTTTCATCAAGTGACGACGAGGTTCGAACATTGGTGCAGCGGCAAAAAACTACATGCTCTTTTGTGCGACCATGTTGGAATTTACAAGAAGAAGATGACGATACAGAAGAATCAGGGCAATCAGATAATGAAAAATGAAAAAAATCAAGAAAAATGTTTTTTTGCGAAAAAATTGAATCGATTCAATTTTTTTAAAATAATTTCTATTCGATGTGTATTCGTCGATACGATGTTCATTCGGTCGATTTTCATCGATTACATTCAATAAATGGCCAAAAAATTACGTTTTTTGGGGTCCTTGGGCCTAAAATTTTTAAATTGAAATTGCTCGAAAACGCGAGCTAACTTTTGAAAACGGTTAGCACCATTGGACGTAGCATACTCGAATTAGGTTCACCCCCCGGGTGCTCAGCTTGTTGCAAAAAAGTCTCCAATTCGAGCAGAGTGTTATTGTTGTTATAATCTTGAAGACCTACATATTAACTCTCTCATAATGAAAAAGATTTTGATATGCTTCTGTTCAAAGACACAATGCGCTAAGCCAGTAATTACAAAAGGCTGCATAACTTTTTCGTACAATTGTACATATGCATATACATCCATGCAAACATGCACATAAAACATACATCGGGCCACTACAAAGAAGTCTAATTAAAAATAGCCGACATGGTAGAACGAAGAGGCCATCCACCCAGTTTCGAAGTTTATTTTTAAATCCATTCGACCTGTTAATGCAATAAAAGATCAAACTCTCTCTCAGTTCGTTACGACCGCGTGGTGCACAATAAAAAATAATAGAAACGACTGCATCGACGAAGGAATGGGCATCGCGATGGAGTTTAGCAGCGGCTGATGCATGCATTCGCCGAGTGAAATATTTATAATCTATGTCGCGTTTAAGGCGAAGACAAATTTGTTGTACAAGTACGAGCGTTTGTATGCGGACATAATCAGGTGATTCTTCGGTATAATGTCTTCCTTTGCATGTGACTTTGTAGCTTGGACAAATTGGTTTTCGCCGAAGTATTGGTGAAGCTTTAGTTTTCAAAGAAGTTTTGATCCTTCCTTAAACTGTAGCAATACAAAATACTAAGAAAGGCACGTGGTCTTCTTAACAACCATGCAAAAAGCAAAATTTGTAGTGCAAATGGTGATATTATGAAGCATTATATAGAAGGCAATAAAAACCAACTTATCCATTTCTCCCTCAAGATTACGGTTGTAATGCTTTGATTTGTTATTTAATTTGCCAGCATCTGTCCATTGTTTTACATTAACAAATTAAGTAACTGACACCCCACAAAATTACCAAATAACTCGATGATGACATTTTACTTCCTCCTGCTTTGTATTCAAAAGCCGGTATTACATTTATCAAGAAATTAATACGAAAAACTAGAAATTGATCACTTTGTAGATCTACTTCTGGTTGAACGTTAGAACATGTTTTATTTTTTTATCAATTTTTAGAGAAATCTAAGTGCTTTAACGAACTGTTCAGAATTACTTACAGAAACACTAACATCAACTAAAACAATCTACCGTTAAACAACAACCGAGCGTCCAACATATTTGAAAATTTCCAAAAGTATCTTTCAACGCATGCGCAATTATATTAACAGAATATTGTTGACGAGTAACACCATCTTCATGTTGGGACTTAAAACTTTTCACTCCAACCTTTTGTTTATCGTGCGATGGTACTGCTACTTCTATAGTTAACATCTATGGATTTTGAAGATTTCTTTCGATTTAATTACTCTTTTTTTTCTATTTTGTTTTTAATGTGAATAAATTATCAATCAGATAATGCAGTCAGTGCTCATGTTCTTAATTGAGATTTACTATTTGTGTCAGAAGAAATAACGAATAGTAATTATCTTCTACATACATACATACTATGACCCAAATAATAGAAAAAGCTTACGAACATAATATTGGACTACATGTACTCTTCATAGATTTTAAACAGGCTTTCGATAGTATAAATACACAAAAATTATTAGATGAGATGAAAGTGATGGAAATACCAGCAAAACTCATACGACTAGTAAAGATGACAATGGAAGGATCTAGCGCAAGAGTTATAACAAATGAGGGAGTAACAGAAGAGGTGCAAATAAGGACTGGAGTGAGACAAGGAGGCGCTCTGTCAACTACACTTTTTAATATTGTGCTGGATGGAGTTATCAATGCATCAGGAATTAAAGGAACTATCATAACAAGTAATTCGATACAAGCCGTAGCCTACGCAGACGATATTGCACTGATTGCGAGAAGTAACAACAGTTTGGAAGAAGCATTTATAACGGTAGTAGCAGAAGCAAAGACTAGTGGTTTAGAAATAAATCAAAATAAAACGAAATATATGACAAGCTCTCGGACCAAGACCACTACAAACCAAATTATCCTAGGAAATTATGAAGTGGACCAAGTGGAACACTTTAAATATTTAGGAGTAATGATAAATGGCAATAACGATAGAAGTATAGAATTTAATGAACGAATACGGGCAGGTAATAGAGCATATTGGAGATATCAAAGATTTCTGAAGGATAAAAGTATAAGCAAAAGCACAAAGCTTCAAATTTATAAAACAGCAATTAAACCTGTTGCGACCAATGGTTCCGAAACAATGTGTCTTACACAAAGAGATGAAGACAAATTAAGAATATTTGAAAGAAAAGTACTGAGGAAGATTCTAGATCCAAAAAGAAATGAAGAAGATGAATATCGAATATTGCTGAATTATGAAATAGACAATATCATAGGAGGCGAGGATATAGTAAAATACATTAGAGCACAGAGACTGAGGTGATTTGGACACATTGAGAGAAGAGGGAAAGAAGCAGCGATTAGGAAGATAAAGAACTGGAAGCCTACCAAAGATAGATCAAGGGGACGACCAAAGGCAAGATGGGAAGATCAAGTAAGAAGAGACATAAAGAAACTAAAAATAGACAATTTAAACGTGATAATTCAACAGGAAAGAATGGAATAGCGTAATCAGCACAATAAAGAATATCAACTAAGGAAATATTAGAGACCAAGCGGAGTAATTCACGGCAAACTTAAGAATTGAAGAGCTTCGTAAAGAAGCGGCTTTATTCCGGATGGAATGTTTAGCCTATATACCATTTGCGTGTTGTTTCTTACTGTTGAAATGGATAAACATCGAAGAAAAACAATATTTTACTTTATCTATTTTTAGATTTAATACAGATTAAAATCGCTTTTGTTCGTATATCATCTTTCCATTGGATGTTATTCCTCTGATTCTCAGCTTATTCTTTATTTATCGAACTTATGTATTATAGGAATACCAACAGCAGACTTACGTCGCCTCGTTTTAACCGCATACTTTTATCGATGCATGAATAAAATTTTTAGGCGACATGTACTAAAACGGAAATCATTAACATTATTGCGAACTGCAAGATGTAAAGCAAATATATACCTGAACAACCAAAGCCATATTTATTATAGTTATGTAATTTATAGTAATTTAAGAATATTAATTGCGATTTATGTTTTCCTTTGAGATGGGAGAAATAACGCGTGCTATACGAATTCCTGAATGAGTGAGGAACATGTGTACTTTATTACTTTGTTACGTTGTATATCTGAAATACTTTGTTATAATTGAATTATTGCAAATACTGAATAGATCTTTTTATCGGAGGTTTGAATTTAAACGTGGTCATTGGTTGACAATATACGTTCGGGACGGCCAAAAACTGCTCCCAATAACTACTCCCAATAACATCGGAAGAGTTCACCAAACGGTGCTAGACGATTGTCGAATTAGGGTTAGAGAAATAGCAGAGGCTTCCTCGTCGTTGAACCGTTGACCACCAAGAAACTCCTTTAAGTACCGAAACAAGTGAAAATCACTGGGTACAAGGTCTGGACTGTAAGGTACTTGAAAGCCACATGTTTCTGCGCAAACACAAGGTCTAATCCGGTCTTTTGGATGGGAACAATTGGATCATCCACCTTAGGTACTTAAAGGAGTTCCTTGGTGGTCAACGGTTCAACAACGACGAAGATGTGAAAACTGCAGTCATGGATTGGGCTTCTTCACAGGCGGCAGATTTCTTTTACGTCAGAATTAAAAGACTTGTTGAGCGGTATCACAAATATTTGAACTAAAGTAGAAATAATGTAGAAAAGTAGATAAAAGTATGTAGAATATGAAAAAAAATATGTTTTAATGATATTTAGAGTATTTTTCTTCTTATTAAAAAACGGACCTTATTTAAAATAATAATAATAATAATTGTCTAAATTGTCAATTTTTATTATGCATTGACACCTTTTGTTAGATTAATGTGTTTATTACTAGGCATTAGGAACGTAAAATTCTATTGCATGCCGTAAGGGCAACCAAGGTAAGTTGCACTTACGAGGTAGGCGCCATAAATTCTCGGCCTGACAGGCTTATACAAGTTCTAGCTTGTTCAAACTCCGTTGCGTCATAGTTGTACATGTGCGACTACTATATACATATATATATTGAAAAGTTCTCAGGGAAAATTGTTTAACTTTTTGAATTTTTGCAGTTTAATTAAAATTCTAAACTCTTTGTGGGATCGGGAGTATCCTTAGATACTCTTTTGCCAATTATTTGTGAAGTTTGAAATTAATAAATGTAACTTAATTGAAAAATGAACTAACCTTGAATTTTATCAAGCTGTCACATAAACACAATTTTTCCTATGACCTTTACAGGAAATGTGCTTGTTCTAACCTCGAACCTTTCTTCTATATTTTAAATTTACTTTCTAATTGCTCTATCGTACATTTTAAATTGAAACCACAGCCAAAACACTAGTTAACTCGACTGAAGCTTAACCAGAATTGAATAATTTACTGGCGTCCCTCTTGTACTTTATTTAATCGCGATAGCGATTGTTTCCACAGCAAATTTTGATTATTTCTTTCTAAACGTAATTTCGATGAATGAAGTTATTGATAGAAGCAACATGATAGAATGAATGTGCTGACGCTACCAGATGACTGAAATTAGACGACTCTATGATAGAGAAACGCCAAAATACGAAATTTTACTAACGATTTACTTAATAACTTTATGGTATTTACGAATTAATGTTTGAAAAACCTTTGAATTTTCCGTTGTCTAATTTAGAAGAATTTTCGATTAATTTTGAAGATTTGCGAGATTAAGAGAATAAAAAGAAGAGTGGATCTGTGCTTGCTCCACTGAGATCGTCGTTATCTGGACTCAAATTAATTATCTAACGTCCAGACTCCAAGGCCAGTCGGCCTGGGTGGAAATTGTGACTATCGAAATGAGCTTTTTTTCCGCTAGAGGGAAATTCATTAGTATCGGGTGGCTATCCTGAATACCCTATACATCTCAGATTGTAATATATATATTACGGCTCGAAGAGTAGTAATTTTTAGTAGGTAGTCAGACAACGTGACTAGTGCATGAAAATATCTCGGATAACGAAAATTGAGTACCGCGCAGTCATTAAATTCTTAATAAAAGAAGAGCATACGCCTTATCACATTAAACAACGTTTAGACGGCGTTTATGGTGATTTATCTCCTTCATATTCCACTATAAAAAAGTGGGCAAAATGTTTCCGTTTCGCCAATTGAACTGATAACGTCCCAAAACATTTCAATTATTGAAGAAATAGTATTAGCTGTTAACAGCACATATTATGCGTCTTTGCTGCATAAATTGAGGGACAATATTCATGCAAATCGCCAAGGAACACGTCCATACTGCCGCAATTTCACAAGCTGTCATCCGCGAATGTGGCTTTCAAGAATTGGAACATTCACCGTATAATCCGGGCATGGCTCCAAGTGATTATTATTTATTGTGTCATTTAAAGGAAGACCTTAGGAGACGTCGTTTTGAAGGAAAAACTTTAGATTATTTTTACAAGGGTTGAGAATTATTAATTGATCGTTCTAATAAATGTATTGAATTTAGGGGAGACTATATTGAAAAGTAAAAATTGTTATATTTTCCCAAGTTTATTTTTTCTATATCAGGCCGAGAATTTATGGCGCTTACCTCGTGCGTCCTATATACCCTCGATGGAAAGTATAACTCGTAAATGATAGTGAAAGTAGCTCCCACAAGGATTAGAGGTTCATTACTTCTAGAGACAATATTAACTCTTTAGAGTTAAACATTGTTTCTTAACACGGAACACGGAAAAATGCAAGAAAACACCGAAAGAGGGTTGAATTAACTTCAGATTTTTTATGTGTGCATCAGTGTAGCACTAGCTAATGCACAAATACTTTTTCCGTAAGAATACAACCAATATATTATACAAAAAATGTTATGTTTCCTCAGAGCAAAATCGCATCTTGAACAAACTTTATAATCTACGCAAGAAAAGCTGTCACGGGAGTTAATATATTGAACAACATGTTTGTTGAAGATGAAACGTTGATAGCTTTAAGATTAATAAAGAATTACGCACAAAAACCACATGTCATAGTACAATTTTATACTTCTTATATCGATCTAGTTCTTTAGTTTCACATCTGCTAACGCAATTATATTACAAAATATTTTCTTTTCCACATTTTCTACGTCCAAGTATCTACGTAATAACGAAGTTAATAATCACTACTGTGTATTTTACGTTTCCGCAATAATTGGCTGTAATTACTGTGAATCGGAAATGTAGCTCTAACAACAGCAATTTACGGAAACAAAAAATCAATGAAAATTACCTCGACCTATAATATACAAGCACTAAACACAAACAGTTTACGCCCCACAATTTTTTCCATTCGATAAATAGATCGAAAATTAGGTATTAGTTGATAATTATGTATTATATTGCATAACTAACACAAAGCGAGAAAGATGCATATCAAAATAAGGTCACCTGCTTAATTTGTCGTGGAAACTTTACTATAAATGTCAAATGTCTGCGGCCGAATAGATTTATTCCTATTATTAAATTATTATCGGGCGATATTAATTTTGCCATCTTACGACTAGTCGCCTGGGGTTTCAAGAAGTTAGATAGTTTATAGCCCGTTCGATTCATTAATTTTTATTTTGCTAAAAGTCCATTTATTAAATACCTGTTTCGGTTGAATTTATTGCCGTGAGACGAAAATGGATGAATCGTACAAGGTGTGGTGATTTCATCTACAATATTGATAGAAATATATTTACTTTGGACGAGTCTACTGAATAATAACTAGAGTAAGATAATCGTTCGTCGCGCCATAGGCGTGCGGTTTTTTCAATATTTATAATACCGAAAAAGAAGTAATAAAGCGAGTAATAATAAAAAAACTAATCAAGAATTATAATATCTGTAAGGCTGTGAAACACTCACCCTCTTAAGCAGCGTAATCAAGTAGGCTGGCGGATTGCATTGCACTAGATGTAGAACGTTCGTTCTTTGCATATAAACACATTTTTTCCTCACGCCGCACTCGGTTTGCCGAGACAACTGTGGAAACATATCTTTGTTATGTTGTAAATATTTAACAGACATTATTCACTTTGTGATCTCACGGAGGACTCTTAAGACGGTAAGTGTTTGAGCACGTATTATATTTTATTTCTGACCATTTATTTTGTGTAAACTTTTATGCGCCCGCCACTGGCTGTTGGCGCAAATTGAGCAACTCTAGTCATCAGTAGAGCAATGCAACTGCGCTGAAAGTCAGTGGCGGACGCATCAAAGTTTACACAAAATAAATTAAATGTGATACGTGCTCAAACACTTACCGTTTTAAGAGTCCTCCGTGAAATCACAAAGTGGATAATGTCTATTTAATATTTGTAACATTAGATATGTTTCCAAAGTTGTTTCGGCAAAGTGAGTGCGGCGTGAAGAAAAAGGGTTTTTGTATGCCGAAAACGAACGTTCTACATCTAATAACGTTATATTTGCGTAAGTAAAATAATCTTTCAAATAACTTAACGGTTCTGTTGACGCACCTTCACAAATTTATCTTAATGTGCCAAAATCAGAGTCTTTATCTAAAACACTTTCAAACCTTTCTAAAACACAAACATTTCTTGCGTCTTCTATCGCGCATAGCTGTGCGTGAACATGTTGCACTATTTGCAAAGATTCCACTAACGACACCGAAGAATTTTGTAGTTTTTCTATCGCATCCGCTAGTCCCACGTAATTGTTTTGCATAATTTCCAAATCTGTTTTAACTTGACTATCCTGAAATTTCAAGCGGCTTACCTTGACAGCCGCAGCTTCCTTTGGGTCGTATTCTAAAATCATGTTCTTTATATTCTCAAAATATTTAAGATAATAAAATGCAGCCTGTAACCATGTTCCCCAACGAGTAAAAATAGGTTGTGATGGTGCAGGAATACCGGGGCATAGTCTATGAAATTCCCGAATACGTTTTGGGGAAATTACAAACACAGCTTTTGTATGTGCTATTAGAGCGTCTAATTCGGGATAACATTTTCTGATACTATCTGCTACGAGACTGAGAGTATGAATTTTACATGTAATATGCAACAAGTTAGCACAATGTTTTTAAGAGATCGACCTACAGCAAGCATGTTTGCGGCACCATCACGCATAAACATCAACAGTTGATTTGTCGAAAGTTCAAACTTTTCCAATGTATTTAACACCAACATTGAAATTACTTCAGCAGTGCATTGTTGTATTCGTCTGGAAGCTAGTGAAATTGAGGGTGACGGTCGATGTGGTTCCATTGTGCATACCATTACATTAACGACAGAATGTTTTTTACGATCTATTGTTTCGTCCACACATAACCACAGTTTTTTATCTTGCTCCGATTTAATTCTTTTCTCGACATGCTCACGAGCAGACGGCACAACTCTCTGTAATGTTCTCTCACTTGGTAACTTAAAGTCCGAATATTCATTCCAAAACGAGACGTATGCTTTCTTCCTTAGTAAATGAAATGGTAAATTACATGCAATAAACACATAAATTAAATTTAAATTTGTCATAATCTCGTGTGGAATTTTTTTTGAAACATGCCCTGCACTATTTACGTGCCGTAGACAATCACTTTTCGACCAACACATTAAACCTAT
This sequence comes from Dynastes maya, assembly GCA_029619315.2. Classification (NCBI taxonomy): domain Eukaryota; kingdom Metazoa; phylum Arthropoda; class Insecta; order Coleoptera; family Scarabaeidae; genus Dynastes; species Dynastes maya. The sequence goes on along the minus strand of JAROYE020000010.1, from coordinate 23,268,336 downwards.
TTTACACACTACACATTGAATTTTAGCGCCATCACACTTTAAATCAGGCATTTCTGCAATAAACTCTCTTATTGTGTCCAACTTTGGTCGTTTTCACGACGTAGGAAACATTTTCAAAACAAACGTAGAACTACGATATAGTATACGACAGCGTAGATGCATACACAACAGATCGGCTTTCGAGTCGCAATTGTACTGACGCCTATACCGAATTGTCCCGGCCGTGTTTATTTTGTGTAAACTTTTATGCGTCCGCCACAGGCTTTCAGCGCAGTTTGCGTTGCTCTAGTCATCAGTAGTACAATAAAATCGGGTTGTTATTAAAATGCATTTTCCATATTGAAAAATAGTTCACAACGGAAAACTTAAACATAATCGCAAAACAATTACAGACAAACATTAATAAAGCTAATGAGATAGCGTAACCTACAAAAAAATGAATACGATAAAACAGAATATTCGTCCTAATAAAGCTGAAAACAAAATGGAATTATCTTTAATGTCAATCAGTATCAACTGATTCTTAACTAAGTTTAGGTTAAACTTTTGGGATATTTGCGCCTGTTTGGCCGAACAAAGAAATTCAAAATTTGGTTCAATCTCTCAAAGTCTGGATCTCATGTTCTACATTTAATCTGTTTCTGATTTTACCTTTCAAGTAAGTGTAGGTTGAAAATCCTTTCCCATATAGATATGTTGTACAAAAGGGTAACAAAATTTTAATGCCATTTTCTGACAAAACAGGATATTTATTTCTTACACTGTTAAAAACGGCATTTAAAGGACTCTCAGGGGATAAATCAATGAGCTTTTCTTTTTCAAGCAAATCACTGGTTAGGAATCATTGCTCTAAGAGAAAGAATGACTTACCATCATTTCGCACTTAAACAATGTCCTGTGACATTACCAATTGAGGTTAGGAACAAAGACCAAAGATTAAGGATCAATCTAGAACATATTGAAAATTTTACCCAGTTTTCTAAATATAAAAGTTGTTCTAGTATTCAAAGTATTTAATTAACAAATAGGTGGAGCAAAATAGCCGCTTATTCTAAGTATTAACTGGTTGATTTTGCCTGTTTCTAACACTGTTTGTATACGAAGAGAAATGGTTTCTTGCATCAAGAAAATAGATTTTCTTGAAAAATTCAGTTCATCTATTTCAAGACTATACAAATGTTTAATATAAGAAAATAATTTGCTTGAAATTTTATTTGTATTAAATAAATATTTTCTTAGGGTTAGAAAATCGAGAAAATCCAAGACAGGAAAATGTTTCTCCAAAGTAAATTTTTTAGTTTTAAGTTAAGAAAATATCAATCATCAATAATCAAAAGTAAGAATGAAAAAGTGGTCCAGATCCCACAAAGTTCTATTGAGAAATTAGGCGACCGGTTTCGTGTTTAAAAACACATCATCAGGCCAGCTACAAGAAAATCCAATAAAAGAAAAATTACAATGATGGAAAAACCTAAAGTTAATAATTGAAACTAAGAGCAAGTGGAAGAACTAATGAATTTTTTTTATGTTACAGTATAATTAAATTATTTCTTTAATAATGTAATCAAATGGGGATTATTTTTATGTAGTGTATAATTAATTAGTTAATATTTAAATTTATTTATTCCTTTTATTATTATTTATTATAAATTAAAAAAAACTATAGTACATGTGGTAAATAGTAATAAAAAGCAAAAAATATTACATTAACCGGTATCTTTTGAAAATGTTTATGAAACGTTGTAGGTTAAAGGTTATATCATTGTATGGGTAAGTATGGCATCTGTATTCCGGTTTCTGTCGCTATTACCTAGGACGGCATGACTATATCTCTTGCAAGTGGCGCCAGGAAATATGTCAGTGCTGTTTTTGAAGAATAGTGGCATAAACTGAGAGATGAACAATAATGTGGGCAGGAACAGAAAGCGTTAGAGCTTTCCTCTTCTCATATTGTTTTTGCCGGGAGTGATTCCATCAATATCATTGGCTATTTATATTAGCATTATCTTTCTTATTACATTAAGTTCACTTTTGTTTGAACATTATTCTGTAGATAACCTCTACCATAGCTTTTTTTAAAATCACAAACAATGAGAATAATTTACCGCATTATGTACGGATATGTCGTACTGTTTTAAACAATGTAAGTGCAATTAATAATGTTGATATAAATAATATGCATTTCAAAAATTCTAAGTAAATAAATGCTTTATTTTAAGAAAATGAAACTATTGATTTATGAACAATACCTAAACGCTTTCTGAAATTAAGAAAACTATTTACTACCCTTAAGAAAATATTGTTTTGTGTTATAACGGCCACTTACTTATACTAAGAATCGCTTTCTTCAAATTTTCTTGAATCTAGTTAACAAATGCCTTAAACAAAGAAGTACAATTATTTCATTACAAGTATATAACAAGTAAATATGCAAATTAATTAATTTCTTAACCTACATACGACCTAATGGAACGAAATATGCCAAAAGGAACTCTCGAGAGATCGAGGTATCTTTCGGTATGGATCGCGAAATCGTCAGATCTACGCCCTAATAGAAGATAGCTCGATAAGTTTTCCCGTATCTATTCTTATTGTATCTGACGGAGATGGAGAGTATAATTATTATTATATATAATCATAGGTCAAGAATTTCTACAGAACATAAAAAATTATTATAAACAATACAAATGTACATTAATAAATTGCTTCTTTCTCTTTTTATACTTAATAATACATTCTCTTGAAAATCATAATCGAGTAACAAACAAATAGAAGAATCGTCAATTTCATTGCTAACCTATTTTCTATGTGCAAAAAAATAGCTTACTTTAACCGTCAAGATATTCTTTTACAAAGTGAAATATTACTCCTGTTATTTCCATCTCTGGGGAATAAAATATCTAGTCTTGTATTTCTCACGTTTCAGGCATAAATCTGTAGATATTAAGGGTGTACAGTGAACTGTGGGAGAAGGGTTCGCATCAGCTATAAGAAACAGGGTCGAACTGTGGATTTTTTTGATATATAGGATATGGTGTGTCTGTTTAAAGATGTATTTCCAAACGTATGAGTTATTGTGTGGAATTTTATCTGATGTATTCATCCACTCACAGTGGCGGTTCGTAGTTATTATCTAGCAGTAAAAAAATAAAAACTCACCTTTGTTCCAACGAGAATGCTTTCAACCCAAAAGGTAAAATGTTTACACGCAAAACAAAAAACTCAAGTTGTTAATTTACATTTCAAGAACATTAAAATGTTGTTGATTGTGTTTCTTGAAAATATTTTTATGCGATGAAGAGTGGTAAAACTAGCGTTCTGATTCATCGGTAGCTGTAGACACAGAAAACCAAAAATCTACTAAGAGCAGTGTTAAATAAATGTGCATTTTTTCTTTGTGATAGTCTGTTTTCTATAACTTCAGTATGTTGAATATCTTCGAATTGTTCTATATAAAGGCTAATTTTGGCGTGACGAAATTTGAGGTTAGTTATGTTAATATCTTGTTTAGTGTCGAAAAATTTTGTCTACAGATATCTTGACGTCCTAGTGGAATATAATTTCAAAGAAGCCTGTTTTAATTTTTAGTTTTCTTAAATCAGCCATTATTTAAGCAACACAAAGGAAAGACGGATATATAAAATGAAATATGTATTGGAAACCTGCCTTTGTGACGTTGTATGAGTTGGTTGATTATTCACGATCGCCTTCGGATAACGTGGAATATGCGGCTCGAAGGACCAAAAGTGTTGTTGATTGTTTATTAATAGACTCTAGATTTTTTACACTGAATTTAATTAACAAAAAACGGCTTACAATACATGCACGTGTTCGTATACTCTGAAATCTTAAGTGTACTGTACACAGCGGCTTGCATGATACTGTTGTACCGAATATTTATAAAGAGCATGCGCACAAAGTGGCGGCAAATGAATTGTGTGAGCAAACAAAAATGACCATTAATGAAATCTAAACAGTGTTCTCTCCACATTAAAAAAAATAAAAAGCACTTCATCCCAAATTTTTACTTTATAAACAATTGCATTGCACGATAAATTTTTGCATTGCGTTATGTACTTAACTCACACATAATTTAAGTTGGCAGTTCTGGCAGTAAAGATCATGTTAACGTGTTTGTGCCACGAAATTAGCAGAATTTGCTTTATTTCTAAAATCATTTTAAATTGTCCGCGAAAAAAAAATACTTCCACCTAACCTTTTCCCTTTCAACGTTTAGTCTCCTTAGACCTAACCACTTTCTTCCTAAGTTAGCAACACTCAAATTAATTACTTTTACGATAAACTTTGTGTAATAAAAATATGGCGCCATCTGGTACACACACACAATTTTGTTAATACGTGCAAAAATGAAAATTGGTACATTGGTACGAACAAAGATTAGAGACATAAAGATGCGACACTAGAAAGAGAAACTGTAGTTTGAAAATGAGTTAACATTCCAAATTGAAAGGTCAATCACGTGTAAAAAACATCAACATAACCTAATAGTAATGGCGTCGTGTTGTTATAAGGTTATGTTATAACCGTTCACGTTAACTTATTGTAATCGAAGCAGTTTCTAGGCAACAAAATTTGGCAGAAATGTGTCTGAGATACTCTCTTAAAATTGTTGATTAAATTTTATAGGTTATGTTCATCCAAATGTTATTTATAAACTAAATAGATATTTTGGATTAAGTCTATCGACACCGTTACAAAAATATTAAATGTATAAGTCGGGAAATACGTTTTTTCGTTAGGAACCTATTTGGCCCCGAATTTAATTAAACGCTTGTTATTTACAAGCTTTTTAATGTTATCAACATCCAGTTATTGCAGTTATACAGTCATATTAAAATATACACTACCGCTCATAAGTATTTGGGCACCTCAAATTTCGGGGTAAATCATTCAATATTTAAATGGAAATATTAAAATATGTATTTGGTATATAAGTATACACAAATATACAACTTTAACAATTACAATTATTAATTTGACCTAAATTTTAGATTCGTCTATGTGACCTCCTTTACCTTCAATGACTGCGTCGCATAAAAGGAGCATTCTTGCAATTAATTTTAACAATGTTTCCGGAGTTATTCGAGCCCATGCTGCCCGTAGTTTGTTCCACATGTCATTTGATGATAGCTTTTCTTACTTCCCGATCGAGTTCTTCCCAAAATAACCCGATGGAATTCAAGTCCGGGATTTGGGGTGGCCATTTCATGATTGTTAGTGTTCCTTCCTCTTCCAATTGTTCTAAATATTGCTTGCATAATTTTGAAGTGTGTTTTGGGTCATTGTCTTGTTGGAATGCAAAATTCTGACCCAAAATTCTTACACCAGAGGGTATTGCATTCTCGTCTAAGATACGGTTGTATTGCTCTTTTCTCATTATGCCTTGAATTTTTACGAAATCACCTGCGGTTGTACCAGCAAAACAACCCCAAATCATTACCGAACCACCGCCGTGTTTGATGGTAGAGACTGTGCATTGCTCAAGTACACGTTCATCTACAGTATCTGTCTACTGTACGTGCAATTGCAGATAGGAATAGGAAAGGACATTAACTTTGAAAAAGAATGTGCATTTTTATTTATTTATTATCCCACTAAACATTTTTTTCAGATTCTCATAAATTTTGCAAAAGCCCTTTTAAGCTTATGTAACGAAGTTCTTTTGTTCAATTGGCCGCCAATGCAGCGTTGCCAGGAACAGTGCTAAAGCACTATTTGTAGTACTTTTTTTGTGCTGCGATACTAAAGTGCTAGTTTTAGAAAACGAGTACTCTTTTCATTCGATTATTCAAGCAAAACTATAGGGCGCAAAAAAAAATTAATAGAACCAAATTAGTCTATTGGCCAGCCAATTTCTTTCAGTTTTTAGTGTCTTCTTATTTTTTGTGTGTGATACCTATGAAAGAATGATATTTGGTAGTACATGATATAAATGGAATGTGAAAGCAGCAGGTGGAACTAGTACAATTTAGGTATATTCTGTACTTTTTTTGTCTTGCTAAAGTGCTTTTATGTTGGTATCCCTGGCAATGTTGCGCCAATGTATATTCGACTTCTGTTTCAGTCTAAACCATCGACCAAATATAAAATTGGGACGATTTTTTAAGCAAAGGAAACATTAATTCAACCGACATGTAACAACAATACTGAAAACCATTTTACCTCACAAAACTCTTACTAACCGATCAACTAGTAACCTACTTGCCAAGTGACATAAATAACAAAGGCTATTTTCAGTTCGTTCATTATTTTTGATGAGAAATAGCGAGAATTCAATAATAATAAATAAATCATAAATATACTGTTTACTAGCACTAATAATCAGACAAACAAGTAACCACAACGCTAAAACTCTAATTAATTGCTTAATCAGGCTCTTCTCTTAAGCCTTTAAAGGAACTCTTTCAAGTTGCCGATGACTACGTTGGCATTTTTAAAAATACCAGAAAGTTGGATATTAACATATCTAACGATCTCTTAACTCATAAATTAAATCTAGGACGATAACTATATCCGAAATTATGAAACATATTTCGTAGAATAGAGCCATTGCGTTTTAATTCAACAATAAACTCATCTCCAACCGGACAACGTTTCCCTACGATCTAAAGATGATAAATCTGAGAACATCACATTAAACCAATCTAAAATGTTATTTATGTAACAAAGCTGTATTTCAAAGCATCGTAAAAAATTAGTAAAACAAATATATTTTTACAGTGGCTTTACTAACTTGAAACCGTTCCAACTTAATCTAGGCGAAGTTTTTGATTTTATTTTATTAATTTATGATAAGCATTATAGTTTTTAATAGCCTAGCCGCCCGCTAACATACAAGCTACTACGTAGATGTTGAGATATAGTAATTAATATGAAGTGAAAATAAATTTTGGAGTTAGTTGTTTCCATGTAAAACAAAACAAGGTGTGTATATGATATGATTAATTAGCGGTAATGATAAACTAAATTTAATCATTGAACCTTACACTTAACAGGTGTTCCAAAACGATTATTGTGTATCAGAGATGACACAGTATAAAAATTGCTTGTCGTAAATTATTAATTTTGCATTATTTCTGTAGTATCGATCTTTGGAAGTACTTCATATGATTTTTACGTCTACAAATTTAGACTAGAAACTCCTAGAAATACCTTCAGGATTGCCAAAGTTATTAATATTCTTTATTTATATACGTTCTGCCAACAGAAATAATTATTCTTTGTTATTCAACATGAACTGAATCACATCGTGTGTAACTTATGTTAAGTGTGCGGTAATTAATCAATGTTATTTTAATATTTTAATTTTTCGTTGTATTTATAATTTGCATAGTTATTTTTTATATTTCCCGCTTCCCATTGTTTATCAAAAATGCAGCAAACTTCAAACAGAAATTTCTCTTTTTGGCGGAGAATTTCAAATTTATTTCAATAAATGTTAAATAAGAGAAAAAAATCTTTATTATTACTTTCCTGCATTCTTCCTTTTTATAACTCGTTTTACTGTCAGCATCCCTCGGCGAAAGCCTTTTAATATCTACTATTTTGTATCGGGACTTATAATATCCTGGAGAATTTATTATTTGGACTCGTTCCTTTCTTTAGTGACCATTCAGCATATTTCACGATGTTCTGGTTTTATGCCTTCCTTCCGATATCCCTTTTTTCTGCTTTTTCATCATTTATGTCTTATTTGATTTAAGAATCTTTGTTTTATCATTCAATCGTACGGATGGAGAGATACCCTTTTATTTGGGAGTCGTAAATTTCGATAGATTATGATTGAAAAGTTATGGCGTGGCTCTATCTATCGGACGTTGAGCGAAATAATGGTACTTAAGTTTAAGTAGAGAAATAGTGCAAAAAAATTGTTTATAGTTTTTTTCTTTATTAAGAATGTTCAAAACGGATTATTTAACATCGGATTACGTAGGTTAATATTTATTATCATAGGACAATCCGTTAATAAATTTTAATTTTAAATACGCGCAACTGCACGGTAATGTTTATCGCATTTAAGGTTATGTTAGCTTTTCGTTTGTTTATTTATAAAATTTTTGAAATTCAAATGTGAACTTACTTAATATAAAAATAATAAATAATATGATCTTGTATCAAAGTAAATTTGTAATAATTAAATATAATTTTACGATTTTCTGATATATATATATATATTAAATTTTCAGTATGGTTCAGATGAGTTTGCCCATGATTCACCACGATACACATCACCCACTGGAGGCACTAGTTACTACTTACAACCTGATGGAACCCCTGGAACGGTGGGGGATTGGCCCTCATCATACGGAACCCCATATCAAGCCTATGATACTTATGGGCTTACAGAGACTGAAGGGCAAGGATTACCACCCATGTCTTCATTCCGACCTAATGGTACACCCGTTACGACAGCTGCAGCACCGAATAATGCAGCTTTCGGACCAGGTAGTCATACAGACGGAATTAATAAAGCGCTGGGAGCTGTAAGTACTATTTTGCTATTACAATAATACTTAATATCGAAGAGCTTTGAAGGTGATACTCAAATAATTGTTTCCGATAGATATATCCAATTGCAGAGCAAGCAAGCGCTAGTAGTTATAGTTCAGCCCCCTCAACGCCTGTGAGTTCACCTCCTCCATTGGCATCTGCTGGTTGGCTTGCGAACCACAATAATCCACACTCCCCGCATTATTCACAGGCTGTATCAGTCAACAATGGCGGCTCAACTCAGGGTTTACACATGGTAAGCTTGTAAGCAATATTTTCTTTCGCTGTTAGATTCAGTTTGTTATTAAGACTTTTAGATGTGTTTGACGCCTAATTAAGTTACTATCAGTTACATATTTTCTGCCAAATATACCAAACTATATATTAAACAAAATAATGCTACATCATATTTAAATTACATTCGCAAATATGTCATTTGAATCAAAACATTTGACGATAGGTTCTAAAAGGATTTCTTAAATGTAGAGAGAACCGATTAACTTTACTTTAGTTTTATGTTCTTCTATAAGCATGTTCTGAGTGTTACAATTTATATAATGCCATTTGTTGAACAATAATACTCTTTTTTTTATAAAATTCCGCTACATTGCAATCCGTTGAAAAATAAAATGGAAAAATATTCAAACCCTTGATATACTGTATTAGGCATATTTGTAGAAATGGTAATGCTGAATTAAGAAATAAGTACAAGATTGAATCTCTTATGTTTAAGAAATCTTTTTATATCTACAAAACATCTTTATAAATACTAATATTCAACCAAAATAAGTTTTTAATAAAAATTGTTTATAATATTTCGATTCTATAAGTTTTATTCTTGTGTTTCCTTATATTTTGGCCAATAAGTATCCTCAATAATATTGATCCTAGAAAAGTTTGAAATATTCGACCTTCTGGAGTATCTTACATAATAATTTTCTATAATAATTCTCCATATGTGGTTTTTAAAAACAGAAATATTGGATATTGAATACCATATATCTAAAAAAACTACTGAAAGCAGTCATGAAATACAGTGTGTTCATGGATGGACCTAACTGGACTTATAAACTTTACAGGTAAAAATCATTAACTATAAAATGTTTCACTAATTTCAAAAAGTCTTTTATAATAATCAGTAAGTTGAGTCCAGAATAAAATACCAATTAGTGAAGAGTTTAACTTAAAAGTAGCACAATAAAAGTTGCTTCAGATCTCAGAAGTTCGGATATAAAACTTGTTGATATTTTTACCTTAGTTGCTCTTTACTTCATATTAACAAACTATTAGTTTACAGTACAGTAAGTAAATATCTTGTTTCTATTGAAATTTAGGAGCGAGATGTATAGTAGTCTCAAATAGAGAAGTACACATTACGTCATATGCGCAGCTGGCTTGTTTCAATCCGGCGAGTTGATTATTACTCGTCAAGGGGTGGATCGTACTTCAATAGTGTAGAAAAACTAGAATAGAACGGCAACTTAAGGAAATAACATTGGTGCCGATGGTAACCCTAATCACAGATAAAAGAGCTTTATAAATAGCCAATATATACGACGCAATTGAACACACATCTGAATAACTTATCTAAAATTGAAAAATGAAAGATGGCGTAATAATTTTGCTTCAGTTTCTTTCAGTAATAATTCTAATTTCACATGTATAGGGGGCGCCTCTGGCATTGGTGTTATAATCTGTGTGCTTCGGTTTTAAGAGTGAATTCAACGCATTATTAACCTAGCTTTTAAATGAATTTGATTTTACGCGCAGATTGAAACGTATTTTCTGTTTAATTCACACATGATAATGCAGAAATCTAGAAATGCAGACATCTAAAACTGCAGAAATCTAGAAATACAACGCTAGTACCTCTCTTACTAGTGTCTTGTCTCCAAACGAAAGCGTTTGTGTGTCCAAATAATAGCATGGGATTAACTATCTGTAAAGCTCCTTTATTTATTTGTGCCTTAGTTGAAGGTAGATTTGAAGGAGGGCGCGCATATCAAATATTTTTCTAGATCGACTCAATAGATAGCGCAATTTTTTTTCTTTTGCGGGAAAATTAAATTTACTATTTATGCGGAATGCTTTCATTCGCTATGATTACATTTTCACCACAATCGAAACCGTAGGTGATGAAAATCTCTTAGATTAATATGTAATACGATTAACGAGTAAGTATTATAAACAATATTTTAAGTCAGTACAGTTATTTTATTGATGAAAACATATAAAACTTCTCCAAATATCATGAAACATAAAATGTATACATACAAATATAATTACTTACAATAAATAACTTGCAATGGACATGATATACTCATTTTTATGTGAAGATATCAGGTAGATCAATTTATCTGAGAGATGGGTTAGCAGATGACAACCGGGAGAATATTACTCATTAAGTTTCAAGATTTGGAAAATGACTGCATATCCTAAAACTGCCCAGGACCTTGATCCTCTAAATTGCGTTCCTATATATATTTGTAAAATTCTTCCAAATCTATTTTTTGATGCACCATTTTTAACGTCCCTTTATTATTCTTCATTAATATATTAGTTTTTTAATAGCTATTAAACTACGGTTTATTACACCAGGTAGACGCCATAAATTCTCGGCCTGACAGGTTTATATAGGTTCGAGCGTGTTCAAACTCCATTGCGTTATAGTTATACATGTGCGAGGCCTACACTACATAAATTATGGCTTGAAGAGTAGTAGTTTTCAGTAACCAGCCAGACAACGTGACTAGTGCACGAAAATGTCTCAAATAACGAAAAATGAGTACCACGCGGTAATTTTTAACAAAAGAAGGGCCTAATTACATTAAACAACGTTTAGTCGGCGTTTATGGTGATTTATCTCAATATTCCAGTGTAAAAAAGTATACAAAATGTTTCTATTTGGGGCAAGAATCCCTTGAAGATGCTGAGCGACACGGTCAGCCAATTGAACTAATAACGCCTCAAAACATTTCAATTATTAAAGAAATGGTATTAGCAGATCGCCGTTTAAAAGTGAAGAAATTAGCAGGGATGTCTGGCATTTCTGAAACAAGTATTCGCCGAATTCTCCATAACCATTTGGGTATGAATAAGATTAGTGCAAGGTTGATACCGCATCTTCTTTCTTCTCTCCAACGTGAACGTCGAGTCGAATGTGCGCGTTCGTTTTTAAACATGTGTGGAGACGACCCTAAACCGATTTTGAAGTCCATTGTCACAGGAGATGGTTCTATATTATGATCCTCTATCCAAAAAGGAATCGATGGAATGGCGGCGACCCAATGAACTTCTTCCCAGAAAGACGAAAATCGTCGTTCAATCAACGAAAAAGGTAATGACCACAATATTCTGTGAGTGTGAGGGTATTTTACTCATTAACTTTAAAGAGCGCAATACAACTGTCAACAGCCCATATTATGCGTCTTTGTTGCATAGATTGAGGGACAATATTCGTGCAAAACGTCGAGGAAAATTGACAAAAGGTGTTCCATTATTGAACAACAATGCACCCGTCCATACTGCCGCTATTTTACAAGCTGCCATCCGCGAATGTGGCTTTCAAGAATTGGAACATCCACCGTATAGTCCGGACATGGCTCCAAGTGATCATTAATTATTTTCTTATTTAAAGAAAGACCTTAGGGGACGATAGTGAGTCGCAAGCAGCTGTAATACAACATTTTGAGGGAAAAACTTTAGATTATTTATAGAAGTGTGTAGAATCATTGTAATAAAAGTATTGAAGTTAGGGGAGATTATATTGAAAAACAAAAATTGTTATATTTTACCATGTTTATTTTTTCTACATCAGGCCGAGAATTTATGGCGCCTACCTCATATAAAAAAAATATTTTTGTGAATGAAACCCAATTTCAAAAATTTTGGGTAATTTTAAATCGTAATGATATCTACATACTTATGATTATCCTGGCATATGAAACTAAAAAATTATATGCAGTATTTTCATTAAAAAAATAATAAAACAATTTATCTCGTACGATTGACATTTCGCTTAATTGACGTTCGAATAATCAACACTCTACCGGGGTTGGTAGAGATAATATTAATATTCTGACTGAAATATAAGGAAACACTCTGACATAACAATAAAATATAAAATCCATTTTGAATTTATATTAACACCTCAACTTACATTCTTATGTATTGCAATTTGATATATTCAGTTGTTTTTCGTTTTGTTTTATTAAGAAACATTCTAAACCACCTATTAAGACATAAATACAATCCATAATTTATTAGCCCTTGCTATATTACTTCTGAATAAAAGCCTTTCAGTAGCCATAAAGTAGTCGATTTTTTAACTTTATTTCTCGTTTTTTTCCTTATTTTTTATTTCGTTTGTTGTTTGGTTTTGTGTTTGCATGGTGTTTTTTGTTTTATTATTGTGAAGCCTCCAGCCCCAGAGGCGCGACTCGACGATGCCATTGGCTTCTTAAGGGACCATGCCGAAGCGAACGTAAGTCCGATTCTCCGTTTTATTTTAATTTTTTTCGTTCTAGATTAGTGATGCATTTTTAAGTACTATGGTTGTCTTTTTCACACACCGATTGTATTGTTTGATATCCCTATTCTCTTGTATGTCGTCTTTTCGTGTATCAAAACAAGAAAAAAAATGGTTAAATGTGGAATAAGGACAATAACGGTATTTCTTTTCAATTATTAAAGGGAACACGGATGGAGGAGAGACTTGACGATGCAATAAACGTATTAAGGAATCACGCCGAATCACAAATAAGTTTAGGACAATTGCCACCCAGTTTAGGACCGCCACAAATGACGACGCTCGGTTACGCGGCGCCAGCTCCAGAAACACACCTGCCAGATACTATTAAAGTAGAACGAACAACATATAATACAAGTAAGTTGAGAAATATTTAATATGAGTATACATATGTATGTGTTAGTAAAATATTGTTCGAACGTACTACAGTGTTTTACAGGGTGTTTCGGGATGAATAGTAAATATTTTAGGAGGTGGTAGTATGGACTATTTTGAATAAAAAAGTTAATACAAACGTGTGCCCAGTTCTTAATAGTTACAGAGATACAGCTGTTTGAATGTTACCCATAAAAGTCTTACAGAATGTATTAAGCAAAGGCGGATGACATTGAATTCATATATTACATAATCCATATTTCTTAATTTTTGTCTTTAACTAAGTAACCATAGTTTTAATGAAGGCAGGTTTTCATTTTACTTTGAAAAAAATGATTTGGTCAGTTTTAATTGTAAAAAGATCATGTATTTCCTGTCTCAGTCAACCTTCTGTTTTCTAATAAATTAAAATAATCAAAAACGAAATTAGAGAAAAAAAATGTTATTAAATAAAATAAATTTAATTATATTAATGCTAAAAAATAAGTAAAACCTTAATTACCCAGACTCTGTATCAGAGTGGAATGCTGGTTCCGGTGCAGTGTCCTTCTTTGAGTCGTCTGTAGCAATCGAGTCATAGCAGCCATGAAATTCTACACGTTGGTTCAGGTTTCACCGGGGTGCGAGATATGTATATTATACGTAGCGCGATCTGGCATACTTGCATTTATTCCCGCCCGCCACCCTCGCCGCGCGCAACTACCGTAGCTATGCGCTCGCAAGGTGCTAACAAGTGATCATGGAGGAGAGAGAAGTGAGGGTTTGTTCGTTGGTTGGAATGGGTGAGCTTTGCTCTAGCCGGCAAATTACAGACGAAATCGTTGTTAATGGATGTATGTACTGTGAAACGTATTTTGAAACGCAACAAATACAAAAGTTACAAAGTTCAAAATTGGAGATTTTTCCTCTTCAACATTGCTAGAATTTTAATTTATTTTGTATAATCGTCGAATTTATGTTTCTTTAGTTTAATTTTATAAGAATCGTTGTTTATTTTCCTACTTAGAATTCCTTTTTCGTTCTCGTACATCGCATAGCAGCAACAAAAGGAATATAAGAAACTGTAATTTCTAACATAATATGCGAATACAGAAAAATTACGCAGTAATTTTGTATTAACACATTTTGTCGGAAGGCGTTGAATTATAGTATTACGTGATTGAGCGGACATGCGTACTTATAATACGCATGCGTATCGCTGCTCGCTTTATGATACACTACGAATGGATAGGATCTCAGTGAGACTCGAATACGCTGTTGCCGTTCGCAGAGGCAATTCCCCGTTCGTATCTGGACCAACGTGTATAGGAATAGCTAATGTCGCACACAGTGTCGTCAGAATCTTTTTTTTTAAGTTCGGAAACCGGAAGTCGCTTGGAATATAACTTACCAAACTCTTGTGGGATACTGTTCATGGATGAGCATCTACGACCGGGAACGTCTAGTATGTTGTACTTGGTATTACCCTAGTTATACGTATTTAAACAGAATACATACGGTTTACGGTTTTTCTTCAAATCTAAGAAATCATTGTAGTGCAACTCATGGACTGCATAGTAGAGCACTGCACGGGCTTATTTTTCACGGCCCGGCCCGCCCGTGGCCCGTTACAGCATGGAGTAGGCCCGCCCGTTGCGTTCAATTAGCTCGGCACAAGGCCCGCCCGGCCCGACCCGTTTGGCCCGTCTAAATTATTTTAGCCTGTTTAAGTAATTATATCTGCACCGTCTATTTCTAATCATTTTTTAATTATTACATTATAATGAGTAGAATGAAACATTTATTTTGTTTGTTCTTGTATACTATATTGCATGAAACCAAAAGAAAACGTAACATAACATTGCATACATTAAAATTGTTAATACAAAACGATATCGTACAAACTAAACGGCATTTACTGCGTACGATATATTCATTCGATGTAGTTAATAAAATATTCTCGGCCCGTCAGGCCCGTACAATTTTAGGACCGGCTCGCAATGAAAAGAGATGAGGCCCGCCCGAGCCCGCTCGCGGGTCCGGGCGGACCGAGCGAGCCGGGCTTTTCCTAGCCCGTGCAGTGCTCTACTGCATAGGGTGTGATTGATTGATTTTGATTGATTTTCCTACCAAAGCAGGGCTGGTCTTTACATCCCTAACACTGAAACTTAGTAGCTTATTGTATTATTCCTGTTTCGGTTTTGTTTTACTTGAACAGGTTAGTTCCCGCAATCAAGTTTAAGAGCCTATGTAGTAAATCTTTCTCGATTGGTAGTTCAATTGTGCTTCGCATAGCGAATCTGCGTTGAGCTAACGCTGCACATTCGAAAATAATATGAGGGGCTGTTTCCTCTTCCTCATTGCAAAGTCTACATAAGGGCTCATCTTTGTAGATCCCCATCTTATGCAAGTGGCCTCTCAAACAGCCATGTCCTGTTAATAGACATGGTGCTGCCCTAAACGGTATCTTGCTTAATTCAAGCAGGTCAGCAGTTAGATGTCGCGAGGGTCTTCCCATCATCCGTTTGCTGTGCTTTTGTCCAGCTGCATGTTTCAAATTTAATTGGTGTTGTGTTATGATCCACTCATTAATTGCACCACGCACTGCACTCTCGGTAATACCTAGACCCGGTTCAGGGCCTATATAATTCATTTTTGAACCTTCCCTCGCTAGCTGGTCTGCAATTTCATTGCCCGCTATGCCCCTGTGCCCTGGCACCCACACCAGTGTGACCTTGTTGTGTTTAGACAGAGCCATTAGGGTTTGCAGGCACCCCCATACTAGTTTGGAGGTTATACGATAAGATGCTAGTGCCTTTAAAAATACAAATCGTCTCACCCTGCGGTCGCCGACGCAGACGCAGACTCGCCCACGCGCAGGTTTGTATAGCATATATTTCTGTTTGAAATACCGTGGTGTATCGCCCAAGTGATACACATACTTTGTATCACTGGGTTTCCTCATATACACCAACGCCAGATGTAGTGCCCGTTTTGGACCCAGTGTGTACCAGATTAGTGTTTTCGGTTTTCTCCCCTCTCCATCCCTCCATTCTTCCCAATTCAAGAAAACTTTGAAAGGTTTGTCATAGGAGATCCTGGAGATTGTTGTATCACTACCCATATCATAAATAGGGTTTGTTACTACTGCTTCTATTCTGGTGTGCCCAGATCCACTGTGGAATCTCCAGTTGCTAGTATTTTTCAGTCTGTATGCACCCATTCTGGCTTCTCCCTTGATATAAATCTCAAGAGGAGGTAGGTTTAGCATGGTTTCCATAGCAGCTGTTGGAGTGCTTTTAATACCTCCTGTTATACATAGACATGCCAGTCTCTGAATTTTCGAGAGACTAGTTATCGCATGCGTTTGTGTGATCCAAACCAGGCAACCATAAGTTATCATGGGGTCTGGGTGTACTTAATTTATTTCGTCCACCTCGGAACGTGCCATTCGAAAATTATTTAACCAATCGTGCATTGTATGCATTAGTTCGTTTCTTTAGCAGTTTCTATGGCATTATGCATGTAATGAATGCCCTTTTTCCAGAAAATTAGTATTTCCATCATGTATTGTACTACATACACAAACAATACCGCAATAAACAGATTTCTATTCTGCCCACTGTTTAATATTCGACGAATGGCTGCTTATCCATTACTTTCTGACCATACAAAGCAATGAGCCTCATTAGGTATAGCACCTTCGTAAATAATTAAATTATAGACACAAAGTTTACGATTGTAATACATCGGAAGTACATCTGAGGATGATACGAGGTAGGCGCCATAAATTCTCGGCCTGACAGGCTCATACAGGTTCAAGCGTGTTCAACTCCGTTGCTTCACAGTTGCATATGTGTGAGGCCTGCACTATATGTATTACGGCTCAAAGAGTAGAAATTTTTAGTGGCCAGCCAGACAACGTGACTAGTGCATGAAAATTTCTCAGGCAACGAAAATTGAGTACCGCGCGGTCATTAAATTTTTAACAAAACAAGGGCGTACACCTAGTCACACTAAACAACGTTTAGACGGCGTTTATAGTGATTTATCTCCTTCATATTCCACTATAAAAAAGTGGACAAAATGTTTCCATTTGGGGCAAGAATCCCTTGAAGATGATGAGCGAACCGGTCAACCAATTGAACTGATAACGCCTCGAAACGTTTCAATTATTGAAGAAATTGTATTAGCAGATCGCCGTTTGAAAGTGAGGGAATTGAATTAGCAGTGATGTCTAACATTTCTGAGACAAGGATTAGCCGAATTCCCCGTAACCATTTGGGTATGAATAAGATTAGTGCAAAATGGATACCGCATCTTTCTGCTCTCCAACGTGAACGTCGGGTCGAATATGCGCGCTCGTTTTTAAACATGTGTGGAGACGACCCGAAACCGATTTTGGAGTCCATTGCTACAGGAGATGAAACAATGGTTCTGTATTATGATCCTCTACCCAAAAAAGAATCGATGGAATGGCGGCAACCCGATGAACCTCGGCCCAGAAAAGCGAAAGCCGTTCAATCAACGAAAAAGGTGATGGTCACAATATTCTGTGATTGTGAGGGTATTTTACTTATTGACTTTAAAGAGCGCAATACAACTGTCAACGGCACATATTATGCGTCTTTGTTGCACAGATTGAAGGACAATATTCGTGCAAAACGTCGAGGAGAATTCTTCGATTATTGCAATGATAATGCACCCGTCCACACTGCCGCCATTTCACAAGCTGCCATCCGCGAATGTGGCTTTCAAGAATTGTATAGTTCGGGCATGGCTCTAAGTGATTATTAGTTATTTTCTCATTCAAAGGAAGACCATAGGGGACGTAATTTTAAGAACGATAGTGAGTTGCAAGCAGCTGTAATACAACATTTTGAGGAAAAAACTTTTCAAGGGTGTAGAATTATTGATTGTTGTAATAAATGTATTGAAATTAGGTGAGATTATATTGAAAAATAAAAATTGTTATATTTTACCAAGGTTATTTTTTCTATATCAGGCCGAGAATTTATGGCGCATACCTCGTATTTGTAACACGCCGAAAGTTGCTCTAATAAAGTTGTCTTGATTGTTTATACGCTCTTTATCCTGTGTTTTCGGTAGTAACTAAGTCGACTTAGTCAGATTTATTTGTAATGCCGCTTAACTGTAATTTTTAACATGCCAAACTGACCTAAACGATTTGGTCAACTATACGGAGCTATACGGAATAGTGCCCCCAGGATTTTTAAAAACTAGTGCTTCAATTATAAAGTGCAAAGGTGAATATTTTAATGAAGCAAAATTAAAATAATAAACTTTTTTTTTCAAAATAACACTGTTTATTAAATGTTTAAGTTTATTTTTATGATAATTGTTTTTCGTCAAACATACGTTTTATTTTTCAGAAAATGTTGCATTTTCTTTCATATATTAAATTTTATAAAAGGTAGAATCCATAATGCTATTACAAACATATACGAGGATGGTATCAGAAGTACTTGTGTTTGGAGACAGTTGGCGCTTAGTACCAAAATCTGCATTACTGACTGTGAGTACCATTCTTTAGTCGATGTTTGTCAAAATTTCGGAGAGATTCATCGAGTAGTGTTGTTTTGAGAGCTGTTGAAAGTGAGCATCTTCGAACATCTACTATCGAACATCCGTCTTTGATGAGGAGCGGTCAGGTCGTCCCATTAAGGTGACTACGGACGATATGGTCAATAAAGTTCACGATATCGTGTTGGCAGACTGCCGGGTGAAGGTTAGAGGGAGATTGCTAATATGCTAAACACCTCAATTGAACATCCTCCACGAAAAATTGAGTATGAGAAAGCTATCCGCGAGATGGGGGCCGCATCTGCTGGCGATTGATCAAAAACTGGATCGCGTGATAATTTCAAAGCAATGTTTGGACATGTTTATGTAATTGTAGATGGCAAAATGCAGCAAAGAAGGCGAAGACGATTCCGTCAGCCGGAGAAGTTATGGCGACGATTTTTTGGGATTCGCAAGGCATAATCTTAATTAATTACTTAGAGAAGGCAAGTACAATCACTGGACAGTACTATGCTTATGTATTGGGCCGATTCGATGCTGAATTAAAGAGAAAAAGGCCCCATTATAATGAAGAAAAAAAATTCTGTACCATCATCGTAACCCCTCGATCCACTCATCGGCAATTGCAACAGCAAAACTAGTCCAGTTACGGTACGAATTGATGCCCCGCCACCATATTCGCCAGATTTGGACCCCTGTGCCTTCTTCCTTTTTTCGAAACTTGAAAAAATGGCTTGGCGGAAAGCTGTTCACGTCAAATAATGAGGTCATTACCGAAATTGAGGCCCATTTTTCAAAGCTGGAGTAAGTGTGAAGACCTACAAGGAAATTCTATCGAGAAATAAATTTACTACATGCAAAACAATTGCGTTGTCTTCCTTAACAGATATATTTATCATACCATCCTCGTAAATTTGAAAAAATAAGAGCCTACTATTTGTGGAACTGTAATTGGGTTCAAATTTAAGAGAAATGTATACCGAGATTGTCCTGAATGTAATCTGCAAAGTAGCGTAATTTATTGGGATATTAAACGAGTTTTATGCAGTATTAAAAACAATCTCTAGAAAAGTTCTCTTTATAAATGTAAAACGCGTTCTCTTATATACAAAGAAAATTGAAAGTGAAATGATTTCAATTAATAACCGCTTTTAGTTTGACTCATACGGCCAAAACTGTTTACACGAACTCATGCAGTGTTTATTTTTACGGCAAATTTTAATGCGAAATTAAAATTTGTATATCAAAAGAGTTTGAATTTTATTTTTACTATCGTCATAACAAAATGCCACTTAATCTCTTAATAATTTTATGTTTATACTGTCTGTAAAAAGTCGTATTAAAAAAGTACGTCCGTATTACGATAAACAAATCATAATGGGTTTGCTATTTATTGCAGAAAAACGTAAAGAACCGCCAGATAGTGACACGAAACCCTCTAGTTCCGTAGAAAGCGTCGTCCAACCTAATTCCACGAGCGGGGCATCGACGAAAAGTACGAAGAGGTCGCGAAGATAGTGAGTATAACCCTTTCGCTTCGATTAATAATGATTTATTAATTACAATCACAATTTTGAAATTGAAATGATGAAATTATTTTGAGATTTAACACTTGAACACCAAAAATCTTTGTAATATTCAAAATCCTAATTTGGGGTCACCTTTACATCTTCTTTGTTTATTTCTAAAAATATTATTCAACCATTTGAGTTTCAAATTATACAAAGATCTATGTGATTGTAATGTTACTTAATCTTCTTCCTGAACGTATTTTAAAGTGGTACTACTACTGCTGATGAAGAAGAAACTGATGACCCCGGCAACAAGGCCGTACGCGAAAAAGAGCGTAGACAGGCTAACAATGTCCGTGAACGGTATGTAATAGCACGCTCTCTTTAAATTAATATTCTACCACAATCCTAAATCCCAACCAAATCTGAACGTAAACCCAATATATCCTATTCAATAAAATCTATTATCTAAAATACTCGAAGTATTGAGAAAATTATTGTAGAAATTGAAGTCTGATTGGTTTCGTATGCTTTGTTAATGTATAGGATGATTGAAAACTGAGTTCCAGGTTTAAAATGAACCAAATTTTTAGATTCTGCAAAAATGAAAACACTAAATTGTTCGAAAAGAAATGTTTTTTTTTTTTTTTTTTTTTCGAGTCTCAACATGAAGATGGCGATATTCTGGTAATATAATTGCGCATGCTTTGAAAGATACTTTTGAAAATTTCAGACATGTTGCTTAACAGTCGTTGGTGCCAGTTGATGTTAGTGTTTCGACAAAATTGGAAAAAATCGAACATTGAGCAATCATTAAATTTTTGCATTTGAAAGACAATACGCTTACGCAAATTAAAGCCGAGATGGATGTTGTTTACGGGAACTCTGCACCATCATTTGCCGCAGGGAAAAAGAAATTTAAAAAATAAAAAAATTAAAAAAGAAAAAAAATTAAAAAAGAAAAGTTTTTTTCAGAAATAATCATTTAGGTAGGTTTAATAGTATACATCCATTGTAGAAAAATGCAAAACAATTTATTTTTAACATTATTTATTTATTTAAAGGATGGTTTCAATATAATGCCACTATACCATTCGAGTATTATATTGATAATAATATAAAAAATAAATTCATTTTAACGGTGTGCGGAAATGAACAAAATATATAAAAATAAACGAATTAATTGTTCTTATGAAAATTTATAAAACAATTTTTTGCTGCAGTAAGGCACTACCCAACCTTACAGACGGAGCAACTCCATTTCGCCCGGTGTGGTTGCTGGGTTGTGCTGCATAAAGCACATCTTCTAGACGTGTCATGCACAGGCATGCGTTTAGATTGATCTCTTCTAACTTACTTTGGAACATTTTTTTTGAATTTTGACATTGTTGGTGACTCTAAAGATGGGCGACCTTGGGGCAGCTTAGCACTATTTGCCCCGACCAAACCTTTTTAGAGAAATCGATTGAATTATTCTCTGTCGATAAATGTATGAATTTACTATTGTGGTATCTAAAAAATGCCAAAATAATCTATGCCACCATTTTTTACCTTTTCTATCAATGGCATAATATGTCTTCAGCATATCGGCTTTGTCTACGTATCCCATGCAACGTCTGTAATCTTTTATAAAACAGGGACAGCTAACTTCCGTAACACTACCATCTTTTTCTCTTTTAGAAACAACAGAACTAGAAGATGGGGGATGGATCGTAGAAAGGAGCTGAACTGCTCTTTTGTCTTTCCACTTTATACACGATATTTTATTATTACGCGTAAACCAATCCCACTCGCCTCTAAGTCTTTATCTAATTTCAAATTGCGAAACAAGTCATTCCTATTGGTTCTAACAGTTCCACATGAATAAATTTGTTTTGTTTGCAATCTTTTGACTAATTTTACAGTCGTGAAAAAATTGTCGAAGTAAACGTGGTAACCTTTGTTTTCGAGCCCTCGAGCCATATTCTGCCACTCTTTCTCCCAAACCCTGTTCTTGTTGGTTTTCTTGTCGACCAGTATAAATTTGGAAATCATGAAGGTATCCAAATAGATCGGCCCGAACCCAGATTTTAAAACCTCGCTTTATGGGCTTCTCTGGCATATACTGTTTCCAAGCCACTCGCCTTTTGTATTTCACCATACTCTCATCAACAGCTTATTCTTTTGTTGAGTTGTAAAATTTCTGGTAATTTGTTCTTAATTTTTCAATAAAGAGTATTACTTTGTAGAATTTGTCGAATTTATCTTCATGGCAAGACGCTATTATCATTTAGATGAATATTGGATAAAGCATGCGCCAAATCGGTTAACACTCATAAGAGCAGAGATGTAAGTGTCTCGTAGTTACGGACGTAACGACAAAAAATCTCGATAACTAGATTTATTCCAGCCAAAATGTTGATTGCCAAAAACAGCTCTATTTCTATTTTATTTGTAGGTTCAAATCTTTTACCGGTTTGTACAGTAAAGATTTGTTTGAGAAACAATATTATGTAAAATTTCATCATTGAACAAACACAAACAATAATCAATAGGTAACTCTTTTCCTTCCAAGCCCGCTGTTGCTCCGACTCTTTGTTGAAATGAAGTCAAGTTTGGGACGAAATCTTTCTTTTCCCAGGAAGTCGAAAACCGGGCAAAGGGAAGTTCGTTCAAATTAAATTTAAATTTGTCATAGTGTCGTGTGCAATTTTTTTTTTTGAAGAATGCTGTTTACTATTTACGTGACGTACACAATCCCTTTTGGACCAACACATTAAAGGGATATTACAAACTACACATTCAATTTTAACGCCATCATAATTTAGGTCAGGCATTTCTGCTATAAATTCTGCAACTTTATCCAACATTGGTCGTTTTCGCGACGTAGGCAACATGCTTAAAACAAACGTAGATCAACGAAATAAAACTTCCGCCACTGCCCGTTGGCGCGGGTGAGCAACTTTACTCATGAGTTATTGGTGTCATTATCTTTTGGTTTTGTTGATGAACAAACGTGGAACTACGAAATAGTATTTACGGCAGCGTACATGTATACACAACAGATCTGGTCGAGACTCGCAGTTATACTGAGGGTTGTATCGAACCTCCGCCACTGCCCGTTGGCGCTAGTGATCAACTCTACAAATAACTATACAAGTCGTAGTAACTGCAGTTGCGAATCAAAAATGAATAGACAAGTACGTATATTCAAAATACGAAAATAATGACCAGTAAATGAGCAAAGAAAAGGGATGATGTAATAGCGTCTTTTCCAGAAACATGCGGTAATAACGGTTATGCAAAATTGAACGTTATACAAATTTGAACCTTATGTCCCTAAGGATCCGTTCTGTAGCGATATGACCAAATAAATTAACAAAAGTGAACAAACTATTGCAAAAACAGATAAACAACATTTAGAAGCGCTACAGGATGGATTATATTCGTTCACGAAAAACAGTCAAAAATACCTTATGGTATACAGCTTTCAAACATAACTACGCCCTGGTTCTCGGAAACTTTTCAACGTCGTTCACGAGTCGTCCAGTGGGAAACTCTGGGGTTGCTCACACGCGTTTTAGGGTTAGATAAGGGCTCCGAAAGGAGGTATTAAGATTAGTTAAATTAGAACTCAAACGGGAAAACAGAAACGATTCTTACGTGATGACGGTATGACGTCAGCATTTAGCTCGGTACTATGAAATTCTTACGACAGGAAACGATACGATACTTGATTAGATAGGTAGCCTTAGATCCCAGAAACGGTATTCCCACAAAGTGATAACAAAATAAATGCTACGGCGTACCTCCGAGTTCTGCATACGTCCTTCTAATCACCAGCAGCTCAACCAACACTCCCGAAAACTAACGCTAATATCACGTGATTGCAACAGGTGGAAGCGAGAATATGAAATGACTGTTTCGATACCACTTAAGGATGTTTAAAACTAAGAATGCTTAATAAAAGTAAATTAAATCTAAATTTAGCTTATAACAGTTGCAAAATGTAATTCTATAAAGGGGTTTTGAAATAACAAACGCAAACATTATTTCCAACAGGTGGCGTCATCTATCGGGATAAACATTAAATAGAACAATATTCAAAGGATTAACTTGATACAGTTAGGCGCACCGTAACATATGATTTAAGCAAGATTTAACTGTCAGGTGTAGTTGTAACCAACATAAAAGATAATTAAAAAAAACATGGTCCTCTGAATTGCGTTTTTTTATGACCATATTGTATTTGAAAGAAAATTACTTGTTTTAACATGTTCATGCTCAATTGTTTTAGTTTTGTTAACATGTACTTTCTTCTAGAACTTAAATTAATCATTCTCTTGGTTAAAATCAGAGCTCGGTAAAGCATCTTCAAATGGTTTAAATACCAAGCACTGAGCCAAAATGCTTTAAGATGACTTTTATCAACTACTACCATTTAAAGAGCGCTTGAATTACAAAATACAGTAAAGCACCAAGTGCCAAATACTGATAATAGAAGTAACAAGTACAAAGTACTCATTGTATTTGAAACCACAAAGTACTTCGAGCACTGCTAAAAGTGCGAAGTGCTTGAAGACTTCGCAGAGTGGTTTAAGTGAAAGTAAAATTCGCTTTAAAAGTGTACCTCAAATATTTACACAAAATTTGAAGTCTCAATTCTTTTAAAAGTAATTGAAACACAGTGCTTGAAGGTCGGAAAGTGCTTCAAGTTCTACATCAAATTGCTTACTCCCAAATTCCAAACACAGAATAATTTGAAAATAACTATTTGTCACAAGAATAATTATAATAATTAAAGTATTCTAGAAGATAAATTAATATAGAAATAAGACTATTACTTGCTAAACAAAAAGAATTAACTTTTTTTTTTTTTGTATGAAAGAGCTTTTCCTATTACAACTCAGATCCCTACGTTATCCTTTTTTTTTATTTTCTCATGCATACATCTAACTTAAAGGCCCATATTCAGAAATGCAAATGTTATACAAATCATCTCATAACTTAAATAACAGAGATATTAAACTTGATTGTGTAACATTCGTGCTTGCGAATTGGCCAGCATGTATAGATGTTGTAATTTATTTATTTATCATTTAATATTATTAATTTTCCAACTTACCACTATTCTATTTTCGCCTGTAATTATTACACTATGAATATGGGCCTACATTAATATGTGATAACAACTATAGCAAGTTTGAAGCGTGTTATTACAACATTTCACGTTCTTCTTGATGATAATTTCTTTTTTGGTGTTAAAAATGTTAATTGATACGAGTAAATTTGGTTATTTTTTCTCGTTCCTTTAATATTATTTTGTACAATCGAAATCTTTCCATACCTTACAACTGGCTGTTAGTTGTTCCAGTGCGGACGAAACAGAGGAGGGGGAAATAGATCCTGACATAAAAGCTCAACGGGAAAAAGAAAGGCGGCAAGCTAACAATGCTAGAGAAAGGTGTGCTATTATTTCGTATTATTTTCATTTTTTTTGGTTATCATTGTAACTTGTTCCTTGCTTATTTCATGTATGCCTATATTCTCAGTGTAGAATTAAAACTCATAAGAGCATATTGCTGTTATCGATGCAAAATATACTTTT
The DNA here is from genome assembly GCA_029619315.2 of Dynastes maya. Lineage (NCBI taxonomy): Eukaryota > Metazoa > Arthropoda > Insecta > Coleoptera > Scarabaeidae > Dynastes > Dynastes maya. Next base: position 23,242,301 of record JAROYE020000010.1, on the reverse strand, counting down.
TTTTTTATTGTAATATTGTTTATGTATCCAGGATACGGATTCGTGACATAAACGAAGCACTGAAAGAGTTAGGAAGAATGTGCATGGCCCATCTTAAAACGGATAAGCCACAGACCAAGTTAGGAATCCTTAATATGGCTGTAGAAGTAATTATGACGTTAGAACAACAAGTTAGAGGTAAATATTTGCTTTTCTAAAAGTTATTCGGTAAATTTGCCTCACTTAGCTCAATCGTATCCCCCATTTTTAGAACGTAATTTAAATCCAAAGGCTGCGTGTCTTAAGAGACGAGAAGAAGAGAAAGCGGAAGATGGACCTAAACTAGGACCAGGACCACATCATATGCTCACAGCTCCACATTATCCAACAATACCTGTAAGTTTTATTTTACATTTAAAGAAATTATACGTAACTACCGTGTGTTAGGCTGCTTATTACGTTGAAAGTTTCAATGTAGCAGCAATGTAGAGCTGCTAAATAATGCACTTCTCCTGTGTGTATATGGTTCCGATCAAAATAATAGCAGTTCAACATAAAAAGATTCTAAATAAAACGACTTTTCTTAGTGTTATAAAGTTATTGTTCCCGCCACCTACAGTTGAGTAACGAAAATACTATAGCGTTTTAGTAACATAGGAAATTCAATTAATTATAAAAATTGAGGGAATATTCAGGATTTGATGACACCTTTATTTCCACAAATTTAAAATGATTGTTGGATCATACTGCTTGCTTGAATTTTATTTATGAAGGTAGAACGAACCCAAATAGAGAAGTACATGCACTTCCGGTCACTGAAGTCAGGACAACTAGTGAATTATTGCAAACGTGAATAAAAACGGTAGTAATGCAAAAGAAAATAAAAATGTTTTGCTAGAAATAAAAACAACAAATAAGAAGAAGAAATAACATAAAAAATAAAATAAAGCATGCTCGTTAAAATATTAGGCTAAATCTTTTGCTCCTTTGGCTTGTAATACTCTCCGGGCCACTCGTGGCTTGCGTTCTGTTAGTTTGATTAGAGTATCACCGGAAATGTTGTTCCACTCAATTTGGAGAAGTCGCCACAGGTGCTCTTTCGATGTTGAACAGATTTTTCGTATTCGTCTGTCGAGCTCATCCCGCAGTGATTCGATGGGGTTCAAATTCGGACTCTGCGGGGGCCAAGGTATGATTAGATAATCTTTACAGATTCGTGCTGTATGTTTGGGGTCGTTATCAAGCGCAAATACGAAGTTCTCCCCAATTAACCGCAATCCGGATGTCACAGCGTATTCGTCTATAATTTCCATTGCGTTTAATACCGTTGATTTTTACTAAATCTCCGGTTCCCGCACTGCTAAAACGATCCCAAACCATCATTGAACCACCTTTTACTGTGGGAACGACGCAATCGCGCAACTTCCGCTTTCGTCTTTAGTTCGTCTCGCGAAAACTCTGCTCTTCTGACCAAACACTTCGAACTTGGATTCATCAGTTCAAAGAGCATTTCTCCAATTTTCTTCTTTTCAATTTCTAAAATTTTCGGTCCGCTGCAGTCGTTTTTGGTGGTTTCCACGACGTAGCAACAATTTTCTTACCGCAACCCGACCGTAAAGATCGGCTTCTCTTAAGCGGCGTTTAGTGGTGGTTACAGAAATCGGCCGTTCGCGTCCCCTGTTAATTTCTGCTGCGATTTCGGGCGCCGTCGATTGCCGGTTTCATTTGCTTAGCACTGTAAGGCGTCGATCTTCAATACGCGTTGTCATCTTGATCGACCTGAGTGATTACTAAAGCGTGACAAACGGTTGCACCTGCTGCATACAAGGAATCGAGTGGACGTTCGGTTATTATCGGTTGATCGGTGTGCGTGTACTATTACATCGATAGTACACGCGAACAATAGTACACGCACACCGATCAACCGATATTAACCGAACGTCCACTCGATTCCTTTTATGCAGCGGGTGCAACCGTTTGTCACGCTTTAGTGACAGTGATAGTATAATGCACAGTTGATTTTGTAACTTACGATTTTTCCGCAATCACACGCATGGAATATCCTTCCTCGGGTAATGTTAGAATAGCCGATCGCTTTTCTACAGTTATAGGTTCGGCATTTTTTAAATATTACCTCCATAAACACTGCAACCGAACATCCGTATCGAAATTAGTTTACTAACAGAATGATTCATAGAGAGTATGATAAGAATACTCCGTATTGTAATCAGAAACGCACAGGTAAAATTATAGGACCTCCTAGACCCATTCTCTCTTTCGTAAACATGTTTATAGGTCATTCATTAAATATCGTTTCTAATGATTTTATTAGGATAAATTTAAATTTCTCTCTCTAACATTTATTCTAATGCAAATTTCCGTCTTAAATACTTCATTGTTATCCCAACTTTGTTCTAGAAGTTTTTACAGTAATACTAAGGGTATTGAATATTGAAAAAATTCCATATTTTAAAATTCTAATAGTTGTCCTAACTTCAATGGCCGGCAGTGTATGTCGTCATCGTAGCTGCCCGAAGAAAATGTGCCAATGGCGTCGGTAATTTAAACAAATTAAGGTGCTTAAAAGGATGAAAATGGAACGAAAATAGTTTCACGAATACAAAATAGTACTATGTAATTCATAAATTAAAATATTGTTATACCTCATTTAATAACCTTCTACCCAAATTTCAATAGAATTTCATCTACAAATAATATTTTAGTCTGGAAAAACTAGATATATAATTTCCTTACTTTATTAAAATGTGAATTAAAAATATCTGCGTACAGTAATTTAAGGAAATGAAATGAATTATACCGCCCGGACTTATTTTTGCTTCGTTAAACAATTTAAATAAAATCCCAATTATAAAATTTTCCCTTGTAAAATATTCGCAACAAAAATGATTCAACAACTTTCGTTAATGTTTTATTGCTATATTGTTTAAGATTATTTAAAAGTAGTTATAAAAGTAGTTACATAATTATTTCTTCACGTTATTACAAAATATGGAGATTTATTGGGATAATAGATATACGTATGTAGTATGTATCAGACACAAAAACATAAATGGAACTAGAAAATATGAAGTAATAGTAACAGTAGTTTAAGTACATACATATGTCAATATAAATAACAATAATATGCACAAATAAGAATGGAATCGTAATATGCTTAAATAACTGTTTTTAGTAAATATAAAGGGAAGATATATACATTTCGTTAAAACCTTAAGCATCGTCTGGCAAAGGTTGCACACCCAAATCATCTCCATCATTGTCATGATCTCCATCAATATCACCCAGTGGCGTCACAACTTGTCAAGGGTCCCCCCCGCAGATACCCAAACGGGGCCCTCATGCAATTGTATAAATGAGGCCGTTGCTGTTAACATATGAATAAACAAAAAAAGCACTTGATCTTAATCATTTGTGGATACAAGTAAAACCTCGTCGTTCGCGGGGGTTAGGTTCGCGAAGCATAAAACCGCGATAGGCATGTAATTGACAGCTTGTTTCAAAGAGGGTTTGGGTACCAAAAGTTAAAAAAAAATCCGTCTAAATAAAAGAAAACCTTTATTTACAAGTTTAAACCTAATATTTTTATATTAAGAAAATACAAAGATAACAAACTTACACTATTTATTTTAATTTTAAAGAGACTTGGGGTGGCTAATATCAAAGAAGCCGCTCGGCACAAAGTGATAGCGAAGAAGGCATTTTACACGCAAAGCGGCCAAATCGTTTTTATATCGAGCGATTTATTGGCTTTCTTTGAAAATCATAAATGTATTTTATAATTTTATGACACCAGTGCGCACTCTGTTACCAACCTAAGACAATAAAAAACAGGAAATTAAAAATGTTGAAGTCGGGACAAAAATTATGGAACTAATGATGTTTGTTTTAATTGAGAAATTTTGTTGTAATTCGTATGTACGAGAGTAAGTCAAATATTATCTACACTTTCGCCATAACAAGCTTAGAAGGTTGTCGTAGTGACGGCCGCTTACGCATGCGTTGAGTTGGCGCCTCTGTGGTCATGTGTGCGGAATGTAATCACGATCGCGTCATTTGTCTGCTAGCTACAACAGCATAAGCATGTCAGCTCCGCTATTAGTTTGCACCAAAGAGGAACAACGCGCAGTGATCCGATTTTTGTGGTCAGAGGGTGTGAAAGGTGTTGAAATTCACCGGAGACTTTTGTAATAATACGGACAGTGCTTTATCTCGTAAAAGAGTTTTTTTGTGGATCGAAATGTTTCAAAGTGGCCGTACGAGTGTAACACAAAAAGAGGGAGCTGGACGACCGTCAACCTCGACCACCGACAACATTCAGCAAGCTCGAGCGATGGTTACAGCAAATAGGCGAGTTACCATAGGTGAGGTTACATCTTCTTGACATGCTTATGCTGTTGTAGCTAGCAGACAAATGACGTGATCGTGTTTAAATTCCGCACACATGACCACAGAGGCGCCAACTCAACGCATGCGCAAGCGACCGCCACTACGATAACCTTCAAAGCTTGTTATGGCGAAAGTGTAGATAATATTTGACTTACCCTCGTAGTTTAATTCTTATATCATGTTATCGGATCATGATATTAAGTATAATTTTTTTTTTTTAATACTAACTTATTTTTGATTGTTGTATTCTAGGGCCCACCACCAAACTTGCCACATAATCCGGGGCAGCCGCAATAGCATTGCTAGTGCAACAAGAAACAATTCCAAACGTGTACATAAACATTATTCGTACAAAACGTTATTATTCTACCATCATAACTAAACAATATTATATTTTTTTAAAAGGAATTCTGTAGTGATAATAGTATTTTATTTCGTTTTCCTTTTCTAAGTTTTTTTTTTCTTTACATATACGTATAGTTTGTATTAAGTGTAAACAATTGAAAATTTACTTTTTCTTTTGGGACAGATACGTATGTATAACAAGAACGTATACCATATATGGTTTAGATGGTTAAACACAATCTTTACAAGTAAACAGTATATGTTATAATTACCTATTTCATGAGAAACTTGGAATTAATTATAATAGAATATTGTTTTTAACAAAAGTGCCAAAAATGATTGAAATAGTGATCACCAAATAAATTTTAATAAAAATACATATCGAGAAAATAGAGTTAATGATATTACGCACCCTTTTTATATGTATAGTACGCGTTAGAATACATATTGATCTCCTTGATTCGTATGCCATTTGTTTTTTTTTTGGTTGATTACAGACCAATAAAAATTTTTATCGATTAAATTTATTTCTACAAGCACAATTTTGCACGTAACACTTTACTCTCACTTTTACCAACACTGTGATAAATAATTTGAATGGATATGTAAATTTAATTACAAATGATTGTATTCATCTAAACCATATATGAATTTTCAAAAATGATTTAATGGAAATTTAAATTATTAAAATTTAAGTTTAAAAAGAACAAATTAACATGAATAAGATTTAAAAACACAGGAGAGAATGCGCCAGTATTCAGAAAATTTCAGCTACAAAACATGTTTAACACTAAATAGATCTTGTCCATTGGATAACCTTGCTCAGATATTTTTTATTCACAAAGCGGAGATACAAAGATTATCCAAACGACACGATTGAATTGTACATAATAAGTGTAATCGAGCTAAGTTACTCCGATGCAGGGTTCGAACTCCAATCACAATATAAAATAAACTTGTATAGTTTTCTTTAATCTTATATAAATAGTGTAGCTCAATTTTTGAATCGTGCATCGGAGCCCTTTCTTTAAAGAAAGAATTTCAACGCAACCCAGTTGAATTACTTTTAAATAATTTTACATTTCGAAGATATTGTTTTATTGCGTAATGTAGTATTCTATTTATACATAGAAATGAACTGTTTGTTGTTTAATTTTTAAACATTGACTTGTGTATTTTTTTAAGTGACAAACTTTGTCTCTCTATACTTTTATTAAAAAAAGAAAAAGAACATATATATATATATAAATATATAACATTTTTTTTGTCTTTAGTTTATTATATTAAGTTATGATCATTATTATTATTATTATTTTATTTTAGTTCGTAAGTGAACTTTTTATTTTATAAGATGTATCTTTTAGTGTAATGAGGAATGTAATAATATCATATTTAATTACCTATATATATATATATTAAGCGAAAAAAACGTTACTATGTAATGCAAATATTATATTTATTTATGTTTCGATAGTAATTCTTCAAAACTTAGTTTACGTTGCTATCTTAAAGAAAATATTTTCTTATTTTAATTCTGCTACGTTTAATTAATTGAGTTAATTGTTTAAAAATTACTCCCTCTGTCCCAAGTTATGGTATACATTAACGTTTTTATTTTGTCCCAAATTATGGTATACAAAAAAATGAATTAATTTTTCTTCCATAAATTTTATTTAAACTCAACTTTAACGAATTATTACATTACTTAAACAAATTTCTATTTGATAATTATAAACTTAAACTAAATTGCGGGCTATATCAACAGCCTCGTTACTACACATTATCGACAAAGGCAAGCGTCCTTCACGATGAAGCTTTTCTTTATTCATATGTTCAATTTTGTAATTGTTGCCCCCAGAAGCCATCATAGTTACACACATACACTTTTGAAGTGTCAAAAAGACATCTAATTTCTCCCTTTGCACGCATTCGATTAATTCGTCTATAGTTTTTGGCGACTCTTGGTGTTGGAGCGATTGAATCGAATTAAAAAAACCAAGATCTAAAACATTTAAATCTGGACTATTTGGTGGCCGTGATTTGAATTGAACGTTCCATACCTCTTTTGCTCCTTCAGTAAGCAGAACGACATCGTTGTTAGAAGAATGCGGTTTGGCATTGTCTTGTTGAATGTAGATGGGTTTTGCTTTATGTGTTGCTGGAAACTTAGATCTAATAGCTGGCAAAATATTTTCAATGATCGTTCTTCTACATTCGACGGCGATAGATTGGATGGGTTTGGTTATTAATGTTTCCATTTCTCGATTCTTACTGTTTCGTTTGGCAGATTCTTGATAAACAAATGGCCAAAGTCCTACCTTTCCGTCAAAGTATTGCCTTTTAGCGGAATCATACCTCGGCCTGGCTACTACAGCCATGAACATAACCTTTGTAATAAAGCGCTTACTTTTACAAGATCTTTCAGGCTCTTGTTCATCAAGCAGAACATAATACGATCGTTTTATTTGAGTCATGTAAAACCATTTTTCGTCAATATGTATGTAATCATACATGTCATGGAAAAATCCATTTCCTTTTACATTCGGCAAGCAAAATGATTATCGAGTTAGTTTTCTTCTGTTAACATTGGTTTCACTGTTGAAGATAGCCGCTTTAACTGTTTACCTTCTTTAAATATGCGGAAAATGGTTGATTTTGGAATTTCAGCTGCAAATGGTAAACTGCGGATTGTACCGCGACGATTAAATGGGATATCCCGGATCTTACTCAACATTTCTGAGTAGTTTTTGCGTTTTAAACCACACTTTCCCTTCTCTTTTTCTGAGACATCGGCACAAAAAGTTCCTTTATCGTATTGTTCTTTGGCCTGGTGCCAAATTCGCAACACACAATTAATCGAGTAACGTCAAATTTGGTGGCAGCTTCGTTAACAGCACCGCGGCTGAATTTATTTCCAGCTTTACGTTGCAGTAAGAAGTGTAAAATGGCATTACGCTGGTTACAAGTCAATTGCTTAGTTTTTCTGTCTCTTATACAGGCACCACTACTTTCTTCAAGTATACCTTCCATATTTTCGTCGCAACGGGTGTAATTTTGATTTTCTGCTCCTTTTGACATTTCTCAACTGCCAAGTAAGAATGTCAACTTTTGTTTTTTTTGGCACAGCCAACTATACAATTATTAAGGATCAATTAATTTATCAACATAAAATGATTAAATACGCAAACTCTATTAAATTTCTATAATTAGAGAATTTTTAAGAAATGTAAACCATAACAGAGGGAGTATTATAATGCATCGATGAGGAAATTATTGTAAGAGGCGATATTTCTGAGTAGCAAAAGTGAACACGTACGATATTTTCACAAAAATTAATTTTTATTCAATGTTTGCGTATAGAATAACAAAAATATAGTATTAAATACAACATTTTAAGTAAAAAAAATTACAATATTATTTTCGTAAATACAATTTTTTTTCGTGAAGTTTGTTCTGCACTACAATTCATTTTCAACTATTTTATAAACAAAGCGACTCTGTGTGAGTGATTCATAACTAGGAAAAGGTGGTAATGATGGTCTTAATCTCACAAAAACTCTTTAATAATACTTTCGAGCCAAGGAAGATAATCCACAGCAATCATGTACTAGTTAGTATTTTTTGTACAAAGTTCAAGTTATAATATTGTTTTTTTTTTTATAAATGGATAATAATAAATAACCATTGTGGAATAGTTAATTAAACACAAATCTAAGATAAAATAAATTATTTAAAATGTAGGATGTAAAATTATGAAATAAAAATATTGCATGTTAGGAGTATAGAAAGAACAATTGTTTGTAAAATGTAGAAAATAATTGTTCTTTCTACACTCATAACATGCATTATTATATCTTAATTTCATAATTTTTTATTCTACGTTTTAAATAATTTATTTTAACTTAGATTTGTATTTCATTAAATATTCCACAATGATTATTTATTATCCATTTACTATCCATTTATAAAAAAACACATGCTATTAACTAGTACATAATTATCCTATGGATTACTTTTAGCTTGCCTAAATATGAGCTAAAATTGGCTCGAAACTTGTAGTATTATTAGAGTTTTTGTGAGGTTAAGAGCATCAATACCACCTTACACAGTATTCTGGAGTAATAGAATACTACTATTGCTGCACTCTTTGCCACAAATTATTTGTTGTCTTTAGTGGAGCACTGTATTCATTCGCTAGTTTCATTTTTAAATGCGCTCGGACATTCTCGATAAGATTAAAATCTGTAGCTTGAGCAGGCCACTTCATTGTTTGAAATTATTGAACCTTAAATTTTTGTCGCTTTTTGCAGAATGCCCAGTCGCTTTATCGTGTAGGAAAACGATATAATATTCTTATACCGACATATCAACAACATCCAATAAATTCTATTTTAAAATATTTCTCTAAATGTGCTAGTTCACCGTTCCTTCAAATTCAATGCTATAGGCCTACACCAGACGCAGTCATGAAACCTCGTATCATGACTGAACCATCGCTAAATTTAATTGTCTGTTTCACCTTTCCTTTTCCAGCACCAAGAACGTCCATCCGACAAAATTCAGTTAATTAGAGAGTCTTCTACATGTTTTTACGATTTTCCACAGCTCTGCATTCCAAATCATATATTTTTTGGTAAAACTCAAACGAGCTTCAATATTTTTCTTCTATAGAGCAGATTTCTTCTCCGTTCTATAAAATTCTTTTTCATTTGAAAATTGAATCTTTATCTTAGCGGCTTTGTTGATATAATTTTTTGTGTTCTTCAGAGTTGTATGTTTTTATTTTCTCCAAAATAAAACATGCCAACGAACACAACACTACAATTTTTTTTTGAAACAAAATTTTATGTTGCATTGTTAAAATGATTATTGAATAATCATCACCAAACAATGTAATATAAAATTTTATTGTTTAAAACATTTTTTTTAATGTTGTGTTCGTCGACATATTTTATTTTTGAGAAAGTAAAAACATACAATTCTGAAGAAGACAAAAAAAATTGGCGAAACGGTGAAAATTTTATCTTTATTTCTATGAACCCTTGAAAAAAAAATGTGCCAACAAAGCTGCTAAAATCAATATTGAATTTTCAAATTAATTACAAGAACTTCTAAGAAAGAAATTACATTATTTTGATAACCTTTTAATGCCGGACATTCCCAAATTGGGAAAATATTAAAAAATCTAATTTTTATTGAATTGTTCATATTATTTGCATAATTAACAATCAGTAAAGTTTACATCTATGTATATTTTAAAACAAAAACCAATTATGTAAATAATATATGATAATAATATGATTAATTCAATAAAAATGAGATTTTTTAGTATGTTCCTATTTTGGGAACGTTCGCCATTTAAAGGTTAAACTTCTTTTACTGCTCTTCCAACCTTCCAATTGCCTATTTTCTTGCTAACAAATTTGTAACCATTGATGCTGTCAACGCGACTTCCGAAGTTATGTATTTTGTTAATCGTCGCTTGTCCTAACAAAGCAATAATTCTGAACGGCCTCTTAAAGATGTAGGAACTTCATTACATCGTTTTCGTATTTTATGAACTACAGCCGGTGTTAATAAGCCAGATTTTAATTGAGATAATGACTTCGTAGCATTATGTTAATATATGTTACTCAACGAACAACAAATACAACTGCTAAAGCATTTCCGATCTTGGATAACACCGGCCATTCTTTACAAAAACTATATTTACGTTTCTCGGTCACAAACATTCTAATGCACTGTAAAACTAACGTGGAAAAAGTTTGCACTTATCAGAAAATATCGGGATCCGTACATTTTTTTTCGGAAATTTAAAGCATTGTATTTGATGCTATGTATTTTGTTTTTTTTTTCTATTCTACATGCAAACAATGAATGAAAATTTATTTTAGTAAAAATATCGTATGTGTGTTCACTTTTGCTTCTCGCTATATTTACAGATCAAGTGCATCTTTGATTTGATTTAATGATTTATTTAATACTTAATTCATATAAATCTGATTGTGGACTTGTCGAGCTTTATATTATTTAATATTATAATTCCCTATACATCACAAAATGAAACTTACGTACAGTGGTATTTTATTGTTATAACTAATGTTTCAAAATTGCTTTCATTTATTCTTCATAAACCTCCTGCAAATTTAAAAAAAAAATTTCGATGTGAAAAGAAGAATTGTTACTGGTAATAATTTTTTCTTCATTTCTTTCTGTTTTTACACAAATTAAAATTAATTTTTTGATTTGGTTAGTTAGAATGAAATATTTTATCAACTAACGAACAAACCCCCGCTTCTCTTTCCTCCCGCTCAGGATGCGTTAGAGGGATTTGAGTCTGTTCATCTATTTGTTGACATTTACGGCAATTCCCAACCACGCAGCCAAGTTTCCCAAACGCTTTGACGATCTTTTCAATCGTCGAATGCGAAGGAATAGGACGATCCACGTAGTCTACGGCAAATTGATCGGCCGTGCTTTGTTAGGAATTTCCGGAAAGATACCATTTAATAATCTGTATCTTCTCCGCGGTTGTAGAATAACATAGTGTATTCGAAATCCACGATCACTTGTTAGAACTTTTTGTTGCATCAAATAGGCTTCTCGTAACTACGTTGCATGCGACGGGGGTAAATGCAAGGATGCCAGATCGCGCTACGTGCACCTCGATGGGGCCTTGGCCCAACGTGTATTGTCAAACTGGTTTTAGTACACAGGGTGATTTAAATTAACGGACTATCTTGGCCCAGTGAAATCGGTTAAATTGACAAACTAGTAGAGTTTTTGCTGTTGATCAATACTAAGTTAATAGAAAAACAATTCAAAACACATTTTTACAAAAGGAAACCAAATTTACCATTTTTTTAATGGAACATTCTGTATAGTTTCCAATATATTGAAAGATGAATAACTTTCTAACATAAACATTATAGACTTATTCTGGAATAAATAATGGAAACGATATAGTGGCTTATAGTTTCTAGTAAAGATACATGTTTGTAGTCTGCGATAGATCGTTGTAATTCTATGCAAAACCATATACTCTTGGTTTTCGGGTTGGAAAAGCGTCGTTATGGTAGCTTTGGCCAACGTTTCGTCCACACTCTTATGGGAGTTCAGGGCTGTTACTGCATATAGTCAGTGTGCAGTAATAGCCCTGAAGATGTCCCATAAGAGTGTGGACGAAATGTCAGCCAAAGCTAGGACAACGGCGCGGTTCCAACCCGGAAACCAAAAGTATATTATTGACAACCGCGGAAGCCCACAGACTATATAGTTTACATTCTGTGTCCAAAAGCTACATTTAATAAATTTCTTCTACGTTTCACTGTTTAATGTCCTTTTTTGTAGTTCGGAGATGAAAGCTGTTTGATTTCGCATAGAGTTACAGCAGTCTACTATAAATACGTATTAGGCAACATACATGTATCTCTAATAGAACTAAAAATGACTAACTTATTTATTTCAGAACAATAGTGTATACAGTTTTTGTATTAGAAACAGGGTATTATGTCACAAATTTTGAAAATAGAATTGAGAAATAATGTCAGCGAAAAAGCTCCAGCAATTAAGGGAGGCGAGATATGAATGTTTAAAGTTACCTTTAAATATTGTTTCACTACCGCTGTTATTGCAGCCCGGTGTCGCTTGTTTATTAAATCGCAGAGCAATGTTTGGCTTGGTGGCAAGCGAAAAGAATAGCGGGCTGTTTTGATGATTAAATATATACAAATGTTAGTAGTAAATGTATTTTATCTATCCACTACATCTGTTATTGGATTGAACTAGATTGAATTACCTTAAAGTATATTTCATTTAAAAAAATAGCAAGTTTTGTTTTTTGCAAAAATATGTTATTCAATTGTTTTTCTATTAACCAACAGCATATTAACAGCAAAAACCTACTTGTTTATAAATTTAACCCTCTTCGTAGGACCAATAACAACAGAGATAACAGACGGTGGTGTTTTTAAACTAAACTCGAAGCGTAAAATGTTATATTTAGAAATAGCACTGTATTTAAGAACATTAATAGTAATATAGCAGAAATAAATATATGGTCAGATGCAAAGATTGACTATGCCTTATCGACCAAACACATGAAATCTACTATATAGATATTTGTACTATTTAAACATTTATTTTTTTAAAATAAGTTTTATACAAACAATTGGATTAATAATAATCAAGTATGTTTTACTACATTCCTTTATTAAACTTAATCAAATATATTTTAATAGCTTTATGATTTTTCTCTTTAAATCATGCAGTATTAATAGCAACAGATGAACAATAGTTTGAAACTACTATTGAATGAACAAAAGAGAAATCCGATATTTGTGCTTAAAGAAAAATGTATATTTTATTTTTGTTTTGTTTTTTTTTTTTTTGTAAAACATAGTATATTTCGCTATTTTCAATGTATTTTTTTTGTTATTTATAGTTCCATTCCATAGAGGCAGCCAATATTCGGCAGCATAAAAAACCAAAATATAATCGATTTACTTCATCGATTAAATTTAATATGAAAAATATGATAGATGCAATTGTGAAAATTGGCAGCCCCATGATGTATCTTTTTTTATTGTTATTTAATTAATGTATGACCAGCACTTTCGCTACTTAATTTTGAATAAGTTTGAAATTCGATACAAACAAAGAAATGAAAATTTTCGGTATTGGTGCAGATGAAAGATCATAAAAGAAATAAATCACGACAACATGACAAATATACTGCAAGTTATTTTGGAACTATGCATCGCCTACGAATTTTGTAAATTGTTTGAACATTTTATAAGATATATTTTTGTAGTTATTGCATTGATGCATTGTTTCAACGTTGAACTTGCTACGTTCCCTTGTCTTTTTTTGTTCGAAGAAGAAATAACGAGTGATTAGTGACTGTAAAGCTTACATTGAATTGTATAAACGTTTAAAAGCGAATGTGTTTTTACGTATATATAAAAAAAAGTATATATGAATAAACTATTGCGTGATGAAAATAATTTAGGTAATTCAGCTAGAATATGACTTGAACGATTATCAACTATATGTAATATACAGTACGTACATAATATACTATGTGCCATTTTTCCATAAATTGTGTGTTATTCCCTCCTTTACCCGAATTCCGTCAAAGTATACTACATTTTGATATGTAAGATTTACCTTTCGAGTACTGATTATGGAAATTAATGAAATAAGCGTGAATGCCAATTAAAATGTAACAAATGTAACGAGCTGCGAAACATACACAATGCAACAAATTAAACGGTAAATTTTAATGCTTTTATTTACATATACGGCACTCATGATGTGTGTAGTAACCACACGAAATCCAGCACATGCAAATAAAAGTATTAACATTTGAAAATTTGGTCGTTTTAATTTGTTGTGAATGCCAAATTGCAAAATCCTGATCTAGAAGTAGCGGCGGGCGATGACGTAAACGGGAGGGCGCGGACAACGATTCGATTCCTTCATGTACGAGGGTAAGTCAAATATTATCTACACTTTCGCCATAACAAGCTTTGAAGGTTATCGTAGTGGCGGCCGCTTGCGCATGCGTTGAGTTGGCGCCTCTGTGGTCATGTGTGCGGAATTTAATCACGATCGCGTCATTTGTCTGCTAGCTAAAACAGCATAAGTATGTCAGCTCCGCTATTAGTTTGCACCAAAGAGGAACAACGAGCAGTGATCCGATTTTTGTGGTCAGAGGGTGTGAAAGGTGCTGAAATTCACCTGAGACTTTTGGATCGAAATGTTTCAAAGTGGCCGCACGAGCGTAGCATAAAAAGAGGGAGCTGGACGGTCGTCAACCTCGACCACCGACGACAACATTCAGCAAGCTCGAGAGATGGTTACAGCAAATAGGCGAGTTACCATAGGTGATGTTGCATCTTCTTTAAACATCAGTCACGGTTCTGCCTATCAAATTATCCACGATGAACTCAAATTTCGTAAAGTGTATGCGCGATGGGTACCACGAATGCTTACCGCAGAAAACAGAACCAAACCTTTGGATATCTGCCAACGTTCACTGGATCGCTTCAACGCGGAAGGCGACGCATTTTTTAGCAGAATAGTGACGGGTAGGTAGTGACGGTCAGGTGAAATACAAAAATTAAATACAGTGTACGTCGGTTTATGAAATTAATTGATTCCAAAAACATTTCGTAATCCGAAATTGCGCAATTGGAATCAAATGTTCTTATAAGAAATAGAGATAATCCGTTCCCATAACCAAAAAAATACAAATTCATTTTATGTATTTTAAATACAATTGAGACATATATAAAATAAAGTTACGTACAAAAATCAATAAAAACTCAAGCCGTTAAGTACTGGTACTTAAAATAATTAAAAATTTTATGGAATTTTTGTTTTATTACTAATTTTAACGCATTTTAAATAAAAAAAAAATATTTTTTTATTTTTTTCTACAAGAAAATAGCTGTCCTATATATATAACACTGGTACCAGATGTATACAATTTTATACCTTATTTTATAATTACGTTATTAAAAATTATCACGAAAACAATGTAGGTTTATAACAATCATACTTTTAATTTTTTATTTCAGTATAAATACCAAAAGAAATTTTTTAACTTTTTTTTTTTAATTACGAAAACCGAAGGAGGTGCAAATAACTATAAAACGACATTTTTTCAATTCATATTTTATTTACAGTAAACGTTCTTGTAATAAAAAGCAAAAAATACAATTTAACGCTCCAAAGTCCTAAAATTAGCTCGGTATAAACAAAATTCAAAATTTTTATTTAAAAGCAATAAAAAAATGTTTTTGTAGAGGTACTATATATATGCCGTAAAGTGGGGTGAATAGAAACACTTTCGTATCTTTAGTGCTGTGTAACTTGTAAACCAAAATCAATTCAGGAATGCTATATATGGCAAAAGTCCGGTGGCACTTCATAGATTAGAGTGCCAATGCTAATATTTTTAATTATTTCACAGATTTTGCACTATTTATTTTTTTGTAGCTTGTTTCTATTCACCTTACAGATGTGGTTAATAGAAACATACCTATGGTAGATCTGTAGTGTAGTATAGTAGATCCGTAGATCATAGTGATCTAGGGGATATCCCCAATCAGAGCACTGCTCAAGCGTTTGTATTAGCGCTTCCTCCTCATCTGTATTTAGTTGTGGTTGTCACCTTGCATTTTAATTTTTTTATGTCTATAGAGGACAGAATAGTTATATATCTGCGGCCCGTCTGTACGTCATTCCATTCTCTATGTCTTGCAGGGCAGCTGCTATTGCATTTTTGTCAATTTTTTATATTGTTTTGATCTGGGATCATGTACATATTTTCGCGGCATTCTGAAATTCAAATTTGTATAATTAGAAATACAATAAATGCATTTTACGAATAACAAGCAATGGGGTGAATAGAAACATGTTTCTATTCACCCCACTTTAACTTGAAATGTGCATAGTTTTATCGCATTTGTAGATTCCAAGAAATTTCAATAGTCCGGGAGAAACTAATTACAGTTGCATAAATAGCACCTATACGAGGTACTATTACACAAATTCAAGATTATTACCTTCTTTTTTCTGGAAAAAATATCAAAAGTTTGTTTGTTGACAAAACTTCAGGCACTTTCACCAACTTCACGAACATGTGGTTTAGCGGTGTTGCCACTTCTCTTCAAACATATCCTTTGTTAAAATGGTTCCCTACATGTTAAGCATTAATTCGCTTTAATTTGAATCGAAATAACTTAAACGGTGAGGAAGCAGTGGCACTAGAAAAAACTTTTGCATTTTTTGTTTCTATTCACCACAGTTTCTATTTAACCCATTTTACGGTATATGACACCGGTACATAATGGGTTAAGATTGAAATTAAAAAGAAATAACTTCATTTACATACACTACTTTTAATAAGGACTCTTTCTGGCGTATGGAAGACTGTGAGGGTGAGGTGGCTTTTTCATACATATTACAAAATTAACGACGCGACTGATGAGAAATTATTTTTTTACCATAGAACATTCGACTTTGTTCTTTGATTTTACACAAAGATAAAAGGATTTTTGGATAAAGTAAGAATGATATGAAATATGCATTCAAGTCAGCTGCGAGGCAGTGGAATAGCCCGATTAAGAACGTAAAAAGTGCGAGCATCTACTAGAGCAAATATCTTTATTCCATATTTCGCTGGTTCCTTTGGAATAAATTGTCGAAAACTACATTTTCCTCTAAACGATTCCAATTTCTCTTCTAAGGTCACATACTCCCTGGGCGTATATACAGCTAAACAGTTCTCGACAAACATGTCAAAAATTCCTCTGATAGGCGCAAGCTTGTCTAATTGGCGTCTCTCTGCTCTTGTTTCAGTATTGTCAAAACGTAAACATTGTAGCAACAAACTAAATCTTTTTTGACACATTGTTGACCTGAAAATATCAACTCCTAAGCCATCTGTGGCCCACAGGTCATCTACATTTTGCCTAGCTGACTTTATAATTCCAGTTATGTATAGAAGTCCGAAAAGAGCTTGGAGTTCTTCAATTTTTGTATCTTTTGTCAGGTGCTGTGGGTCAGGCCTGCTGTAGTTCTGGACTTTTCTTCTTAGTTTGTAATTTGTATATTTTATAATATCAGAAAGCATTACGTCCGTAAAGAAACATTTCCAAATTTGCAAAGGCTCTTTAATATTTCTAAATAGTCGCTTCACTCCTGGTAAGTGAGTAATAATATTCTCTGCTCGTTTTTTTAGCTAAATTTCCGGGAGTTTTTTTGCCATTTTGTAATCCCATCTTTGTCAACATATACATTATGGATACTGCGCTCTTCATTTCCAGGTATATCAAGTAGATCTTCGTCATCTATTTCTTGTTCTGTATCCGAATTTGCAGACCTTTCACTTATATTATCGTCCTTCGCTTCCGATCCAGATTCTGCTGCTTGATTATCATCCATCTTAACCTCTGTTTCTTGCCATAACTTTAATAATGTCTCCTGTTCTTTTTCGTAAGAATATGCCATACTAGAAACAACTATGATAACTAAAGTAGTTAGAGCAACCAAAAACTTACCTGAGAAATGTTTGTTAGCATCAATAAAAACACAAGTGTACGGTGGGGTATGAGTCGAAAATCTGTTACCGATGGCCGGAGGCGCGGGCCGACGCACTTTCGCTGAGTGCTGGTTCTACATCACATGCGGCATCCACATGGCGATTTTCAGCCAAATCGCCCGTCCATTTCCCAAGATATTTGGATTTTTACCCCTTTTCAGAAGCACAAGGTCGCTTATCTCTAAGCGACTCTTCATAAGAGAAAACGTTTTCACCATACAAATTGTGGCCACGCCCACTCAATTTTCCCTGGCGTTTTCACGCCATTTCCCGGTTTCCACCTGGTGTGCCATTGCGTTTTCCGGTAGATCAGGTGATCCTCTAACGTTTCGCCGGCTTGAAAGTCGCAATTTCATCCGGCAAATTCCCGCAAATCGGCAACAAAGTCGAGCATCGAGGCCACGCCCCCAAGTTTGTTTTTCGGCAAATTTTTCACGATTCAGCCGGTCGATTTCGCAACCGATGGCATCAATCGACTTCCGACGCATCCCCGCATCGATCCCGCAAGTCACCTTGCCAAAGTTCCTACTTCACCCACAATATCGTTGATATCGGGGAAAACGCCAATCCTGGCGGAGGCGCCCGATAGTCAACTGTTTTCCCCCTTATAATTACACGTTTTTCCCGAGCCGGGAGAGTGCGATTCTTGCAGTTACAGAGTGCGTAACGAACCTTTGAACCTCACCCTAAGCCCAAGCTTAGCCCTACCTGCAGACTTTTAGTCGCGGTAGCACCCTAACGTTAACAAATCGCCTAGTGTCCTGTGTGTGTTTCCCGAGGACGGGAACACGAAGACAGCCGTCACGTAGCCGAAGCCGACCCGAAGCCAGCGCTGAGAGTCTCCGTACCCGGACGCAAGTAAGTGGTAGTTTTTCTTTTCCCTGATTCCGATTTTCCACTCTGTCGAAGTAGTACAGTCTGTCCGTCTGTTGTATTCAAACCAAACCTGTTTCTCCGTCGACGCATTAGGTCCCTGTTACGCCTGCATGCGATCAACAACCTTTACAACCAGATCCGCCGACGAATTCTCATACAATTTCCATTCCACAAACTTACCGCTATTACAGCCGTACCCGAGTTTCCTGGAAGCCGAAGGATTCCTGTACTACCAAAAACCTATTACTTTTCGCAACCTGTTTTTCCCACTTACTGCGTCCCGTGCCCTGCACGAACCTGTCTTTCACGCCATTCAACCGAAAGCCATACTCCCTACGATTGATTCAGCCTGTAGGTGTTTCCTTTTTACACGATTCCCGTGTGATCTCCCTGTATTTTGGTGGTGGCATGAATCCCCAAACATAGACAATTATTTCCCCGTGTACAAACATTACTGTTTTACCCGCACGAACACTCCCCGAACACGTAGCTCCTGTTATTGTAATATTAGTGAACTATTTACCGTTATTTTACAAGCCAGTCATTATTTAATATTTTGTGTGTGTTGTATTATTATTATTCGTTCCTAACAATAAACTGTGTATGTGGTCCGAACATCTGTCTTATAATTTCGCCGCAACAACCCCAGTTCAAAGAAAGAAAACAATCATAGACTCGAAGAACTTTCCGAGCAGTGCGTACACGCCGTAAGCGGCCGGCGTAAGTACCGTGTTACTTTACTTACTAGTGTTTGTTTTGAGACTGAGCTAACAATCCCCCCCCCCCCTATTATCGTGCCTTCCGGAGTGTATGCGCCCAACGCTTGCGAACATTTCGTTTTGTCTCATGCAATTACCCCCAACGATAGCAAGCCATATTAGCGAGCGGAAAGCCGCTATCCAAAAATTCCCCCGCGTTCTCCACACCCCGACCCCAGGTAACAAATCGCCGGTTTCGGTACGGTGAGGTATGACAAACACATTCTAAAACTAATGCACACTATACACACATCGATCTTACGTTGACAGCCCTTTACGAATTCAAATAATATAAGGATCTATACGAAGATACACGAAACTGCTTCCGTTGCTGGCCTTGCAGGCCATAGTAATGTTCTTTGGGGTATACTATACCCCACCGTACCAACGCCGGGTTAAGTTATTAAATGATAAAAAAGTGGTATTTTGTATTCTCTGTTATATTTCTCTGAATTCTTTAAAAATTTAACATAATTTTTCATTTACCGTATGAATATTCCAGCGGTTTCATCTGGAACCAGTGAAGAATGATTAGAAAACCCAAGGCATGGTTTAAAAAAGGGTTGTTAAATGTTAATAGCATCTTGGTATGATTTCAGGGCTTAGCATGGAACAAAGTTAAATATTGTGATTCATTTAAAAATTCTAATATACCTTAAAAACAGGGATAATCCTTAAAATGATAACTGTTGTGTTGAACAGGCCCACGATTACAAAATTGTCTTGAACAGGATTGATCTTTTTTTAAAAGATTATACGAATATGAAATATCATTTAAGTGTGATGGAACAACTGAAACAGACAAAACAGCTCCTTTTGTCCAGAAATGATAATTTATTTTGGTTCGTTCAAGAAAGATGTATTAATTCATTCTGGAAGAGAAAATCTATAAGGGTCCGCCACACCGGACCCCCCAGAGTCCAGGAATTCTAAAATTAAAGGGTGGCATTAAAAAAACAGACAAAACAACTCGATTGGAAACAGGGTATAAATATTTCGATAATTGGAAGATTCGCTTTTTTAATACTAGCATGAAAACAAGGCAAAATCCTTGAAATATTTGCTTTTTTTTAAACTAGCTTGAAAACATGGCAAAATATCTTACAAGAATGTGTTGTGTACTGAACAGACCCTTAAAGTACAAACTTAAAAAACAGTTCGAAATGCATTGACATTTTAACTTTTTTAATATAACTTAAAAAACAGGACAGAATCCTTAAAATTTTAACTTTTTAAATTTATATTCCAAATGGATCTACAAGGTTTTTGAAGTATTAGACTGGAAAGCGAGATCAACTTATATGTTATTAAATTATTTCTTAACTGTAGGAGCAATGCACTTAGCAGTGGCAATGCAAATACGTATATTAAAGTACAAAAACATAAAAACTGAAACACAAATTTCATTTAGAAAAATTAAATAAATTAATTTATATATATAATACCTATATTTATTTATTACAATAATAAACAATAAAATAAGTAATAGAATGTAAATGTCTATAGAAACAAATAAAGAATTCTTATATGTATTATACACTTATTACTAGAGCCCGGTAACAGCGAGCCGTGCCATAGCCGTACCTGCCTAGTATACAAAAACAATAGTAAGAAAATAGAAAAAAAAATAACAGAACTAATACATAATTATAATATGTGAAAAGTAGTGAAACACTCACCCTTTTAAGCAGCCATGGCTACGGAACAGTAAAACTAGAAGCACTATTATCAGTATTAACATCATTCATTAGAAGTGTTTCCACAGTTGTCTCGGTGAGCGATGTTCGCCGTGGTGAGAAAATGAGTTTATATTTTGAAAAAGAGCGTTCAACATCTACCGATGTTGTACATGCATGATTAAAATACTCTTTGTACTTAGTCAGTGGATTATTCGATACACCATCACAAATTTGTTTTAGTGTGCTAAAATCGGGATCTTTCTGTAGCACACTCTCGAACTTTTCTAAAACGCGATTATATTTTGCGTCATGTATAGTCAGTAGCTGTGTATGCATTCCGTCCATAATTTGCAGCGACTCCAATAATGATAACGATCTATTTTGTAATTGGTCTATTGTGTCAGCTAATCCTTTATAGTAGCTACGAATATTTTTTAAATCTGTTTCAACGAAAATATCTTGAAATTTCGACTGGCTCTCCTTAATAGCTGCAGCTTCGGCAGGATTGAATTGTGCAACAACAGCTTTTACTATTTTGAAATGTTCAGCATAATAAAAAGCTGCCTGCAACCATGTTCCCCAACGTGTAAGAATTGGCTCCGGTGGTTGACGAATACCAGGACACTCTGTGTGAAATAATCCTGGGCGTTTGGGAGATTTCGAAAATACTTTTTTTGTGCTTGCTATTAATGCATCTAACTCGGGAGAGCATTGTCGAATGGTTTCTGCCACAAGATGTAAAGCATGCACTTTACACGTAACATGTAAACACTTGCAACCATGTTCAAGAAGAGAACGGCCTACCATCATGTACAAATGCAACATGCTTTCTCCGTTAGCAACCGCAACTCGGGATTGTATTTGTCCCAAAAGTCCTTAAACGGTTGTTTATCGAGTAAGCCTAGTGGCAAATTACAGTTTATCAACATAAGAATTACATTAAAAAAATGCACTTCTCGGTGGCATGCCCAATTTTCGTTTTCTATGCTGTGCGGAATTTACGTGTCTTGTACATTTCCACTTCTTATTTGACATCAAATGTATTTTGCACACTTTACAAACTATCTTACTCCCGTTGTAATACAAATCCGGAAAGTCAGAAATAAACTTATTTACTATGTCTTGAAAGGGTCGTTTTTTAGCCTTCGACATGTTCACTAAAAACTACAATTAATAACTACGTCTGTATCAATGAAATCAAAACGCACTACACTAAATAATAACTACAATTAATAACTACGTCTATATCAATAAAATCAACACGCCCTATCCGCTATCCAATGCTAAACTGAGCTGAGTGATGATAATTTGTCGTGCCGTATCATAATCGACCAGCCCTCCCCGCCCACCTAAACACAGTCACACCGCCGCTGCGATTGCTCTCCAGTTACTGGGCTCTACTTATTGCCTATTTGAACTCATCCTGCCCTGCGCCTATGGAAATAATTATTTACAAATTGAAATGTCAATGTCAAATTATGAAATGCCAATACATATAACCTATATGTCGAGAATTTTTAATTTAACAATTTTGTATACCAGTAAGCTTGTTTACTTCTTAATACAAGATGCCATTGATTATCATCACTGGAGTGCCTTTCAGCGGTAAAACAAAACGTGCAAAGGAACTTAAGGAATATTCTGAAAGTTGGAATTGAATATTCTGTATAAAATGGTACCTATCTAGGTATTATTGTATAGAAACTATGCAGAATATTTTACGAAACCCGCTAGTTATAAGTTTGACAAATATTATTACAAATGGAGCATTTCTACCTACAAAACGCTTCAGGTTGAACCGGAAGCGATTACCAACTTTCTTATTTCAAATACAATATACAATGATTTACTTTTCATTAGCTTAATCGATTGGACTTATTGCATGTAATTAATTTGTATTGGGGCACCCTACCCCTAAAGTCGATTTTTTTCTAAATATTTAGGATATGTTCAAATTTTAGCTTTTACACCGCTCTTGTTGAAATTAAATATTTGAAAATGTAATGAAAGTTAAAGTATTTACTTTTGTGGAACGAAGTGGAGAATCATGCATAACACACTTTGTCGTTATAGTTACTAAATTTTATACAGGTGTTCATAAACTACTGAATGTAAAAATACAATTACAATAATGCATAAACAATTCATTTATTATAAGGTGATAAGGGAATTCCCGGTAAATTGAAGTTTTTTATTTAAATAAAATAGGGATTATTGAATGTAAAGCATTTATTAATACCTTTGTTATAAACTTCAGGTTTAAATACTTTTTGAAATGTTAACAAGCTTGCGTAACTAAGTTATTTCTAAGTTAATTGCAAAAATTATTGAGAAATAAACAGTCAAAATTATATAAAAAAGTATTTATTACTAAAATTAATTTAAATTAGTTCTTAAATATTGTATATACAACTGTGGAACTTGCTTTATATCTGGTGCATGCATTTTTGAGTACGTCAGATATTGTCTGCTTAAAATCACAAGTTTCTGTATAGTAACATTAGTTATATCTATACTTAGATCTTCATATCCCGGCACGTTAATCTCACCTCTTACGCCATTATTGATATATTTTATAATCTTATCCGTCACATCTTTTACTATTCGATTTAAATCATATAAGAAATTTGTTGAGCTCAATGGAGCCTAAAAATATAATGTATTGAGGAGTATAAGAAACAATATAAGGTTACAATCATATACATTCTGTGTTGACATATTAGGAGGGGGAGCCTTCTTTCCAAACAGTGCATTTGCAATATTATCAAATTCTAATGTACGATCTGGAAACGTGACAAATAATGGGGCATCCCATCGATTTTTGCCATCGGGCTCTTCATATCTAAATATAAGGGCATCAAAAATTGATCTGTCGTACTTTCCGCCCTCTTCAACCCGATTATCATTTAGCCTCCATGCTTCTTCATAATTTATTTGCGTTAGTAAAGTACATTGCGTGCTATGATTAGCTTTACTCCCACAATATAATTCATAGCGATAACCTTTGATGTAATTCAGGCCATCGAGAATGATTACATTATCAGAACGTAACAATCTTAGTACTTCTGATTTTAAAATACCTCGTATATGTTTTTCTTTAGATGAATCTAGATTGAGATCGTAAATACATTGGAAAAAATATTTGAAAACTTTACTAACCTTGATATAATTCATTTTTGTTAAAACCGGCTTTTGTTAATTGTTCATATTCACTTACAATGTGCACTTCTCTATTCCAACTTTCAAAATATTCCTTAAGTTCCTTTGCACGTTTTGTTTTACCGCTGGAAGGTACTCCAGTGATGATAATCAATGGCATCTTGTATTACGAAGTAAACAAGCTTGCTGGTACGCAAAATTTGTAATAATAATGTAAATTACATGGATTTCAAATAATATAGTTTAAAATTTGTTAAATTGACAATTCTCGGCATACAGGTTATGTGTATTGGAATTTCATAATTTGACATTGACATTTCAATTTGTAAATAATTATTTCCATAGGCGTAGGACAGGATGAGTTCAAATAGGTAATAAGTGTATAATACATATAAGAATTTTTTATTTGTTTCTATAGACATTTATATTCTATTACTTATTTTATTGTCTATTGTTGTAATAAATAAATATAGGTATGATATATATATATATAAATTAATTTATTTAATTTTTCTAGATAAAATTTGTACTTCAGTTTTTATATTTTTGTACTTTAATATACGTTTTTGCATTACCATTGCTAAGTGCATTGCCCCTACAGTTAAGAAATAATTTAATAACATATAAGTTGATCTCGCTTTCCAATCTAATACTTCAAAAACTTTGTAGATCCATTTGGAAGATTCATAATACGTATATATCACACTAAAATACAAACATAATCATTCAAATAATTGTTTACACCTTCTCCAAAATTATACTTACGTGGCATCATATATCCAGTAGTATAAAGTGGCTCCAATAAATGATAATTTGTAATTTGGTAGACTACTATTAAAGAAGAACTCAAAAAGCGGTAATATTAGTATATTTGTATGGATGCAATGGTTGTACCATAATGGGAATAAAAGTTCCAATTGTTTTGGAAATACTAGTTCTGTATCGATGTTATATAGAAACCAAAATGTAAATGAAACGAAAGCTGCACTAGGAAATATTATTGACATCAACATATAGCTTTTTAGTTTTGGGATGAGATCTGCTAAATACTTATTATCAATAAAGGTACTTTGTATATCGCAGGTGATTGATACAATTGAATAGAAAGATTGAACCCACTGAAACAGAATATTTACGTGTAGGTACAGATTTAAAACAATGAACTTTTTTAGTACTAAGTAGGATAATGAAGTATGTGCAACCATTTACAGTAAAACCTCTCTAAAACGGACACTGTTACTTCCACAACATTTTATGTCCATAAAAATATTTGCTTTAGTGTACTTTACTTTACTACTACTAACATATTTTACTGCATCTATTTAACATTAACGGTTGCTGATTTAATGAAATGCGAAGCTGATGTTTCTGTATGTCCTACATCTGCGCTTGTGTGAGGAGTACTGTAAAACATCTGCAATATTCTGGTACGTAAGCTTCCGCGGTTGTTAATAACACTCTTGGTTTCCGGATTGGAACCGCGTCGTTGTCGTAGTTTTTGCCGACGTTTCGTTTACACTCTTATGGGACATCTTCAGGACTGTCATTGCAAACTGACTGGGGACTATTAATTACAGAGGGGTTTATGTAGGGCTTGTTTCGCGTCAACGGAGCGGAAATATTATGGATCAATGAAGAGTGGTGGTTGCTAGGAGGTTTAATCAGTAGGGATTTCCACGTGTAATGTAAGGGGTAGCCATTTTCGCGATTTAAATTGATGGGATGTTTGAAGGTTTCTACAGATTAAATTGGATTTGGTGGCCAATTTCCAGTCTATGTTCGGCCAGCGCAGACTCGCCTACACGCAGCAACCGCGTACAACGCTCGTGCTCATTAACACGAGTGCTGACCAATGGCTTTGTTTCTACCGCACGAACATGGAATCTAGTAGACATGATGGGCTTCCAGATGATTGCAGTCTTTGATGGGAAAGTAGTCGGAGAGCTGGGGTTTGAAGGTGGTTTTTATGTTCCTGAAGAGGATCTTGCTGATGCGATCGGTGACACCTTGAATGTGGGATAGTAAGGGGAATTTGGGTTAGATGAGGGGAGTTACTATGGTAAAGGGTTGGCGTAGCGGTTAATGGTAGTTTCCTGGAATAATTATTCCGGATCAGAGTTTCAGTGATATGGTTCAGTTCTTGATGAAGAGAATTGGGTTCAGATATGGAAATTGCCCTTTGGGTAAGGAAATTGATAACACCGCGTTTTTGGGCTGGGTGTGAGAAGCCATTAAGATATCTATCTGTGTACGTGGAATATCCCAGCGGACCGACAGAACGCCGGTGTACGAGAACATCTAGGAAAGGAAGGTGACCGTCCGATTCGATCTCCATGGTGAAGCGTATGGAATCATGTTGGGAATTCAGAAACGGAATTGGAAATTGTTTAAAGATTCGTGACCTTGAGGCCAGAGGACAAAGGTGTCATCAACATACCCGTACCAACACTTTGGCTTAAGGTTGTGAGATAATGGGGCTTATTGTTCGAATGCTTCCATAAAGATGTTGGCGACGACAGGAGACAGAGGAGATCTCATAGCTGCGCCTGAGACTTACTCGTAGTATTCACCACAAAACTGGAAATAGGTAGAAGAAAGACAAGCTTCAACCAAGCCAAACAGATCACACGGTTGGTCATTGGAGATGAGGAATTCTCTAATAATGGATACTGTATCCGGTATGAGAACATTGGTCAATAAGGATTCAACATCAAAGCTGACAAGAAAATCACCAGGATTTACTGTTAACTTTTTCAGTCGTTTGACGAAATGTTGGGAATTTTGGATGAAAGGTACTTCGATAATTTGTAGGTAGGGCTGTTGATAGTGCTGACAGTAGAACGTAAGGGGATATTGAGTTTGTGAATTTTAGGGAGACCGTATAACTTAGGGGCTAAAAAATCACTAGGGAGAAGTGACCTCTGGGTATTGGTAGGGACAGATGACGTTTTAATTGAGTTAATGATGAAACGCTCAATTTAAACAATTTCCTATCGTTTCTGAATTCCCAACATAATTCCATACGCTTCATTATGGAGATCGAGTCGGACGGTTGCCTCCGTTTCTAGGAAAGATATTCAAACAACCATTAACCGTAACCAAAAATTAATGCTGTTATAACGCATGGCTTTGGTGGAATCATTCCTGGCAAAAACAATGCAACAATGAAAATAGCGGTAACACGGACATGTTTCTACCTATTCGGCATCATCAGCGTGGTTTCGAGCACAATTTTCTGCTGGATACATTGTGTTTGCCTCTCAGTTTATGCTGCTAATCTCTAAAATAGCACTGAATATGTTTCCCGACGACACCTAGCGCCAAGGCACACAGAAGCTGCCCGATAGGTGGTGGACATCTGTACTCCGGTTTGTCTTGCTAGTTTCTGAGACGGCGTGACTGTGTACTTTGGCGCTAGGTGTCGCCTGGAGACATATTCTGTGCTGTTTTGGAGATTAGCAGCATAAACTGAGAGGCAACCATAGAACCATTGCTCTATAGTGTGTTACTCCATCACACACTATAGAGCAATTTAAAATTTTGATGTGTAAATATTTTGTAAAATTAATCATTTAATCACTTCTTATGCGCAATGCATCTACTAGTTAATCAATCTCTGATATTTCATTTATTTATTTTCATAATTTTCTTGATATTGCAATTTCAATAAACAGCAACAATAGTTAACTTTTAAAGATCTCGTAACCAGAATCTAGTCAAATTAAATAGGTTTTATTCCTTAATAAAATAGTTATCAGATAATGATGAAAGAATTTTCTGTGGTATCGAGTTTGTACTATACTTGTAATAAATAAAGTACTGCCTAAGATTTGGTTTTCTGAAACACTTCTCTAATATAGCCCGGTGTTAATCGCGTTGCACAGATTCCATTGTATCCGGTATTTCGTGTAAGGCCTAAAATCATTGAACCATGACATACACATGCAGTAATATCAATCTACATACTGATAAGGTGACTTATTTTTAATAATCTAACGACAAATATCAAAATTGACTAGAAAAAAAATAAACATGTCTAATTTTCAATCATTAGCTTCTATTTTAAAGATTGCAAAAAATAGTATCAAAGTTCGTTTTGACTAGAATTTACAGATAGGCATCTCACTAAAGTCGGGGAACCATAAAACTATTTACGTAAAATAAATATCTATACGAAGAAGTAATATTTAAATTTTAGGCAGATTGTGCAAGGTAACAAAATCTCTATGTAAGTAATAATCTAATCTAGTAATCGTGCCAAATATCACTTCGAAAACAAAAACGTGCTATATTTCTGGTATTTTCTAATCTCTAGGATTTAGCTATCTATAGGCATTAGATTTCTATATAAAAATAAACAATTAATTGAGGCAAAGTATAGTATTGTTTCGAAAATGAAAAAGAAAAATGATAATTAAATAAAATAGCATGCCAAAGAAAAAATCTTCCTTCTTACCAAATTCCACAACGTGAGATATCGACATTTATACTTATACACAAACAATAATTCGGGATCTGTACTATCTTTAAAATAAAAGTGTGCAAACGCATATATTCCAACAAATAAATGATGTGCTAACATAATTGAATGCA
The DNA here is from genome assembly GCA_029619315.2 of Dynastes maya. NCBI lineage: Eukaryota > Metazoa > Arthropoda > Insecta > Coleoptera > Scarabaeidae > Dynastes > Dynastes maya. The sequence continues at coordinate 23,213,394 of JAROYE020000010.1, read as the reverse complement.
GAACTATGTATAAAGACATTTTAATTTTGTCCTGAAACTAAAAATTTGACGTGACTTTTTTAATTCGTCTATTAAAAAAGTAAATAGTGCCTCATACCTTCCTGCTGCTTTCAATCATCTTCAATCCCATAGAGCGATTCAGATCAAATAAATTAACACTAACGAATTCTAAGACTGTCTGTAACTAAGGTCCAATTTAACTGCCACACTACAAAGAGCTCGTGTGGCAATGAGGTCTGCTGTTATCATAAAGGAAATCCAATAACTTACATTTAATTTTATATTTAACAACGTCTGAGAACGTAAATTCTTACAGAAAAATACATGGTCTGATGTTCAAATTACAAGAAAGCTAAAAGGTCACATATGATAAGACCTGCACGATGTACAGTACAGTGAATATATTTTAGACCACTAGGTAATTAAAAATATAAAATTATTTTATATTTTTGGCAAAATTACGAGGGCGAATAAACGAAACTTTCATTTAAATTTGTCTTTATTAACAGGAATAAAAAAAAAAGTACACATCATTTTTCAATGTAATCTCCTGCTTTAGATATGCAAAAAGAAGTGGATTGTGTCAGCCAATTGCACACAAACTCTTTCACTCCGTAGTTGTTGCTGAATCATTGGCCTCCCAGAGTTTTTTTCAGCGGTTCAAAGAGATGGAAGTTGCAGGGCGATAGATCAGAGCTACGAGGTAGGGGCTATAAATTCTCGGCCAGACAGGCTTATACAGGTTCGAGCGTGTTCAAACTCCGTTGCGTCGTAGTGCACATGTGCGGGGTCTACACTATACAGGGTGTTAAAAAACAAGTAAAAAAGCCCTAATGAACATGAGTCCAGAAAACAGCTTATGAATTGACAGTGAACTGATTAATAATGCAAATGTCATATGAAAACAAAATGTTTTACTTAAAGTTGTTTTTTTTTTATTAAATCGCATTTATTTGGAAAACAGCGTATGCATAGCACTACGAACTGATAATAAAATTTATGAAAACAATTGTTTTACTTTAGAGAAAGTCGTGGATTCTATGACTAAAAAACAAAAAAAAAATTTTAATTGATAATGAAAATTGTGGCTTTCGTTGATTTTCAAAGAAGATAAATGCACTTATCACGAAAACGGTTGATTTGCGAACCCATGCTCATTAGAGCTTTTTTACTTGTTTTTGATCGTAATATATGTTCCTTAAATATTTAAACGTTTTTTTAATACCCTGTATACATTACGACTCGAAGGGTAGTAGTTTTTAGTAGCCAGCCCCACAACGTGACTAGGGCAAGAAAATATCTCACCTAACGAAAATTGAGTACCGCGCGGTCATTACATTTTTAGCAAAAGAGGGGCATACGCCTAGTCACATTAAACAACGTTTAGACGGCGTTTATGGTGATTTATCTCCTTCATATTCCACTGTAAAAAAGTGGGCAAAATGTTTCCGTTTGGAGCAAGAATTCCCTGAAGATGATGAGCGCCCCGGTCGGCCAATTGAACTGATGGTGCTTCAAAAGATCGCCGTTTGAAAGTGAAGGAATTAACAGTGGTGTCTAACATATCTGAAACATGTATTCGACAAATTCTCCATAACAATTTTGGTATGAATAAGATTAGTGAAAGATGGGTACCGTAAAGTTGGGTGGCTTTAGCCACCAGAGTTGACTTTGGCCATTCTTCAATATTTGTTTTATTTATGCACAATTACGTACGCTCCGTTAAAAAATTCTCGTTTTTCATAAATTTCTTTATTTAATTTTTTCAGGAACTAAAAAACAAATTGTGCGGTGTCAATAATTATGTTTTATTCCAATGTAATCTATAGAAACAGTAAAAAATCACTTTTGGCCAATAAGTATTATTGTGCATAGATAAAACAAAAAATGACCAAAGTCAACCCCGTTTTAAGGACGATATTGAGTTGCAAGGAGCTGTAATACAACATTTTGAGGGAAAAACTTTACAAGATATAGAATTATTAATTGATCGTTTCAATAAATGTATTGAAGTTAGGGGAGATTATACTGAAAAATAATAATATTAAAAAATTGTTATATTTTACCAAGTTTAGTTTAGTCAGGCCGGGAATTTATGCTGTCTATCTCGTATGGAGAGTATTCAAGTGATTTCCAACGCATTTCATTAAATTTTGTACATGTTTTGCAGTGTAACAACATGGAACCTATTGGACACTCGCTTTGTGGAATCCTAGGTCTTTGGTGATTTTGGGTTGAGTGCTCCCATAACTTATTCCTATTATAAGACAAATTTTGGAAACTATCAAACGTCAATCACCCTCCGTAAGATCACAAATGGCGTTTATATTCTGCTTCGTAACACTCGTTCGTGGGTGACGATCATGGCATTCGTTTTCGACCCCTTCACGGCTTATCATGAATTCCTTATGCCAGGCAAACACACGAGGCCTTGGCAATGTTTGGTTCCCGAACTGTGCTGTCAGTTCCCGAAGAATTTCAACCGATTTCAGCCCTGACGAGCGAAAAACTGAATAATAATGCGTAGCGCAATTAGCGGATGCATCAGCTTCTTAGACATCACGTACCGTACTGACCGTTAGAACTGACGAGGTTGGCCAATCATTCTCCCTATTCAGGAGGTGCCAGGTTTTGTTTAATATTAAGCACTCTAGAGCAAAGGTCTCGCTTATATTTGATCCACCTTGGTAAATTGAAGAACTTGGTCATATTTTATTTCAATTTTTTTAACTTCTAAAAACTTCATTATATTATATTTTATAAATCTGAAATTCCTTTTTGGTAGTGAATTAATCCCAAACATATTCAATTAATCATTTCCTTCGATTGAATATTTTTTAACTACTCTACTGGTGTATTTGAGGTGATCAGTGGCAGCTAGTAGTGACGTAAGTGGGAGGTGAAGTTCAAGGCTTCGATTTCCTAGCGTATTTTTTTATGCAACTGAAATACACAAGGGAATCCAATCCTTGTCCTCCAATTTACGTGACTACCAGCCGCCATTGGAGATGATTATCCTGTTAAAACATTCCCCAAAATTCTCTTAATTTTTTACACAAATTCTTACACAAGAAACTACACTGGGCGACAAAAACTTAGACGACCGTCGATTTCTTTTAAGATTTTAGTGCCTGAACAACTATTACTTAAATCTGTATAATGATTTTATTGCACCCTCATTTATGAGTATGACTTTATGAGTGTAATCCGTTAATAATAACGTAATTTATTATCCTAGACGCAATGAAACTCCTGGGTTTAGTACATATCGTAAATTTGTATGTGACAAAATTTTAGACGAGGTATTAGTTTAAATGTGAATATAATGAAACATTTTTAGTTTAGCTGCATATTTTGCAAGAATCGATTGTGTTTACGTAACACTGTGTTAAAACTATGGGTAAAGGAAAACCTTTGTTGTTAGAAGAAAGTGGTAATGCACTGGCGTGGCATCAAGACGGGGTTAGTAAATTGGAAATTGCCTGTAGGTTGTCGCGAAGTGATCACTGCATTCGAAATTTCTTAAAAGATCCTGTCAATTATGCTAAACCAAAAGGGCAGGGTCGTCCCAAAGCAGTGAGTGAAAGGGATGGAAGGGCAATTATTCGAGCTGCTTTCAGCAAAACATAAAGAAGCACGATTAAAATTTGCACAAGATCACATAACTTTTATTATTTTTTCCGATGAAAAGAAGTTCAACTTAAACGGACCAGACGCTTATTATTCATTCTATCAATATAAAAAATGTTTTACTGCATTTGATTTACTGCACATTTACAAACGGAAACCTTATCTTATCTATGTGTTTGTCGCGCAGTGTAACAAACATCCCCAGACTACTACCGAACTTTGTCAGCAAGAAATTCGTCTCTTTAAAGCAGCATATTCCACATTTCAAGCTTTAATTAACTTCAGATGTTTCTGTTTATTACCCCTCAAAACATTGATTTTCGCAATATAATATGGTAATTTTTTTTTTCATTAAATGCCTTCTCACCCATCGATATGTTGAGCTAATGAACTTCTGAATTTTTTCGCAAAGACTACTACCGTTAATCTTTTTGGGTCGTTCTTTTTTTGGTGAATCTTCACTTCTTACAGCACAAAAATTCTTAATTATATCCTTTTTGAAGAATGTTTTCTTGGCGATTTACCTTCAGCTTCATTAAAATAGCACGACCATTTTTATTGTATAATATTTTAAAAACACTAGAAGGGTCTACACGGAATTCCCTGATATTGGACAGTAACTGAACTTTTTCTTTGCAAATTTTTGATTCGAATGCTCAGACTGTTAATCTGACTTAATGTATCAAAAATTTTTCCGCTCCTAACAATTATGTCAAAGGAGAGGTCAGAATGGAAGCATACAGATTGAAAAACTCTGGCAATTAAAGAACCGACAATAGTTGGAAGCATACCAGGATGGAAACAATAGTGTGTGTAAAATGGGCAGTGACATCAGGAACTCCCATAACAAACCCTCCAAATTTTAAAGAATGGAGATATGGAGATGGAATAAAACTAAAAATCTTATCTATATATACCAGTGTCTGTGTAAAAGATTTTTCTTTGGTTTTCTTCATATATGAAGAAAACCTCTACAATCTATATGTGTGACCCCGGCAATATCCAAAAGTCGAAACCCACGCAGAGGGATCACTCACAAAGCTACTAGGTCTGGTGAAAAAAGCAAAGTTAGCGTAATTGATCTAATGATAGAGGAACCGGAAAGGTCGCAGTGGGGTAGGTCAAAAACCACCTCGAGAATTAATCTAATCTAATCTATCACAGGCTTTGGACAAAGTGTGGCACAAAGGTGTCATGTTGAAGCTAAGAAAAATCTTTCTAATCAACCATTTCCTCATCCCCAATGCTAACCTCCAGGATCGCCAATTTTTAGTACAATGCCCAAATGATCCTGCTGAATCCAATTAGTTTAGGAGTTCCACAAGATAGCGTTCTTGGGCCAGTCCTATACCTTATTTATAACAGCCGCATACACTGTCGATACTGGGATACTCTTAATACATATACCAATATGCTTTAATAGCTAGTCAACATCGTCAATCGAACATTAACTCTATAGAATCCTGGCTGAAACAATGGCGAATAACGGTTAATAAAACTAAATCAACACATACTAAATTTTCCACTTGTAAAGGAAAATGTCTACCCGCTATCCTAAATAATCACCAGCTACGTCAAGAAGAGGAAGTGAACTAGTACTTTAGAATGCAACTCGTTCGTCGGCTAACCAGGAGGAAGCATAATATTTGCCAAACGTAAACAATTGGGTCTTAAGTTACATAAGTTATACTGGCTAATCGGATGAAACTTAAAACTATCTGTCGAAAATAAGTTGTTGATTTACAAAGTAATTCTGACACCTACTCGGACCTATGGAATTCAACTGTGTGGTTCTGCCTCAAACTCAAATGTAGAGATTCTGAAAAGGTATTAATCGAAAGTTCCCCGTATGATACGTAATAGGAGCACCCGGGTATGTTCCAAACGACTAAATTAGACATAATTTTCAAATATGAACCGTAAAAAAGCATCACCCTATTGCACTTGTCAAATCTCTAATGACGGTACCAACCCCCATCAGACCTCACAATAAGATATTAAGTTTTATTTTAATGTTACCACGAGATTGATATGACAAGCACCTATGTTAAGGAAGACAACGCAATTTTTGATCAATCGCCAGAAAACGGGGCACCCATCTCGCCGATAGCTTTCTCATACTCAATTTTTCGTGAAGGGTGTTTTACACACGTTCAATCGAGATGTTTACTATATTAGGCGGTCTGCTAACACGATATCATGAAGCTTATCGATCGTATTGCCCGTAGTCACCTCTATGGGACGACCTGGCCGCTCTTCCTCAAAGAAACATGTTCGGCCACGCTTAAATTCATTAAACCGATATCTGATGGTAGTCATCCAAGATGCATGATCCTCATAAACCGCACCCAACATCTCTTTGATTTCTGCACACTTTTTCCCATCTACAAAAAGAAATCGAGTTACTGACCGGTATTGCTCTTTTTCCATGATTCCACAAATTTTATAAACTTGCTCAAAACAACACTACTCGAATCCCTCCGAAATTTTGCCAGACGACTAAAAGAGTACTCACAGTCGGTAATGCAGATTTTGACATAAAGCGCAATCTGTCTCCAAACACGGGAACTTCAAAATACCATCTTCGGATTTTATGTTTTTGATATTTTTAAATATTTTAATGTAGAATTAGTTGATTAGGATTTTGTCACGGGACTTATTCCTACATGTCATAAATAAATAGTGGATTCACAAAAAAAAGTTTAAATGGTCTAAAATTTATTCACGCTCCTGTATGTATATACAGTCTGATGACATTATATCATTTATGTATATCTGCATCTGTCTTTGTGTGAAGATTTGTTAGTAAACATATCTTTTGTTGACATGATAACAAATTTTATAAATAAAACCTTTATCTACAAGCCAGGTCTATTCAAAAATTTGCTCTTCGATATTGACGAAAAGTTCCGTATACATAAGATATGGTAAAAGTGATTCATTTTTATCATGTTTCAAGGATATTTAACACACATCGACCATCTATGTATATCAAAACTAAAACAATATCGTTTAAAATGTTTATTAAATAAATAAATAGTATATAAAATAATTGCCGCTTAATATAGTGCTACAGAAGTTTTTTTAATATATTCTTATTTAATACTATTCCTTGGTACTTCTTATTGATTATACGTTTCTGAATTATTACTCCTAACCAAAGGATCAATGCGTTGACTAAATAAATCCCCACGACGAAAGCAACTCTTCCAGGCCAGTTGAATACGTAAAATACTTTGTACAGCCAACGTGATGTTTGGTAATAAGTTAAGAAGTATCTGCAAACAAAAAAGTGTATTAGGAACAGTAAAATTGGCTATAGAATTACAAAAATTTCATTATTCCAATTGCTTGCATTTTAAATACTGTCCCCATGTTTTCCCAACTGTTCTACGGGTTGTCATTAACACCCTCTTACACTTGTCGGTCATTTTTTGTAAATGCGAGTTCCAGTTCAGTTTAGAGTCCAAGGTTACACCTAAGAACTTAGCCTCCTGACTGATCTGTACTACTTCGTTGCAAAGAATCGGCTCTCTTAAACCGTCCAATTTTCTTCTCTTGGTGAAGGGTACAAGTGTAATTTTTCCAGGATTTACTCTAAGGTTCTCCTTTTTGCACCATACTTCTACCATTTTTAATGCTCTTTGCATTAGTTCTGAGATTATATCGTCTCACCTGCCAGTGCTACCTCTACTTGTCTGCCATGGAGCATGGCTCCGACCCATCTACAGACAGTGTTGTCTATTCCATGGCTGTTCACAGCCTGTATTAGTGATGCAAACGAGGTGTTTTCAAACGCACCTTCTATGTCAAGAAACGCAGCTAGTGCAATTTCTTGATTGTTTAGGGATGCCTCCACCCGCGACACGAGCTGATGCAAGCCACTTTCACATGATTTACCTGCTTGGTAGGCATGGTTGGGATGTAATGGCCTTTCTATTAGAGAGGTTTCCCTGACATACTTTTCAAGCAGTTTTTCCATGGTCTTCAAGATGAAGGATGATAGGGTTATTGGCTTGTATGCCTTTGCCTCGGCGTATGAACATCGCCCAGGTTTTGGAATAAACACGACCTTAGCCCTATTCCAGACGGATGGTATGTAACCCAGCGCCAGACTGGCTCTATAAATTCCGCAAAGCACTGGTGCTTTGCATCTTTACCTTGCTGTAACAAAGCAGGAAAAATCTCGTCAGGTCCGGGTGACTTATAGGCCTCAAACGAGTCGATTGCCCAGACAATCCTGCCGTATGTTATTGCCCGTTTAGCTAGCTTCCAGTCATTCTTTTTTGGCCTTCGGAAAGGCCATTCGAGGTCCTGGCCGCTTGATATGCTATCTAGGTTAACAATCTTTGAACAACGAGAGCAATGATCACCGCCCCAGGACAAGTGTGGCTTGTTTTACAGTTTTTTTTTGATCGGCAAGGTGTTTTTCACGTTGATTTTCTCCACGATCGACGCACAATTAATGTGCAATATTATTGTAAAGTACTGGCTGCCGCGAAATTGGCATTTCGAAGGAAAAGGAAGAAGCAATCGGCCAGAAGTGTCATTCTTCTGCATGAGAACGCCAGGCCTCATGTGGCTAACGATGCAAAAAGTGGATGCATTAGGATGGGAAACGCTGGAACATCCACCCTACAGTCCAGATTTGTCACCTTGTGACCTCCACCTTTTTGGACCCCTCAAAGAAGCGCTTGGAGGCCAGCGTTTCGACGACAACGTAGCAGTGGAAGCGTTTGTGCTCCAATGGCAACACAAACGTCCGAAAAGTTTTTACGATGATGGATAAAAAAGGTCCCAATCCGATGGGAAAATGTATTTCTAGGACGGGAGAGTAAGTAGAAAAATAATATATATTTGTAAGCTTAATTAAATAAAGTTAGAATTTTTTAAAAAACGAGTCTCGTTTATATTTGATACACCCTCGTAGATGATGTCTCGCGAAGAGATTTTTTTTAAATTAAAATGTTCATATTCTACGAGAAACAATTTTAAATTTAATTTGACAATGAAAGCGATCGTGCTCCGGTGGTGATCCAGAGGAGGCATTATCTAAATTTTGTTGAATGTAAACAACAGAAAACTTTTGGAAGAACAGAAAGTACGTCCAAAAAAATCAATTTTTAGGACTCGCAAGTTGAAACTGTGAGAACAATGTCTAAAATCAAAACAATGCTCATCGAAGTTTTCAACCGCCAGAGGAGATTGATTAGTAAATTTCTGCTAATAATTGGTGAAAGTGCTCGATAATTCTTTGAAATGATTTTGAATTAAACCGGAAGCATATGGAGGTGATTCCTTACATTTTTGGATAATATCAAGATTTTTTTAACCAAAAAGTGAATTTACGTATATGTGTTGTTCCTTTTATTCGTTTGATTATGTCTAACTCTATTAAACTCTCTAAGATAAAGATTTTGACCATCTAGGCACAATTTAGAACAGAATAAGGATGATATTCAGTTCACCACCTAACACCTTGCAAACATTCATGTGGAGAAGAAGAATAAGTCAGTCAACCCTAGAACTTTTTGAAAGCACTGTCTTTAGCAATCAGCAAAGAAAAAACTTTGTAGCTTCTTGTTTTAGATGTAAATTAGTTCATTCCAATACAAGCTTTATGCCAAAAACAAGGGATTTATAATTTTGAACCTTTTTATCAATAATTTACTAACAACTCCACAAATTACTTACGTCGTATTGTAGAGAATGGTGAAGATTGTCATTCCTTTGATCGCCGATTTAAAGCTCGATACTTCCTTTTGGAAAAGGATTTCGATGAAAGGCAATGCTGCAATCGCGCTGTGTATTGAATGGTTCACCCACACAGGGACCACTGAATCGAAATCTTGAGGGTAGATTAGTTCCCTATCGATATTGAAAACAGACCAAAAGAAAGCGCATACCAACAGTCCGGTCGGAAAAACCAATGAACTAAAGAAATACGCTTTTATTGCTTCTAACTTCTTGAATAACTTGCTTTCTTTGCTTCCATGGTTTGTAAGCTTGACGATGTCGATGTAGACGGCCAGAAATAAATAAAATGATTGAAGGTACTGTAAAAGAAGAAAGTAGATACATGTTAGTTAAGAAGGATGTAAATAGTTTACAAATTATGTCAGTTAATCAGAGCTGGGTAAAGCACTCTAAGAAAGTGCTTTAATGCAGTGGGTTAAGCACTTTTAGGGCTTCAAGCACTGTGCTTCAATCACTTTTAATGATAGATTGTACAACGCTTTGACCTTTCAGAAGACCGTTCCAGAAGGACGATTGTACATACGGTTTGATCCTTTATAGCACATGAGCATTTTCAGTAGCGCCGTCGGAATTTGCACGTCGCAATGGTAAATGGGGTAGATTACGGTTATGTTTTAGGTTTTAAGCTTGCTTTACACCTAGCATTTCAATAATCATCCCCAAACAGCTCTGCTCTGCTATGTTCCTGGAGGATAGAATTCTGTCACAAAAATTGCAACACGTTGAGAAGATCCGGCATAAATGAACAAAGTCAAATGCAACTATACGGCTGTTTTCAGCTGCGCTAATAGACAAAAGTGTGATCTTTCGTTTAATGCTTCTGACCTTTCAGTAGGGCCCTACACAATCTATTATTAAATGAAGGTATTTGGTACTTAATAATTAAAATACTTTGTTCTTAAGGCTTTAAATCACTTTTGAAGTGCTTCAATTACTTTTAAGGTAACTGTAGTATTTTGAAAGTAGTTGAAGCACCCTTAAAGTAGTTGAAGAACGTGTAAAATAACTGAAGCCCAATATTTCAGTATTTCAGTTACTTTTTCTTGAAATTTGTTTCGATGTGCTTGAAGTGCTTTTACTAGTACTTGAAGCAGTTTTTGTAGTGGCCGAAGTGCTTTAAGAGCTCCAAATATGCTACAACGAGTACTTTGACGTGACATTTCTATTGTCAGTACTTGGTTCTTGGTGCTTTAGCTTTTCAAATACTGTATTTGGTAATTCAAACTTTTGTAATAAGTGGAAAAAATCTTGTTATCTTAGTGCTTGGTATTTGAAGCACTTTACTAAGGTGCTTTATCCAGCTCTGGTTTTAATGAACCAAAGGCGCTATATAAATAAATAAGTCCGAGACATAGTAATTGAATTAACGCTTGACTGTGTAGCTATCTAGCTAACATTTAGAAAAAGTTGAGTTAGCATCCTATTATTAATTAACAAATGTGTGTATATTTTTTTCAGTGTCAAGAGCTAGAAAAAAAATACTAAAACATATTCAAAATATTATCCAAAGAACTGCCGTATTTCCATCTTTTTCCACAAGAAAACTTTTTTATGATAGTATTAAATTCTAATTCTAAAAAACAAAATGTCTCTTCTCAGAATGTTCTTGTGCCAAAAGCAAATAAAAAAGTTCCAACGAACATACATCTACAAATACATAGTTTTCGAGATAATGCTGATTCTTTGGCCAAGTAGACTTATTTCATTACAGTTAAAAGTAATTTGTTCGAATTTATTTGTATAAAATTCACTCCAATCTAGCAGTATATAAAAGCAATCATAGATCTAATAGCTTAGTAATGGGATAAAGCAAATGCAATAGAAATTTCTGAAGTGGTTTCAAAAAGTATGTTTAGGAAATAAATAGCTTCAAGACGTGAGAAAACTACAATATGTATCTATTATTGTCGTGTATTGTCCAACGTTTGCAAAATTTGATCATAATATTGTTACGGAGCTATTGTTCAGAACTTTGTTTCATTTGGTTGGCAACATTATGCAATATTGCTACTGATAGCTAGGGTATAAACAAAAAAATAAATAAATTGTGCAATAATATACTGTATACAATGTTAGTGTCTAGCGTAGTGCCTCAAGGGTCTAACCTGAGGTCAATACTTTTCACTATATGTAAATAGATCCTCTGTAGCACTTTAGAAAATTGTAAATTTTATTTATATACAAATAATAGGCAACCTCTTTATTTATTTTCCGCAGATGAATTTGATGAAACTACTAAAAACATACAAATGGATACAGACACCATAGTAGAACGTAACCACTTTCATTCTATAAAGTTAAATACTTCAAATTCGTCCATAATAGTCTTTGAAAAACCGCATTCTAGAATCATGGTTAAAAACATTCACATCACCGTAGATGGAACCCCAGTGGCTACTACTACGGCTACGGTACAAGCCAACACAGGATTCCTAGAGCTAATGGTTTTGTTTCAGATGTTAGTGCGAAGATCGCGCAACCATTCAGTCAACGGCGAAACCTCCAGATCAAGTGTCAACTGCTAGTTGCGCACAAATCACGGTGCCCCCTGTAGTCTCTCTAGTGGTTAGAAATAGCTCTTGGCAGTAGTGTTTACGACAGGATCTCGTAAGATAATATTGGCCTAGAACAAGCGGTGTAGAGTAAAAGCTTCATTTCAACTTCCAGCAGGCTTCGTCGACGCAACAGCGGCATCAATCTGCGTTTAGCAGCTATAAACTTATTCTTGGCAATAGTAATGTGGGACTTCCAAGTCAGGCGACTGTCTAGCTGCAGACCTAATATCTGACCCCTCTGCCCCACGGCAATCGGCGATCATCAATAAAGATGTTATCAACTGGAACTCAACGCTTGTTGGTAAATCGAACCGCATCGGATTTGGTTGCCCATTCCATAAGATCATCAGTAGCGTCCTGCAGACTCCTAATCATCAGCGTCTCATTTCTTGACGAAGCGTACATGGCCGTATTGTTAACATACATGGCGAAACTAATCGTAACATGATACGGGATATCAGACGTATGAATTAAAAACAGCTTCGAACCCAATAATGAATCATGAAAGAATGTCCTCTCAAATAGGACCGAACCAGCTTGATTAAGGTCCTGTTAACGTCCACTCCGACAATTTTGTGCCACCAGTCTGTGATGCGCGGGAATAGAAAGTCGGTGGACATTTCCTCCCTGAGGCCAAACTGTTCTTCAGGGAGAAATGCCAGCGAATCAATTTCGTTCTTAAGTCTCCCAGTGTTTGATTGCATTGAATCCGCATAGCTTCACAAATTCATTAATTAACTAAAGAACGACACATTTTAAGTGTAGCGAAATGTATATAAAAGGAATTCTAGAACAGTTTCTCTACCAGATTCTGGAAAAACATACAGGGTGTACCATTAAAAAAAAATTGAAATAACATGAATCAAACATGGCAACGAATTCGATGGGATGCTAGTTGAAAACATTTTTCGATGTATTATGGAAAACTCCAAGAAATACTCAATCCAACAAAATTTGAGTCATCGCTTTAGTGTGTAAGGCGTTTAAAATATCGGCCGTTAAAGAAACAGCGGCATTCAGCAACCATTTCAAATTATGTCAATTATCTCAAAACCTAAGATAGGTAGGTACGGGGAATATTGGAGAAAGTTGATATGAATTGAAGAGAGGTATTCAAACCTGTAATAATATAGAGGGTGCTCCATTCAAAAAACCAAGTTTATATCGTTTGTAGCGAAAACAGAACATCCTGCATGCCTGGACATAATTTTATGTTGTGCAGAACTTGTTTCTGAATATTTTTTTTTGTAACTTTTTTTGTTAAATTGCTCAGGCAACCTACTTACGCCTAGTTACTACGAAGACACGCTGAATGTATACGTATATTTTTTTAAAAGGCTTCATTCTTATAGTAACTCAAATTATGTGCAAAAAATACCATATTCCATGTTGTTAGATAACGGTGTCTATATGTTTCGAGGTCCACTATTTCAATGTTGGCTGAATCGAAGTCGATCTTCTCGGTAATATAGAAGTAGATATAGCAGTGGTGAATCAGAAGAGATGTATGAAAGGTTGCCAATTTATCGATGGTGGTTTGTGATCTGAAAAAAAAGAACATTTTTTATAATAATTTTACTAAAGAACGACGCCCAATCTGATAATATTGAAAATAAAAGAGGGTATTATTTGAGAATTTTATTTTAAATATATTCAAGGTAATCCCCTTCAACAATACTACATTTGACCACCCTCTCCTTCCACTTCTTAAAGGCAGCCAATCAATCTTCTTTTGTAATACAAAATACCAATGAATGGTCGTATCAAATTCTCTCTCAGACGAAAAACTCGTATGTACCTCGCAAATATTTTTTAAACCTATACAACAACCAAAAATCACACGTTGTCAAATCAGGTGAGTACGGTGGTTGTTTTATTACTTTTATATTTTTTTCAGCCAAGTATTGGATCGTGAAAGCTGTGGGATGGTACACGCAGAGAAATTGGTTTATTGCATCAAGAAAACTATCCTTTATTCAATAAAGTATTTTTGTTTGAAGTCTATAAAAATATATAATATAAGATAATAATTGTCTTGAACTTACATTTGGATTAAATAAATATTTTCTTAGGGTTAGAAAATCAAGAAAATCCAAGACAGGAAAACGTTTCTACTTGGAAGTGGGTAAGTATGGTACTTGTATTCCAGTTCCGTCGCTACTATCTAGGACGGCATGACTTGGCACTAGGTGGCGCCAGGAAATATTTCAGTGCTGTTTTTGAAGACTAGTGGCATAAATTGAGAGATGAACAACAATGTAGATAGGAGCAAAAAGCGTTAGTGCTTTTCTCTTCTCACATTGTTTTTGCCGCAGGAATACAATTATTTCATTACAAGTATATACCTACACCCCTTAAACGGAGAAAGAAACGCTAAGAAAATATTTCTTTTGATTTAAAACAGTTATTGTACTGCGGATAATTGAAACAGTAATTGTCTTGAATTAAAGCGGACAGCTTTGATACAAGTAAGTGTTTCTCTGTGTGTACGATGCGTTCTCGTGATGAAATATGATACCCTTCACAGGAACTCTACTGAACACCTCAGGTAAACATTTTTCAGTATACTATTTAGCTGTAACTGTTTTTTGTCCATCCAATTTAATTGCGTATACCAGACCCATATATCTAAAAGACACAGGTTTCTTCGTCTTTATGTATCCATACACGACTCTCTTAACGGGTAGGTACGTTGAAAAACAATATATATATTTCGCCACCCGTCACAATTTTAGAAAAAATTCGCTATGCGCCATTCTACAAAAGAGCTCAAGTTTCATGGCAAATTCTCATACGCTCTGCTTTTCGAAATTCAGAAAGCTGATGTGGCGCAAAACGACTGACACCTTTTTTTTTAAATGCATCAGGCGATCGTGTATGATTGTCTTAACAGTTGAGGATACAATCTTGAGTTGAGGTACTATTACAACCTACGTGACTCCGTTATTCCTCTTTAATTATCTTCTTAACAGCAGCAATATTTTCTTCGGTGACGGCCATACGAGGACGTTCTACTCCTTTCTAATGGGGAACAGAACTTTTTCCGCGTTCAAAGTCTTTATACCATCGGTAAATTGAACTCAAAGAAGGTGCTTTTTCATTAAAGGTTGAATCTAAACATTCGTCGCACTCATAAGTGCTTAAGGGGTTACCTCCAGTCCATAAATTTTGGAAAAATCGATTTTGAGATAATGTCACCATGCGAAAGTATAATCCTTAAACTATTCAATTCCAAAGTTATAAGTCGATATGAGAGTAAGAACTTATTTTTTCCGACCGCCGAAGCGAACGCTGTACTCCGTTGCGCGGTGACTGTAGCCGACGCACCAGCTGCTCAGCCAAAACAGAAGCTGCTCAGACAGAAGCAAATTAACAGATTAGAGGCTGCTATGGATGCAGGAGGATATATGGGCCCGAAGCAGACGACTCTATGTAAGTCTATTTTTATGAATGTTATATACATTTTATTTCATTCAAAACTTTAAAGCCGTTTTTCTCGAAACGACATTTTTGAAGTCAGTAGACACGATTACAGACAAACTTCTCAATGGATTTCAATGAAACTATGTGGAATTATAGTCGATAGAAGTGTCTTACCCTTGAACGAAGGAATTTCATTTCTGATCAAAATTAATATTTTTATGCACGTTAGAAAAGCCAAATTTTAAGCCAAAAAATAGCCTTTTTGTTCAGACGATCGCCATTTTCTTTACAATCAGTGTAAATTAATTTTCTTCGTTCAAGGGCAAGTTTTGTCAATGTATTATTAATACTAATTGGTTTCGTTTGTTTCAGATAAGCGGTTCCCGAGTTAGGGTGTCCACCGCACACCCCTTCTGCTGAGAGGTGCTCCAAGAGCCGGGCCATAACTTAGTCATTTTTGATTATTTTTATACACAAAAATTCATGAATAAAGCTTAAGACTAAAGTATTCGAACGTACTAATTGTTATTTTAATCTACCGTATACTTTCGAAGAGAAAAATGTCAAAAATAACGTCCGATCGGAGATCGTGACTGGAGGTAACCCCTTATACCTTTTTTGAAATCATAATAAATTATTGGCACTCGGACTTTCTGTACAACTTGTCATCATCAAAAATAAGCGTTTGTTATTAGTTTTACAAGTTATAAATTATTTTTTTTCAAATAATCTATTAATCACAAAGATAAGGTAAAATATTGTATAGAATATCTCAAGTAGAAACAACAGCTACTGTTGTGCTTCCCATTGGTATCTGGTGATTATTTTTATTTGCGGGCTTCATTGTAGATAATACAGATTATCGGATAAAGATAAGCTTGAACATAGTACTCGTATAAGGGTATGCATTGCTTGTTCGTCAGAAGAGCTTCTCCAAAAATGATAACATTTAAAGTATCCAATTGTAAAGGTAAAGATTAATGATAAAAATTGTGTTACTAAATTGTATCGTAAGATGAGTGGGTATCATTTTATAAGAGCGAGCATTATTAATTAAATTAAATTCACTAATTTAGAATATTACTAGAGGTATTGAAATATTATCGCCGGAAGTAAAACGATCTAAACGTTTTTAACCACTCAAAGCTATTCAAATTAATGATCATTGCAATTATGTAGATGCAATTTTGAAACGGAAGTGTCAATCACATATTTCGCAATCTGATTTTGCTACATAATAGTGGGATAGAGTAAATGCAACGGAAATTTCTGAAGTGGTTTCAAAGACTATATGTTTAAGAGATAAGTAACTTCAAGTCATGAGACTCATGAGCAAGGTACAATATCTATTATTATGGTGTATTGTGAAATGTTTGCAAAACTTGATTTATAATGAATTATTGACAGAAAATTTATTACTCATAGTTAGTTGCTACAGAGCTATTGTTCATAACTCTGTTTTATTTGGTTGGCAACATTATGCAATATAGCCACTGATAATCTTGGAGTAAATAAAAAAGTGTTAATCGAGCAATAATATACCTAGTACAAAGTTAGTGTCAAGCGGAGTCCCTCAAGTCCTTTAACTAGGACCAATACGCTGCACTATATACACACAGAGCCTCCATAGCACTTTATTAATGTTATTTATCGCAGATGATACACAATTTCTTTATTTATTTTCCCCAGATCAATTTAATGAAGCAATTAAAAACGTATAAATGGATGTAGACGCCTTACGAAGAAGGATTCCAAGATGTCAATCACCGGTCGGATTGAAACTTGGCAGATTTGTAAGACCCATGGAGTATTATAAAACACCGCTTTCCGTTTTGAGGGAATCGCACAATCAGGGCCGGTTGTACCAACTCTAGTTAAGTAAATTTAGGTAAATTACTTGTTATTTGTATAATTTTCCACAAAATCACCACTACTTAACACATGGGCTGAAAAGTCCCGGGCCTGACAAAGAAAACACGTTTTTTTTGTTCAAAATTAGCTTTATTCATCAACGTAATTTCCATCAAGAACAACGCGATCATTCCAGCGCCGCTCTAACATTTCAATACCACTTTTGTAAAACGATTTATCTTTTGCCTCAAAATATGCCTCAGTTTCAGCGATAACCTCTTCATTCGAGCGAAATTTCTTACCGGCGAGCATCTTTTTTAGGTCTGCGAACAGCCAGTAGTCGCTGGGAGCCAAATCTGGCGAATACGGTGGATGTGGGAGCAATTCGACGTTCAATTCATGTAGTTTTGCCATTGTTTTGATTGACTTGTGACACGGTGCGTTGTCTTGATGAAACTAAATTTTTTTCTGCGCCATATGCGGACGTTGCTTTGCAATTTCGGCCTTCAGACGCTCCAGTAACGCTATATAATATTCAATGTTGATGGTATTTCCCTTCTCAAGATAGTCGATGAATATTACACCACGCACATCTCAAAATACCGAGGCCATAACCTTTCCAGCCGATTGTTGTGCTTTCGGGCGCTATGGACGAGGTTCACCAGTTGCTGTCTACTCAGATGACGATCGTTTTAATTCCGGAGTGAAGTGATGGATCCATGTTTCATCCGTTGTCACCTATCGACGCAAAAATTCCGGTTTGTTACGTTTAAACATGGCCAAACACTGCTCAGAAGCATCAACACGTTCTTGTTTTTGGTCAACAGTGAGCAAACGCGGCACCCATTTTGAACAGAGCTTTCTCATAGTCAAATGCTCGTGCAATATAAAACCAACACGTTCTTTTGATATCTTTACGATGTCAGCTAACTCACGCAACTTCACTTTTCGATCATTCAAAACGATTTTGTGGATTTTTTTGATGTTTTCTGGTGTTACCGCCTCGTTTGGACGTCCACTGCGTTCTGCATCATCGGTGTCTCTACGACCACGTTTGAAGTCAGCAAACCAACGTTTTATTGTTGTTTCTGATGGAGCGGAGTCTCCATAACACTCTTCAAGCCATTGCTTCGCTTGAACGGTATTTTTTCCCATCAAGAAGCAGTGTAAAATTAAAACACGAAATTGTTTTTGATCCATTGTTTTGGAAATTACAAAAGTAGCGTCACTCTTAGCACAATAACTCACAAACTAATGAATAGAATATCATGAAATTTTAACAGCTGTCTTTTTAAGGTTAGTACTAACTGCAAAACAGGTGAATGCAATAAAACTAGCGCCATCTATGTGTTAGGCCCGGGACTTTTCAGCCCATGTGTTATACCATGAAATTGCTGTTTTGCTTCATTTAATTCTTCTATACCTCTAGGAATAATTATAAAATTTGGAGTTAATCCAACAACTGCTTGTATTACTTTTTGAATATTTCTGCTTGCTATCGACTTATCTACATCTATTATATCTCCAGAAATGATCCAGATGAAGGGAAATGTAAAGTAAGAAGTACCATCTCAGCACATGATTTCTACAAATGTATATTTTATTATTTTAAGGTTGCATTGACTAAGTAGTATTTAGTTACATACTTTCAAAATATTTCTGGAGATATACTCGATGTAGATAAGTCGACAGCAAGCAGAACTATTCAAAAAGTAATCCAAGCAATTGTTGGATTAACCCCAAATTTTATAAAAATTCCTAGAAGAAGTAAATGAAACAAAACAGTAGTTTCATGGTGCAAGTAGAGGTGATTTTGCGGAAAATTATAGAAATCGAAGAGGATTCTTTTCAATCAATACCCAAGGTATAATAATAATGGCATTGTACGACATGTGCTAATTAATGAATATTTTCAACAATTAATAAATATGAATGGATTTTAAGGATTCAGCAATGGGCACAATATTATGTATCGAAAAATACACATAAAATGTATACAATTTTCAAATCGTTTTTTAAAATAATAAAACAAAACAGTATTATTTTAGGCCTTTTATTTCCTCTGTAAAATTTTCATTTTTATTTGTTGTTCCTCTTCCATCATTTGTAGATTATCTTCTTTTTGGAGAATTTCTAATTTTATGTTATTGTTTTTCCAAGATCTGTAATTTTATTTTAAATTATGCTTTTATTTTTTGTAGCTCTCCCAATTCCTTTCTTGTCTGCCCATACTAAAAAAATAGCCACATCACATGTTGAGATACCAAAAACATAAATTAGGTCAATTATAAACAGGGCTGGCGCGCTTCTTCTTCTATTGAATACCATTATTTAACTACCAAATACAACATTTCCATGTTACCAATCGCTATTGAGGAGG
This sequence comes from Dynastes maya, assembly GCA_029619315.2. NCBI lineage: Eukaryota > Metazoa > Arthropoda > Insecta > Coleoptera > Scarabaeidae > Dynastes > Dynastes maya. The sequence goes on along the minus strand of JAROYE020000010.1, from coordinate 23,193,798 downwards.
GTTTCATTTCTGCTTGTTCAACGCATGCCTCATTGAACTAGCGTCATCTATGATCTGCAGATCATTTGCACCTGGAGTTAACTAGAGTTGGTACAACCGGCCCTTAATCTGTCACATATTCCACAATTGGCTAGTACCCTAAATCTGCCCCTAAACTCTTTACCGCCCCAGATTTTGAACCGACTAGGCATATTTCAAGTTTCTAAGTGTTTGACTATCTGGGCTGCATTACAGTATTGATTTGATTTAAAAAATCTTCATCATTCCCCTAACATTCATTTTCACGCGAATGGCGTTAATAGAAAAAGAAATGCTTATATTTCAAGTGAAATGTCACAACACGGTTTATAGGTTATATTTTATGTCAAAATCTACTTGAACTAGGCTTGAACGGCTAATTTTGGGCGTTCAGTTGACTGGGATATTGACTCTCAGATCAAGCTTGAACTTGGTTGGTACAACAGCGTTCTCTCGTTGAACCGATGTTCACATTGACCAGCCGGTGAATTTGACTGATACAACTGGCCCTTAGGGAATAAAATCTATCCCTGAAATGTCGACGATTCTCAGACTTTTGCGATTTACATGAGTATTATTATGAATAGAAAAAAATAAAATTATGTCATTGTTATCACCAAATGCGCACCTACAACTACCTCCTTGAGGAATGGGGGTTGAAGGGAAAAAGGACAAAATATATGCATAAGTGATCCCCTGGAAATTCCATTTACCCCTATACACATACTAACTTTCCCCTCGTCCCTTATTACCTTGAAAAAAATGACAAGCAACTTGTATAACATACAATAAATCCAAGCAATTTTTATAAGCTAACTCACCGCAGATCGAATATAGATGTAAAATTCCCTCATTACAACGTGAAAAAGCATATTTTACTGGATAGATGAAACGATCTGGTTTGGTTTCTATGTAACTACTTTTGTATCAAAAACATAAAAATAAATTACGATGTTTTGGGGAGGAGAGTTGATTTTAAAGTAAAGATTGCAATTTTATTGTTATTCCACTAGTGTAAATCACTATCCATGTTACCTTGGTCTGAAAACGTTTTTAAAAATGCTACCAAAAAACAATAAAGAGGGTGTAAAAATATTGGCTGAGCAAGTGATAGATCATACTGCTCTAAAATGTTTCATACATCTCGAAAGAAGCTGATGTCAATTTTTTTAAAGTCTTATTCCCAAAAAACTCGTCAAAATTTTAATATAATAAAAGTTATTATATAATAATTATTTTTGATGTTCTGGATAGCACTTGTAATTCATTTGCTTTAATATTACACCATCAATATTACCAACTTTTCCGTAATTTGGAATAAATGAAAGTCACACAAGGACTAATTCCTGAAGACTCTTCAAATTAATGAATGAGTTATTTATTCCCCAGTTTTACTAATTTTACCTTTGATGACAATCTCGAAATTTGTGATAAACGATAAGCTATTTTTTTGGGTAAACAATTGTAAGCAGAAATAATTATTGATTTTTCATTGTTATCACTTTCAATTTTTCATTATTTATTTCTATACAGGGTGGCGCACCACATTCGTGTCGGTTTATATACGAAAAAGCGGCAAAATATTTTTATTAAGAGCTAGGTAGGTTCATTGGGAGCAAGTTTGAAAATTGTTTTGAAATATACAGGTTGACTCAAAAAGAAGTTACACACCAAAGTAATGGAAATTTAGATAGAACATCCTGTATATTATTGCATATTTTGATAGTGTGGACTAAATAAAGGCAAGTTACTATTATCTTTCCTACCTACTGTGTTGTTTCCTACCTAACTCAAGCCGTTTTTGAAACATTTAACTATTCTTGAAAATGTAGACCAAAATTTAAGAGGCGTATCTATCTTACGTATTTAAGCTAGATATTTCTAACTGTATTTACTTTTAGTCGAAGCATTAGACTTGATAATGAAACAAAAATGATCCCTAAAAATCATACAGCGAGGACGGAAGTATACTTTTGATTTGGACAATCATTTAAAGTCAGATAACTTTCTTATATTAAATGGAACACCCTGTATTCATTATCGTATCTAGATTCTAATTTTAACCATTTAAAAAAATTATATGTAAGGTTTCCTATACTTATATCTTATACTTTCTTAGTAATTTAGCATTTTCAATTTTGAGTATTCGTTTCTTGCCATTTATTTTACGAAACTAGACCCATCACAATATTTTCCTCTGTTAACTCCGTTTCTAACTATGCAGTAATCCGAAGAATTTTTTTAATAAATTTAATCAACTAAAAAAAACGTATTTTTTTACTAGAGACCATTAAAATTCCAGCAATTTTCTGTCCTTGGAAACTTTTACAGCGTAAAGCGCGAATTTTTACATCGTACAAACGGGCCTTAGATGCATAGCTATTAAATCAGTTTTGGTTGACAACTTGTACATTATATCAGTTTTTGGACATAATGGCGCTAAACGAATACTAATGGATGAATCAAGTAACAATTTCCTTTTCCAAAAGATCATTATGCGTTTCTCAAATTGTCAAATATTTTTTGATTATGCCACAACTAATCTTAGTAACATTCCCAAATCTAAAGTTATATTCTGCCTTCCATAGCAAGCACAAGATTAAATTTTATAATCACCCCAAATTTAATTTTGAACAACTGCATGTCTATTTCCTGATAGCACTGTCCTCTCTATTTATTAATCTTCATCTTACAACAATTTTCTGGTTTACAAATTTAACACTGTCAACGACATCACGTGCATTTTGGATATGTTCGCAGAGATTGATGAATTACTGTTTATTATCTCCTATGAGATCCATATTATTAATCCTGTGGGTCTGTTGTTTACAAGTTTGAGTTGTGAATATGATTGATTTTAAACCTAAAATCAGCTCATTTGAGATATAGAAGTGGTTTTCACATTTTTTGTTTGTATTCTAAAATAGTCCATATATTGACCTCTGCTCCAACTTCAAATCCTCGTGTAACTTTATCGGATTTGTACATTTTTACGTTATTGGTTGCTGTTAATTGTTTACACCAATCTATTTATCTATCTGATTTATTAATTTAAATATTCAATGTATGGACTGGTTTATTCTTTTTATTTAATCACCTTTATAAGTGGATAACATTTGAAGAAGAATTACTTCAACTTTAAAAATAATTTGATAATTAACAAAAAGTATAAACTGCAATAGAAAAACTTGTAAAAGGGTGCAGTATACCGGGTGTCCCAGATTCAATGTTACAAGCGATATCTTCTTTTATTTGTAGAGATATAAGATCACGCAAGGTGTTGTCGAAAATGGTTTGCAGAATCCTAAAAGATACACTTTTCAAATTTACCCCTAGTAAACCACCCTCTAAGAAATCTTCCTCAACCATGTTCCCCAACGTGTAACAATCGGCTGTGGTGATTCAGGTAAATCAGGACACAGTTTGTGAAATAGTCGGCTACGTTTCGGCGACTTTAGAAACACTGCATTTGTACTAGCAATCAATGCATTTACTACTGGAAAACATGTAGGCGTCGTTTGTGCCGCAAGATTTAGAGTATGGATTTTACAAGTTACATGTAAGAAGTTACCACTGTGTTCTTCAAGAGATCGGCCCAAACAACGCATGTTTGCGGCACCATCACTCATAAACATTAAAAGTTGCTTAGTTGAAATTTCAAAATTTGTTCAATGAGTTCAACACCACCTTTAAAATCTCATCGGCAGTACAATTTATAACTCTTTTGGAAGCAAGTAAGAAGGAGGATGACGGTCGATGTGGTTCCATTGTACGTACCATTACATTAACCACAGAATGTTTTTGACGATCTGTTGTTTCGTCCACACACAACCACAGTTTTTTATCTTTCAATTTCGTTTTCATTCTTTTTTCTATATGTTCACGAGCAAATGGCGCTACATTTCGTATCCATGTCCGACCAGATAATTTACAGTCCGCATATTTATTCCAGAAGGAGACAAATGCTCCTTTGTCTAGTAAACGAAACGATAGATTACATAAAATAAGAGTAACACATAAATCAAATGTAAATTTTTCTTGGTCTCGTATGCCACTTTTTGCAGAAGAATGCTGTTTGTTTTCGATGTGACGTTGACAATGGCTTCTGGACCAACACATTAAAGGGATTTTACAAACTAGACATTGAATTTTAGCGCCATCAAAAATTAAGTCCGGCATGTCCACTATAAAGTTTTTAACTGTGTCTCCCATTGGTCGTTTTCGCGGCGAACCTAACTGCGACATCTTTAAAGCAAACATAAGCGTACAATTACGAAATAAGTTACGACATATACATATACATACATATACACAGAACTACCCACATACAGCATCGATTTAGTACTGACGCTGTGAACGCGTGAAATAAATAATCGCCGACCTCGCACCACATATCTACTACACTGATTGTTACCGCTGTTTGCCCAGACTACTTATAACTCCTAAACTATACAAGACAGGTATAGGGGCACCTAGTATACTTACTCATATACAATGCGTTCCATTATAAAAAAAACGATTTCCTTGAATTAAATTTTCATAAATTAGATATCGAATTCTGAACAGCCGGTATGAGATAAACTAAATATTGCATTATTACTGGAAAATTTCCAATGTCTCCGGTATGACTATGACATAAATTCATTCAATTGTATTTCTGATATATAATTTTATAGAGTATATTATAAAAGGAAAAAAAAACACAAAAATCAAAATAACTCAAAATCAGTTGATTTTAGAGGTAGACAACCTTAGTACAAATCATTTCATAACAATCCATGGAATCTAAAAAAGCAATAAAAAGTATGTCATTCCATTAAAAATATATCAAAGTTGGTTGTGATTTCCGGTATAACCGGAAGTAATACGTGTCTAAAAATAATTTGTTATTATAGAGCGGACGTGCTTGCTGCCTACTACAATTTTCAGGACTAGGCTAAGATGCTAACTGCGAAAATTTTTAATGAACGATTTGCGTGGAAAACCTACATAGATGCCGTATTAATAAATCAATTGTGAGATCTGGATCGCTTTTTCATTTCTACCTTTGATGCTTCGTATCACACAGAGTCACTGTGGATTATTTAATTTTTAATAAATCAATTTTATACTTTGTTTCTTACTCACAGTTACGCACAAGATTTATTACACTATAAGATTTAAGATCTTTATGACTTGTTTATTATTTTATAATTTAATAAATAATAATTTTCTTCTTATAAACCAATATAAATTTTATCGGCACCTTTATATACTGAAGCATGTACTTTTTCTCTTGATTATCTTTCTGATAAAATACTTATTCCTTTTACCTATAAATTAAAGAGATGTATAATAAAATTTTATCGAATTTTTTTTCCGAATCATGTTTCGGAAAACATGTTTAAACGCTTAGATAAATTATGTTGATTCATGGATAACGAATAAAAGTGTTATACATTGTAATCAAACTTTCTTATTCTACCTCTAGCAAATTTCTTTCGTGCGAGAAAAAGTGAATCTTCCTTCGTAATCCAAACAAATCAGATCAGAAGTTAACTCGTGGCCAATCTGCAGAACGTACGGGCGAGCGCAAAGACTTCGAAGCAAAGGTGATACTGTGTGTTTGGTTGAATTAAGAAGGTGTTATCCGCTTTGAATTGGTAACAGAATCAGCTGGATCAGAATTGGATCAAATATATGCAATTTTAAGACAGAGATAACCCGCATTAGTCAACAAAAATCGCGTGCTGTTCTATCAAGATAATGCTGGGCTGCATACTGCCCAAAAAGCTCTCAAAAAACTGGAAGGATTTGATAGGATGGAATTGGTACCATATCCGGTTTGCAGTCCGGGCTTAGTGCTATACACTTTTTAGGTTAATGACACACTTTCTCGCTAGGTGTGTTTTTGCCAATGTCGTGGAGGTAGAAGGAGGATACCATGAGTTCTTCGCCTCTAAACTTTACCAGACAATGGTAGAAAAGTATCGTTCATAACTGATTGCATTTTGAATATCAATTGTCTTTTATATCTTTAAATTAAATTTTATTCACAAACAATTAATTGCCCCACCCTATACTTTTATAATAAAATCCATAGCGTTAATTTAAACCAAAAAGACAGTAGCTTTTTTGGTATACAAAAAAGTGTAGGTAGAAACAACTAAAAATATTAAAGACGGAGCCATCTTAGGAGATGGAGAAAGATAATGGAAATATGGAGAGAATATTTCAAGGAACTCCTAAAGATCAGAGATTTAAGAGACAAAAAACAAGAGAGCAAAATAAAATCAGAACAACAAGCATAGGGAAAATAAAAGAAGCTATATAATGTTAAAATTCGGAAATAGCACTATCACAAAACACTTTAAATAGATTAGGAGAAATTATGAATGATGTAATGAAGGATAGAATCCCAATGTATTGGACAATGAGTGTTATAATACCTATGTATAAAAAAGGAGATAGTAAAGTATGCCAGAACTATAGAGGGATAACACTAATTAGTACAGTAGCGAAAACTTATGCCAGAATACTAGAAAAACGACTGAAAGAAAATCTAGAAAAAACTCTATAAGATACCCAATTTATTTTTCGACCAAATAGGGGAGTAAATGATGTACTGTTTATCATGAGACAATTAGGGGAAAAGGCAATAAGAGAGGACAAGGAGGTACTTTATAGACCTAGAGAAGGCCTTCGATAGGATTAGAAGGGAGAACATATGGACGATATTAAGAAACAAAAGAACATCTGAAACATTAATAGCAGGAGAACAAAGTTTATCCAAAAACACAAGAAACTATGTAAGAACAAGGCAAGAAAAACTAAAAATCTTCGAAACAACCCTAGGCCCCAGGCAAGGATGTATCCTGAGTCCGCTACTGTTTTCTTTGGTCCTGGATGAAGCAATAAAAGAAGAGAAAAAAGAGGTCAAAGCATATGAAATTGGATACTGAAAGATGAGAAGAATAGAGATAAGTGAATTCTGCTATGCGAACGATATGGTAAATATAGCGAAAAATCAATAATAATATACAGGTCTACAAAAGAGTTTTGGAAAAAATCAACATGAAAATCAGCAAAGAAAAAACAAAAACCATGAAAGACATAAAGTCCCTAAAGTTTGTTTCGTTTCACAAAGTAAGTTAATAAACGGGTATTTACTATATTGATAAACAGGTTTCAAGTTGATAAACGTGGTTCATTGTTGTAATAAATTTATTAGTTAATATATTTTTTTCTTACTTTAACAAAACGAAGTCAAGGAACACGATTTATTGAATTAATTTTTTCCAGTGTTTACAGAATATGCCACCTACTTTAAATACAATGATGTGATAATTATCTCCCTGATTTCACACGATCGACTTTACACTGATTGTTACACGATATGAGTTTTGGATTTAGAAACATAGGACGGAAAAGTATACTCATCGAACGGGATGATGGAGAGAGAAACACTTACGAGACATCAAGAAGTTTAGAGAAGAAACCGTTTACGTCTTGATGGTTTATTCTTTTGATTTGCTTATTTATTATAGGTATATAAACTGTTAATTTACTTGTAATTTTATATTATTTCAGAGCGAACTATAATATAGACAGATATATTATAATTATACAAGCTTTTACACAAGGACTGAGCACTGGGTTTAAAATCTCCAACTGGTCTTGGGCCTAGTTTTGCACTAGTTCATGCTGGTGATGGTAATGGTTTTGTTTCTGGTACTGAATCTACGAGGGTATATCAAATATAAACGGGACGGGTTTTTTAAAAAATTCTAACTTTATTTAACTAAGCTATATTATTTTTCTACATATTCTCCCGCTCTAGATATACATTTCTCCTGTCGGATTGGGAGCTTTTTTATTCCATCATCGTAAAAACTCTTCGGACGTTCGTGTAGCTATTGGAGCACAAACGCTTCCACCGCTTCGTTGTCGTCGAAACGCTGGCCTCCAAGCGCTTCTTTGAGGGCTCCAAAAAGATGGAAGTCACAAAGTGACAAGTGCGGACTATAGGGTGGATGTTCCAGTGTTTCCCATCTACTTTTTGCATCGTGGCGTTAGCCACATGAGGCCTGACGCTGTCATGCAGAAGAATGACACTTCTGGCCGATTGCTTCTTCCTTTTCCTTCGAAATGACAATTTCGCGGCATCCAGTATTTCACAATAATATTGCGCGTTAATTGTGCGTCGATCGTGGAGAAAATCAACGTGAAAAGCACCTTGCCGATCAACCGCCATTACCTTTCTGGCTGACAACCGTGTTTTTGCCTTCACCGGTGCCCTCTCGCCGCTCTTTCTCCACTCCATATTCGCCTGTTTCGACTCGGGTGTGTAATGGTGCACCCAAGTTTCGTCACAGGCGACGATGCGATTCAAAAAGGCCTCACCCTCTTGCTGGTATCGACTCCAGTCGATGTCGCTTGTGATTCTTCGATAACAGACGTGGAACTCATCTAGCGGCCACTTTGCGAAATCCCAAGTCATCTGTCACATCCGTTGGATACTCCCGTAACTGATGTTTACTTTCAACGATTTCGAAGAGAGACAGACCTTTTCACGCCCTCCAGAAAATTTTTTGTGCAAACATACGAGTTCTTGACAGGGTGTTGTCCCCGAACTGTGTATGTCAGCGCCGCAAAATTTCGGTTGGGTTCACCCCTTCCTTGGACGGAGACATGCACTTCTTTCTTGCTCGTGGTTTCTTTTTATACTAAAGGGACCCGAGTGAGTTACAGTCGGTTCTCCCCTCTCCCTAACTGTACAGACTACCTGCGCATCAGCCCCTTCCAGGTTTAGAAGCCCTCCGGAATTTTTAAGAAAATCAGTCCCGTTTATATTTGATACACTCTCGTATATTTATTTGCAAGAAAAACACTGCTGATGTTCATCATGAGATGGATTACTTCCAAATATTTCGCAAAGCTCAGTAATTGTTTTTGATAACGCTCCCTGTCACTGAAGAAAGCATGGAATAAAAACCAAATTATTGAATGGTTTCGTGAGAAGCAAATACCGATCGCTAACGATATGCTAAAAAGGGACTTACTGGTTTGTGTATCACAAATTAAACCCCAGTATGAATATGATATTTACATATATCAGTACCCAAATGGCTACGTTCGATGATATAATTTAAAATATATTGTATTAAAACAGAACGTTTGTGATACACATTTAAAAACATCTCTTCGTGTTCAAAAATAATTTTGTTAAATATAACGTAAGAATATAAAACTATTTGAACAATAAAATCTTCGTTTTTTGTCAAATACAACGGACAGTTAGGGAATTGAGTTGGAAGGGCATCTTTTTTAAGTCGAGGATTTGTTTAACTTACAGTTACAGTTTCACTGGTCCTTGAATTCGTTGAAAAATAAATAATATCTTCTTTTACAAAGTGTAAAAGACACACCCTGCTGAGTGCGCGAAGAAATTCGAAAGTTAAAAAATAAAAGATGCTATTCCAACTCAGTTCCCTGAGTTGGAATAGCATCTTTTTTAAGACTAAGCTTCTTTAAACTTTTATAGTTTCGCCGGACCTTACTGAAAAATAAATAATATTTTCTTTTACAAAGTGCAACTCAGAAACAAAACATACAAAACACGACGCCACAGTAAATAGACCGCCAAAGTCACGCTTTTAGATTACCCCGTTTTTATCGTCACAGAAAAGGTTTTATCGCTTATACAACACTAGAAAAACATTGCAGGTATTACTAACAAAGTACGGAAATATTACTACACGGTATTTTTTTTTTAACAATATCAATATAATTTGGTTAAACCAATTCAAAACGCAGAGACGGTCTAAATGTGTAAACGCGTTTATGGCTGATCGTTCACCTAAGACAATATATGTCACAGCCTGCTGACGTCAAAGCGCTTAGGCCTTGTTATATATCGGAGGTAACGGTAGTACATTCTGTCCACATTTGTAGTTTTGATCTTTCGTAGGCATTTTTAAAATTAATTTTCTTTCTTTGCGTGGCGCATCACAATAAAATCGTTACCTTGAAGACGTACAGTCAACTTAAAAAAGTTAGAATACCATCATTTTAGCGCTATTTTAAAGTAGTACGTGCATTTAGTAAAAACGTCATAGGTACCATTTACGTCATTCATTAGATGTAAATAAACTTAAACATCCATTACTTTTGTATAGGACGTATGATATTTTTTATTTTAAATCGAAAAGTTTTTGAGGATTTGTAACCTAAGTATAATATATTCATAGTATAAAATACATTGAATAACAACTAATGCAAAATGTTATTATACCTATACGCTATACGTTTGTTTGCATCCAAACGGTAACAATATGGCGGCGATGACGCGCACTAAATGAGCATATATCGCGCTACGCGCTTTTTCTTCTATGGAAAGCAAGCCGCTGGTATTTTATTGCAGAGGCATATAATGAGCTGATTCTAACTTCGTAAATTCCTTAGACGGTGCGGTGAAGTCTCTTTGACCCCAGTAAAAGATGACGTTGAAGAAGAAATCGTAAAACAAAAAAAGGACATAGCCAAATTTCTTTTTCTACTTTTCACTTTTCACCGATTTTGCCATCGAGACCAACGTAGTCTCATAACGCTAATTTGTCTGTTTTGCATTAGAAAATTATATATAGCTCCCTAGACAATATAATTAATTACATTTCTTTCATTTACATCACTTTAGACAACTGCGATATAAATCTTGAGACTAGAGTTTCCTGAAGAATGAATAAGATTGATTTCAAATCTAACTTCAGATCTTGTCAGATAGAAATAACATTTTTGTCAATTTTTTGTATTTTAAGTGCTTTTTCGATTAAAAATTCCTTAAATCAACTGTCATTATTTTATAAATAATTCCTACGTCACGTTTATACGCCTATTGTCAACAATAGAGTCAATAAAATAAAGATAAGCGATAATTGCATTAAATTTTTAGAAAAAGAAAATAATCTCCTAAATTAATTGAATATGGGACCCCTATTTATATTACAAAATAACAACGACTGAGGATTATTAAAAAAAAAACAAGATTAAATAAATTCTAGCGTAAATCCATCGTAGTAAAGTTGCTTTTAAGCGTATATCATTATCTTCACTAATCTCTAGTTCATTCACAATTTCATTGATAGCTACTTTAATGTCATGTACCTACATAAATCGATACATCAAGTCATGCGTAAGCATGTACAATGTCATTTGTTACAACAACGCTACCTTATCAAAATTATCGTTCATCAACAAATGCGACGAGCGTTTAAAATTTAATTAAATTTCGAGAGAGCATCTTTTTATACATGTATTATTTATTGTTTGTAATATTCCTTATTTTGATTAAAGTAATTGATAAGATAATTAGAAATGTTTGGTTTTTGCGGTCTATTTTTTCATTGGAAATATGCATGATGCATTATTAAAGTTATTTATAATGGTGGCTTATGATAAACGAATATATGGCGTGAAAGATGTTTACTTTGATTATTGTTTTCTAATAGCTGGTTTTAACGTGTAACTTTGGATAATCTGTGTTGCATGTTTCTACAGGATTCATCGAAACTTCTCTGTTTTTTACAAGCTTCCCTATGTTGTGAAATGTCATTAACCGGAAACACAGGAACAATAAAGACTATAGCTAATCTCAATCCACTTAAAAGATATTCAAAAAAGAATATTTACATTATATTAGGAACGAAATGTAGGTGATTTCCGAATTTATATCGTTTATTATTACACCACACCCAAAAAATATTGTAAAAGAGATTACTTTTAATAAAATGGAACAGGAAATTGTTCCTAACATCTATATATCCATATGTTGTAAATTGTAAAAGAATTCATGGCTATATGAATGTGAAATGCGTAGCTACCGCTATATTTTTCTCAGGCACAATATTGCAGTAATAATTTCATATCGTTGCCTTAGTAAGAAAAGCGCGTAACTCCATTGAAAGAAAATTTACAGGAGACTAAAAAAATTGCTTGGTTTTAATATGATCACAACGTAAATTCTTGTTCCTCTTTTAGATGCTATTGTAGAATAATTTTAACGTTTTTTGAGAAAAAATAATTCTGAAAACCTTTTTTCAGTTATTATTAGATGGTAGTTAAATCTCTTTTTGGATAAAAAAAAAAATGGAGTTACCTGCTTTTCTTATTAAGGCAACGATATGTAGATTCTTGCCTAGCTTATATTTTATGGTAAGAATATAACATTTAAGGCTTTGGACCTAAAATTGACTTTCATTTGCATTTAATTGCATGGTGGTAAAGAGGTCAGTTTTGAAAAATGGTAATATGGAATTTAAGAAATAATCACAATATCCAATGTACCAACTTTTAAAGTCAATTCCTATAGATTGGTAAAATCGTAGGTATCAAAAGCCGAGTTGTTCAAATGCATTTAATAGCAGGAATGACGCAAAATCTAAGAATCTAATATAGAGAAATGTTAACTGATCTACAAAAGAAAGCATGGACAGAAGAAATTGTCCCAAACATAAGGAAGGAGATGTCAGATAATGCTCCAGTTACATGGTAATCGCTCTTCTGAGCACAGTGCTAAAACTTAAGAGATTTTGGTGAAGCATTGGAAAACCAACTCAATATCGCACAAATTGGATTTTGGGAAAGGGCGCAGCACGCAGAATCGTGTCTCCACGATTAAATAAATGATTGAGAAAACGAGAACAAAAATATGTAATTAATTAATTAATTAATGCATTGATAATTACAAGTATTTTACTTTTATTTTTAACAGTTTTATAATTTCAAGTCTACCAGAAAAGAAAAGGAATATACATAGGTAATACGTAAGAGAAAACAACATGAAATCTTTTAGAATTCACTGTATATGACGGTTTGAAACAAGGCAAGATACTGAGCCCCACATTATTCATATTAATAATGGACGATGTGAAAAAAAGGTCTAAAAGATAAAGCATTAAAAGTAAACACAAAAATTGAGATCTGTGTAACCAGTTTTCACTGGTTGCACAGGTCATAATTTTTATGTTTTTTTTTATGTTTCGAGAACCACAAACATTCTCAAATAAATGGAAAGACGAACCTGAGAATCGAAACGTGAGGATCAATACACAGAAAATAACAATCATGATATCAATAAAACGGAATAAGAATAATAACCAATATAAAAATAAACAAAGACAAGATGGAACAGATTGACAAATTCAAGTTCTCAGGAACTACAATGCACAAAGGGGGAATCTGGAGGAAGACCAGACATGACCAGACATGAAAGATTAACAAGCACAATTAAAATGTACTATAGTCCGAGTAAAACATGTATTAACAAAAAATAAATATACCAAGAAGTAAAATTAACAATCTACAAAATCAACTTAGATAGCGGAAGCTGAATTCCAAAAAAAAGGTACAGAATAGTAAGATCCAAGGTAAGAAATAGTCAAGAAGAACGAAAGGCATCACAAAAAGGAATATAATTTATAAACTATGAGTTAAGAAAAGAATTGCCCGCAGAGTCGATGTTAGAAAAAATAGTAGACCAACAACACAAATGGTTTGGGCAACTCTATATGGTTCAGAGAGACCAAGGGAAGGGCGAATGGATGCCCAAAAAAATGCGAGAGGATGAAGGGACAACGATTTGTAAAAATAAGGAAGTAAAGTGGGATTGCAAAAAAATCTGAACACAAAAAATAATGTAAAAATGCTTTAACTATGTAGGGTAAAGTAATAGTGCGAGATTCTTCGATAGCATCTTTACTATTGGTAATAGTAAAAGGCTTCCTAGAGCATGCTCGGTAACTCCTGGAACACTTTGTTTTAAGTATTTTAATTACGAACTGTCAAAGTAAATGTCAAATAATTGTTTAGTTGTCATTAACCATTCATGGTGTATAACTGACATAAGTTTTATAGACTTACGATTCGTGGTTTTGAAATGAGAACTGCTAAGAACCAAGAATTCGCAAAAAGAATTTGCCGCTACTTTGAAAATTCTGCGAATCGAGTCAACAAAGATGTTATTAGGCATTTTACGAAAGAAAGGGTGGCCAGAAGGGCTTTATATAATGTTTTGTCACACTACGAAGTGCGTAAATCTGCAATTTATAAATCGGGACGAGGAAGGCCAATATTTGTAAGAAATGAAACGTCAGTGTCTCGTGTTAAAGCCCTTTACAAAAGAGATCCGAACATGTCTGAAAGAAAAGCGGCTGCCCTGTTGAATATATCGTCTTCATATTTACATGAAGTTAAAGTTAAAAAAGCTGGAATTAAATTTCACGTATGTAAAAGCGTCCCACATTATGTTAACGATCGAGCGAAAACAGCTTGCAGGAAAATTCTCGAAACATTGGCACCTCCAGGAAGCGGAAAAGTTATTATCATGGATGATGAAACATACTGTGCTGTTGATTGATAAAGTATGTTCCTGGGAGAAAATACTATCATTGTGCTCCCAATACAGACGTACCAATTGAAAAAAAATTCAAACCTAAGAAAAACTTTTTCAAAAAATATCTGATAGGGCAGGCAATGGATAAATATGGGAATGTTTCAAAACCGTATACTTTCACAGGCACCATGAATTGGAAAAATTTACCTGAATGAGTATTTACGCAAGAGGCTTATTCCCTTTATCAAAAATAGAAATGTTTTGTTTTGGCCTGATATGGCAACATGTCATTACACTGCCAAATGCATAGAATTTCTTCAAGAAAATAACATAGATTTTATATCAAAAGTAAATAACGCTCTAAATACACCTCAGGTACTACCCATTGAAAAGTATTGGGCATTATTGAAGAAAGAGTATTCTAAAAGGAAAACCCCTGCGAAAAGCTTGAATTCCTTTAGGCGTATAGTGACGGCTATAGCTTAAAAAGTTTCAAAAACTAGTGGTACATCTTTAATGAGCAATGTAAGAAGAAAGCTACGTCGAGTAGGTAGACCAGGAGTGTACGAACCTTGTCATAAGTAAAAGTTTATAAAAATTAGTTGCTTATCATTTCAAATAAAGTTCATTGTTGCTGAAATATTGCGTTTAGTTTATAGGTATTTTTTAATTTTGTGCCAAAAGTTACCGAGCATACAATCTAAAGTTATTTTAACATAAAAAAGTTACATATCGAAGTTATGTTCATTTAAATAAAATATCCTGTACATTAGTACATATTTGGTTCCTACTGGAGAATCTAAGATCATTTTCTATAGGTTTGTAGCAGGTAATTAAATTTAGCTAACGAATTTTATTGTAAATTTGATTTCCTTAAACAAAAATCCAGAGGCAAATATGCACAAAAGGATAATGTCTTTCTAATCCTCTTTTCTTTCTCCTCTAAATTATAAATCATGTATAAATTTCAATTTTTCCTAGCCTAATTGCAAGTTCAAGAATTCTAATAATTGATAATCTCTAAATTAATCGTATTGTTTCAGACCCAATTAATTTTAATTATATTTCAAAATATTGGTAGATAATATAACACTTCATTTTCTAAGTAATAACGGAAATCTAGAACATTTTTTTTTATAAAATAATGTAAGGATTTATGAAAAACATGCTGATTCTAAGGAAGTACCTTCAACAACAAACTAGTAGCATTGCAATTGACAGAAACGTGCGTAATTACATAGATGATTGTGAAGGAAATTGAAGTTTTAGAATTTTTTTAGTGGAACATCCTGTATACTTGTAAATGTTAATAACGATTCATGTCTACACATTATTAATAACTGATATAAACATTATTCCTTTTCTAAATGAAAGGGTTGTTATTTTAGAAGGTTTTGGGCCGTGTCATGTGTCTTATTCCAAAAAAATGTAGTTATAAAATATTTGATCTTCAAGTCAGCCATTTTTCATTACTAGTTACATAAATGCTGGAACTTAAATACCTTCAATCAATTACAATGGTACTCTACTATAGAGTACAAAAACTTCTGAATAAAACCAGTACCAAAGCACCAAGCATTAACAAGTACTTGGAAACTTGAATTGAGGTTTCCTAAACCAAGAAATACGCGAAATCAAGTACTTGACTAGTCTAGATCATTTCCGCAAATAAGCCTCTTTTTGCTTATCAGTTACTTACCGAAACAAAATGCATTCTACATTCAAAGGTCTTTTCGAGGAAATAAATTTTAAATATATTTACTACTTGATCATAAATCCAAATTTCTACTTTTAATGATGACAAGCACCACTTCAAGAATTTTAAATTACATTTTCTTTTATTTCTTATCAACCAATTACCTTTAGCAGCATCTGGAATGTTCATTAATAGGCAACAATTAATAAAAAGTACCTCGATCCGATTTCCTAAAGATAAGGACTATTTTCCGGAAATCATGCACAAAAGCATTTATCTTATCGTTCAGATAATTCACATCTCAGGATAATCATTGGTATAAAAGAAATAAAACCCGGCTGCAATATCAGTTCTAGCAGGTCTCAGTCAACTTGTAAGTGTTTTATAGCAAAAATACTATTGATTGTACTACATAACAGTATGAAAGGTAAGTTCTAAAGATTGAATTTTACTTAAGTGGGTTCTAATGTGAGATTATTCCTTTTTGCAGTGTATTTCCTAGCGTTCTGCAGCATATTCTTGCTGCAGGCAGCAGATTTTTCATGTAAGTTTCATTTTTTATAAGTAATTCTCGATACTATGTAGTCTCTCTTGCTTTTCCTTTACAGCTGCTGAACCTGTGGGCGTTTGTCCAGCTCAAAATGGGGATGATGTAACTTTCTTAACTGATTCCCAGAGCTGTTCTGTATTCTACAAGTGTGAAACTGGAACACCTTATAGATTCGAATGTCCCGCAGGTCTTGATTTCAGCACGGTTATTGAAGTATGCGTTTTCCCAGAGGATGCAGACTGTGCTGGTAATAATGGCGGATCTGACGAAAATATAATCGACAATGGGAGTGAGGAAGAACCAGGCGAAGAAGTCGGACCAGATGATGGTAACAACGGCACACCAGAAGACAGTGAAGAAGAGGTGCCGCCACCTGGTACTGACGGAGGAAACGATAATGAAGAAGAAAATCAAGCTGTTGGTGAATGTCCCGCTGAAGATGGTGAATTGGTAACCTTGCTACCCCATGCAACCGATTGCACGAGGTTCTACATTTGCGATAGAGGAACTCCAGTTGTGACCAGTTGTCCAGCTGGCTTACTTTTCAATCCACAACTCTTGGTTTGTGATTTCCCAGAATCAGCTGGATGCGGTAATGGATCCAATGGTAGTGACGGTAACAACGGCACACCAGAAGACAGTGAAGAAGAAGTGCCGCCACCTGGTACCGACGGAGGAAGCAATAATGGAGAAGAAAATCAAGCTGTTGGTGAATGTCCCGCTGAAGATGGTGAATTCGTAACCTTGCTACCCCATGCAACCGATTGCACGAGGTTCTACATTTGCGATAGAGGAACTCCAGTTGTGACCAGTTGTCCAGCTGGCTTACTTTTCAATCCACAACTCTTGGTATGTGATTACCCAGAATCAGCTGGATGCGGTAATGGATCCAATGGTAATAACGGCAACAACGGCACACCAGAAGACAGTGAAGAAGAAGTGCCGCCACCTGGTGGTAACGGAGGAAACGATAATGAAGAAGAAAATCAAGCTGTTGGTGAATGTCCCGCTGAAGATGGTGAATTCGTAACCTTGCTACCCCATGCAACCGATTGCACGAGGTTCTACATTTGCGATAGAGGAACTCCAGTTGTGACCAGTTGTCCAGCTGGCTTACTTTTCAATCCACAACTCTTGGTATGTGATTACCCAGAATCAGCTGGATGCGGTAATGGATCCAATGGTAATAACGGCAACAACGGCACACCAGAAGACAGTGAAGAAGAAGTGCCGCCACCTGGTGGTAACGGAGGAAACGATAATGAAGAAGAAAATCAAGCTGTTGGTGAATGTCCCGCTGAAGATGGTGAATTCGTAACCTTGCTACCCCATGCAACCGATTGCACGAGGTTCTACATTTGCGATAGAGGAACTCCAGTTGTGACCAGTTGTCCAGCTGGCTTACTTTTCAATCCACAACTCTTGGTATGTGATTACCCAGAATCAGCTGGATGCGGTAATGGATCCAATGGTAATAACGGCAACAACGGCACACCAGAAGACAGTGAAGAAGAAGTGCCGCCACCTGGTGGTAACGGAGGAAACGATAATGAAGAAGAAAATCAAGCTGTTGGTGAATGTCCCGCTGAAGATGGTGAATTCGTAACCTTGCTACCCCATGCAACCGATTGCACGAGGTTCTACATTTGCGATAGAGGAACTCCAGTTGTGACCAGTTGTCCAGCTGGCTTACTTTTCAATCCACAACTCTTGGTATGTGATTATCCAGAATCAGCTGGATGCGGTAATGGATCCAATGGTAATAACGGCAACAACGGCACACCAGAAGACAGTGAAGAAGAAGTGCCGCCACCTGGTGGTAACGGAGGAAACGATAATGAAGAAGAAAATCAAGCTGTTGGTGAATGTCCCGCTGAAGATGGTGAATTCGTAACCTTGCTACCCCATGCAACCGATTGCACGAGGTTCTACATTTGCGATAGAGGAACTCCAGTTGTGACCAGTTGTCCAGCTGGCTTACTTTTCAATCCACAACTCTTGGTATGTGATTACCCAGAATCAGCTGGATGCGGTAATGGATCCAATGGTAATAACGGCAACAACGGCACACCAGAAGACAGTGAAGAAGAAGTGCCGCCACCTGGTAGTAACGGGGGAAACGATAATGAAGAAGAAAATCAAGCTGTTGGTGAATGTCCCGCTGAAGATGGTGAATTCGTAACCTTGCTACCCCATGCAACCGATTGCACGAGGTTCTACATTTGCGATAGAGGAACTCCAGTTGTTACCAGTTGTCCAGCTGGCTTACTTTTCAATCCACAACTCTTGGTTTGTGATTACCCAGAATCAGCTGGATGCGGTAATGGATCTAACGGTAATGACGGCAACAATGGCATACCAGGAGGTAATGAAGAGGTACCACCGCCTGATGATGGTGGGGAAAGCAATAATGGGGGAGAAAACAATAATGGAGGAGAAAATCAAGCTGTTGGTGAATGTCCCGCTGAAGATGGTGAATTCGTAACCTTGCTACCCCATGCAACCGATTGCACGAGGTTCTACATTTGCGATAGAGGAACTCCAGTTGTGACCAGTTGTCCAGCTGGCTTACTTTTTAATCCACAACTCTTGGTTTGTGATTACCCAGAATCAGCTGGATGCGGTAATGGATCTAACGGTAATGATGGCAACAGTGGCATACCAGGAGGTAATGAAGAAGTACCGCCGCCTGATAATGGTGGGGAAAACAATAATGGGGGAGAAAATAATAATGGAGGAGAAAATCAAGTTGTTAGTGAATGTCCCGCTGAAGATGGTGAATTGGTAACCTTATTGCCACATGCATCCGACTGCACCAGATTTTACATTTGTAGTGAAGGCATTCCGTTTGTCCAACAATGCCCAGCTGGATTACTTTTCAATCCAGAACTTCTAGTTTGCGATTGGCCTGAACAAGCTGGATGTCAAGTTTAATTGCTAAATAATACCTTTTGTTTCAGAATGTAGTCAGTACAATGAAAGTCAAAAGATAATAAATCATGCATTATTTACATAATACTTGTTACTTATATTATTATTATTTATTTTTTCTATGTTCTATTATTTATATATGTAAAACAAAATATAACACACAATATTAGTATGGTTTTAATTTACCAAAATAGATTATTTAGAAACATAAAATGACACAGTACAACCAATATTCTATTTGCAATATCACTCTAAATTGTAACAATATACATACAACATATATACACGTAAACATATATACACGTAAATATCGTATATATACAAAAACATATAAAAGACATATATCGTGTTCGCCTAGTGTGTGGGCGGAAGATGATTACCTTCCTGAACAATTTAGAACAAAAGTTATAACAAAATAAAATATTCGCAGACAAGTTCTGCAAAACATATAATTATGTTTAAATATACAGAATGTTCGCTACATACAAGTTTCGTTTTTTAAATGGAACATTCTGTATCTGATTTTATAGTTATAATTCCGAAACGAAAATAAATAGTAACTTTTTTCGTCATTCTTTTCTATTTTGAGTCTATCAATACTAACTCGCAATGAATATAACTTTCTAATTAAAAATTCTTTAAAAAATTAAAAAGAAATGTTATTTTTAAACGATGTCCCTTAGCGCTCGATTAGAAAAACATTTGCTCCAATTGAAAAAGGTTTCTTGATTATTTCTAATTTATCTTTAAAAAATATTTGAAAGAATGCGTCATTAAGATAAATTTATGCAACATCACGTAGTCCATGAGCATATCAACCCACGATGCCATTAAAATTTTTCGAGAAATTATGGGTTTCATAATATACCAAAATATGGTTCACATTAGTTGCTGCCTTTAGCGGTCGATTTCCGAAATTAAAACTATTTTCAATGAAGTGCTCTTGGTTACTTTTATAGCCGAATTTTTTTTTAATCATCATTAAGGTTCGACAACCCAAAAGTAGGTACGTGTGATACAGTATTATTAAAAAATAATATATTCTTACCTTTTGTTGACGTCTTGGGGCAATACTATTTTGCCGCAGTGGACATCAAAACGTCAATAAAAGGTAAGAATATATTATTTTTTAATAATACTGTATCTCACGTACCCACTTTTGCGCGATACACCTCTGACATTGCACTCGTTTGTCGAACCTTAATCATCATTTACCATTGCTGAGACAAAGCCGCTGTTCATCCTTAAACGGAGACCCGGTATAATGATATTATATATATAACCATTTATAATGTATTGTAATGTTATTAATTTGCTAAATTATTTTCTCTAATAAAAAAAATATTTTCACGGTTGTAGATTCGGGAGTGTCTCCCAGACGATCTTTCGGCCATTTAAAAATTGTAAATTGCAAATAATAACATTTTACAAAAATCAATTGTTAAAATAAAGACTCACCTCAAAATTTGACGTTTACGCGCTCTTTCTGGTAATGCGTCACATAGTAAAACTTGAATAAATGTTGCACTTAAAGTAAAATTTGTACATTTCTGTCTTCTCTCAAAGCCGACTCGAAGTAAAGGGGCAGATTGTCGTGGCATCCCTTCGTTCCTTTGTTATCGATAGCATTTGTCTGGCAATATCATATTACAGCCTGTAATATGCCGTACGAGTTCGCGATCTATCTTCCAACTGTTTGATATTAGCAAATTTCGGCAATTGTACAATTTGTAAAACTATGATAAAAACAAAATAGAACTTATTCTGTACGTATTTGTAGGAAAATGTTACATTTAGGACGTGAAGAAAATAGAGCAAAGACGAGTTATATTACAGTTTTCCTGGAATTATAGTTGGCTGTTACCTTACAAAACTTTGGATCCGGAGAGAGAGAAACTTAAAGGCTATGTAAGCCACTGGAGAATACGAAAATGAAGTCAGAACGGCTTAACCCCGCCGGATTTTGATAGAGCGCTATTTAGCTGAATGTTTCTCCAGATGGAACTAATGACTAACGCTGGCCACGAGCGGTATCGCGCATCGGCGTAGAATCAGTTCGGACCGAGAGGAACGGTAGTATTACTTCGTCTGCGGAGCAGTACGGACATTTTCGCTGCCGGTCATTTGCGCAATTGTTTATCTGTCCTAGAAAAATTATGATTTCGTCAGCAGAACGACCGCGGTCGGACAAACTTCGAAAATTTATTGCAGAAATTCCAGACTTAATATATGAAGGTGCTAAAATTAAATGTGTAATCTGTAAAATCCCGTTAATGTGTTGGTCCAGACAACATTGTCTACGACACGTAAATAGTGAAAAGCAT
Organism: Dynastes maya; assembly: GCA_029619315.2. Classification (NCBI taxonomy): domain Eukaryota; kingdom Metazoa; phylum Arthropoda; class Insecta; order Coleoptera; family Scarabaeidae; genus Dynastes; species Dynastes maya. Next base: position 23,171,911 of record JAROYE020000010.1, on the reverse strand, counting down.
GTCTCAAAAGAAATTGCGTACGAGACAATGAAAAATTTATATTTAATTTATGCGTTACGTTTATCGCATGTAATATACCGTTTAATTTACTAGACAAGGAACCATTTATCTGCTTTTGGAATAACTATTCGGAGTGCAAATTACCAAGTCGAACATCGTTACGAAGAATTGTGCCATCTGCGTGCGAACATATTGAACAAAAAATAAAATCGGAGTTGAAAGATCAAGAATTGTGGTTATGTGTCGACGAAACATTCTGTCCTTAATGTAATGGCACGCAAATTGGAACCTCATCAATCGGCACCTTCAATTCTATTAGTCTCCAAACGAATACAACAGTGTACTGCCGAAGTAATTTCAAAGTTAGTGTTAAATACATTGGACAAGTTTGAACTTTCAACAAACCAACTCTTGATGTTAGTGAGTGATGGTGCTGCAAACATGCTTTCTGTAGGCGGGTCTCTTAAAAAGCATTCTGCTAATTTGTTACACATTACGTGTAAAATTCATGCTCTCAATCTTGTGGCGGATAGTATCAGAAAATGTTATCCTGAGGTAGACGCTTTAATAGGGCATACCAAAGCAGTATTTGTCAAATCACCGAAACGTATTCGCGAATTTCACAGACTGTGCCCCCGTATACCAGAGTCACCAGAACCTATTCTAACTCGTTGGGGAACATGGTAGCAGGCCGCGTTTTATTATCATAAATATTTTGACAATATTAAGAACGTAGTTTTACAATTCGATACAAAGGAAGCTGCCGCTATCCAGAAAAGCCAGTCGAAATTTCAAGATAGTCAGGTTAAAATGGATTTAAAAATCATTCACGACAATTACTTCGGGCTAGCAGATGCAATAGAAAAATTACAAAATCCTGCGGTGCCGTTAGAAGAATCTCTACAAATAGTGCAACATGTTCACGCACAGCTATGCGCGATTGAAGACGCAAAAAATGTTTCTGCTCTAGAAAAATTTGAGTGTTTTTGAGAAAAATTCTGATTTTGGCACATTAAGACACATTTGTGAAAGTGCGTCAACAGAATCGTTGTTATTTGAAAGATTATTTTACTTACGCAAATATTACGTCACTAGATGTAGAACGTTCGTTCTCTGCATATAAACGCATTTTTTCCTCACGCCGTACTAGTTTTGCCGAAACAACAGTTGAAACATATCTAATGTTGCAGATATTTAACAGACATTATTCACTTTGTGATTTCACGGAGGACTCTTAAAATGGTAAGTGTTTGAGCACGTGTTATTTAATTTTTATTTAAAAGATGAGCGAAATTATTTGCGGCAGCAAACATCTCTATTAGCAGAATAACTCTAGTGGAACGCGAGGCCTGGTCGACTCTACGCTACTGCGCGGTACCGCTCGTGGCCAGCTTTAGTTATTAATAACCGGTATACGGTCCCATATAACCACACTCTGTATACAGTTTTGCTTGTAGTTATAATTATAGATACATTTGGAAATCAATTAAATAAAAGTATGTAAAAGCACTTACAAGTAAATAAATAAGATAAATTTTAATTAAGTTTCATTCAAAAATATCATTTTGTTTGGCCAAAAAGAAATTGTAACTTACCTTTCGTGTTTGGTAATATCCATCGCTAGCGCGATTATATGCGTATTACAGCAGTAGAGTACTTATTGATGTTTACCACAACTCGAAACTATTTCTGGCAATCTTTGATAATTTAACACATTTATATATATACATGAACTTACGTGGATCATTGCGGTGGTACATGCGCAAACATTATTGAAGGGCACATCCTATTGACTTTTTTCTTGTTTACCAACAAAAATGTATACGTTTTTCGATACAAGCGTTAAAAAACATTAAAGGATAATAAAGTGATAACATCCACATACTGATTCATAGCAATAACAATAATATTTTTAAAGAATAATTCAGTAACACTTAGTAATTCTAGAGTTTGTGTTCTGGGTATTATACAACGTGTATACCTAGTGTGAGGGCGTGTTCAATTTAGGGAAAGAGTTTTCAACTAAAGAATATTCGGAGGCAAGTCAAGCACAAGATGAGTAGAGAAATAATAATTATATTTAAATATGTAGGATATAACTTTAGTTTTTTTAAATAGAACATTCTGTATATTGCTGCCTACCTAGCTACGCTTTAGAAATAACTTGACATTTTTACGAAATACCGATGTTCTTTAAGGTCCGTTATCTTAAACACCATACATCTTAGAGCGGTGATACAATTTTTATTCCAAAAACTATTTTTTGGAGTCTTCAGCAGTATGTCGAAAATTTATTATATGGATTAAACTTTCCAAGAAAGTCATCGAAATCGTTGCCAAAAAGGAACAGCTTGTCTATTTACAGGAATTTGATTAAGGAGCTGTTCACGATTTTTTTATAAACATTTTCCTATACCCAAAATGCGTCCTTTAATAAATTAAATAAGAAGCTAAGTAGGCAAATTTTTCGTTTAAACACATACGTAGAGTGCTGCGATGAAATAATATTTCATTAAACTGTTGTTTCTCTAAAGATAGCCATTATAAAAAGTCTGTGAGTTATTATTAACTTGGGCAAATAAGCGGTAACAGCCAGAGGCGTGGCGAGCGCATAAAAGTTTACACATAAAATAGAAGGTAAGAAATAAATTATAAAACGTGATGAAACACTTACCGTTTTAAAAGTCTTCCGTGAAATCACAAACAGGGTAACATCTGTTAAAGATTTGAATCATTAGATATGTTTCCACAGCTGTTTCAGTCAAGTGAGTACGACGTGCGGAATAAATGTTTTTTAATGCCGAAAACGACCGCTCGACATCTAGCGATGTTATATTTGCATATTTAAAATAATCTTTGAAACAACTTAAAACATCTTCACACGCATCTTCACAAATTTGTCTTAATATAAGAAAATCGGAGTCTTTCTCTAAAACACTTTCAAATTTTCGTATTACACAGCAATTTGTTTCGCCTTCTACAGCGCATAACTGCGCGTGAACATCATTCACAATTTGAACGGAATCCACTAGCGACATCGAAACATTTTGTAATTTTTCTATTCCCTCCGCTAGTCCGAAGTAATTGTTGTGAATAGTTTGTAAATCTCTTTTAACCTGACTATCTTGAAATATTTCCTGGCTTTCCTTGATTGCTGCAGCTTCTGTCGGATTGAATTTTAAAACTACCTTCTTTACTTGAGCAAAATAACTGTTGTAGTAAAACGCAGCCTACAACCATATTCCCCAACGTATAACAATCGGCTGTGGTGCTTCAGGTAAATCAGGACACAGTTTGTGAAATAGTCGGGTACGTTTCGGGGACTTTAGAAACACTGCCTTTGTACTAGCAATCAATGCATTTACTAGTGGAAAATATGTAGGAATCGTTTGTGCCGCAAGATTTAGAGTATGGATTTTACACGTTACATGTAAGAAATTACCACTGTGTTCTTTAAGAGATCGGCCCAAAGAACGCATGTTTGCGGTACCATCACTCATAAACATTAAAAGTTGTTTAGTTGAAACTACAAGTTGAAAACAAATTTGTTCAATGAGTTCAACACTACCTTTAAAATCTCATCGGTAGTACAATTTATAACTCTTTTGGAAGCAAGTAAGAAGGCGGATGACGGTCGATGTGGTTCCATTGTACGTATCATTACATTAACCACAGAATGTTTTTGACGATCTGCTGTTTCGTGGGGGGGCTGGTCGATTATGATACGACACGACAAATCATCATCACTCAGTTCAGTTTAGCATTGGATAGCGGGTAAGACGTGTTGATTTTATTGATATAGACGTAGTTATTTATTGTAGCTATTATTTAGTGTAGTACGTTTTGATTTTATGGATACAGACGTAGTTATTAATTGTAGTTTTTAGTGAACATGTCGAAGGCTAAAAAACCCTTTCAAGACATAGTAAATAAGTTTATTTCTGGCTTTCCCGATTTGTTTTACAACGGGAGTAAGATAGTTTGTAAAGTGTTCAAAATACATTTGATGTCAAATAAGAAGTGGAACTGTACAAGACACGTAAATTCCGCACAGCATAGAAAACGAAAATTGGGCATGCCACCGAGAAGTGCATTTTTTTATGTAATTCTTATGTTGATAAACTGTAATTTACCACTAGGCTTACTCGATAAACCACCGCCTAAGGACTTTTGGGACAAATACAATCCCGAGTTGCGGTTGCCAACAGAGAAAACGGCACGTAAGCATATTGCATTTGTACGCGATGACGTCGAAAAGAAAATGAAACGCATATTGAAAAAACCGTTTCTTTGGTTATGTGTTGACGAGACAACTGACTGTAAAAAAATTCAATTGTAAATGTTATGGTACGCATACTAGTCCCTAGTAAACCTACATTACCATTGTTACCAGCTAGCCGAAGACTACAAGAGTGTACTGCTGCAGCAATTACGAAGGTTGTACTTAGTACGTTGGAAAAATTTCAAATTTCGAAAGATAAAGTGTTGATGTTTATGAGCGATGGCGCAGCGATAATGCGTTCGGTAGCCCGTTCTCTTCTTGAACATGGTTGCAAGCGTTTACATTTTACGTGTAAAGTGCATGCTTTACATCTTGTGGCAGAAACCATTCGACAATGCTCTCCCGAGGTAGATGCATTAATAGCAAGTACAAAAAAAGTTTTTTTGAAATCTTCCAAACGCCTACGATCATTTCACACAGAGTGTCCTGGTATTCGTCAACCACGGGAGCCAATTCTTACACGTTGGGGAACATCGTTGCAGGCAGTTTTTTATTATGCTGAACATTTCAAAATAGTAAAAGCTGTTGTTGCACAATTCAATCCTGCCGAAGCTGTAGCTATTAAGGAGAGCCAGTCGAAATTTCAAGATATTTCCCTTGAAACAGATTTAAAAAATATTCGTCGCTACTATAAAGGATTAGCTGACGCAATAGATCAATTACAAAATAGATCGTTATCATTATTGGAGTCTCTGCAAATTATGGACGGAGTGCATACACAGCTACGCAAAATATAATCGCGTTTTAGAGAAGTTCGAGACTGTGCTACAGAAAGATCCCGATTTTAGCACACTAAAACAAATTTGTGATGGTGTATCGAATAATCCACTGACTAAGTACAAAAAGTATTTTAATCATGCATGTATAACATCGGTAGATGTTGAATGCTCTTTTTCAAAATATAAACTCATTTTCTCACCACGGCGAACATCGCTCACCGAGACAATTGTGGAAACACATCTAACGGTGTCAACTTTTTGCCACTCTTATCCATATGATGTTAATACTGATAATGGTGCTTCTAGTTTTACTGTTCCGTAGCCAAGGCTGCTTAAAAGGGTGAGTGTTTCACTACTTTTCACATATTATAATTATGTATTAGTTCTGTTATTTTTTTTTCTATTTTCTTATTGTTTTTGTATACTAGGCAGGTACGGCCATGGCACGGCTCCCTGTTACCGGGCTCTAGTCATGAGGCTTGTTTCTGCAGAAATCTAGTCAGACGCAATTTGATTTACCAAAAAAAGGCTTGTTTCGGAAGAAATCACAAACTAGTCATACGCAATTGGATTGGCTAAAAGATCCGGAACTATTTTCTGACTGATTTCACGACAACTGATTGGCTCTGATTTGTGATTTCTGCAGAAACAGGACTATGATTTCACTTTACTGTGCTATTAAATGGTGTTAAATTCAACTATGAATATTTATTACTTAAAATTTTGCTATATAGTAATCCTATTCAATATATTTATCATACCTCGGCTTCAGTTACAAATGTCAATTTTTACTGGCACACAAATTTTACTCCAAAACAATTGTCTATCAATCGAAAATTGTTTGGGTGAGAATCAAAATCGAAAGCCTTCAGACAACGTCTTCAAAAATACTATAATCAGTTCAAATGCAATTATAGAACCAGATAAACAACACCGCATATTACATCACATCGAACTATTACGCAAATCCTGCACATTTAGATTCTACAAACTTTTATAATACGACTGTAATGTCTGGCGTAGATCCGGAATCCGTCATATACATACACACATACATACATAACTCCAGCTTTTCGGGTCAGCAGATAAGATAATTTAGCGTATATGCTTTCTGTCTGCAACGTATTATTTTATTTACTTCAAGAAGTAGATTATGGGGAATATCTTTTACATCCGTCTTGTAGCAACCGAGAGCGAGTTTAATTTACGTTTTAATTAGCTATGATAAATAATGTCTTGATCATATTATTTTTCATATGTTTATCATTATTTTGGAAAGAACGAGGCAAACGTAAATCAACGGATTAGTATATGAAGCACAAGACGTCATCACTTTTGATTTGTTGATGGCTTTCTTTCACCAAATACAGTGCAGTACGGATATAGTGAACATGAAAAATGCATGGGTTCACTATTACACCAGTTTGCAAAATTTGTTACGAGATGATTTCTTAAGAAATAAGTGTTCTTGAATCAATTTTTTTGAATATACTGGTACATCGCGTAGTTGCCGCAAAACATTTTGTAAGGTAATATAATTAGGGTTACTAGCCCGGTACGCACTTGCCCCGTTTGACGGTACATTGTTGTATTTAATTTTTGGTCAGCAACCTTCAAGCATACCGTAGTCCGGGGTAACTCTGGGATTGGTGCTGTGACTTTGGGACAGAGGGTAATTTATAGCATTGGCTTGAAATTCGAAAGGCGAAAATTACCCGCTGTCCCAAAGTTACACCCCCAGTCCCAAAATTACCCCGATCTACGGTACCTAATTGCTCACATGTTTACCATAACGTGATAGATGTGATATATCGGTATATCGGCTTTTCTCTAAGAATTATACAATGCGAAAACAGTGATAATGTCAACAATCCCTAGATTATAAAATTTTTAGCTTTGTTTTTCATCTTCCACTATTAATCCAAATAAAAAAGTCTTCATATTTTATCCATCAACAAGTGTTTCTAACTTAACTACTAGATTAGCTAAACAAGCTTAGATGAGATAGCTCTTTCACACGAATTTACTCACTTTGAATAGGTATGTATCGTAAAATTGTGTGGCTTTAGCCACAAGCGTTGACTTTGGCCATTTTTCAATATTTGCTTTATTTATGCACAATTACGTTATAATAATACTTATTGGCCAAATGTGATTTTTTACTGTTTCTATAGATTATATTGGTCTAAAACAAAATTATTGACACTATACAATTTGCTTTTTAGTTCCTGAAAAAATGAAATAAAGAAATTTATGAAAAACGAGCATTTCTTACCTTCAAAAACTTTATTCGTAGGTGAATGAAGAGGCGGCATCCATGATTTTCATGTGGAAATACGAAATCATAAAACCTTTAGGAAGCTTCATGAGTGGTCGCCGTAAACTTAAACTTGTAGGTTTTGCCGCCAAAGGGTGGCCAAAGTCGCCCACAACAAAATTATTAATTTAGGTCTGACTTTGGCCACCACATGGTTTTCCTGTTTGCCACTTGGTAATTGAGTGTGTATTTGTTTATTCCAAGAAGCTTCAAAATCTAACAGGTTTGGTACTGATTTGATCATAAAGACACCTCTCCAATCCAAGCGAGGTTTCTTCAAGACACCGGAAATGGAAAATTACTCTTAAACTCTTCTAAACTACATTTTCGAATGTGTTTTTCTTTAACAAAAAATGTTGTTTTTACTTTGCAATTAAAACCGTTATAAAACATTTCGTTACTTTATTTATAATAAACTAGATAATAGACCATAAAAAGGATGTATTTTTGACTTATTTCTATGTCCAATACCTATGCTCTTGCGTTTTCTAAATAAAACAATGCGTGGCCAAAATAACCCAACTTGGTCGTCTGACTTTGGCCACCCTTATTTTTTTTTAAATATGTATTTAGGAAACTTACTAGATACTCCGAGCAGTACATGTGATAGATTTGACAGCATTTTGAATTCGTTTGGCCTAACCCAGGTTATCGATTCACCCACTAGAATTGGAATAAATTCTCTCTCTCTTCTAGATGTTATCATAACCAGCACTGGTGTTACACGATGGGATGTAGTAGATCTGGGTTGTGTATCTGATCACTTTCTAGTTCATGCAGATTGTGATGTTGATTTTGCGGCAGTGCCGATGCCTGTCACATTAACTTACCGCTGTTTTAGTTCTGTTAATGTGGATCATCTTTATGTTGATCTACTGTACATGAATTGGGACCCTATTTACTATTTTAGTACAATAGATGAAATTGTCGGGTTCTTTAATAGTAACTTGTTGGCATTATTTGACTTTTATGCTCCTTTAATATCTGTACAAATTAAAAAAAATATCTTGTCCATGGTTAACACCCAACTTACGCCTGATGATGGACCTAAGGGATAGTGCTTTACGTCGCGCCAAACGTACTGGTTCTAGAGCCGCACTTGATTATTATAGGCAACTGCGTAACCTTACTAATAATGCAGTCAAGCGTGAAAAAATAGCTTATTTAGATTTCAAATTCCAAAATAATAACCTAGGTGTAGTCTGGAATGATTTAAAAAAACTTAATATTCTTAAGAAAGTTACACCTACTATCCCTACTTCCCTACGTAACCCTGATGCTATTAATCAGTTTTATGTTAACTCTATTAAAGGTACATCTGCGGATCCTGACCTGCTTGATTTCTACACAAACAACAAATTTTCCATGTCTGTTGATCCGTTTTGTTTCCGACCCGTTTCAGAGGAAAAAGTTATGTTGTTGCTCTCGTCGATAAAATCTAACAGTTATGGTGCGGATGGCATTAATATCTCCATGTTACGTCTTTGTTGTCCTTTTCTGTTGCCATATATTACATACATTGTAAATTTCTGTTTAGTTGAAGGAGTATTTCCGTATATCTGGAAGGAAGCTATCGTAGTTCCAATTCCAAAGACTGCCAATTCAGTAGAATATAAAGATCTTAGACCCATCAGCATCCTTCCGGCTTTATCCAAGATTGTTGAGAAGGTAGTAGATCTCCAAACAAGGGAGTTCTTAGAATTACATTCTGTTTTGCCGCCCCAGCAATCTGGATTCCGACCTCGTTTCAGCTGTGCGACTGCTTTGGTGTCTATTGTAGATGATATTCTTTCCAACATTGACGTGAGTAGGGTCACTGTATTGGTATGCCTCGACTATTCCAAGGCTTTTGACACAGTAGACCATGAATTGCTTCTAAGCATACTGAAATACATTTGCTTCGGTAATGAAGCTGTTGCATTCTTTAGAAACTATTTTACTGGCAGAACACAAAAAGTTAAAGTTCACGGCGCTACGGTCTCTAATAGCATTCCTTTGGCTAGAGGTGTTGCACAAGGCAGCGTAGTGGGGCCTGTGTTGTACACCATCTACACCTCGTTCCTTCTCAGTAATTTAAGGTACTGCAAGCACCATATGTATGCCGACGACGTGCAAATTTATTATTCCTTTGCAGTATCTGATGTTCATTTGGCGGCGCAAAGAATTAATGAGGATCTGAAACTTGTTTCTGAAACCTCCCTAAAGCATGGATTAAATTTAAATCCTAAAAAGACAGCAGTACTGGTACTAGGGCGTCCAGCAGCTCGGTTAGGCGTATCAAACAAGCTGAAACTTATATTGAACAACTGCCGGCTTCCGTTAATGCAGTCAGTGAAAACTTTGAGTGTTGAACTGGATGGTGATCTGAGATTTAAGAAACATGTTACTTTGTTGCTCGGGCTGGCTTATGCAAAACTTAAGGTACTCTACGGTAGCAGGGAGTATCTGAGCCCTAGGCTGAAGAGAGTGCTGTGCGACGCATTGGTACTTTCTCATTTTAATTATTGTGACACTGTGTATGGCCCATGTTTAGACTCTATTGATACAAGACGAATACAGAAAGCGCAAAATGCTTGTCTTATCGCTATATCAGCGTACATATGTATATAGCTAGCGTATATCTACATATATATGTATGTACGCTGATATGGCGATATGGCTAATATTACATTTTCCGAATCGGTATATATATATATATATATATATATACACAGACATATTGAGCAATTATATGTCGTAATATTGATAATCCAAATTCCATAATTCCGCAAAAATAGGTAATATTATCTCAAATTATTCTATGTTTTTCTAATTTCCACGAATAATATATCCTAAACAACAATTCTAGAACACTAATCCACAAAATCGATGTCATTGTGTTTTTAATTTCTATAGCGTTTTTAAAAACAAACGATTAAGAAAATAATATCTCGAGCTTTATCCTTGCTAATTTTAAGAATACTTTACCTGTCATATATTTTAGAGGCACATTGACTTTAATTTGTTCTATAGAAAATGATCAACGCTACATTTTTCTTTTGATTACTGTTTTATGTACAATACACACATACGTTAATTGAAGTTCTGGATAGTTTAAAGATTATCAAGCGGATCCAAATTGTAACTTTCTCCAGAAAGGGATTTGAAAACTAAATTTTAGGGAATCTGATGTATCTGATTTTTACAGTTCCATATCAGGCAAAAAATAACACTGTTTAATCAATTCTCGTGGAAAATCGTAGTGCATTAAGACCGTTATGATTATGACTATGAACAACTGTTAATCACACTAATGGAAAACGTTTTGAAACATATCAGATTTTCACATGCGCATACTAACAAGGGAACATCCCGAACCCGTAAATTCCAAAAAAATTTAAACTTTGTGGAAAAGTAGTCCTCACCCCAAGATGTTCGAAGCCATTTTCCTTATCGGCCCAATTTCGTTTTAAGAGGGCGAAACCACCCCTGAAATTTTACTTGATTTTCGGTTTTTTGAAAATAATTCGATAACGATTGGACCAAATACATCAAAGTTATATATTAAAATAATCGTCTCTTTAAGCTCTATTACATATGTGAAAATAACAGTATTTCTATTTAAAAATTTGGTGGTGCCTTCCCCCGCCCCTTCATGAATGAACCTATTCAAATGCCATAATGTGGATGTTATACAGCCCTTCAAGCAGTTTCAAAAACGTACTTCACTTTTTGTAAAATAATTATTAGAAAAGGATAAAACTTGCCTCACGATGCGTCGCTTTATGTAATTGTCAATGCCTATGCAAAACAAAGATATGTTGAAGGCAATCCTCAGATATTGTGTGAATAATGTATTATCTTCGATGTGTATACGTATTTCGGATATCTCTATTACTGACTCACAATCAATGTGATTGAATAATTTATGCAATGAGTTTATTAATTCTTTAAAATTCGATATATGAATTTGTAAATTGGTAATGATACTTGTGAAGGCAGATATAGTGCGACGACAGCTGTACATACATATAATAACAATGATAAAGTATGAGTTATACTTATAATAAGTACAATAATCTTTAATGTGAATAATAGTTAATATGTAATAGTTTAAAATTGTTGATTTGTTTGGATAAAAATAAGTATATAAGAAAAAGTCTCTTTTGTAACTTTTTAATACTGCATCTGACTGTGAGAATTAGAATACTGATTCAACAATGGTAGTAAATGTAGTTCGATTACTAATACTGACATTTAATATCGCAAATGATAATTGTCCAAGTTTTCAACAGTGAAGAAAGTGAAATGCACGACGTATTGAAGAATATATTAATTAGGTCTCGGGACGATACAACCTTTGAAGTAGATAACGACGTAACGCTAGAATTCTTGCAAGAATTTATGCCACATTCTGTAGAATTTGTTGATGATAGGGAAGAAGTCTTAGAAATTATACAATTTGCAGAAGAAGAATGTGCACCAGAAGAAGGAGATATTGTCGATTTAGAATATAAGACAAAAGCTGTTACCTTCTGGAAATCTGGGAAAAAACGACGTTCATTTGAAGCTGTAAAATATAGATTTAAGAGAGTAAAGTCTTTACAACAATTATATACATAAGTAAGAAACTGCAGGCCAATTTTAAGACATTTTTGTATTCACAATTTTTTTTTTTGGCTACAATTCACGACCTAGATCTTCGTAAATGGGCTATGGAAGCCAATGAAGAAATCGGATTAACAAATTTCAGAGCATCCCCACATTGGTTATGGAACTTCAAGAAAATATACAGGATAGTTTCTAGAAAAATTACCAAATTTATAACCCGTTCATATGGTACAGACACGGCAGAGTTAAATCAAATCTCGTCGGCCTTCGTACAAGAAGTAAAACCTTATATTGCGAAGGTAGGCTCTACTAATACATTCAGCGCTGATGAAAGTGGATTCGATTTGGAGTTGCACTTTCGCCGCACGTCAGCTCCACAGGGATCGAAAGCAATTGAAAGTATTGTGCAATTTATATTCGCTACAACACACAGCTATACCATACTTCCTACAGTATCCGTAGAATCGATGTTCCACGCAGAAAATATTTATGTAACTGCTTCATCATCCGGAAAACTAACAACAGCATTATTCACGGAATGGTTCACAAAGGTAGATCTTCCAAATACAGGATCTCAAACAGTTTTATTGCTAGATTCGTGGACTGGTCATTGTCTATCTAACTTAAAAGACCATATATCGGCCGACAAGAATGTGAACATCCTCACAATACCAAAGAAAACCACTGGTATGATACAACCCCTAGACGTCTATGGATTTCGTTTGGAAAAATTTTGTTAGGAAATTATCTGATATTATACTCTTAAACAATTTGCATAGGCGTAACAACATTATTAAATTACAGTCTTTAATGCACAACCAATTATCTTCTTCAAAATATCATAATTTATTTGCTTATGCATGGTACAAAAGTGATATATTGCGGACCGGCCAAATCGTTTCAATAATCCTGTCACTTTTGCCTTCACAGAAGATTTTCAAATTCCATGGCGATGTTCCATATGTGGAGCGTGTGCAATACGGTGTTCCTGGTGCAACAGTTTTTTGTGCTTTAAACATTTTTATGAAGAAATGCATTATCATACAAATTAAGTAATTACTAGCGTGTATATTATATATACACATGTATACATAAGCCATATATTACGAAATAATGTGTATTTTATCTTAGTTTGAATAAATTTTTCTACCACTATGAATTGTAATATCGACATCCGAAAGGCATGCAATATTATTATATTAATTCATTTTTATCTATATTCTTGTTTTCTAAAACATATCTATCTAAAAACATCAACATTTATGTTACATTCTTTCACAGTCTCTAAAGACGACATAAATATCATTTTCCTCAATTTTTAAAAAAATGTTTTACAAAAAGTGAAGTACGTTTTTGAAACTGCTTGTAGGGCTGTATAACATCAACAATATGGCATTTGAATAGGTTCGTTCGTGAAGGGGTGGGGGAAGGCACCACCAAATTTTTAAATAGAAATACCTTGCTATCTTCACATATGTAATAGAGCTCAAAGAGACGATTATGTTGATATAACTTTGATGTATTTGGTCCAATCGTTATCGAATTATTTTCAAAAAGCCGAAAGTCAAGTAAAATTTCAGGGGTGGTTTCACCCTCTTCTTCGAACATCTTGAGGCGAGGACTACTTGTCCACAAAGTTCCAATTTTTTTGGAATTTACGGGTTCGGGATGTTCCCTTGTAAGTATGAAACATAAGAAACGAGGGAATTTGTGAGCATTTCATTTATTTTATTGATGTAAATCATTCCTTAGAAACTCTAGTTTTGGGTGTGAAGCAAATTTTTCATTGTTATTTAATGGTTGTTCATAATAATAATTCGAGCTATTGTTTCCATACGTTTCGGTTTAAATTTTTTTTCTTTTTTATTTCAGAATCCAGTTTTTATTTGAAATGTTTAGTTTCCTATTTTAGACAGTAAGATTTACATAAGTATGGTACGGTAACCCCTACGCCAGGTAAGTATAGGGCGTAAGGGTTACCGTGATCAACAAGGCGGTTTCCCCAGAACGAGGCCTTTCCATTGCACTACCGTTGGATTGACCCCTAATGCGTTTAGTTATATTAAAAAAGAATTTTGCGAGTAAAAGGACTTTTTTATCAACCTTTCTTCCTAATATGAACAACTCGCAACGAGTCACCATTGAACATCTATTGCTTTTGTAGCCATGTACCACTTACAATGTGTTGTAGCCTACAGTGAGCAGTTTAGACGTGTTCAGTATCTATACTGGAAGGGGTACGCCGCTCTCCTCGGCTCTAAATTTATTCTAGTGATTGCAAAAATTACAATTTGTAAGAATACCTAATTACATAGAACATAAATATTGCTGTAAGAATAAAAGACTATAATAGATGGTAATAGTAAATTTATTTGAATAATTGATTACATAATGCAAGTACTACTCATGTTGTACGGGTTTTTTAATTAAAATATATAAATTTAAAAAAACTAAAAAAAGTGTAGGAACTCCTAAAATTACGATATATTGTCATTTAAAATATTTCTCTTGTTCGTAGTTATAGATAAAATTTCACCGTGGTACTATTTTAACCATACACAGGTAAAAAATGTGGCTGTATGTAAACGCTGTTTAAAGAAAATTAAAGCATGTGGTTGAAGTACCAGCGGTTTACACAGCTTTTGCTGACTTCTGAGAGTCAGCAAAAGCTTGAAAAGAGAAAAAGAAAAACTATATATCATTCCGAATGAAAATATTAATCTCAAAACTGACGAAGATTCCCGATCAAAAATTACTTCATATATTTTAAGAAAACAACTGACAAATCTTTCCCTGCCATTCCATTCACTAAATTTTGTACATCACAAGATTTACGAATGCTGTTAATCGCAAATAAACATTCCATCTTCGAATATTGAAACAGTTCACTAAAACCCTTACCACAACACTTAATTCGTACTGGACGCACGTTTCGATAGCCAAGCTATCATCATCAGCAGCAAGACTGAACAGTTCAGTCTTGCTGCTGATGATTAAGTGTTGTGGTAAGGGTTTTAGTGAACTGTTTCAGTGTTCCAGTGCCACAGTTTTAGAGTACCCGTTTAGTGTGAAAGATCTTCGAATATAATTAAAAAAATAGTCTTTAATATGCAGATACAATTAAGAAACAAGTAGTAAACGAAATATCACAACATAAACTCAAAGTATTTAGTTTAACGTTAGATGAGTGGATATTTGTTAAGGATCGTCGATATATGAACATTAATGTTTTTTGGAATCTTGGATTATGTCGTATTCACGGATCTATGCCCGCCGATAAATGTTTAACTCTCATTAAAAATAAATTACAGGACTTTGATATTTTTTCAAAATATATTTTTGAAAATCAATTACTACAGATGGAGCTTCAATAATGAAGAAAGTAGGAAAACCGATCAGTACGAACCATCAGTTTGAAAAATAAGAGGGAAATACATACAAATGGTGTATGATTTTTTACTAACCTGTAAGAAAGAGCCTTTTGCGCAGCTGGTTTAATTTGTAGCAAGATTAGATCACAATTAGGGGATCCTAGTCTTGATAAACTATGCTTTTTGCGCTCGTCTTTTCAACGACTTTTGAACGACAGAAGCTAGCGTTTAGCGATATCACATATGTTATACTTTAACTTAAGAAATATGACGATAAGCAGCAATAAAGGTTTTGTTAATCTGTTTTTGTTGCTGCGCAAAGTTGGCTAGAAAAGAGCGCCAAATTGTTTCTTATGGCGCTAGACTGATCTAAAGAGCTCGTTGCTGAGCAAGGTAATCATAACAATTGCCAAACTGTCAAATCTCAATTTCAAAAGCGTAAATTATTATTTTCTCTCGTTTTAACTTGTTTTAATTGTTATTATTTCTTTACTTTATCGAACTTTATTGCAATTAATTAATTATGGTAAGTTTGTTTAAATATGTTAGTTTTTGATAGACAATGTCTGTTTTTTAGGCTTTTTGTGCAGTTACTTTTATGATGGCTTCGGCATGAACCATGCAAAATTGCTGGGTCCATTTTAATACTATGTAAAACTGGCAACAATTATCTCCTTATTTGCCATGGTTGCGTAACAAATTGCACAATAATGTAAATCATATTATCTTCTGTTAAAGCAGTTCGCCCTGTAAATTTTATACTATCTATCCTTAGCGCAAAGTTCAAATATTTCCAGCTGTACAAGGGCAGTGTTCATTATGTCAACAATTACTACGAAGTGGTAATAATTGTTGCCAAATTCACCGAATATTAAAATTGGGTTCTTGGTGGTTATCTTACGTAGTCCATGCAGAGGCCATTGTAAAATCAACAAGATAAAAAACTAAGACTTAAGCATATTGCCAACCAAAAACTAACAAATTTAAACAAACTTACCACAATTAATTAATTACAATAAAGATGAAACAGCAATTAACAAAAGAAGTTAAAATGACAAAATAATAACGAGCACAAAGAACGAAGGTATAATAAATGCAGGTTATAATAACAACAAACAAGAATAATTTACGCTTTTGAAATTGAGATTTGACAGTTGTTATGATTACTTTGCTTAGCAACGAGCTCTTTAGATCAGTCTGGCGTCACAAGAAACAATTTGGTGCTTTTCCTAGCCAACTTTGCGTAATAACAAAAACAGATTACCAAAACCTTTATTGCTGCATATAGTCATATTCCTTAACTCAAAGTATAACATATGTGATATCGTTGTATTCGTCCTTCGATTACCTTTCCAAAAACGTAAAAATATACGGTGTTCTCACTCCGTCTAGAAACTAAGACAATTTGAAATTTAAAATTAGGCGTGCATGTAATTCCATTACAATAAACATGATCACAGGAGCAACTTCCAGGAAACTAATTGCTCGATTTGAAGCGTGGGTTGCGTCGAATAGTGGTCATTTTGAATAATATCTGTGATTATTTTTATGAATTATTAATGTATTTAATGTTTCTTTAACTTTTTATAAGAAATTATTGATATGATTATTTTGTATTAAATATTTCTTCAATGCAATTTTCGTTTATACCGTTACATTACTTTAGTCATAAAGTCAAAAAGATGGCGAGGTGCAATTTAAAAAAAGATAGTTTGGGGGAGGTTTCTTGGAGGGTGGTTTACTAGGGTTAGATTTAAAAAGTATACCTTTTATGATTCTGCAAACCATTTCCGACGACACCTTGCTCGATCTTATATCTCTATAAATAAGGAAGATGTCGCTTGTAATATTTAATTTGGGACACCCGGTATCGTTGAATTAAATAATCTTGTATATGTGAAAGTGATATAAAAGCCATAAGCAGGCTACAAGTAAGTGCTTTCATAAGCGAATAATCAATTTCTAGTATTAAATTAATTGATTTTAAAATATTTTTGCGCCAAATTTCAATCCCCACTGTCAGCGATAACAAGTCACTAGGAACACCAATTATTGAATTAAAACAACAAACCTGTACTGCATATTTTTATTTACGTTTTTTAATTTTTATTTTCACAGATTCTCGATTGCATTTTTAAAATTTTTCTTTTAAAGATTCATTGTCAATTTACAAACAACAAACACTCGAATGCCACCAAAAAGGATAGTAGTAAACAACAATAACAATCGTTGGTGTTTCACAATGTCTCTCGAGAAAACAAAAGTAATAATAGACGACAATTAATGGACAATGCTCTCGGAAGATATCCATAAGTAGATTGATTTCATCTTGTTTTCGGTTGATTATTCAATAATATTTATAGTACATTATTTAATAGATAGATATAATTTTTGTATAATGTTTATTATAATTTACGATGTCTTCATCGTCTAAAATATAGAAGATTCGATTACAATTATTACCCATTAGCATAGGTAACTGCAAAAGTATAAGAATTAATTAATAATTGTTAATAGTTGTCCATTGATAAATTTTATATTTTGAGTTGTGTGTATAAAAAAAATAATGGAGATAACAAATGCAACAGTAAACAAAAAAAAGAATATTAATAATAACATACACATACAACAAAATAATTATGACAATATCGAACAGATACTAAATATATGTGATGTACAATTTTTATTTTGCTTTTCATATTCCTTGAATCATTATTGCACTATTTTATCATCACTAACATTATTTATTACGTTTACAGTTAGAGATATTTAAAAAATAAATCATTTTGAGCATGAGTTTTCATCGAACGCTCAGTAAACTTGTAATAGATCCACCATTATTCGTTTCAAATATTAATTTTCCGTAGTAAATTAATTTATAAAACCAAAGGTGGATCTTGAGTCCTCAAATATCCATGGCAAAGCAATAAAATGAGATGTCCTTTTCTGTTTGAGTCGATTTAATGCCTAGTAAAACAGTAATCCTATTTAGTATGACTATATCACTGATATATATATACTTTTTATATATTTTTTATTTTTATATATTGCCTCATATCGATTCTAATATACTACCTTTTTTTTTTTATTCAATTTTTCCTTTATAAAGATACTTAATATGTTTAGGTTTATGTACGCGATGCATACACGATTCTTGTTTTTTAATAATCAAAATGTATACGAATATACTCAGAGACGAACGCCGCTGTACGTCGACCAGTGGCGTTCGTGAAGATCTATCTTGTAATTTCATGTAAAATTTGTAGTTTACGGTTATGTCACTCTAATTTGAACATATTGCAGGTGTCAAATTAATCTTTGCGATTATGTATCTTACTGAATTTTTCCACTAACATATTTAGAGTGAATACGATTACAACGAAAATTATAAAATAACGGGATGGTAACATGAATGGGGGAGGATGCATCGATACTTATCTTACAAATAAACGGGATTTATACTCCACAAAACTTAAATTTTTCGTTTCAAAGTACAAAAATTTATATGAAATATACGTAAAAAAAAATAAAAAAAAACTATCAGAGATTTCTTGTTCCAACTGAAATGTTCGATTTTAATGTAAAAAATTTCAGACCACATTATATTATAAAACGTTGCATTTAATTTATAAAGCAAATAAATTCCTTTTATGTAATATAATACTTCTAATTTACTGCAGAATATTTTTAAGTGTCATAATTTGCTTATTGTTAATGAAATTGCTTGTGTACATGCATATATAAACTTAATTTGAAACACATACAAGTCATTTGTTGTATTATATCATTGTCACTATGTTCTTCATGCTCTTTTTAAACTCGATCTCAGTATGTCCCAGACTAAGTAACGTTATCATAGGTATCTTTCTTCTTATTAAGTAGAAATTTGTTTAAATCGGCGAAATTGTGCAGTTTTGAATGCACAACTTCGCTAATTTAAAGAAATCCCTACATTTTATAATAACAAAGATACTCAGCCATGAACAAATTGCAGAGCATGCAAAGGTAAACCCTTGCATTCCTTGCTTAAATCATAGTATAGAATCAACAATTTTATAGTGATATATAGTTGCTGTTAGAAGTATCGTATTGATATGATTTACCCAGCACTCCGCAACCTCCTTGTGACTATGAATCGAGCTTAAAAAGTGGAATTAACAAATTATCACATATAAAATAATTGGTCTAAAATATCTTGTGTATAATTACATAACGTACTTGTCAATTTGAAACGGACATTTGTTTTCTGTTTTTTTTTTTTTTTGGGATATCCGACATAGTTACAATATAATAGTTTGTCATAACAAATTTGCTTCCTTAACAAAACCATATGAAGATATTCTAATCGGCTTAATTAATTAATTAAATATACATAAATTATTCTTTCATATAATTAGCTATTATCGTCATAATATGTTACTGACTGCTCTACCAAAATGTGTAACCTCCGTCTGAAGCGCCTGTTAAAAATGAACCCTTCTTCTGACCTAGGGCAACTTGATGTCCGGCCATTGCTGCCAACTGAGCTGTATTGGGCGGTACGCCAGGTGGCGCTGGCGGTATTACTGGTTGTGCGAGTCCGTCAAATCTTGCGCCACCATCGAAACCATTCTAAAATATTTATTTATATTATTAAAGTACTACGAGGATTGTTCAACGATTTATTTCAAATTCGTTAAATAAGAGTAGCTTTAGACCTTCTTTAACGTGCTTGTATTGAACAATCCTTCTATAAACACATCAAAAAAAGGGTGCCTAAAAACAATAGGCAAACAGATATAATTTTTTTAGAACATATTATATAGACTCAAGGATTATGCAAATTATGTTCGGAAAAAATATATAACGGAGTACACGATCCCCTCCCTCCTATATACCGGGTGTGTCAGGCCGAGTTAAGAGTGAAAACTACCAAAGACGAAGAAATGAGATTTATTGAACGAATATAGTATACCATAGTGCATTGTGTAAAATTATCTACAAATATACAGGCTGTTCCAAATTTCCACAACCGCCTTCCAACTTTTTTAAATAGATTGCTATATTTTTTATTGATTTTTTTGATAGCCACTTAAATTATCTTCGCAATGATATATGATTATGTGAATTTTCGATAATTACTTTTGGCAACATTGCAAATTTTGTCAACATTTTGACAGTTACTCTGACATTTTAAGACATGGCCTGAAAACAGATATATTGTCGCGAGTTGCTCATTTGCTATCAATTTAGGGACTAACACTTTATATGTATCAAGGCGGTATATTGTAAAAATATATACAAGGTGTTAAATATGTCGTTCAACATTTATCGAAATTCAAACGCTTTTTTTTCAATTTTTTTAATAGAACCTATATTTTTTGATATTGCCAGCAATTTCCTTGTAAAATTACCTTCAAAATGGTACCAATAACGTAATACTTATTTCCAGTACTTTCGAAGATATTACACTTTTATGAGAAATACGTTTGTAATATCCGATATGCGGGCATCTAATACAGCTAGATGGCCATGATTTTTAAACAAAATCAAATATCAAATGGTGCCTTAGATACTACGCGTGTTTATCGTCTTACTTACCATAAAAAATATTACATTGTTATATTTATTCGGAATACGTTCTAAGGTATTCTAAGGTACAATTCTCACCATATAGCGTAGAAGGCAATAATTAAGTACCACGTTTCTTTAACTTGGTTTTAAAATTGTGAGATAATAAAAACGGAACCATTTACCTCCATTTAATTGTTCTTTTTTACGCAAATTGTTTGGATTATGTTTAAGTAATAAGAAACCGCACGTAATACAAAACTATTATTATTTTCAGTTTCCAAAAAGCAATGTAGACTTAGATTTTTTTTATAATAAAATAATCTTAATTCAGAAGATGCTCAAATATGTCTCCATTCTGCTTGGTGCCTATTGTCAACCGTCTCTATACGGACTGGCCTACATTTTGAGCCAAGTTGTCCTCGTTTAATTGAAGAAATGCGTTTCTTACTCGCTGCTGCATGTTTTCTGCCATTGTAGGGGGTGTCGTGTAAACAGTTTTTATAGTAGGCCATAGAAAAACATCGCAAGGGGTATTCCACTGACATTCTTGATGCTAAGAGTGGATTTCTGATGCAAACGCCAAGAACAACTATCATGTCTATGAACTCTTCTTTCGAGAAATGAATTTTTAGTTAATGAAAGTTAGTAAAAGATAACAGCAATGGTATAATTGACAACAAGATTAAAGCACTACGTAATAACTAATGATGAACATATGTATAAATAATTCAAATTACAATAATTGAGCCCTAATAAAATTATAACTAGAGCAACGCAAACTGCGCTGAAAGACAGTGGCTGACGCATAAAAGTTTACACAAAATAAACACCGGGACAATTCGGTATAAGCGTCAGTATAACTGCGACTCGAAAGCCGATCTGTTGTGTATGCATCTTCGCTGTCGTATACTATATCGTAATTCTACGTTTGTTTTGAAAATGTTTCCTACGTCGCGAAAACGACCAAAGTTGGACACAATAAGAGAATTTATTGCAGAAATACCTGATTTAAAGTGTGATGGCGCTAAAATTCAATGTGTAGTGTGTAAAATAGATTTAATGTGTTGTAAATAGTGCAGGGCATGTTTCAAAAAAAAATTCCACGCGAGATTATGACAAATTTTAATTTAACTTATGTGTTTATTGCATGTAATTTACCATTTCATTTACTAAGGAAGAAAGCATACGTCTCGTTTTGGAATGAATATTCGGACTTTAAGTTACCAAGTGAGAGAACATTACAGAGAGTTGTGCCGTCTGCTCGTGAGCATGTCGAGAAAAGAATTAAATCGGAGTTGCAAGATAAAAAACTGGGGTTATGTGTGGACGAAACAACAGATCGTACAAAAAATTCTGTGGTTAATGTAATGGTACGCACAATGGAACCACATCGACCGTCACCCTCAATTTTACTAGCTTCCAGACGAATACAACAATGCACTGCTGAAGTAATTTCAATGTTGGTGTTAAATACATTGGAGAAGTTTGAACTTTCAACAAATCAACTGTTGATGTTTATGAGTGATAGTGCCGCAAACATGCTTGCTGTAGGTCGATCTCTTAAAAAACATTGTGCTAACTTGTTGCATATTACATGTAAAATTCATACTCTCAGTCTCGTAGCAGATAGTATCAGAAAATGTTATCCCGAGATAGACGCTCTAATAGTACATACAAAAGCTGTGTTTGTAAAATCCCCAAAACGGAGTCGGGAATTTTATAGACTATGCCCCGGTATTCCTGAACCACCACAACCTATTCTTACTCGTTGGGGAACATGGTTAGAGGCTGCATTTTATTATCTGAAATATTTTGAGAATATAAAGAACGTGATTTTAGAATTCGACCCAAAGGAAGCTGCGGCTGTCAAGGTAAGCCGCTTGAAATTTCAGGATAGTCAAGTTAAAACAGATTTGGAAATTATTCAGAACAATTACGTGGGACTAGCGGATGCGATAGAAAAACTACAAAATTCTTCGGTGTCGTTAGTGGAATCTTTGCAAATAGTGCAACATGTTCACGCACAGCTATGCGCGATAGAAGACGCAAGAAATGTTTGTGTTTTAGAAAGGTTTGAAAGTGTTTTAGATAAAGACTCTGATTTTAGCACATTAAGACAAATTTGTGAAGGTGCGTCAACAGAACCGTTAAGTTATTTGAAAGATTATTTTACTTACGCAAATATAACGTCACTAGATGAAGAACGTTCGTTTTCGGCATACAAAAACACTTTTTCTTTACGCCGCACTCACTTTGCCGAAACAACTTTGGAAACATATCTAATGTTACAAATATTAAATAGACATTATCCACTTTGTGATTTCACGGAGGACTCTTAAAACGGTAAGTGTTTGAGCACGTGTCACATTTAATTTATTTTGTGTAAGCTTTTATGCGTCCGCCACTGGCTTTCAGCGCAGTTGCGTTGCTCTAATTATAACAAACATTAAAATGCGATGACAGCAAAGAGAAACTATGAAAGATAATTTTATGTGGAAATTTTAGGCAGAGACTTAATGTTTCGTTAGATAGTCGTTTTTATTTGAAAATCATGGCCATCTAGCTGTATTAGATGTGCCGCATATCGAATATTACAGACGTATTTCCAAAAAAGTGCAATATTTTCGAAAATACTGGAAATAAGTATTACCTTATTGCTACCATTTTACAGGTAATTAATATATACAGGCTGTTCTACGAGCTCTATGACAAACTTTGACAGACTTGAAATAGCTGGGTTATTTCTCTATCACGTCACGGCTTGCTGCGCGCGACAGAGGATCTTAAACAATGACGACTAATCTTTATTAATTTAAAATTTTTCCGTCAACCGTTTACATTATTTAATTTGATTTAAAATTTTTCAAAAAACCCCCTCGCCTCTGTCGTAAACACTATCGAACTGCATTGGCGGGGCGCTATTTATTGACAAACCTAACCAGCTACCTTGGCGTAGCCCCATAGTTTGTTTGTGTCATTTTGATTATTCATTTGGCATTTAGTGTGAAAGTTGCGCCGTTGTATACTATATACGTACAGAAAATCTCATTTTTCCATCTTTGGTAGTTTTCACGCAAAACTTCGACGACACACTAATGGCGTACCCGGTAAATATTTTCCAAAAATAATTTGCATAACCCTTGAGAATATGCAATACACTACAAATTATATTCTAAAAAAAATTGATATCTGTAATAGTTTCCGAGATATTTACAAAAATTAAAAAATCGTGGACATTTTTTATTATTTATTCAACCGCAAAAAAAAAATGTGTTCTTATACCAAGGTGTTCTTTCAGTCTCTAGAATTTCATCTAAATTTTCGGGTTGCCGGTGACCCCTTGAGTTGGGGGCTTCACCGCAGCATACCGTTGCCTTAGTGAAAAAAGCGCGTAACTACATTAAAAGGAAATTTACAGGAGACCAAAAAAACTGTTTGGTTTTAATTTGATCACAATGTGAACTCTTGTTTCTCTTTTAGCGGCCATTATAGAATAATGTTAATGATTTTTGGAAAAAAATAATTCTGAAAACCTTTTTTCAGTTATTATTAAATGAAAGGAAGGAATGAAAAATGGTCCAAGTCCCACAAAATTCTATATTGAAAAATCACGCGACCGATTTCGTATTCAAAAAACACATCATCATGGAATCCAACAAAAGAAACATTATAATAATAGAAAAATATCATAATGAAAATAATTAAATTAGGAACGTGTGAATCAACTAATGAAATATTTTATGTTACAATATAACTGAATTAAGGATATAGGGAATATTCCTAAATTGTTTAAATAGTAATGAGTTATTAACGTTATTATTTAAGTTTATTTATTCCTTTTATATATATATTTTTTTTTAAACAATAGTTAAATTAGTATAACCTAAAATAATTGCATATAATTGTGCTACAACTACATACACATGTACCAAACGTATTTCACCTTTGTACTAGTCATTTAAATTAATGAACAAATTGTAAAAATCAAAATTAAAAAAATGGGCTAGCACACCAATGAAGTTTTTTTTTTAATTGTTTATAAAAATAACAAGACATACATCTATGATTGGTGGTGAAAATCGACAATGAAAGCCATGGAACAAATCCAAGTTGCGAACCACACAAGACAGAGCTCAAGTGCCCCAGAGAATTAGTTCTTGAACATATTCAAGAAACCAGACTAAATGCTTGCACCTCAAGAGGTGCCCCTGTTCAAGACTGAAAATGGCGGATCTAGACTTGCCAGTCGATAAATAGGCTCCGAAGCAACCGATAAGAAGCGAAGGACAGCTGACAGTGGCCAAACTTCAAATGGGATTAGAGCAAACCGCTGCAGCGCCTAGTTTAAAAAAACCCCTTCAAGGGAAGAAAGTGTGTATACTCCACTACGATTATCCAGAGGTGAACCTCTCAACGGACCAAATGAAGGCCATGCAAGAGGCAATACTCCTCAAGATCGTCAACACTGAAGGTGGGGCCGTGAAACCGAAATTTCTATGCCCTACCTTCAAGGCTTGCGGTAAATTGTGCAGACGAAGCCGCAGTTGGGTGGCTAAAGGCAAACATTGCCGCGCTGCAACTCTGGGAGGGAGCTAAGTTGAAAGCCCTAGAAGACAAAGAGCTGCCAAAGGCGACCATTATGAACGCCTGCTTCCTTAACAGCGTGGATGACAGCAATGAAAGAATCCTCAAGTTGGTCAAAGGCCAAAACGAAGGCCTTAACACTGATGAATGGAGGGTACTGAAGAGGGTGAAAAAGGGAAAAAGGGTTCATCTTACCATGGCAGTAGATTATCCCTCTTATGAAAACTTTGAGAAAGCCGATTTTAGGGTCAGCTACAAGTTTGGACAGATGACGATAAGGCCTAAGATCTCGAAGCCGAAGCCCAAGCTTCAAGAGACTCAGAAGGCCAAACAACAAGTCCGCGAAGGCCCAAGAAAGTCAACAGACGTCAAGGGCAAAGGGAGCAAAGGACTCAAGGATAAAGGCCAAAGGGAGAGTAAAGGCAGTCCTGTCCCTTCTCAAAAACAAGTAAAGCCCACTGTTAAAAATGATTAAATACGCAGTCATACAGACCAATATCCAGCATTGTAAAGTGGCCTCTGACGTGCTGGTGAAGGAATTCTCCAACCCTGATGTTAAGATTGCGCTAATTCAAGAGCCATACGTTTACGGAGGTCTAATTCGAAGACTAACAATACCAACGGGTAAGTGCTCGAGCAGCAGTGCTCGCCAAATCGTCTCTGTTGTCTACCTTTGTCCCAATTTATTTCCAGAGATTTAGTTGCAGTGGAAGCAGTTGTGCCGATGGCGAGGGATTTGCGGCCTACTTCCTCGCGAATTGGGCCGAGTCACTCTCAATAGAGGTCAGGAACCTCATTCAATACTGCAACCAGAGGAACAAGAACCTCATTCAATACTGCAACCAGAGGAACAAGAACCTCATCCTGGGCTGCGACACGAACGCGCACCACATCGCATGGAGCAGCTCAGATACAAACAAGAGAGGTGAGTACCTTGAATGTATGTATGAATTTTTGTCTTTAACAAACCTAGACATAATTAATAGAGGTAAGGAACCAATTTTTATTACTAAGAATAGAAGGGAGGTGCTAGATGTTACACTAGCCACTCTTCGTCTTAGCTCAAATACAACAAACTGGCATGTCTCCCCAGAGGCCTCGCTGTCAGATCACAAACATATAAGGGTTGAAATAGGCGGAAACATACCAAACTTCTACTATTAAAATTCCAAGGAAAACTGATTGGTGTTCTTATGAAAGAAGATCAGGGAAGAAGCAAAATGAAATCTGCACCGAAATAGAGAATATAGAAGACCTAGAGATAGCTTCTACTCAACTGCATTCTCTAATTCATAAAGCATTTGATGCAAGCTGTTACAGTACACAACAGAAGCATAGACACAAAGTGCCTTGATGGAACGGGGAGCTTGAACTATTGCGAGCTAAGACTAGAAGGCTGTTTAACAAAGTCAAAAACTCGAAGCTCGATCATCAATGGGAGCTGTATAGACAAGCTCTAACTTAGTATAAATCCAAAATAAGGAAAGCCAAGAGAACTTGGCGGAGCTTCCGCGAAGCCATAGATAACACGCCAACAGCAGCCCGTCTACAAAAAGTCCTCGTCAAAGAACATGTAAATGAACTCGGACACCTTCAGAAAACTGACGGCAGCTTTACAGAAAATTCCAAAGAGGCATGAGAGGTAATGCTAAATACTCATTTTCCAGCCTGTATTACATCTACTAGCAAAGACTACCACCTCGAAACGGACTCAAGTCGTCCATCAAAGGAGCCACAAAGTCTAGCAAGTAAAATCTTTACAACAATAAAAATAAGATGGACGTTAATGACTTTCAAACCCTATAAATCACCTGGAGGAGATGGCGTCTTCCCTATGCTACTGCAGAAGGGTATAGACGCTCTTCTTCCAATACTAGCGGACTTATATAAAGCCAGCTACAGCTTTGGCTATATACAATTATTGTGGAGAGACGTAAATGTGGCATTTATATCTAAAGGAAGAAGGCGATCATCCGCAGACATTCATTCTTGGACGTAGAGGGTGCTTTTGACAACACCTCCTTCGAGAGCATTGCGAGAGCAACTTCTGCCAAAGGTTTTCACTCGTCGTCTACAAAACGGATCAAAGCCATGCTCCAAAGTCGACGAATAAGCGCTACGTTGGGATTCGAAACGACAACAATTAGAGCTAACAGAGGGTGCTCCCAAGGAGGGGTCCTGCCACCTCTGGTATCTTGTTGTAGATGATCTCTTACAGAACTTAACTTCTAATGGATATGAGGTGCAAGGGTACGCTGACGACCTGGTAATCATGATCCGTGGAAAATATGAGAATATCATACCGCAAGTTATGCAAAGAGTTCTTGATGACACCTATAAGTGGTGTCAAAATAACAGCCTGCGCATAAACCCGCAAAAGATTACATTATAAGGAGAAGAAAAGTCCGCCTTACCCTTCATCGAAAACCATCAGCTTCAGCGACGAGGTTAAATATTTGGGAGTTACGTTTGACAAAAAACTAACATGGAACTCCCACATCTCCAACTTATAGAAAAAAGCCATTACGGCATCACTAGTATGCCGAAAGTTGCTTGGTAGGAACTGGGGTCGTAAGCCTCATACGACCTTCTGGTCCTATACAGCAATAATCAGACCCATGATCACCTACGCCTCTCTGGTTTGGCCAAAAACAACTCAGAAGACTGCAACAGCAGCTTCAACATATTCAGAGACTTGTATGTCTCAACATCACAGGGGAAATAACGCCCCTTCACATCCATATTCAGAAGTAGGCTATATCGAGTGCCCTCACTCTTAGTAGGACGAAGGGATTACAGCCTGGGGATCTTAGAGGGCATTTCAGCCTCGAAGATACCAACATAAATTATCTGATGTATATTACAAAGAACACGATCTCTATGCAATACAATTTTGAATGGTACACGGACGGCTCGAAAATAGAAGGTGTCGAAACAGGTATAGGCATTAATGGTCCTAACTATCACCTAAAAATGCCTACAGGACCCCACACCAACATATTTCAAGTAGAGATTTCTGCTTTAAACCTGTGCGCCATAAAGAACCTCGAAAAAGGGATACAAGGCGCAACTATTAATATATTCAACGACAATCAGGCAGTTCTAAAGGCTATTAACGCCTACACAAACGAATCTGCTCTGATGCATGAATGTGAACACAATCTACTGCAATTGGAACGCAATAACCACTTTACTTGGCGATGGGTCTCAAGCCATCAAAGGATCGAAGGAAATGAAAAGGCAGATAAGCTGGCCAAAGAAGCAGCGAACATGCTTTTCATTGGTCCTAATCCCTTCTGTGGTCTCCAAAAGAGCCACATAAAACAAGCAATTAAGACATGGGAGGACAATCAAAAGGCCTCGTTCTGGGATAATGTTCCAGGACAAAAACAGGCGAAAAAACTCATATCAGGCTCGCCAAAGACAGCAAAAATAGCGCTATCGTTCAACAAGGGGGATCTTAGATTACTGGCAGGATTTCTGACAGGCCATGTGGCCCTAAAATATCACTTATTTAAATTAGGAAAAGCTGAAGATCAAATCTGTCGTCTATGCCAAGAAGATCTGGAGACGGTAGAACACATCCTATGTGAATGTGTTGTCATTAACCGCACACGACACCAACATTTCAGTAGGCCATTTCTTCCACTTACTGAACTGAAGGAAACAGATCCTATAGTAGTACTAAGGTTTATTAAAAGCCTCCAACTATTCTAACACACATAAGGGCATTCTGTTACAAAAGATCTATTAAGGTCGTAGTGATTATAGGCATTTGTGATATGGCCCGACTAAAATAATAATAATAATAAGAGGTCACGTTTCTAATATTTGAAAAGAAGGTGTTGACTCAAATTGGCCATTTAATGAGTTGCTTTTATTTGTGAGTTGTTGTCGCAAAATCTTTAAAGACTTTAGATTATTAAGGAAATATCTTTTGTTATCAGTGTAGAAGATCTTAAAACCAGTGTCGACATTAAATGTATGGTTATTTTCTAATAGATGTTGAGCAAAATGTGAAAAACCGGAGGGATCCGGTTGTAAACATCGTAAGTGTTCTTTTATGCGCGTGTTAAAATCACGAAAAGTTGTACCAACATAATTATAATTGTCACAATCACACGTAAGCATATATACACCTCACACCACACATCAAGTTCTTCGTTAAACGATTTTTTTGACAACGGGAAGTTAACAAGCCTATGTAAATAGTTATAAAAAGAACAAAACTGTTGGTTATGTTGATTGTTAGACGGTAGTTAAATATCATTTTGGATAAAAAAAAGGAGTTACATGCCTTTTTTACTAAGAAAATATTAGAGCAAAATTGCTAGATACTGTAACCGGAGAGAAACGAAGGCAACGATATACCGACTAGAGTGCGATGTTGCCTCTATTGCTCCACTCGTTTAGTATTCACATTGAAAATTTATTATTATACAGGGTGGAGCAATACTTCCGTTATGATTTCAAAGAGGGCTAGCGTCGATAGGGGTGGTCCCCGAAGTGGGGAAGGAAACGTTTGACTTGAGGGAACCTACAGTTAGTCAGTAGAGATGTCGCGCAACGTGCATTTCGAACAAACTTTAATTTAGCCCCCCTGGTCGACCACGCAGTGGTCGTACCCCTGAAAATGTTGCGAGAGTAAGACATGTCATCCTCCGATCTCCACGGACGGCAGCCCGCAAGCACGCTGTTGCACTGGGTATGTCAAGTCGCTCAATACGCCGTATTTTGCACGAACAGCTTCATTTTCACCCATTCAAGATGGTGATCGTGCAGGAACTGTTACCGAGGTACCTCGAAAACCGTGTAAACATTTGTCGGCAGCTTCTTAAAGACATTCCACCTGCCGATATTGTCTTGTTCAGCGACGAGGCTCATTTTCACCTCTGCGGCACTGTAAATCGCCAAAACTTTCGGTATAGGAGTGACGCAAACCCAAGGGAGTTGCACGAAAGGCCACTACACAGTCCTAAGGTAGCCACATGGTGTGCTATCAGCAGTCATGGAATTATTGGTCCCTATTCTTTTGAAGAGGGAGAAATGGCGGTCACAGTCACATCTGGTCGGTACATTGACATGTTACAGAACTTCTTGGGACCGAACCTGAATGATCACTTTGCCAATGTTTGGTTCCAACAAGACGGAGCGACAGCTCACACAGCTCGGCGATCGATGGAGGTTTTGAGGCAGATGTTTCCTGGGAAGCTCGTTTCAATGACGGGTGACGTTCAATGGCCAACTTGATTACCAGATTTAACCCCTTGTGACTTCTTCCTCTGGGGGTTATCTCAAGGCTGAAATCTACAAACACAGACACCGCACTTTGATGGCATTGAAGGCGGCCATTCGCCAAGAAATCCAGCTCATACGGATCGACGTCTTCCAGCGGGTAACGGAAAACTACCAACTTAGACTTCAGAATTGCATTGACAATGGTGGTCGTCATTTATCCGATGTTTTGTTCAAAACTTCTTAATGTTAAACTTTAAGGTTCATAGAATAAGTGGATATCAATAAATTTTTTATTTTATCTTACTTTCGTTTGTTTTGGCCTCCCTGAAGTCATAAGGGAAATATTGCCCCAACCTGTGGTTACTATATTTGAGCTTAACAATTGAATAAGGGGAAAAGCAGTATGTACGAAAAAAAAAAGTTATATGAGAAGATGGGGGAACGTTTAGAGTAGCATTCAGCGCTGTGTGTCGGTTACACTTCGGAAATTGCAAAAAGTAAAGTTCAAATAGAACTGCTAAGACCGGGACGGTTGACTTTTAATTACGGATAAAAATCGGAGCATGCTTTCTTCTCGGATAAGGAAGTAAAAACGTCAATACGATGTTTGGCACGTTCAAAATCCCTACCAAAGGTTGGAACACCTCTGGATTCGGCAAAATTCTAGTGGGGTCGGCTAATGATCATAGTGATCGAAGCCTAGAAGTGCAAAGTGTACGCTTAGCAACAAAGAATCTAGCAGAATAATACCCTGGACATGTAACTACGAGGTTATTGGACTAATGGATTTTTGGCACAATTCATGTTCACCGAGTGCAAATAAATTTTAATGGAAACAAATTATCCTCACCGGTATCATAATGGTTGGTCTCAATTGTGCTGGTTGCATGGCGTATGAATACGCTCCTAGTGTCGGATAGAACTGCATCGGAGCATAGGTTGGATAGCCTATGTAAGATGGATAACCAGCGGCATACATTGAAGCGCCTGGCGGATATATCTACAAAAACAGGGGTAACCAATAGCGAGGTATTGCACAAATTTCAGTATAAACATGCATACTAACCGGTTGGCCAACTATAGCTGGATGAGTCAACGCTTGATCGTAGGTCGGTGGCGGACCCTGAGGATAGATTTGTGCCTGACCAGGTATCATGTACGGGGTTGCTCCTGGAATACCCGGCATCACTGAAACAATGGTCATTATTAGATTCTGGATATGAAGTGGTTAATCCCGCTACATACGTTAAACATAAATTGTTGTATCTTAAATTTTACACATCGCAAATTATACCTGTATAAAATTTTATTTGTCTTCATAGATGGGGATTGTGATATTAAATCATTTGTGCTTTAGATGCAATTATTGTTAAAGGCTTCACCAGTTCAACCCTCATCGGCGGCAGAGGTTTCTAAATCACTTCAAGATACAATCAATGTACATGTTATCAGCTTTTTTAGACCATATTTAACAGGTCAAAATTAAAGAACAAAAAGTGAACAACAACCTTCGGTTCAAAGCTGAAAGATCCGGTGTCTAAAATGTTTGTTTTACTTATAAAACATTCATTTAATTTTCAGATACTTTTCACGATAAACAAAGTCGGTTAAACCCCCAAAATACGATAACCTTCGAATATTTTTGCTCACCATTGTATTTTTGTCATACATATCGGTTTTATGAAATTTTCTCTGTTTAATCTTCCATATATTTAACCTGTTTGTACAGATTTTTACATAAATAATAAATATCACAGATCTAACCTCCATATGGTGGTTGTGGGGCCGGTACTCCCGGATTAGCCTGCTGAGGAGCTGGTGCAAAAGAGGGTGCCGTACTTGGTCCAGAAACTGTCACTCCTACAACAATATAAAGTTAACTCGTCAGTACTTTGGGGGAATAACAGAAAGAAAAAAGACGGCGACATTAAAATATATATATAATTTATTTATATATATATATAATAAAAGAAATTGCAAAAAACATTGATAAAAAAAAGAAAAATAAAATTTTAATACTACAAATTTGATTCTGTACATCTAGTGTCACACAAAATTAATAAAAAAATGAAAATAATTTTAAAAATACGTAGAATATCCACATATTAATTATTACAAAATACACATTTAACGTATAGTAAGAAAAATGTGGAAAAATTTTAAGACATTATAGTGTAAAATGTAACGTATATATTTAAAAAGGAAGACATTGATCTGCTAAAAATACAGAATAAAAAAATCGATAAAAGTTAATATTTCATTATGAAACACTTCTACATTAAAATGAATTGTCGTAATTAAATTAGATATCAGAATTTGAGTAAATTAATGCAAAATCAACTATTCTACTACCTTTGCATGAATTTACATTTCAAAATAACAAAGATTTTGCTTTTAGAACTGTATAAAATACTTAAGTATTAAATATGTACCAATTTGATTGTTTATTATTAATTTATATAAATAATAAAGTTATATTACAACTTATTCTCCTTTAGAATTTACTTTTCCGTTTTATTCTGTCGTATACATGCACGGAATTGATTCATTTTGTTTTATTCATCATCGAGTTAAGTTCTATTTTAAGACGGGCTATTTATATTCTTTGTACGTGTATATATGTATATATATTAGGTAAAAATAAGGAGTCGAGTTTTAAGATTCCAAAGGAAGTTTCATATCGATTGAATGCTATTTCTACTTGTGGACTGTATTTTTTCCAATAACAAGATATTCTGAGTTTTAAAATACAAAATTTAAAAATGTAGGGTAAATATTGTTTTCAAATTTTAGTGTAAGATGTGGTGTCGATATATCAAAATTTCTACATATAAGAACATTGCTAACAAATGAAATCTAAAATGTTTAATGAACTTGTTTAGCTGCACCAATCGTACCATAAACAATCCTAAACTCTAGAGAAGCTTGCAGTAAGGCTTAAGAGACAATTGTCTAATACTGTTCATTGTACTCTTGTTTATAGTACAACGTGTCAGTTATACATCAGATTCATTTGGAATTGGCTGCAGGAATACAC
This sequence comes from Dynastes maya, assembly GCA_029619315.2. Lineage (NCBI taxonomy): Eukaryota > Metazoa > Arthropoda > Insecta > Coleoptera > Scarabaeidae > Dynastes > Dynastes maya. The sequence continues at coordinate 23,138,220 of JAROYE020000010.1, read as the reverse complement.
GAAATAACATTAGGAAGGATAAAATATTTATAGCAAACTGGAAAGAAGATTAAATGAAACAGTAAAACAGAAGACATTCCTAAAAGATTGAAATACAGCAGTAATCCTGCCACTTCACAAAAAAAAAGATGCATGTGTATGTTCCAACTAAGGAATATACAATTCCAATGAGTGCCGAGGCAAAAAAAATAGCTAGAACGCAAAATAAGAGAAACTTTGGAAAGAACAAGAGAGGAAACATAGTACGGTTGTACATGTTTTGATATCGGGAAGACGACCAAAATTTGAAAAAAAAATTAACCAACAGTAGCAACTCCTTTTCACTCCTATTGAAGCATAGGGCATCCTTGCGGATGTTTCTTTGACTATATTAGAGGTTAGGTCGTTAGTCTAACGCCCCTTGAGTTACTTTATCTATTTTTGTTAATCTATATATTCTTGAATTGAGTTGATTTAGTCCAGTGTTGTTTGTTATTACATATCTTATCTACAATTTTTTTCCATTCTTTTTTTTGCAATTTGTTTTATTTCGATTCAACTTTGATTACTTCTCTGTTAGGGGGTAATTTTCTTCCATTTGTTTGTTAGTCGTTCTCTTCTTCTTTTTCGCTTCACGCTAAAGCCCAAACTCTGCTTCGTAATATCCGTATTTCCTTCCGCAACGTGTGCGCAAATCCACCCCAATTTTCTTCTTCTTGATATCGTTTCCAATGTTTCCTGGTTCGTGAGATGCCAGAAGTCTTCGTTTGATATTGTATTAGACCAATACATTCATTATCTTCTTAGGTATTTGTTAACAAAAACTTGAACTTCAGTACTGTTGGCTTTATTCAATGCCCATGACTCGCAACCAAAAAGCAAAACGCTTTTAACATTTGTTGTGAAAATCCTGATTTTCGTTCTTGTTATTACTCTTTTGATGACCATATCTTCCTTAGTGTATTGAGTGCTATCTGGGCTTTATTAATTCTATTTCGTATGTCTTTATGGCAAATTCCATCTTTGGCCAGTGTACTTCCCAGATATGTGAACTCTGTTTCTCTTTCTACTTGGTGTTCGTCTATTTTCACATAATCTGTGTCATTTGAGTTTATTGATATCATTTTAGTTTTGTTGGAGTTAATCTCCAATTCTATTTTCCCAGTATTTCCACGAAGGTTGCCTGTTGTGTTCTGTATATGTTCAATATTCTTCATCACAAGATTCACGTCATCCGCAAATTCGAGATCTTCCAAATATTTGTTAAATCTCTTTGTTAGTCCATTTTTATTCTTTATTGTATTCTGCATAAGCGAGTCTGTGGCAATCAAGAACAAGAACGGAGACAGTATACATCCTTGCCTTATTCCTTTGTTTACATTTATTTTCCTTGTTTTTTATCTATTACACTCCATTATTACTCCATAGTCCTGACATAGTGTTTTAATTATAATAATCAATTTCTTTGGAATTTCGTATTCTTGTAAGATATGCCACAGAGTTTGTTCTTTGATCGAGTCAAATGCTTTTATACAGTCGATTAATAGAAGGTAAATTTCTTTTTACCTACATTCTTCTAATATGAATGTTTCGTAATTGTTTATCTGTAGTCTGCTTTATTCAATCCAAGATTTTAATTTCAACTAATATTTCGCTTTATTTCAAAGCTTCATCAGGGTCATGTGTTACAATTAGATAGCCACTCTTCTGAATTCATTCAGCAATCGAAGCTGCTAACATATAATACGTTGTATTGACATCTGTTTCAAATTCAGAAGAGTGGTTATCTAATTGTAAGTCCTTCATGATCCTAATGAAGCTTTGAAATAAAGAGAAATATTTGTCATCATCCAGACATCAAACCATGTGTTATGTCAACGCCATACTCCTTGGTGTTGTACAGAAAATCCAGTTTCCGTCGTAAAACAGACAGTTAAAAGAAACGATGACTAAAAACAGCGAAATGTATCTGCAATCTCCAAAAGGTGTTCAATGGGACCAGCAAATGGATGAAAGGGTGTATAAACAACCTATGCAATTGGAAAACTGTAAAATGGAAATAGTTGACCTAACAGAGTTAATGTTCACGCAAGCGTATAATAATGACAAGCTTAGAATCAGAAATCAGCCTACACCATAAGGTTTTTAAACCAATCCACTGAGGATGTTTTGAAATAGGTTCGAAGAGAAGTGATGTAGAGGGAGTACATTACGGGTTGAAATGTGAGGTTAAAGTGGCAAAGGTTGACAAATAATTGTTATGTTAAACTAGCTGATAACTGGTTCCCAAATAGTTATTCTGTTGTCTCCATAAAACGATGACATCATAATTTAACCTGATTTGAAATGGTCTACAAACCAGTTTCGTCGCCAAAAAACGCATGTAATGTGAACATCTTAAAACAAAAACTGGAAGAATACGAAAATAAATAGATATACGTACAATGAAATGATTATCTCAAATGCGGTTAGAAACCACATCAAATAACCGATGATCATATTCTGAAGCAAATGTATAAGGAATTTTAAAATACTTAGGTACGATTACAGAAAAGCATGAGAGGATGGATGCGGGAATAACTGAACAGCTTGAAGGGTATATTCTTCGGCACCAAGAAAATACAATACCGGCCATAATTATTTGCCCACCTATATTTTTGCTTGGATTTTATTTAGGGGGTATAATTATTTACCTACAAGTAGAGGTGTAAAAGAAAGATATTATATTAAGTAATTCCGCAAAAGACTCCTCTGATAGTTACCGATTGAATCTTCTTAATAATTAGGGATCCAGGTAGGGCCATAAAAAGACCCGAAATGTAATACAGAGTGGGGCAGAGTAAAGAAAAGGCCGTAAAAAATTCCATCAATTTTTCCAAATTGTATTTTTACCACCTTAAATTACATAAAAAAGCATTCGAGAAAATGTTAACTCAAAATCCAAGTAAATAATCTTTCGAAATGGGGATATGGCATCCCCGTTCACCGGACCTAACAAGGTGCGACTTTTTCTTGTGGGGTTACCTAAAAAGTAAAGTGTATCAGGATAACCCACCACGAACAGTTGAAGCACTGAAAGAACAGATCCGACTGGAGGTAGTTCAAATCCCACTGGCAATGCTACGGAATATGACGAGTAACTTCAAGGCTCGCCTGGAAGAATGTCTTACTGGAGTTATTTTTAAATCTTAGTTACGTTTACTTGAATTTTGAGTTGGCATTTTCTTGAATGCTTTTTTATGTAATTTAAGGTGATAAAAATACAATTTGGAAAAATTGATGGCATCCTTTTCAAAATCGGTCTTTACTTTGCCCCATCCTGTATAATTATCTTTCACTAATAAGTATTTTATGTAGTGTAGGTATAGATGACAATTCCCTATTTGCCCGAACTAGAATTATTAATTTAGATTTAGTGGTTATCGTTCTTTTAAACAGTGAATCTCCTTAATGAAATTATCTAAAATTGGTATTAAAATGCAGAAAACAAGAGAGTTGCCTTTAGAAACCCACACAATGATTGCTGCTTTACATAATCTCAGCTGAAGTAACAGAGATATCGCAAAATTGAAATTAAGACGCCAAACTGTTGACAATAACGTTACACAATATCAAGAGGCTGGCACATTATTAAGAAGAAAACGAACAGGACGACGGAAAGTGACAACACCAGCGGAAGATCGTCGAATAATTATGACGAGTAAACGGAATAGATGAAAAACTGTACCTGAAATAAGTATTAAGCGTGAAAAACGAATTAGTTTAACCACCGTGAAAAGGAGGTTAAGAGAGAGTGGTTTATTTGGCCGAATTGCGTTGCATCAACCAGTCTTACGCAAGCAAAATAAAATAAAACGGCTGCAGTAGGCTAGAGAGCATCAACATTGGACAGTAGATGAGTGAAAAAATGTTTTGTAGAACGATGATTCCAAATTTGAACTCTTCGGTTCCGAGAGAAGAACGTTCGTTCGAAAGTCGAAAGGAGAACGAGCAGCAGAATCATGTGTAGTACCTACAGACAATCATGAGGGCGGACAACAAATTCTATACCATCTGGAATGAGAATAATCGGTGACTATTTTATATTTCAACATGATAATGATTCTAAACCCACTTCTAAACTGTGCCGCAATACCAAAGTAATGAAATAGCCTCCTGAAAGCCCAGATGCTAATTCCATAGAGCTTTTGTGGGAGGAACTCGGCAGGCAGGTGAAAATAAATCCTCCAACTTTCAAGGAATCGTTGTGGAAACAACTACAAGAAGTCTGGCTTAAAATAGAACCCGCTACTCTGACGAAAATGATAGAAAGACTATCAATTTCTTTGTTTTAAGAGTATTTTATTAAATACAAAACTACAATTTCTTTTTCAATTAACACTTCCCTTATTTATGCATATTTCTTTGGGTGGGCAAATAGTTATGGCCGGTAGTGTATATACAAATAAAGGAATTCAAGCCGTATCAAGAAGAAAGCAGAGACAAATTAAGTGCCAATCGAAACTAAAATTAGAGAAAGACAGTTAGGAACGTTAAAATGCCAGGGCCATTTATATATAACAAAAGACCATAGATTAACGAAAAGGCTGTATGAGGTAAGATACCATGAGAGAAACAAAAGAAGAAAACCGATCAGTACGTGAAGTGTGAATGAGAAGTGTTCAATAGAAACATGTTTAGAGTGACAAAGAAGCTCGGCTGTTGGTAACGCATCACATAGATTCCAGAACTGCCTACAGATTAACAGCAGATTTAAAGATTAAGTTTAGTTTTATCACTACAGCATTGAATGCAATGTCATTAAAATCACCCGAATCCAAACGCCAAAAGATGTAAGGGAAGCATGTAGCCGCCCTCATCTCTCAACTTGCAGTAACGAAAGTAGTGAGGACCGTATTTGTTGATTACCAAGATGTTCTGCCTCAGAAAAGATGTCATCTCCTCCCTATTTAGCTCGTGTTTCAAGATTTGCTTGCTCGTATGCGCTGGGTAGTCCTAGAACATCCAGGTTAACCTTCATAAACCCGAGCGTGGTACAATTGTACCCCAGACATAATTTTTTTTAGGATATGTTTTAAAATATTGTTTTTTAATCAATTTCTAATAGAATAACAAAAAGGTACAATAAATTTCATTTCCTGGTACATTTGTTTACTTATTTAAATACCAATGTTCACAAAATATGTACAAATACATACATTGTTTCTTGCCACCAAAATGTGTTTATGTCCTGGTTTACCTCAATAAGAAACATTAAAAGATAAATTGATACAAAAATAAGTCGGGGTACATTTGTACCCCAGCTGATATTTAGTGCATGTTTCTGATCCCGGGTTTATGAAGGTTAAGGCTAATTTACACGAATAAAATTATCGCACGTTACTACATGAGAGAGCTTGTTGCTTGTATAAACAGAGATCGGAATAACATTTACTTGGCGCAAGTAATTGCTGCAAAAATTGACTTTCAGGTTTATAGGAGTTGTTAAAGTGCTATCGTAACTCATTATTTACCTCGAGTTTAGTTGGAAGTGAATTTAGCATGTCGTTAGAAGAAACATGGAGGCAAAAAAAACTTGGTCTAAAGAGGATAGATGAACTCTCTAAAAGTGCATGGGAATATTTTAAAATTTTTCAGCTATTTTGGATCTTCAATTCTAAATTCGAACAATAGCTTCTCATACAGACCAAGTGTTGTCGGTCTTCTAGCTATCCAATTTTTAACCCATAATCTTTTTTTTCAAACACCTCGTTTTCTTTTCCTAATTTTTTATTAGAGCAGCAACGGCTGTAGTATATCTTTGTCGTGAGATTTTCTTCAACGCTACGGCAAGTCTTAAAACTATCACATGGAAATACTTGCAAAAGAGTGCAAAACCCATCTCTCTAGATAACTGTCGAGAGAGTTTCTTCAAATTATTTGCTTGCATGTAAACGCTTGCACAATTTGTCTGAAATACTTTCAGAAGTTACTGCATCGTGTAAACTAACCTTTACAGTCCTAACTTGTTCATATGATTTCTATGTGCCTGGACCTTGGACCATTGAAATAATAGCTTTCTCAAAGAACGCTGAGCTGGTTTACTGTGAGAGAATAATCCTGCATGCATCACGTGAAGGTTATCACGAAAAACTTTAAATTTACTAAGTAAAATTTGTTTTATCTCTTCTAAACATGTTTCTATTAAATAACTTAAAGATATTTCTTTAAAAACTACCGTATATCTACTTCAACATTGTTTAATTAGATATCATCATTAAACAGATGAACTTGGAACTAACTTCAAGAAGGCAAATCCTATTGACACAACGTGAAAAAACCACTAATTTGCTTCACTTTAAAAATAAATTGAAATCGAATTTAATCCACCCTGTGAGTGATGTAAAACCAAAAAATATGTAACAACTCCACTTGGAAACACTCAAAATAGTGATGATTAACGTAAAACTTAATAAAAATAGCATGTATTTTGAAGTGTATATACCATAAAACCAAAATTTTATTACATTTTTGTTCGAAAATAGCCTTATGTATTATGCATATTAAATTTCATATATCCCACAGAATATTCATTTTTAAACCAGATGTTACTGTTTATTTTATCAAAGTAAATATAATATTCTTCCCGTAGCAAATAATATAATCATATTCTTCGTATAATTTCAGTCAACAACAAAATGAATCATTGACATTATAAGCATGCAAAATTAAAATATAAGGCGCTTGCAAATATACCAGACGGTACCGTTATATACATTTAAATCTGTCGTTTCGTTTCTCAAGCCATCTTTACGTTGTACATTTGCAAGTCGGTATAAACATGCAAAAATAAATTTCAACTTTAGCAGAATAAAATAAGCTTTTCGTTTGATAATTATCATTATAATATGGAATAATATTGAAAACTAATTTTTTTCTGCTAAAATGACTAAAGAAGCATGCTGTTTGTTATTTTACTAAATCGAGCGTATTTTTTTAAAGAAATATTAAAAGAGACATTTAGAAAGAAAATGTTAAAAGAAAGAAAGGAAGAGAAAACAGAAAGAAACACTGTACAATAAATGTTTTATGTAAATATTGTTTGTGATCTTAAGCGAAACATGAAACTTATACAAATTTGATTAAAAAAAAAATAATATAAATTTCTTCGATAAATAAATAAAAATAGCGATGAGAAGAAATTTACATTATTGTTGATACTTTGTAGTTATCTTCTTTACTTATACCTACATGCTCTTTGCACTAGAGGCTACACATGCAAAAAATATTTAAGATTGTTGATAAATATCTTAGTTTCTAAATAATAATTATCAATACAGGGTTACCAAAAAAAGAAAGTAAAACTCCCAAAAAAAATACAAATTCACCGAATCTCTGATATCTTTAGGTAAGTATTGTTTTGTATAAACTTTGAGGACATAGAGTTAACTTTGTGGTACAGCTACTTTAAGTACATACAGTACTGGCCAATATTGCAACAACTTATGATGTAGTATTTTAAATAATAGAATCATTTAAGAGTGGTTACGTCATTATTTGATAGTACAGATCGCAATATCAAAGCAGAATGTAAGCAGCTTAGCTAATACAAATCTTGAAGAAAAATTGGATCCTATTTAAAAGGAACAGTACAAAATACCGCAAGAATACACTCGCACCGATACTTCTGAAATCTTCTCCACTTCACTGGAACCAGGCGGCGAACTTTCGGGCTCCATAATCTCGAATAGCCGGTTACTCCACCCCGGTATAATTTTGAAAACGTGTCTCCCTGTGAGATAGACGCAGCGTCCCAGATAATCCTAATGGATTCATCAGATGTCGATTCTGTCTTGGATCCTAGATGGAGGGCGGCGCTGCGGGTTTTTCACCATTCGGGACAACGCAGGGTTTCTGCAGTTCACATCTCTATTCCATGTTTCAGTGGTCAAGCGAGTGCGAAGCTGCTGGTTGATCTCAGTATCCTGTTTTGCAACACTTCCAAGACTGCAAGTGACTCTTAGCGGCAGTTGACCATGCAAGCCTGCGTGGATTAATCTATGCCTCAAACAAGCAGTGTATAATAACAGCTTGGTCTTCATATCCAGCGGATTGCTTCTACATAGCAGCGGTACTGGTTGATGTTTCGCCGCGATAAATTTAGTTTTAACTTTAGTGACGTAGGACCTCCAGTTCAAACGGCTGTCCAGCGACAGTACCAAATATTTAAGCAATCTGCGGTCATTAATAATTATATTATCTTCCGGGAGACTCCGTCTGCTGGGAATCAGCAACGGACCTTTTCTCATTAATCTGCCGGTGTCCAGTTGGCAGTCCACTCCACCAGGTCGTTAGTGGCCTCCTGACCATGAATTTCACACCTTGGTGAGAGATACACAACCGTATCGTCGGCGTATGCGGCCAGACTAGCCACTGTGTGATGAGGAATATTAAAGAAGTACAATAAAAACAACTCAGGGCCCAGCAAGGAACTCTGAGGCACTCCAGAATCCAACCCGCACCAAAAACAACCGTCCCTCCAAATAAGACCTGATAAGTTTAATCAAAGCCCGGTCAATCCCCATTCCAACCATTTTGCTAACCAAAGTGAAGAAAAACCACTCCTACAAACTATCGCATATCGAATGCGAACCGTATGGCCTCCGTAATACGCAGAAGTTGGAAATCAGTGGATATCCCCTCCCTGAAAACAAATTTCTCATCAGGGAGCAACGCTAACGATTCCACCTCGTTCTTAAGTCTAGATATAATGACCTCTATCACTTTTGAAAAGAGAGCAGACTGATCGGCCTGTAGTTTTGCGAGAACAAGGGATCTTTACCCGGATTAGGTATCATGATCACGATGGCAATCTTCCACAAAGATGGAAAATGTTGGAAGTTATGCATGGAATTGACAATCCCCAAGAGAACGGAACGTCCCGACGGTGGTAACAACATCAAGGGTCGATTAGGGATCTCATCAAAGCCTAGAACCTTGCTCAGCTTCAGGTGTCCGATAATAACATTTAATACCTCTTTAATAGCTTTATCAAGAGGGTCAATTACTGGGGACTCGTCGAGCTCTCCAAGAACAGTATTGATTTCCTCAAGATCGTCATCCTCGTCACGAGGAGGGCACACTCGTAGACCCCCTCCAAATAATACGCGTGGGCCGCAACCACATCTTCCTCACCAATCTGAACCTGATACCCATTAAAGTTTTTAACATTTTTAATGTTTGCCGCAAGGAGTTATCGTTTGCCGTCAAAGAAGAAAGTCTGTCATGCCATTTCTGAGCTCTAAAATCCTCCTTCTGGACACGCTTAACGAGCAAATTAGCTCTTGCGCAAATACCTGCATGCATCACCTCATCATCGTCCAAAACAGAAAGGATCTGTTATTAACAGATTTCCAAAAGATCAACACGTAAAGGATGCCCTAAAGAAGAATACATATAACTAAAAAGACGTACTAAGGCCACGCAGACGAAACGAGAAGAGGGAGAAAACGGACCCACAACAACAACCAGAAAAGTACTCCTATCTGTCGTACATTGCCGGAGTTACTAACAGACCGAAGAAGATACTAGGGAGGAAGAATATCACTGCATGCTACAACACAGTGAGAAAAATAGAGGTAGATTAACTGATCCCATCAAACAAGAATCTATTTCCGAAACTGCATACAAAGGGTGTATACGAAGTGGAATGCAATACAGGAAGCGCTACATTGGTCAAACAGAAAGAAACATTCAATGCAGAATACATCGAAGGAACACGCTGCTTAGTCATACAGACAAATCCGCAGTTGTTGAACAGCTCTGTCGAACTGAAGACCATGACAACGTGTAGGTATTAGCCAGAGCTGCTACCACTAGAAGAATTCGAACAATTTCAACCGCGAGGACAGACATGAAATCAGCAACGCTTGGAGGTCAACTCTTCGAGAACACCTGACGGAAACGGCGTATCGGACCAGTTCGAAACATTAATCTTTAGAAACTGACAATATAATCAGCAAAACGTCAAGAGTAACGGTACATGTCCTGTAGGCGACCTACTGGAGAATATCCAAATATATCTCGACTAGTTCAAACATGGCGGAGTTTATCTATAGATGTTCTTTTGGTTATGGGATAGATCCTTTGTTTCATATATGTACGTCGGAATTGTAAGTTAGCAAAGATAAATGATAACGATTTTGGAACACTACTTGGAATGCTACTAGAAATCTATGGGATATTCTAAATCAAAACGGGGGTAGATCATCACAAAGATACTGAAGAATTATTTGCAGTTTTTCAAACGGTCTGGTCCAATTGGTCCAAGTTCTGAGAATTGGAAACTAAATTTACACCACGCAAGCAGCTATAATATTGGCAAATACTGTAATATAACAGAAGTATTATACAGTAATGAAAATTTATTTTCATTTTTATAACATTGTACACCTAAAAACAATCGACCTAGAATTTGTGTGAATTTCAATCATAAAATTAAATCTATTGTAGAATACCACAAATCTAAATAAAGTGATGTGGCTTACATTGTATACCAAACAATTTTTGATAACCCTATATAGCCATACAATTAAGCTGAGAATTTCCCGATTTTTTTCAAAATACTTTCCCTCTTAAGGCAAAGACAAAAGTTCAAAAAAATGAAATAAAAACAATTCCTTAAGATTTAAATAACAAAAAATAGAACTAAAAAGAACACAATCTTAAATACGCCATATTTCGTTTAATCTATTTAATTACTTAATCTAATGTTAGTCACATAATGTATGTAAATATTAAAATCAAACAAATTGAATTGTAAAAATCCATTTTTTTGACCTGTGGCGAAAATAATCTACCCATCAAAATTCTATGATAGTATTGATACGCATCTGTTTGAAAGATTGCTGTCTACCTTTTAAAGATTATTTTGGTGGGTAGAGGAAACAATATTAGCGACGTAGATGTGCTTCAGTAGCAACACTGCATCAAAACACCGGGTGAATCCAGTACCATCCTACACCCACACACAATTTGAAAATATGTAGCAAAAATGTCTCATTAAACATAAAAAAATGAGGTAATACTTTGAGTATCGTTATAAAAAAAAAAGTATTGAAAAGCATATACAACGTACAGTAGACTTTATGAAGTGATATTAAAACTATAAAAAAATTTACTTCTTACATAGATCATGCCCTTCCTCAGCTAAGATATTTTCAAACTAAATACGACTTATTTAATTGAAAGTATTCAAAAGCAACTTTCCAACAATAAATCAATTTTGTGTTGTGACATGATTGGAAGAACAAAAAGATTCAAAGGAATTAAAATATGGGATCTCTAGAAAACAATATTTTTATGTAATGCACCAAACAAGTCATTTCCAGTAATCTTAAACATGCTGCCTTGATAATAGGTATTAGACACCCCTCGAAAAACTCAGTAGCGACGCTGTTATTGAAATTCCAAGAAAGTGGGCATCGAAAACGTTTAAGTTTATACACATGAAAAAATTGGCTAGTAACAATAATCAAAATTAATGCTAATATAGCTCATGGTACTGGTGGAATCACTCCCGCCAAAAAACAAAACGAGAAAAGGGAAAAGCGCTATCCGGCGTCATCAGCATCGCTCCAAGCACAATCCATTTCACACCGTTGTTATTCGCCTATCTGGTTTACGTCACTAATCTCCACAAACAGCACTAAAATATATTTCTTGGCGCTACCTAGTGTCAAGAGATATAGTCATTCTGTCTATAAAGCAGCGACAGAAACCGGAATGCAGATGGTAAACCACCTCTCGAGCAGCTCATGGGCTACTTAACGCAGGATGGCGTTGCGCCTAAGCCCTACGGTATCTGCACATGTAAATGATTCCTCAGGCTCATCACGATGGGTAGGCAGATACATTTTCCCTTTTCTCACTTTCTTTTTTGCAGGGAGTGATGCCACCAATACCATGAGCTATTATTAGCATTAATTTTGGTTATTTAAGTTCATGACTAACAATACGATTTTATCAAGTTATTTTATATTGCGTTGACAGTTCAAAGTGCCGAACAAAGCCAAAAAAACACGGGGTTAACGCAATCAAAACGTGCACAAATTGTGCTACTAGACAAACAACACGTGTCGTTAACTCTAATTGCAAGAAGAATGACATGCTCTCGATATACGGTTCGTGCTACGATAAAAAGACAAAGAATCCCCACGATTTCTTAGCCAATCAAAAAATGATCCAAACCCGGGTTACTTACTATTGCTCGGTTGTTAGAGAATCTCTTTGCGGGCTAGACGTAAATTGTCATAAGAGCTGTGAACTCTCACAACATGACCACGTAGAAAATTCGGGGCCAACAATCAGAAAACGTCTTGCAGGTATTGGTCTGCGACTATGTAAAGGGGAACACAAGCCATACTTGACGGGCACGCACAAGACTGAATCAACTAACGTCAATTGTTCGTATAGACGTAAAAAACACGATCTACAGATCGTGTTCATGTAAAAAAAAACGGATTGAATAATTTACCAACTTACTCCATATTACAGCTCTTTAGGCAGCCAGACGCTCAATGGGCGTTTTCACATTTACCGACACGATTGCAGCACGACAACGATACCGGTGGACATTAAGTCTCATATAAATAAAGAGAATTCTTTCTCATTTACCGATATGTCGGCGTCGTGTCGATGCAGTTGTCAATCTATCCATGCCCATTATTTTACTTTAAGAGCTCAAGCAGATCATTTGTTATAGCATTGAAAGTGACTGCGTTTCAGTACGATATTATCACATTAATAAAATAAAACCAATGAATAAAATAAAAAAAAAACTCGCCACTGAAATCGATCGATAAATGTAAATCGTGTCGTGTTAGTATCGATGCCGTGCTGTGGTGTTGTCGATAAATGCGAAAACGCCCAATTTGTTCGAAGAAAGCAAGGGGAACCATACAATCGAAACTGTGTGATACCAACCGCTAAATTTGATGGTGGTAGAATCATGATTTAGGGTTGTATGTCGGCCTCAAGCATCGGGGAATTGTTTTTGTGCAAAGTTAGGATGAATAGCGTTCGCTACATCACTATGTTGCAAGAGGTTTTGAAGCCGTCTGCTTTAAAACTATTTCAAGAAGCCATGCTCAATTATGTCTTTCAACAAGACAACGTTCCGTGTCACAAATGGTGCGGGACAATGCCTTGATTTGCAGAAAATGGCATGCAATTGATGAATTGGGCACCATAATCGCCAGATTTATCACCCATTGAACATTTGTGGCGTGTCCTTAAAGTGAAAGGATTTCTGAGGCGTGGAATAGTTTGAGAACAGAAGATTGTTACGACTTAGTAGCTAGTATGCCGAAAAGAATTTGTGCAGTAATAAAGGCAAAGGGTAGTGTAATGAAGTATTCATATTTTTAAATAAATTATTTGTGAAAATATTATTGATTTAGATTTATTTCACTTCCTATGTTCTGTCCGATAATAATAAATACGGGTGTCTAACAATTATGATCACAGTTGTACAGCGTGTCCACCTAGTGCATAATTTCTTTCCTGAGCAATTTAAAGAAAAAGTATTCAAATAAAAAATATTCGGAGACAAATGCTGCACAACATAATGTTATATAGAAGTATACAGGCTGTTCAACTTCCTCTGCGTACTACACAAGTTTGTTTTTTTATGGAACATTCTGTACATTATTACGGTTTTAGATACCTTTCTTAAATTCATGGCAACTTTCACAATATTCCCTATACCTATCTACCTTAGTTTTTGAGATAATTGACATACTTTGAGATTTTTGCGAAATGTCCCTGTAATTTCTTGTTGAAAACATCAACAATGCACTTCATTAATTTTTTTTTCCTAACAATAAACGTTATTAAAGAAAAATCCAGCTTAAATGCTTCACAAGGGCACTATAGAATCGGTAGTATTAATGTGATGATATCTTCAAGGATAAACAACGCGACTCATTTTAAAATTAACTCAAAGAACGCATGCTCAGTTAGAGCACTGCACGGGCTAGGAAAAGCCCGGTCCGCCCGTGTCCCGCGGCCGGGCTCAGGCGGCCCTCGTCTGTTTTCATTTCGGGCCGGGCCTGAAATTGTACGGGCCTGACGGGCCAAGAATGTTTTATTAAATACATCGAATGGATATAACGTATGCAGTAAATGCTGTTTAGTTTTTACGTTATCGTTTGTATTAACAATTTTAATGTATGCAATGTTATGTTACGTTTTCTTTTAGTTAAAGAAAATGTAAAAATGTTTAGAAATAGACAGTGCAGATAGCAGATATAATTACTTAAACAGGCTAAAATAATTTAGACGGGCCAAACGGGCCTAAATTTTCTAACGGGCGGGCCTTGTGCCGAGGTAATGAACGCAACGGGCGGGTCGAGCGGGCCCACTCCATACTGTAACGGGCCACGGGCGAGCCGGGCCGTGAAAAATAGACCCGTGCAGTGCTCTATGCTCAGTATCTTTATATGGTTTAACACTTTAGCAATAACATTAAGTTAACGACTGCTTAATAATGACAGTGACGTGTAAAAAAAAAAATTGCTAGTTTCTGTTACAAAATTGATTCTGAAAATGCTGGGACTTATGCAATAACTTTGCAACATTTATACTAATTCAAGGCATCAATGACAATGTTTTTATCAATAGCAAATTGTAATGATGATGTACATAATAATCTATAACTGGCAATTGCGTCAATTATTATCTTAAATGTCAGAATTTTGTATTTAACATTGTCAGAACTGATATCTATTCAGATGTTGTGCACATACATATGTAAATGAGTCAAATTTTATGCTTCACGTTAATTCACAGTCACTTTATAATCTACAATTTTTTGATGTATTGTTTTATCCATGTAAGTATAAGTGAAATAACCTTGACTAAATGTTTTTTCACCGTTGATTATGTGAATCAAATATATAATCCTAATCCAACGCCTACTATCCGCTAATTTCGTGAAATGAAATCGGCAATAATTGGAGAAAATACTACTCAAACTATGAATTTATTATACTTCTATACCAGAATAGTCTGAAAAGTTTCCAGTCTCAACATACAGGCTATCTATGGATGCGGTTACAGAGAGGAAAACCTTTTTTAATATGCATTTTACAGAAAAAAAGTCATTCTTTATAAAAAAATCTGCTTTCCTCAAAATGTCTAAATTTATAAATAAGCGTATCTCTGTAGTCAAATCTAAATTATGTTTTTGGGCGTTTTGAGGAAAGCAGAATTTTTTATAAAGAATAACTTTTTTTGTTAAAAGCATATTAAAAGTTTTCCTCTTTGTGACTCCATCCATGGACATCCTGTATAGATGGCGTTACTCGTCGAAAGTGTTCTGGTAATATAATTGCGTATGCGTTAAAAGGTACTTTTTAAAATTGTTGTTTAACAGTCGTTTGTGTCAGTCGACGTTAGTACAGGGTGGGGCAATACTTCCGTTATGATTTCAAGGAGGGCTAGCGTTGAGAGGGGTGGTCCACAAAGAGTGGGGAAGGAAGTGTCGTGGCTGGGTGAACAACCTGCGTTTATTGTTGAAGCTTTTCTAACAAACGGGAATTCAGTGGCGTAACATGTATTTCGAACAAACTTTAATTCAGCCCTCCTGGCTTCTGTTCCTCCAAGACCAACAATCTTGAAGTGGATTCGAAATTTTAGAGCCACAAGTTCTACAACTCAAGGTCAGGGACGGGGGGTGATCGACCACGCAGTGCTCGTACCCTTGAAAATGTTGCCGTAGTAAAACGTGCCATCCTCCGATCTCCACGGACGTCAGCCCGCAAGCACGCTGTTGCATTGGGTATGTCAAGTCGCTCAGTACGCCGTATTTCGCACGAACAGCTTAATTTTCACCCATTCAAGATGGTGATCATACAAGAATTGTTACCGAGGGACCTCGAAAACCGTGTAAACATTTGTCAGCAGCTTCTTAACGACATTCCACCTGCTGATATAGTTTTGTTCGGCGACGAGGTTCATTTCCACCTCTGCGGCACTGTAAATCGCCAAAACTTTCGGTATTGGAGTGACGCATACCCAAGGGAGTTGCACGAAAAGCCACTACACAATCCTAAGGTAACCACATGGTGTGCCATAAGCAGTCATGGAATCATCGGTCTCTATTTTTTTTGAAGAGGGAGAAATGACGGTCACGGTCACATCTAGTCGGTACATTGACATGTTACAGAACTTCTTGGGACCAAACCTGAATGATCTTCACCTTGCCAATGTTTCAGCAGTTCACACAGCTCGGCGATCGATGGAAGTTTTGAGGCAGATGTTTCCTGGGAAGCTCATTTCAATGACGGGTGACGTTCAATGGCCGACTCTATCACCAGATCTAACCCCTTGTGACTTCTTCCTCTGGGGTTATCTCAAGGCTGAAGTCTACAGACACAGACCCCGCACTTTGATGGCATTGAAGGCGGCCATTCGCCAAGAAATCCATCTCATACGGACCGACAACGGGTGACGGAAAACTACCGACTTAAGACTTCAAAATTGCATTGACAATGGTGGTCGTAATTTATCCAATGTTTTGTTCAAAACCGCTTTATGTTAAACTTTAAGATTCGTAGAATAAGTGGATATCAATATCCATAAATTGGCCTCCCTGAAATCATAACGAAGGTATTACTCCACCCTGTATTTCTGTAAAAATTAAAAAATCGAATATGGAGCCGTCATTAAATTCTTGCATTTGAAAGGCAGTACGCCTACGCAAATTAAAACCGAGATGGACGCTCTTTACGGTGACTCTGCACCATAATTTGCCAGAGCGAAATTTTGGGTAGCTGAATTAAACGTGATCGTACCAGCTTGGTTGACGATGAATGTTCGGGAAGGCTAAAAACTGCAACCACTACTGATAACATCAAAAAAGTTCACCAAATGGTGCTAGATGACCGTCACACTAACGTTATAGAGATAGAAGAGGCTGTGAGCATCTCGAAAGAACGTGTTTGTCATATATTGACTGAAGATTTGGAAATAAAAAAGCTAACCGGGCGTTAGGTCTTGCGCTTGCTCACTCAGGACCAAAAACGTATCCGAATGAACATTCCCAACGCCCTGTTGTAGCAGTTTAAGCGGAATAAATCGGAGTTTTGGCGTCGCTTAATAACTAGATGAAACTTGGATATACCAATACATTCTTAAAGTCAAGTAAAGCCAAGCACGGTCAAAACAGTGGACTGCGAAGGGTGAATCGGTACCGAAAAAGGCAAAGACTGTTCCATCGGCCGTGAAAGTGATGGAGACTGTTTCTTTTTTTGATAGTCCTGGAGTTGTGTTAATGGAGTATTTTGAACAAGCAAAAACAATAACATTCGGAGAAAAAGATAGTTTTGTTTCACCAAGACAACGCACCGTCTCACATTTCAGTGGTTAAAATTGATAGACCTCCAACCCTATTCACCAGATCTATCCTCCAGCGACCAAATCAAGCGAAAGCATTCATTTAACAATAAGTATCTTAATTGTACAGCCATTAGACAATCAGCCGTAAGCAAAAAAGAAAAATAGTTGTACATATCAGAGATAACTTTACAAAAGGTCGACTTGGGGTTGCAGATGATATCCGATTAAATGTTTTATTATTTGTAAGGACGATAACAATTAAATTTACCAAAGCTCTGTTCTCACATACATAAGGAAAAATAAAATGCATCCTTACAAAGTACTATTAGTTCAGGAACTAAACTAGGATTATCCTGATAGAAGAATACAATTCATAGATGTAATAATGACCTCTAGTTTTTGAAACGAATTATATTTTCCAACGAAGCAGCATTTTGTTTGAAGCGACTGTTTTCTGCTTTCTAGACTCAAAGTTTCGTTCGGAGGACAGAGATTTTCATCGAATGAGGAGGCCATCACATTCGCAAATGCTTATTTTGCAGAACAAAATGCCAGCTACTATTTGGACGGATTAACGAAATAGGAGCATCGCTGGGAAAAGACTTGCAAGGAGACTATGTTGAGAAATAAAGCTAAATTTGACAAAAAAGAAAGTTGTTTCTGTGTCAAGCCCGTTTTACACGCCGCGATTTATTTGCCAATTAAGAAGAACAAATTGATCTTCGATTTTATCGTACCGTGTAAAACTAGGTTGGTAGTAACAGAAAAGTACCTACAAACTTTGTTTAGTGTTTTTAAAGTAAAGCGAGAATAAATATCAAAAATTTACGACGATTATGATGTAATGGATTATTTGAATTAAGTAACCGAAACGGAAGCTACCTAAGCGAATCTACGCGTATACCAAAATTGCCAAAACATTTGACAAATGTGACCAATCTATTTTTATAAGCCGATGAAAACTTCCTACTTTCCTAATTCCCTCGTTCAACCATTAACGAAACTGAACGAGAATTCACGATTGCTAAAAAATCGTTCAATTTATTGTAGAATGTAAAACAAGATATTTCTACCGATCAAGAACTTGTTCAATTAATCAATAAATGGCAGCGTGGAAAACAGGCTTTAGGCTGGAAACTTTTCAGACTATCCCTGTACATAACTAATATAGAACCACATTTTTGTTCGAATTACCTATATTGAAGCGGTATACAAATTGAGCAAATTGCATTTCATCAAAATGGAGGATTTTGAATGGAGTATGGGTAATTTTAAATTAAAATGGATAACATTTACAATGTGACTATTATTATCACCACACACACACACATTCCATAACGTGTAACTTTACGAGATTTTGACTTTTGTGTGGGATTAAAACAACATGTAAATCAATTACTTTGGAATATTAATGTTCATTCTGTTCAGTATTTTCTTTTACATGTTTCACACAAAATGATATGCGTTTAATGTTGAGTTAATATGAATGATATAGCAGATGTTGGTTGTTATTAACATGTCGCTATTAGTAGACGAAAAGTTTACTTTTAGATACTGCAATATAAATAAATATCTCAAAATTTAAGATGGATCAAAATGATATCTGTTGTAATAAAAGAAAAAAAATTGGAGGAAATTTGAAGGTTATGCTATGATCAGAAAAAAAATTGTTCTCTGACATGACAATCTTATAAAAATAGATTAGATAAGGGTAATCTACTACCAAAAGAGAACCAATAGCATGGTAGAAAGTGGTGTACTATACGTTTGTACAATAAAAACTTTGTTGAATAATGAAGTGAAAATTTTAACTTAAATATGCAAGAATCACCTCTATAAATATTTAAAAGTCTACTGTGATTAAAAAGAAATGTATAAAAGATATACAAATACATATTAGGCTCATACTTTGTTACATATTTTCTAATCAAAACCATCATGCAGTGAATTTGACCATCAATGTCTAATGTTGGTCCGCTGAGATGTTTACATCATCAGCTGCTTTAAATGCTGCATTCTTAAAATTAAATAACTATCGAATGATAAAATATAACAAAAGCAAAGCATTTTCGGATTGGAAATATGTTACGTAATTATAAAAATGCAACATTATCAGCAAACCCAACCAAATATCTAGTGAAGGTAAAGTCGATGAGCGGGTAACCAACAAGCATCAGCCACTGTATAAATAAACACATGAAAATTAAATAGGTACTGTTTAATCGGTAATCCTCCTTGGGTAGTCGTCTCGGATCTTGCCACAACAGACGTTCCTAATGCACGTGCTGCAAGGAATACATCATCATCACACATGTACCCCAAATGAAGTAAATAATTTCATTTTCATTTGCACACTGCAGTATTTGCAATGTAGGGCAAGGCCACAAATACATGTATATACTGTGTATATATATATGTATACACATAGAGTATTCAAGTGAGATACAACATACAAAATATATGGAAGAGAAAGAGATCACCTCATCATATTTTAGTATTGATTGGATATATCCTGCATAACATTATGCAATTTAAAATTGTTCAAAAAGTTTTTCTCGAATTCACGTTGATTTCGTTCATGTTTAATTAATGTAACTGATAACTTATAAATAACCGTCCCCCATTAATCGCATTAAATTCTTCTTAGCGTACTTTAATATCTAATCGAATCATTACCTTTCTTATCTGCCATTTCTTTAATTCTCACTCTTAATTATTAGATTAAACTATTAGCTTTTAACACTGAATTAAAACAGCAAAATATAACAAATCTACTGCAGTTGCTGTAACTATATTCACTCAATATTTTTTGACACATTCGTTCCTATGTATTTGCTGTAAGATAACCAATGGGGAACACAATTGATCTAAGAGAGATAGCGATCAATTTTGCTTCTCGGCGATTATACAATCAAAACAGCCAACCTTAAGAAAGTTAGTTCCTAACATTACCTTGCAATTTTTCATGGAATAATCAATTAGAAAAATATTTTAAAATTAAAAAATGCTCATTTAAGATAAATTATTTAGTTGCAATTATTCTTCAATAAAAAAAGGACATTACAGACTCGAATGCGCGGGATACTTCCTGGGAATTTTAAAGTTGGCTATAAACTGTCAATTTTTCTAATTGTATTCTTGGTGAAAAAGTAACATTAAATTATTATTTTATTAGTAAATAGTAAATAATAAATTACAAGTTGCACATAGTATAATCGTTTTACAAATACTGTTTAAATTGCTGTTATGTTTTAGCCTTGGTGAGTAGCAACATTTTAATACGTGAACGTGCATGTCTCACAAAGACACTAACTTACTCCTCAAGATTAATAATGCAATATTTTATTTACCGTGCTAGTGGTTATTTATCCCAATAGTGCTATCTCGTGTTTACGTTTACATCGACTTGCATCCGTATTTTTTCACATATCTTTGTAACAACCCATTGACAAATAGTTTTTTTTCTTTCAAGTTCTGTTATGCTAAAACTTACAAAAGGAACCGATGTTTTTTCATATTAATACGAATAATTACGAATGGAATGTTTAAGATATTATAGTGAATGTGCATATTTTTGATTTCTAGTGTAGAAATTAATTACGCCAGCTGTATAATATGTCTAACAAAACCTCAACGATGAGTGGAAATTATGGTACAGGCCCTAAGCAAATCGATCTGGATCAAATTTGGAGCGAACTGAATTCTGGCATAGAACACATGTACAATTTTCAGAAGATATCGCGGTCACAGTACATGCAACTCTACACTTACGTACACGATTACTGCACGTCTGTTCACAAGAGTAATGATCGGAGTGCTTCGGTAGCATCGAAAAGTAAAAAGAATGTACCTGGAGGAGCTCAACTAGTTGGATTAGAACTTTATCAAAGGCTTAGGCAGTTTCTAAAAAGCTATGCACAATCTAAACTACAGGTAAGTATTTTTTCTATTTTGAATGTTAAATATTGCACTAAGTGTTTGAATATATTCAAAAACATTATATCTGGAAAATTTGAAATCAGTATGATTTGGGGTTGTGTTTATAGCAATTAATGTAATCAAGAAAACTTTGTATTTGATGTTTCTATAAATTTATGTTTGGTGGTTCCATTTTTACCATTGTGTCTGTTATTTAAATTGTTTACTTATAGTTAATACTTTTAACATGGATTCATGACTTTGATTTATTTAAGAATCTTTTTGTAATTTAAATCTTTTTGTTTTATGCTAGTATTAATGTATGACATGCAACAAAATAATAACAATAAAAGGTCACTTATCTTAGTAGATTACTGTAAATATAAACTATGGTCTTTTATATTGGCAAAAAAATATGTGTGCCATTGAGTAAACAATACTATTGAGCAAACAAAATAGTTCAGATTAGAAAATGATTATAAACAAAAACAATTCCATATATTAGTAAATATACTTAATAAACAACATTCTTTTAATATCTCAAAACGTTACATAAATAAATCTTAGCCTTTGTTGGCAGGAAGCGAAAGTGGAGTTATGAAATGTGAACACTGCATATTTGGGAAAATGTGGATATAGGAGGTGTGGCAATTAAATAACCGGACTGGTGCTACAAAACATTTTATTGATCACCAATTACATTACAAAGTTTATCCCCTTCAATGCATTCTCCTTGCCTATCCCTACAACGCTCCATACGAATTTTCCACTGTCGAAAGCAGTGCTGGAAGTCCGTTTTTGTCAGCTTGTTGAGAACCTCCGTCGCTTAAGCTCCGATTTTATCTTAGGAAATAAAAAAAAAGTCACAGGGGAACAGGTCGGGCGAGTACGGTGGGTGGTCCAACACGGTGATGCCGGATTTCGCAAAGAACGCCTTCACAGACAAGGCGGAATGGGCTGGCGCATTGTCTTGGTGGAGCATTCAGGATTTGCTCTTTCACAAATCGGGTCTTCGTATTCTCACTCGTTCACAAAGAGTAGTTAGAACCTCGTGTTTCACAAGAACCTTGAGGTTAACTCGTTGCTCGATCTGAACACTCTGCATTTTTCCGACGCGACTTGAACGGACGATTGCTACCGTGAAACTGAGCGACGTACAACCGTGCCCATCGAGCTCACGGTGGGGGAAGCATCTACAAGCACAGACATGTTCAAACCTGCCGTGACGTGCTCGCTGTTTGCCGATAGTGGCACCAGTCCGGTTATTTAATTGCCACACCTCGTATACACAATTTTATAACCAACTGGTTTTGAGCTGTGACGCTATTGTCAATTTCTTAAATAGCAATTGCCATTCTTTTAACAAAATCCAATATATTTTCATTCCTTGCCCCGACCTTTTTTCAGAAGTTCGCCCAACTTTAATTATTCTAACCTGATATGGAATGACCATAGGCGTCGTTTGGCGAATCTTCGCCCTTATGACTATAACTCTTACGGGGGGCAAATTTTTCAACACTGTCTATGCATTTTCGCCACCATAGACTTACAGAACCTTCCAACGCGATATAAACTTAAGTTATTGAGTGTAGGCTTTCGCGGCTGTTTTTCACTGAAGTAGTGTTTTTCAGGTTTTGTAGGGTTTGTTACACTTGATGTTTCTAACGACTTTCGTAAATTTCGTGCAACAAACACGGCAAATCTCAAAGGACACTACTTCGATAATTAACTCGTTTGTTGTCCTTCAATCGACAGTAGTCTACTTCTACTCAAAGGTAGAACACCAAAATATTTACATTAAATAATTGAAGGGTCAAGTGGATGTAGGAGTTATGTTACAAAAACCATTTTTTATTGAATGATTATTTTCCAATGCAGTTTGTTCGATAAATAAGAAGGAGTTGTGAATTAATAACACATGGTCAAACATTTGAGGTTTCATTACTCATTACAACAAAAAGTAGATTTTTCTAAAAATTTGAATCCTTCACTCACTTGCCTCTTCAATTATCAAAAGATTGGCTCGCCTTCGAGCAAAAAAAGTCTGATAAGCTTTCGATGATCGTATTCTAACCTACTAATGTAGACGGTATACTTAGGGCACCACACAACAAAAGTATAAGACAATCGAGTTCATAAGTACACACGCACCTAAGGCACACAGATGTACAAAGGTTTCTAGATGTTCTTGTAATAAAGTTAGGCCATCTGGTGCACTTACTAACAATATACTCAATCTGGTAACTGTAGATTAATTCAGAATCCACTATGACATCTAGATCCATAACCTTAGAAACTTCGATTAAGACATACACATTTAAACTGTACGAAAATTGAAATTTAGACTTATTTCTGGTATGCTGCACAATTACATTTATTAACATTAAAAAGAATTTGTTTTCGAGGCAGTACTTACGCAATCTGTCTAGGTCTTGCTGCAATGCAACATATGGTAATCCATAATCGACCTAATAGATTCAAATATTTTTACATTATCAGCGCATTGAACAGAAAGAGAATTTGTGAATCATTGATGTGTAGATTGAAAAGTAATGGTCCCATATGAAATATCTGCGGCACACCTAATGTGATAGCCATCGTCCTAGATTTATAACCATGTATTAGTAGGGTTTTTAAGGAACAAGATATGAACGTGTGTTTCCGTTCACGAAATACACTCAGAAATTAGACGCTTATGAAACCATTGATATGAAAAGGAATATAAATTTCTTAAAGAAAGAAGTATGTCTTCTTAAAGTAGAATGGATTTCAATACTTGAAGGAAAGAACCAATAAAATATTGGTTACATATGTCGCAAGTAATAAACTTTTTTTAGCCGGCTAATAAATCCCTATTCAGGGTATCCTACTAGTAGTAAGGTTCTTATATTGAAGATTTATTGTGTTATATATGTATATCATCTGTTTGCAATATTCACTGTACTTTACCAAACGTTCATGTATTAAACTGAAACCTCAGCACATCAAAATAAATATTTGCTTCTTTCGACGTTGATGGATGTTTAAAAACAAAGCACAAAGTGAAGTGTTCCTATTCTATACCAGAATTTTTATGTGCTAAACATAATTATTGAGACATTTACATATTCTATACCTACGTATCGATGTTTTTAGCTACATACACCAGTTGAAACTAAAGCTAATCCAATTGTGCGAAAAAATATCTTTATACGAGGGTGTATCAAATATAAACGGGACTGATTTTCTTAAAAATTCCGGAGGAGTTCTAGACCTGAAAGGGGTTGATGCGCAGGTAGCCTGTACCGTTAGGGAGAGGGGAGAACTGACCGCAACTCTCTCGGATCCCTTTAGTATCAAAAGAAACCATGAGCGAGAACGAAGTGCATGTCTCCGTGGAGCAGCGGATTATCATCAAATTCTTGGCCAAGGAGGTGGTGAATCCAACCGAAATTTTGCGCCGATTATAGACACAGTTCGGGGACAACACTCTGTCAAGAACCCGTGTGTTTGCACGGCACAAAAAATTTTCTGGAGGGCGTGAAAAGGTAGAGAACTAGAGCCATGATCGCCGCAACAGTTTTTTTTTAATCGGCAAGGTGCTTTTCACGTTGATTTTCTCCACGATCGACGCACAATTAATGCGCAATATTATTGCGAAGTACTGAATGCCGCGAAATTGTCATTTCGAAAGAAAAGGAAGAAGCAATCGGCCAGAAATGTCATTCTTCTGCATGACAACGCCAGCCCTCGTGGCTAATGCCACAATGCAAAAAGTGGATGCGTTAGGATGGGAAACGCTGGAACATCCACCCTACAGTCCAGACTTGTCACCTTGTGACTTCCGTCTTTTTGGATCCCTCAAAGAAGCGCTTGGAGGCCAGCGTTTCGACGACAACGAAGCGATGGAAGCGTTTGTGCTCCAATGGCTACACGAACCGAAGAGTTTTTATGATGATGGAATAAAAAAGCTCCCAATCCGATGGGAAAAATGTATTTCTAGGGCGGGAGAGTATGTAGAAAAATGATGTATATTTGTAAGCTTAATTAAATAAAGGTAGTTTTTTTAAAAACGAGTCCCGTTTATATTTGATACACCCTCGTACTACATTATAAGTATAGGGTGGGTACTAAGTTTTTTAAGTTCAAATAAAACACATTTAGTCATGGTAACTCAAAAACTTTTATTGATAATAAAAGGGCGAATTTGTTGTAGGACAGTGCTAAAATAGTTTGTAAAGTGTGTGAGAAACATTTGATGTGTTGGGACAAGGCGGACTGTAACAAACATGTAAATACTGAAGAACACAGAAATAGAAAAAATGGACGTGCCTTTATTTTCGATTTACTTGTCACTTGTCAACCTGTAATTTGACACTTCGCTTACTCGAAAAAGAACCGTTTCAGAACTTTTGGTATAAGTACAACCCCGAGTTGAAGTTGCCAACTACGAAAACGGTACGTAAGCATATTTTATTTGTACGCGAAGACATAGAAAAGAAAATCAAATCTACATTAAAAAAATCTGTTGCTTTGGTTATGTGTTGACGAGACAACAGATTTTAAAAGAAATTCCATTCTAAATGTTGATAGTACGTGTACTGAACCCTCATAAACCGACATTTCCACTGTTACTAGCTAGCAAAAGACAGGAAAAATGTACTGGTGCAGCAATTGTGAGGGGGATACTTAGTACGTTAGAAAATTTCAAGTCTCACCACGTCAAGGATTGATGTTTATGAGCGATGGTGCCGTGACAATGAGTTCGGTAGGCCGTTCTCTTCTTGAACACGGTTGCAAGAGTTTATATGCTACGTGCAAAATGCATGCTTTACATCTTCTGGCAGAAACTATTCGAAAATGTTCACCCGAAGTAGATGCATTAATAGCAAGTACAAAAAAAGTGTTTCTTAAGTCTCCAAAACGTTTTCGATCATTTCACGCACTCTGTCCTGGTATTGGTGAACCACCACAACCGATTCTTACATGTTGAGGAACATAGTTGCAGCTCTTTATTATGCTGAATATTTCAAACAAGTATAAGCTGTTATTCTACAATTCAGTCCTACCGAAGCTGCAGCTATAAAGGAGAGCCAAAATTTTAAGATAGTTACGTTGAATCAGAGTTACAAACTATTCGTAACAACTATAAAGCATTACATAACGCAATAGAACAATTACAAAATAGAGCGTTGTCGTTAGTGGAGTCACTACAAATAGTGGACGAAGTACATCCACTGCTACGCACTATACATGACGCAAATATAATCACGTTTTAGAAAAGTTTGAGAGTGTGTTAAAGAAAGATACCGGTTTTGTCACATTAAAATAAATTTGTGATGGTGCATCGACTAATTCATTAACTGAATTCTAAGAACGTTGTAATCATGCATGTATTACTTCAGTAGATGTCGAACGATCTTTTTCAAAATATAAGCACTTTTTTTCACCACGGCGAACATCGTTCAACGAGACAACTGTGGAAACATACAATGCTGTTAACTTTTTACGACTCTTATCCAGTGAGTGATAATAGTGATAATGGTGCTTCTATATATAATTTTACAGGAGGTTATCCCATTTTAAAATGTGAAATACCCATTAGTTCGATTTTTGTTAGCTTTTTGAAATTCATTTAATATTGCGTCTTATGAGCGTACCCTGTATAAAAAATAGTTTTCATAATGATATATCGAAACCTATATACCGTATTAGCTCGAATATAACGCGGCCCCGAATTTAACGCGATCCATTTATTTTTCATAAAAGAATTCAAAGAAAATAAATTCAATCTCTGCCTCGTTTGCAACCATAACTTTAAAATTCATATCGTAGGTTCTCCTGTCACCTTTATTTATTTGTCTCTTTCATGAGCCTTTTTTTTTTTTTCAACACTACTGTTACTACTCGCGCTCAATCGATGTATTTACTAGTGGAAAACATGTAGGAATCGTTTGTGCCGCAAGATTTAGAGTATGGATTTTACACGTTACATGTAAGAAGTTACCACTGTGTTCTTTAAGAGATCAGCCCAAAGAACGCATGTTTACGGCACTATCACCACCATCACTCATAAACATTAAAAGTTGCTTAGTTGAAACTACAAGTTGAAAACAAATTTGTTCAATGAGTTCAACACCACCTTTAAAATCTCATCGGCAGTACAATTTATAACTCTTTTGGAAGCAAGTAAGAAGGAGGATGACGGTCGATGTGGTTCCATTGTACGTACCATTACATTAACCACAAAATGTTTTTGACGATCTGTTGTTTCGTCCACACACAACCACAGTTTTTTATCTTTCAATCCTGTTTTCATTCTTTTTTCTATATGTTCACGAGCAAATGGCACTACATTTCGTATCGATGTCCGACTAGGTAATTTACAGTCCGCATATTTATTCCAGAAGGAGACAAATGCTTCTTTGTCTAGTAAACGAAACGATAGATTACAACAAATAAGAGTAACACATAAATCAAATGTAAATTTTTCTTGGTTTCTGTTGTTTGCTTTCGATGTGACGTGGACAATTGCTTCTGGACCAACACATTAAAGGGGTTTTACAAACTAGACATTGAATTTTAGCGCCATCAAAAATTAAGTCCGGCATGTCCACTATAAAGTTTTTAACTGTGTCTGCCATTGGTCGTTTGCGCGACGTACCTAACTGCGACATTTTTAAAGCAAACACAAGCGTACAATTACGAAATAAGTTACGACAGCCTACATATACACAGAAGTACTCGCATACAGCATCGATTTAGTACTGACGCTGTGAACGCGTGAAATAAATAATCGCCGACTCCGCACCACATATCTACTACACTGACTGTTACCGCTGTTTGTCCATAGTAATAATTAGTCAAAAAATATCGTGTTATATTCGGGCTAATACGGTAATACAGAATATCAGAAATGCATAGAAACGTATGACGTCAATGTTTTAAAAAAAATTAAATAACTCCACTAAATTTTTTTGTCAGATGAAAAGATTCAATGCATGAAGGTAAAAAGATACACTATCGGGAGCTCATATTGCAGAAAGCATACCATCCACGTAGGCTCATTAGTTATAGTAAATGGAAGACACAATATCACTGAAAGAAAAGATATAACTTGTCTATCAATTGAAGAAGAAATTGAAATCAGTGCAATTGGGCTTACAAACAGCAAAATAATTATTATTGCAATATATAGGCCTCCGTCTGGTGATTTTGACACGTTTTTAAGAAAACTTAATGAAATAGTTGGAGTACTTAGTATTGACCATATACATAAAGCTGTATTCGTTGCAGGAGATTTTAATGTAAACTTCAATCAAATTAATAAAACTACACAGAGTGTTTTAGACATTTTTAATAGTTTTAATTTAAAACAAATCTTTTCAGAGCATTCCAGAATAACACAAAACACAAGTACACTCATTGATAATATATTCACGAACGTAATCATAGCAGACGACTACAAGGAGACTACAAAGTTGCATCTCTCTCATCACTTATGCCAGAGCGTTACTTATACTTGCCCCGTAAAGAAACCTGAGAAAAAATGGCGAATTGTTAGAAATATATCTGCAGAAAATATACACATGTTCAAACATATACTACAGCAAGAAATAAACTTACCATTTGATACAAACTCTGCCATTGAGATGTATGATGAGTTTCATGAATAGTTTATTGGCATATTCGACAGGTGCTTCCCAGAAAAACGCTGTTTGATTACACAGGACAGCTTTGAAAAGTTCCAAGTTCCAGATAATGTTTTAGCTCTTAATAATAATCTCGATGCGTGCGCTACCATAGCCAAGGTAACGAAGAGAGAAGATTGCTACATGCAATACAGAAACTTGAAAAAAGTGTATCTCTCCAAAATGAC
This sequence comes from Dynastes maya, assembly GCA_029619315.2. Taxonomy (NCBI): domain Eukaryota; kingdom Metazoa; phylum Arthropoda; class Insecta; order Coleoptera; family Scarabaeidae; genus Dynastes; species Dynastes maya. Next base: position 23,109,086 of record JAROYE020000010.1, on the reverse strand, counting down.
CGAGCTGAAACAGCGATCGAATGAGAAATTTATTCTGGAAGCAAGGTGAAAGCTATGTATGTGGAAGGTAATAAATGCCGAAAGAAACACGTGTACTTCATCTAGTAAATCTGCCGGATCCAATTTGTCCAGTGCGAGGTTGAATCAGTACTTCTGTGGAATAGGAGAGCAGCTTGCCACTGGGGTGCAAACTTCTTCGTTGGCCACCGATTTACTAAACAATCTCAGACTACATAGTACTCAGTCGTTCTTTTTTACTCCCTATCACCTCACTGGAAATTGATGAGATAACTGGACTGAAACGTAAACACACTGTGGACATATCAACTCATCTAATAAAAGAAGTGAAATCCGAAATTAGCTCAGTGCTTGCAAGAATCTTTAATGCTTGTGCAGAGCAGGGGATTTTTCCGTCCCAACTCAAAGTGGCTAAAGTAATCCCTATTTTTAAGAAAGGTAACGCAAATGAATGTCAAAATTATCGTCCTATAAGCATCAACAGACTCTCTAACTACCTGGAAAATAGAGGATTCTTAACAAGCAAGCAGCACGAGTACAGGAAGGGACACTCCGTTTCGTCGGCATTGCTAGAGGTGGTACATAGGAATCACCTGGGTTTCGATAACGATCTCTATACCAATGTGGATATCTTGGATCTGTCAAAGTCTTTCGACTCCGTTACTCCGGAGACTCTTGTCGAGAAGTTCGAGTATTATGGTATCAGGGGTAACGTGCTTGAACTCTTGAGGTCATATATAACCAACAGAAGACAGGCGACTTACTGGAATAATATTCTATGTGAAACTCAAGAGATAAATTACGGCGTAGCACGGGGTTCGATAATTGGACTACTACTATTCATAATTTATAAAAACGACTTACCTGCCAATGTGAGTAACGCCGCACCTTGTCTATATGCTGATGATACCTCGTTAATTGTCCAAGTTCCCGCTCTTCTGGAATTGTCCTCAGTCACCGGAGAAGGTCGCGCCGAAGCATACAATTGGTTCGCGGTGAACAAACTAAAAGTTAACCGGGATAAAACTCAATCTATAATACTTACTACAAAAAGAATGGATAGATTATCAGCAGCGAGTTTTCTGGGTGTAACAATTGACGCAAAATTGAAGTGGCAAGCGCACATCGACGTATTAGTATCTAAATTATCGTCAGCTCTGTATGCCTTACGAAGACTGACACATATGGCGACATACGAGACAGTAAGAGCAGCATATTATGCTACTTTCCACTCCTACTTAAATTATGGTGTGTTGTTATGGGGCTCTTCTGTTGAAGTGTACAAAATTTTTATTCTACAAAAGAAAGCAATAAGAACATTGTGTGGGTTTCAACACAATGGGAGTTGCAGAACGCATTTTAGAAGAGAACGCATACTTACATTGCCCTGCATTTTTATTTTCAATGCACTAGTATATGTACACTGCAACACGAATAGATTTTGGCAGAATGGCTATATGGTTATGGCCACACCACCAGAAATCGCGACCGTTTACGTACCGCACTCCATTGCATAACCACGACGCAGAGATCGGCGGATCACTGGGGGCCAAAACTATATAATGTATTACCATCCGAACTGAAAGTATTATCCCCAGTTCGGTTCAAAACAACGGTTAAGCTTATTTTGAAAGAATTGGAGTGCTACAGCATCGATGAATTTGTCTCGATTTATAAATAAATATCGCATACGTCCCCGTTCCGTGCGTGTTGTAAACTTTGTTTGTTTTTCGTTACATTAGTTCCTTTATTCCTGTACTTTTATTTATACACCTATTTTATGTATAATTTATTCATAATAGTTAAGTACAACACGTTTAAGTTATACGAAGATTATTTAAATTTATTATTTATGGAGAATGCGATAACGTGATATTAGGAACATGCGATACCTTTGCCAGTCGGCGGCGAATTTCGAGACGGCTATTGGCATTGGCTTTTTGCTATACCTATCTAAAACGTGTTAAACAGGATTTTTATTATAAACAAAGTACCGCCGTTGGATTGCAAGCTGTTTCTTTAGCACGCTATCCTACTCTTCGTATGCGAGGCTACCTCACTCTCTTACTAATCCTACGCGTGTGATAATCAAAATTATTTATTTGTCTATGTCTATTCTCCGAGAAAGTATCACAAATCTAACGTCTCGCCTCGACAACCACAATATCACGTTCCACGTTTCTTTTTTCCTCACGACGATAAATTTTGAAAATACAGAGGCCTCGTTATTATACTTGCGGGCGGCCGTTTCGAACGAAATTACGCCTATTTTACAGGAAAAATTGCGCTCCTTTTATCTAGCTAGATTGCAACCCTTTAGCTGGATCCCTCTTTTTCGCAAATCCTGTACAATTTGCTTCCTTTTGACGCTCTTCCCCGTCTCCCTCGCGCCTATGGACGACCGATCTATAACCGAGGACGCAAGAAAGGTTACGAGGTTTTCACAGTCACATAATATGAAGTATTAAAGAGCTGTTACACACTTACAAATTAGGTATATCTCAAATCCAAAAAGCGGAATTGAACGTTTTCAAGCTGTATACATTGTACCATGTTGTTTTCTTCATCTCCCATAGCAAATTTCTGCAAAATTAATAGTTTTCGGCTTTATAGCATGTCCACTAACTTATAAGTCAATTTAATAGTTTTTTTCTTTCAGGAGGGAATAAATCTCATGGACGAGGATGTTCTTTTGTTTTATACTCAGCAGTGGGATAGATATCGGTTCAGCAGTAACGCGATAAGCGGAATTTGTTCCTATTTAAACAGGCATTGGGTGAAACGCGAATGTGAAGAAGGTCGTAAAGGTATCTACGAAATATACAAGCTGGCGTTGGTCACGTGGAGGGATAATCTCTTTAAACAGTTGAATAAACAGGTGAAAAAGGAAGCCTGACCGTGAGATGACCTACCAGTTTAATTAATCCATTGTTACAGGTAACCAATGCAGTATTAAAATTAATTGAAAGGGAACGAAACGGAGAGCTTATAAATACTTCGTTGGTGTCCGGTGTGATCAACTGTTACGTCGAATTAGGTTTAAATGAAGACGAACCTGGAGCTAAAGGAACTAACTTGAGCGTCTACAAGGATAGTTTCGAAAATGTGTTTTTAGAGGATACTGAGAGGTATTATACTAGGGAGAGTACTAATTTTCTAGCTCAAAATCCAGTAACGGAGTATATGAAGAAGGTAAGTTGTGGAAAATATAAGGTAAAAGATGAAAAATATAACATTTAAGTGTTGGCTTCCACGATCATTGCCTAATTTAGAAGGAGTAGTGGTAGTAACCTATATTAGCATATAGTCGAGGCAGGATAAATATCGATGCACCTCATTGATCATAAATGCCACCATATACGAGGGTTGTCTGAAAAGTCTCTAGCCCAACACAAAAGCCGTTTTTTTGTCTAATTCATTTTCATTTCTCAACGTAGTCTCCTTGTAAGTCTCACCTTCCCCAGCGATGCTCCCATATCTTTAATCCGTTCAAATAGTAGTTAGCACCTTGTTCTGCAAAATAGGCGTTACGAATGTGGTGGCCTTCCCATTCGATGAAAATCTCTGTCCTCCGAGCCTAGGAGAAAAAAGTCGCCGGGAGTCAAATCTGATGTATAGGAATTTTTGCCAGTGCGACCATTGAAGTGTAAGATAGTGAGTTGTCTTGGTGGAACAAAGCTTTCTTTTTCTTCAAATGCGGCCGTTTTCCCGCAATTTCTGCCTTCAATAGTCGATTAACACAATTCGATGGCTATCCCAAAAAACAGTCGCCATCACTTTCCCGCCCGATGGAACAGTCTTCGCCTTTTTCGGAGCCAATTCACCTGTCGCATGCCACTGTTTCGACTGTACTTTGGCTTCAGAAGTATACTGGTGTATTCTAGTTTCATCTACAGTTAATCGACGCCCAAAATTCCGACTTATTTCCCTTAAACTGCTTCAATAGGGCTTTAGAAATGTTCATTCGAATGCGTTTTTGATTTTGAGTGAACAAGCACGGTACTCAACGCGCGGTTAGCTTTTTCATGCCCAAATCTTCAGTATATGACAAACACGTTCTTTCGAGATGCCCACAGCCTCTGCCATCTTTCTAACCTTAATTCGACGGTCGTCTAGCACCATTTGGTTAACTTTTCCGACGGTATCAGTAGCGATTACAGTTTTTAACCGTCCTAAACGTTCATAGTTAACCAAACTGGTACGACAACGGTTAAATTCAACTGCCCAAAATTTCACCGTGGCAAATGATGGTACAGTCCCTGTAAATAGCGTCCATCTCGGTTTTTAATTTGCGTAGGAGTATTGTCTTTCAAATGCAAGAATTTAATGACGGTTCAATATTCGGATTGTTTCCATTTTTACAGAAACACTAACATCGACTAACACAGACAAATGTGAAACAACAACTGAGCGTCCAACATGACTGAAATTTTCAAAAGTACCTTTCAACGCATGTACAATTATATTACCAAAATATTTTTGACGAATCATCTTCATATTGAAGCTCGACATTTTTCGGATTGCCCTCCTATACACCCTTCTTTCTTTTTTTTTTAATTAGGCTGTACTTGGGGTGTACTGAATAACAGAGCTATTCTTTTGAAAGTTCAAATGTAGCTATTATATTTGTCCTGTAATTGATTTTTATTAAGACTGTTGGACAATAAAGTTGTATTATTATTGCCTTCGTTCCGTTGTTGATCGTCATTTGCTTTTCAGGTTGAACAAAGACTGGCCGAGGAACAGAAACGCGTTCAGGTCAATCTTCACGAGAGCACCAGTGATCGATTAGCGAAAACCTGTGAGCGCGTCCTCTTGCAAAAGCACCTCGAACTATTCCACGCTGAGTTTCAGCAGCTGTTGGATGACGACAAAGACGCTGACCTGGAACGTATGTATAAGCTGTTGGCGCGTATACCGGAAGGTCTGGGCGAGCTGAGGTCGTTATTAGAACAGCATATTACGAATCAGGGTCTTGCGGCAATCGATAAATGCGGCGAAAGTGCTAGTAATGTGAGTATCGATAGCATATAATTGCATAAATTTCGCTAAGAAAAGGTTTACTGCTGTGAATATGACGTTTACATATATCAGTATCCAAAATAGCCACGTTCGGTGATATAATTTAAGATATATTGTATTAAAACAGAGTTCAAATATAACGTAAGAATATAAAACTATTTGAACAATAATATCTTCATGTTTTTTTATCAAATACAACGGACAGTTAGGGAATTGAGTTGGAATAGCATCTTTTTTAAGCCTAGGATATTTTAAACTTACAGTTATAGTTTCACTGGACCTTGAATCTGTGGCTGTTGATAAATAAATAATATCTTCTTTTATTTACAAACTGTAACTAACAAACAAAAACAACCGACACCATCTTAGGTTAGGTTACCTCGTTTTTATCGCTTATACAACGCAAGAAAAACATTGCAGGTATCACCAACAAAGTACGGAAATATCACTACACAGTATTTTTTTTAAATAGAACCAATATAATTTGGATAAATCAATTCAAAACGCAAGAATCGATCTGAACGTATGAAAACAACCGACGCCATGTTAAATTAGGTTACCTTGTTTTTATCGTTTCAGAAAAGGTTTTATCGCTTATACAATACTAGAAAAACATTGTAGGTATCACCAACAAAGTACGGAAATATCACTGCACAGTATTTTTTTAAATAAAACCAATATAATTTGGTTAAACTAATTCAAAACGCAGAGATGGTCTCAGTATGTAAACGCTTTTATATGGTCAACAGCCTGCTGACGTCAAAGCGCGTAGGCCTTGTGTATATCGTAGGTAACGCCCGTACGGGGGAAGAAATGGGGCGATTTCAAAAATTGGCGCTGCAGAAAAGATGTGGGAGATCCTTCTGGATCGATTGACGTTGAAAAATTGAAATTCACACGGCTCGCGAAGAAGTTACGCGTGAAAACAATTTTTCCCCGTTTTGCAATCAAAAAGGGGAGTGGCTTCGCTTTGGAAGCTTGAATTTTGCATTAGGAAAAGGCGTGATTAAATTGTCATTTGGTTCAGATTTATCCCTTCACGACGACTTTGATTGCATTTTTTTGGCAAAACTAGCCGTGCGATTTACATGCAACTTTGTGAGTAGGTGTAATGTGTGATGATGAACCACTCCGTGGAACGAACACCCCGTCCGGCGATAACACCAGGTTGTCAACCTCAACCAAGGTATGATACCTGGGGTATAAATCCATGACGCGCTTTTAACTTAGATGATGAAGTAATATTTAATTTAAATTAAGTGAACACATTCTGTTGTATTTTATCCTGTTATAAGGTTGGTAATCTATTACACGATAGATGTACTGCTGATATTTTGTTTACGTGTGGTGACGGCCCAATGGGCTGTATAAGCGATAAAAATTCTATGCAGCTAACTTTTTTTTATACAATATCATCCTACTAATGTTACTTAGAAATACAAACCTATTCTATCTTTTTCAGGATCCTAGGGTTTACGTAAACACTATATTAGAGGTGCACAAGAAGTACAACGCACTGGTGATCACGGCTTTCGAAAACGACAGTGGCTTCGTGGCAGCTCTAGACAAGGCTTGCGGTAGATTTATCAATGCGAACGCAGTGACGAAACTTGCTAACTCAAGTACAAAATCGCCGGAACTCCTAGCTAAGTACTGTGATCTATTGCTTAAAAAATCTAGTAAGAATCCGGAGGAGCCGGAAATAGAAGATACGCTTAATCAAGTAGTAAGTAATAGAGTACTAGTAACAAATTGTATGAGTGTTAAGGTGTGTTCATATAGGGTAGCGTGAAATTATCGTTACAATTAGCGCGAAATTATTTGCGATATTCTGCGATAATTTTTAAAATAATTTCGTGGCATAATGATAACTGACATCTCGGTTTACTTTGTCGTATCATAACCTTAATTTATCTGTCAATAATTTCTTTTGTAATGGTTGGAATGATACAGAAATGTTACATACTGTGTTTATTAGCAGTTTCTGCAATGATCATGACGATCATATTTAAAAATAAATGTTGCCACGCTTAACGCCTATCTCGAAAATATCGCGCGAAAAAGAAGGATGACAAACCTTTCGGAAAAATGAAGATGGTGGGTACTTTTATATATTCGAAACGGTGGTGATTATGGGATACGGTCCCTTTGCTCTAGCCCAGCCGAAGATGGCGTGGTGGTTGATAAGCGCCACCCTATTTAAGTAATATGAAAAGGCCCTGTAGTTTAGCGACGCCAAAAATTACAAATACCTTAAAGTAGCAATCTTTGCATCCTTCTCTATTGAAATGTTAACTATTACTAAATTTTAATGGATAGAAAATTCTAAATCGTTTGAAGAATTTTTATAAATATTCCACTAACAGGTTATACATGATGGACTAGAAAGTCACCAAAGCACTGGCATATAGACATATAAGGCATTAATTGTATTGTCTAATACCTCTAAATCTTTTTCCAGAGCAAGCATTATGTTTCGAAAACATATCGTATTCAAGTTGTTTCCAATTTATATAGATGCTTTTTATGAAAGGCATCACAGCAAGTTTTTAAAGTTAATATCGTATACTTTTATCTTGTGAAACATTGAGATTCCATCTTTACTGATGCAAAACAAATTAGCCTCACTTCCACTACACACAATATACATGCTCGAGCTTCCTCTTTATACAGATGAATATTCAAAGTTGTTTACGCCATCTGAAACAATCATTCATCTTAATATCCTCATACTTGGTAAATGCAGTACTTTGCTTATGTATTCATATATCTTTGGTCCCAAGAAATACAGATTTAAAGCAAATACTTAACTTTGCATCTTTGTGTTCTAAGTGAAACTCTACAATCAATGCTAATTCACTAATTCAGGAGATAACAATGTCACATAGTTGAATGAAATGTTTAAATCACCAGGAACACTTCTTCAAATCTTCTAAACCTTCGGCTTTGAGAGCTATTTTGAGCTTATATTTCCTAAGTGAATTTGAACCCCAGGTTTTGCTGATTTACAATCCCATGTCACTTGTAGCCGCATTATTGCTGTATAAATATACACCTTGGGAAAATGTGAAATTAACTATATCTACATATGTACGGCGAGAGAGCGAGGAAAGAATTGAGTGGAATCCGATCGATTCGATGCGCGTCGTTAGTACGTTTCTAACAATGTTGGAATGTAGACCTACTTTGTGCAAGAACACACGTAATAATTTGAAGTCATGGTCGCTTGGAAATGAGAATTTCGCATATTTATTTTGTTGTTGTTACGAAGCTTAGACGAAACTAATAAGAGATTCTAAAGACGAAAATAAAAACAGATTCTGATGAAATAATAGAAAAGAAAAATAAGTACTCTAGATATTCTTACTAAGATCGTCCGCACATAATGCAGTCTACCTCGTAACTAACCACATCGGTAACCGTCGTGTGCCGTCAACTGCCGCTAACCCCTACGCTTGTGGTGAATCACCCTTCGCGTTTTCTTAGGCATTTTCTTTTCCTATGTGTATATAATGACATCAAATATTTTTAAATCTTCATGATGAGCTTCTGTGGCTATTCTAGTTTCGAAAACCACTTATATCTGATGTTGGTGCTGTTTTATTACAGAAAAATTAAAAGTTCAAAATTAATCAAGAAAATATCATAACCTAAAAAGTATGCATAGAAATTGACACAAACCGCCACTTGCACTGTGACTGGTCGGTTGTATTGATGCAATGCCGTGGTAGTGCCATAAATTAACGTGTGTATGGTTTTGCCCTACACCAATTACTAATTCTGCCTTACACTGCTGTATGAACGGTCGTATTTAATTGCATTGTGCGAACTTTTTTAATTCCTATCTTACCCTCGCGCTATCCAGTGCGAACGCTACTTTGTACGTGACTGCGTATCATGATAGAAATGCAGTTTTAAAGTTTACCTAGGATTTAGTGATTATTCTAGAATTTCTCTTTGTAATTGCATAAATTTTTGGTATACGTCATTAAAACCTGCGCGTAGTGTAACGAGTCACATCCGGGAACATACTCGTTCCCATATTCGTTCATTGCGCATGTGACGTAATGTATTCGTTAATGTATCGAATACGATCTCATCTCTTTTTAAGAGGATGAGTCAATCGAGCCTATAGCGAACTTGGGTACGGTGCACCTAGTTGCTTCTAAGATAAGATCATTAAATTGACTTCGCTGGTTTACCAAAGTTTCAAGGCGTCGATAGTTGTACGAGGTGTGGTCCACGTATTCTAAAGCTTAGGTATCTGGTAAGAAGGTAATCAAAAACAAATGCTACCATTTGACAGATCCGTCTCTATTTAACATTCAAATAATAATTTGGCAGCTTATAGCCATTACTCAATTAAGCGAGACGAATAGGGATTTCAAAAACTAGTGTTTTGAAGATCCTGCATAAGCCTTTGGGTAAGATACAAATTTACGCAAGATGCGTCCCAAAATTGCTCAACGCGGTTCAGAAGGAACGACTTGTCGAATGTAGCCGAAAGTTTCTTAACCTATATGAAGCCGTTAACCAAGTAGTGAGTGGAGATGAAACAATGGTTCTATGCCATGGTCCTTTGTCTAAAAGAGAAGCGATGGAGTGGCATCAGAGAAGCGAACCCATCCCTAAGAAGGCCAAGGTGACAAAAAGCACAAAAAAGGTGATAGCTACAATTTTTTGGGATGAGGGAATCTTGTTAATTGACTTTAAAGAACGCAACACTATAGTAAATGCAATATATTATGCCGTCTTGCTACGGCAGTTAAGACAAGCCATTATCGAGGAAAGCCGGGATGAGATGTCTAGCTCTTGCGCGACATTCCTCCTGTCCATATAGCTGCAGTTTCGAAGGCTACTGTGCGCTAATGCAGATTCAAGGAAGTCGACCACCCACGGTACAGCCCCGACCTTACCCCAAGTGACTATTTTTTATTTTCAAAATTTAAATCGTGGTTAAGAGGCAGTTTTAGAGCTTTTTGAAGACAAACAGCCGTCGTATTTTTCTAGTGGTATTCAAGCGTTACTTAAACGATCTAGAAAATGTATTGAAATAGCAGAAAATTATATTGAAAAATAATAAAGAGATTTTTCTTCTACACGCCCTCTTTCTATGTTAGGCTTAGAATACATGGGCCGCATCTCATAGTTTCCGGCGAGACATTCTGTATAAGAATATGCAGGATGTCTCGCAAGTACAATTTTTTTTGTATTTTTTAGATGGTAGTTTTCAAATATATCGAGGACAAAGATGTTTTCCAAAAGTTCTATAGTAAGATGCTAGCGAAACGTTTGGTCCAACACATGTCTGCCAGTGACGATGCTGAGGCATCTATGATCTCAAAATTGAAGCAAGCCTGTGGATTTGAGTATACGTCTAAATTACAAAGAATGTTCCAGGTACCTCGACAATTATTAAGAGGTATTTCTTGAATTTAATAATCGATTATTCCCTTTTAAGGATATCGGCGTTTCTAAGGATTTAAACGAACAATTCCGCACCCATCTAAAGAATTCAAACGAATTATTAGATATAGATTTCAGTATACAGGTCTTATCTTCTGGTTCATGGCCGTTCCAACAATCGTTTTCATTTGGCTTGCCCACAGAAGTAAGTTACCGAGCTTGTCTAACACTTTTTCTTGTATTTTTATTAACATTTGTTGCGTTGTTTTTCAGCTGGAACGTAGTGTACATAGATTTACTAGTTTTTATTCTGGTCAACACTCGGGTAGGAAACTAAATTGGCTATACAATATGTCGAAAGGGGAATTATTAACGAATTGCTTTAAAAATAGGTAAGGCCTGCGCATTTTCTTGCAAACCTAAATGGTTAATTGTTGCTGTTATATTTTCCCAGGTATACCTTACAGGCTAGTACTTTTCAAATGGCTGTGTTACTACAATTTAACGTCGCTGAAAGCTGGAACGTGGCTCAGCTCTCCGAGAACACTCAAATCAAATTAGACTTTATGGTTCAAGTACTGCAAATTTTGCTCAAGGCCAAGTTGCTAACTTCGGAGGACGACGAGATGGATCTTAGAGCTGATTCGATCGTTTCTTTATATTTAGGTTATAAAAAGTAAGTCTTTCCTGTTATTTGCACTGATAAGTTAAATGCACATTTTACTTTTATTATTAGAACCGTTATACCCGTAATACTTTCGTTTAGGGACTGCAGCGTAACCACCAATAAATTTAAATGAACCTTCAATGTATCACCAGACATTTACTTACAATCTAACGTGAAAATGGGATTATTTTTATTTTGATAATCACGTCCACATTACACTGCCAATTTTAAGTGATTTTAATATTATTTTATTATAGTCGGGTCATGGTACATATGCCTTTAATCACGTGACCTTAACAGATCTATTGTAACAAAATGCTCTTGTGTGTGTTAGAATAGTTGGAGGCTTTTAATAAACCTTAATACTACTCTAGGACCTGCTTCCTTCAGTTCAGTAAGTGCAAGAAATGGCCTACTGAAATGTTAGTGTCAGAAATCCTGCTAGTAATCTAAGATCCCCTTTGCTGAATAATGGCGCTATTTTTGCTGTCTTTGACGAGCCTGATATGAGAGATTTCGCCTGGTTTTGTCCTGGAACATTATCCCAGTTCGAGACCTTTTGTCCTGGTACAAGGCCCAATACGAGGCCTTTTGATTGTCCTTCCATGTCTTAATTGCAAGTTTTATGTGGCTCTTTTGGAGACTACAGAAAGGGTTAGGACCAATGAAAGGCATGTTCGCTGCTTCTTTAGCCAGCTTATCTGCCTTTTTATTTCCTTCGATCCTTTGGTGGCTTGGGACCCACCACAAAGCAACGTGGTTATTGCGTCCTAGTTGCCTTAGATTGTGTACATATTCGTGCATCAGAGGCCTTAATAGCCTTTAGAACTGCCTGACTGTCGCTGAATATATTGCGCCTCGTATCCCTTTCTCGAGGTTCCTTATGGCGCATAGGTTAGCAAAAATCTCTGCATGAAATATGTTGGTGTGGGGTGCTGTAGGCATTTTTAGATGGTAGTTAGGTCCACTAACGCCTATATCTATTCTGACACCTTCTATTTTCGAGCCGTCCGTGTACCATTGCAGAGTACCTCTTTTGCATTGACGCTCACCGGATGCCTACTCAGTGCGGTTTTCAATGATCACTAGAGTAACCAAAACTTGCGGACTCGCATAGGCGTCGGTATTACGGGTTAATATAAGAATACGAAAAATTCATAAATAAACTTACTTGCTAATTATTTAACAAATTAGAGGCATCAGGATGTGAACTACTGTAAACTTGCATCATTGCATATGTTTTCACAGTTACTTCTTTAAACCTTGTGCGTCGACAAGAAAAAATATTCTTATACATAGAAAACGATCTCTCCACATCTAAGGAAGTTACATTTGCATGTAGAAACTGTTTTTCAAAATCACTTAAAAGTTCAGTATTCTTACACTTATTATAAACGGCCTCTAAAGTATTAAAATCGGGATTTTTCCTTAAAACATCTGCCAACTTTTGACTAGCGCATAATCCTGGCGTATCATTTAATGTGTGTAATTTTTTTTTTTACACTCTCCACTATTTCTAATGATTCCTGCAATGACAATTCAGTACATTGTAGTTTTCTGATGGCATCTAGCAATACTGTATAATTGGTACATATTGTTGTTAAATCTTCTAAAAGTTGAGGAATTTGAAATTCTCTTTGACTTTCTCTAATTGCTTTGGATTCATTCCGATTAAATCGCATTATAACTGATTGAATTTGTTAAAAATGGATCAAATAGAAAGAAGCTGCTGTTAGCCAAGTACCCCATCGCGTTAAAATTGGTTCAGGAGGTTCTGGAATACCTGGACAAAATTTACGAAACTCTTTTAAACGTTTAGGAGATTTACGAAACACTGCTTTAGTACTTCCAATCATCCGATCAACGTTTCCGTAATGTTGTCGAACAACTTCACTAACTAAATGCAAAGCATGCAGCACGCAGGTTATATGTATTAAGTTAGGAAATATATGTTTTAAGGATCGCCCAACACTTAACATCGTTGCTGCACTATCTGTCACAATCATCACAACTTGATCTTGGGCAATTTTAAATTTTTTCAAAGCGTTCATTACCACTTTTTGAATATTTTCCGCGGTACATTATTGAACACGTTTGCAAGCTAACAAATATCGAGATGCTGTGTTCTCGCTAGATAAAACGTGAGCTATTACATTCACAATACTGTTTTTCTGTATATCGGTCGTCTCATCCACGGTAATCCATATTTTTTTGGAACACAAATCACGTTTACACACATTTTCTAGCATCTCTTTCATTCGCGGCAAATGATTCTGTAATTGTGTTTGTGAGGGTAATGGGTACTTTGGAACGTATTGTCGCCAAAACGTTTTAAAAGCTGCTTTTCTCACCAACGACAACGGAAAATTAGAAGAGGTAAACATAATTAATAAATGTATGAGGAATAGTGTATAAGGTATTTCAGTTCTTGCATTTCTCATATGCTTAATACCATTGACATGCCTCTGGCAATCAGTTCTGTCCAATGCAGCCAAACGAACATTGCATATTAAGCAAAAAACTGCACTACCGTCATATTTTAAATGGGGAAAAAATGACACATACTTATGTACATTAGTAGCAAATCTATTACGAGGCATTGTTTTCTTAGGTATGTAAATATTAGTTCTGTATGAAACGATACACTAATTATGTACTTGGTATAATACTACAACACACAAAAAACACCAGCTATATTTTCGAAAGCGACACGTAAGTGCATAACCTTGATCGTTTGATTAATCTCTGCAACAGCTCAACCGGTACTAAAACGAAATCTCTCTCAGCGCGGTTTAACATGATTTATATTCAAGGTCGACACTACATGCCTGCTTCTCTACCGGTTTAGTTTATTTATGAATTTTTCGTATTCTTATATTAACCCGTAATACCGACGCCTGTGCGAGTCCGCAAATTTAGGTTACTCTAATGATCACCTTTATAAGGCTGATCAAAATTTTAAGTGATCGTTATAATTGATATATTATCGAATACTTTTTTCTCTTATAGCAAAAAGCTTCGTGTAAACATAAACATACCAATGAAAACAGAACTAAAATTAGAACAAGAAACAACACATAAGCATATCGAAGAAGACCGCAAGCTACTCATTCAAGCGGCGATAGTCAGAATAATGAAGATGAGGAAGGTATTGAAACATCAACAACTCGTCGCGGAAGTACTGAATCAACTGTCGACTAGATTTAAACCAAAAGTACACATTATTAAGGTAAACATCTTTTATTATTTTACGCTAATTTATTCTTGGCACTTCTCGTTTTTAGAAATGTATAGATATTTTAATAGAAAAAGAATATTTAGAAAGAACTGAAGGTCAAAAGGATACATACAGCTACTTGGCATGATTCAACAACATCGCCGTGCCAATGTTTGTTGTTTAATAATTCATCTTAAACAAAAAGAAAAAACACAAAAATAAAGCTTTTCTTGTGACTGTTTTTACCCTTTGCCGCATTCTTCACTTGGGCATTCGAATGTGGGAATGCGGTAATGTGTGTATACTACCTTGTATATATTGTACTTTTTAACGTTTAGTGATTTTGAAAAATATAAATTTATTTATCTTTCTTAAACGTGTTTAATTTTGTTCTGTTATTTTTTTTCTGTTAATTCAAATTCGAACGCTTACGTGAAGTATTGTTAATCAGGGTGTTCAAAAATGATTTTGTTTTAATTTTATTCTCTGTTATAAATGAAATGCTTGTTAATGTTACATATCATAATGTTATCATTTACATCACCTATGTATATATACTTTGTTAGAAATCTCGCATCTACATACTACGTTGGTTGTGGTTTATTACAATTTCGAAAATAAAGGTTGCCGAATATGTTGGTCACAATGACCATTTCTTATAAAAATTTTAAACTTCAAAATTATGAAAATTTGTTTATTACTTGACTATAACTATTAGTTGCGTTTATTAATGATTGTGAAACAAAATTCAAATAAAAATTTAACTGGACAATTTTGACATCGTATTTAAATAAATAAAATATTTTTCCCACTACCGGCTACGTAAGTCAATCATTACTAGAGCAACGCAACTGCGCTGAAAGCCAGTGGCGGACGCATAAAAGTTTACACAAAATAAATTAAATGCGATACGTGCTCAAACACTTACCGTTTTAAGAGTCTTCCGTGAAATCACAAAGTGGATAATGTCTATTTAATATTTGCAACATTAAATATGTTTCCAAAGTTGTTTCGGCAAAGTGAGTGCGGCGTGAAGTGTTTTTGTATGCCGAAAACGAACGTTCTACATCAAGTGACGTTATATTTGCGTAAGTAAAATAATCTTACAAATAACTTAACGGTTCTGTTGACGCACCTTCACAAATTTGTCTTAATGTGCCAAAATCAGAGTCTTTATCTAAAACACTTTCAAACCTTTCTAAAACACAAACATTTCTTGCGTCTTCTATCGCGCATAGTTGTGCGTGAACATGTTGCACTATTTGCAAAGATTCCACTAACGACACCGAAGAATTTTGTAGTTTTTCTATCGCATCCGCTAGTCCCATGTAATTGTTCTGAATAATTTCAAAATCTGTTTTAACTTGACTATCCTGAAATTTCAAGCGGCTTACCTTGACAGCCGCAGCTTCCTTTGGGGATTTTACAAACACAGCTTTTGTATGTGCTATTAGAGCGTCTACCTCGGGATAACATTTTCTGATACTATCTGCTACGAGACTGAGAGTATGAATTTTACATGTAATATGCAACAAGTTAGCACAATGGTTTTTAAGAGATCGACCTACAGCAAGCATGTTTGCGGCACCATCACTCATAAACATCAACAGTTGATTTGTTGAAAGTTCAAACTTTTCCAATGTATTTAACACCAACATTGAAATTACTTCGGCAGTGCATTGTTGTATTCGTCTGGAAGCTATTAAAATTGAGGGTGACGCTCGATGTGGTTCCATTGGGCGTACCATTACATTAACCACAGAATGTTTGCTACGATCTGTTGTTTCGTCCACACATAACCACAGAATTTTATCTTGCAACTCCGATTTAATTCTTTTCTCGACATGCTCACGAGCAGACGGCACAACTCTCTGTAATGTTCTCTCACTTGGTAACTTAAAGTCCGAATATTCATTCCAAAACGAGACGTATGCTTTCTTCCTCAGTAAATGAAGTTCCTTAGTAAATTGCATGCAATAAAGGTAACATAAATTAAATTTAAATTTGTCATAATCTCGTGTGGATTTTTTTTTTGAAACATGCCCTGCAGTATTTACGTGCCGTAGACAATCACTTTTCGACCAACACATTAAATCTATTTTACACACTACACATTGAATTTTAGCGCCATCACACTTTAAATCAGGCATTTCTGCAATAAACTCTCTTATTGTGTCCAGCTTTGGTCGTTTTCGCGACGTAGGAAACATTTTCGAAACAAACGTAGAACTACGATATAGTATACGACAGCGTAGATGCATACACAACAGATCGGCTTTCGAGTCGCAGTTATACGGACGCTTATACCGAATTGTCCCGGCCATGTTTATTTTGTGTAAACTTTTATGCGTCAGCCACTGGCTTTCAGCGCAGTTTGCGTTGCTCTAATCATTACTGCACTGATTGGAAGGACGTAAGTGCGATTTACGTGGTATTTACCTTGGTTGCCCTTGACAGCGGGATATAATAATACATTCATTGCCAATCTCACAGACACGTCTTAAATTGTAACTAATTCTTAAAGCACTAAGCATCACTTAAACCGGTAAATTTTACCTATGGCGCATGTTTTTTCTGTAATTTAAGTGTTAGTTAAGTTAAAAATTAAGTTATCTCGATGAGACTGGCCATAATATAACAACAGATGTCAATACATAACAGAAATTCACAACTTTGGCACTTATGTACACTACCGGCCATAATTAATTGCCCACCCAAAGAAATACGCATAAATAAAGGAAGTGTTAATTGAAAAAAAAATTGTAGTTTTGCATTTTATAACATACTCATAAGACAAAGAAATTGATAGTTTTTATTCAATTACAAAATTTATTTAACACAAAAAAAAATGTAATCTTCGTTTCGTCGAAATGTGCACCTCGATTATTAATAATTGCGGCACACACTTGCGGCATTCTTCCTATCAATTTCGTCAGAGTAACGGGTTCTATTTTAAGCCAGACTTTTTGTAGTTGTTTCCACAACGATTCCTTGGAAGTTGGAGGATTTATTTTCACCTGCCTCTCGAGTTCCTCCCACAAAAGCTCTTTAATATTACCTTCGCGTTCCACCGATTCTAAATATTCACGGCACAGTTTCGAATCATTATCATCTTGATATGTTAAATAGTCACCAATTATTCTCATTCCAGATAGTTTAGCATTTGTTTCCAAAACTTCTCCATAACGCTCTTTTCTTAAAATTCCATCTACCAAGTCTCCTGTCGGACGCGGCACTAAAACAACCCCAAATCATTACCAATTCGCCCCCATGCTTCACTGTAGGCACTACACATGATTCTGCTGCTCCTTCTCTTTTCGACCTTCGAACGAACGTTCTCCGCTTGTAACAGAAGAGTTCAAATTTGGATTCATCGGTCTACAAAAACAATTTTCCACTCATCAATAAGGTTCGACAAACGAGTGCAACGTCAGAGGCGTATCGCGCAAAAGTAGGTACGTGAGATACAGTATTATTAAAAAATAATATATTCTTACCGTTCATTAACGTCTTGTCCACTGCGACGAAATCAATAAAAGGTAAGAATATATTATTTTTTAATAATACTGTATCTCACGTACCTACCTACTTTAGCGCGATACGCCTCTGACATTGCACTCGTTTGTCATCAACTGTCCAATGTTAATGCTCTCTAGCCCATAGCAGCCGTTTTATTTTATTTTGCTTGCCTAAGAGTGGTTTACGCAACGCTGTTCGGCCAAATAAACCACCCTCCCTTAATCTTCGTTTTCACGGTGGCTAATCTAATTCGTTTTTCACGCTCAATACTTATTTTAGCCGTTATTTCAAGTGCAGTTTTTCATCTATTCTAATAATGTAAATTATGTAAAGCAAGGATACTTGTGCGGATTTCTAAAGGCAACTCTCTTATTTTCGGTGTTTTAATACTAATTTTATTAAGCATATTCACTGTTTAAAAGAACAGTAACCTCTAAATTCTATTTCAGGTAAACATAGAATTATAATCTTTACCTGCACTACATTATATATTTATTAGTGAAGGATAATTGTAATACATTTTGCGTCTTTTTATGGCCCCACCGGGACCCCTAATTATCGGATTAAAGAGATTCAATCGGTAACTATCAGAGGAGTATTTTGCGGAATTATTTAAGGTGATATCTTTCTTTTACTTGGAGGTAAGTAATTATGCCCCCTAAATAACAATAAATAAATCATTTTCTAAAATCCAAGCAAAAATGTGGGTGGGCGAATAATTATGACCGGTAGTGTAAGTATATAAGCAAATGTCAAATATTTTCATAAAACGCAGATTTTTTGGTTATTGGTAGTAGGAAAAATATAATATGACACTCGGTCCGTAAATGTTGATATCCTCGACGGCAAAACCACACTTACGTCCCTTGTGACATATATAACTAATTAACTTTTTCTATGCGACGTTATAATGAATAAACAATTGCCTAATCTAACTTAACATAACCATACATAGTAGTGGTGGGTCGATATTTTGTAACGGTATTTTATTATCGCGGTGTGTCGTGCTCCGCAATACCAAAATAACTCGTTACTTGTGACACGGGAACGGTAACGGTTTACATTCGCGACGTTCCTGTGGAACGGTAACGTCGCTGAAACGATAAACATTTACATCAGCTGCTTTCGATTTGCTTTATTAACGGGACCGTATCGTTCCGCAAAGTACTGTACTGAACGGTGCTGACAGTGAGCTAAATGGAACATGCATTTTTTGCACTGGACATAAATATAATCATTCTAACCGAACTTTATATATTGAGAATTGTAAACAAAAAGAAATTCGCCGAAATAAGTCCAGTATGTAATGTAAATCAAATTTCGGATTATGAACACAGGTGTAACCCTAAACCTAACCTCAGTGAATGTAATAATGTGGAGAATTTCAATAAACCTATGTTTTGCGCATGCGTCAACAGAACAATACGGAACGTATCAAATATTCGATAGGATCACGAAGGGTAAGGGGATTTCAAAAGAAGTGCGGGTAGGAACTATCCGTTCTTTTCAAATGGAACACATATTTGAAATTTCTACCGTACAAACGATTCAGTACAATACTTTGGATCAAATCGAAAGCAGCTATTGTCACTTTGGAACTATGTGCTGTAGCGAGACATGGGAACGAAGCAAACTCGATTATTCTCGGAAACGTCGCGATTTACATTCGCGACGTTCCTGTGGAACGTTAACTTTGCTGAAACGACAAACATGATATGCGTGCATATTGTTCAAATGGTAGATACTATATGTAGCGTAATATCTTTAGACTACAAATTCGTTACGTAATTCTTAATCATTACAGCAGCCTAAAATAAATATGGGACTACAT
This sequence comes from Dynastes maya, assembly GCA_029619315.2. NCBI lineage: Eukaryota > Metazoa > Arthropoda > Insecta > Coleoptera > Scarabaeidae > Dynastes > Dynastes maya. Next base: position 23,089,406 of record JAROYE020000010.1, on the reverse strand, counting down.
TTATTTACTAAATATTTATTCAAAATAAACTGTATTCTAATAAAAGAATAAAAATATTTAAATCTTAAAAAAACAGATTAAATATTTAAAACAAAATAGATTCATAAAAGAGGAACACAGATTCATTAAAAGAACAAAGTAGATTATATAAAAGTAGCTATAACGTTAAGAAATTAAACAATTTCTTTGTTGTAATTTAAAAATAATAATCGTTTACCTTGTCTGAACTTAATCTACACCTTCTACCTGATAAAATTTGACCAGCTTTTAAAAATACTCATTATAGATCTCAAATTACAATGTGTCTCATATAGATATGTAGATAATAAGCGATAGCACCATTTCATATCGGTTATATTATATCGCTCCCAGTAGCGGTGGATGATGACATACACGGATGGCACGGGCAGCGATTCGATTCCCTCGTATATTTTCCTTGCATATTGTGTAGTTGGTACTATGCAACGGAAATACACGAGGAAAACGCATTGTTGTCCGCGCCTTCTCGTGTACATCATCACCCAGCGCTACTGATCGTCCCAAAGTAACGAAAGGGACGTTCCATGAGGGGTATTTGCCATCACTAACACGTCATTAAAATCTCTCAACCAGTGTCGCCAACTTAGTAGAAATTGCGCCAAATTTAGTGAAATAAAATGTTACTTAGTGAACATGAAAGCGATAGTGCATAAAAGTGTAGGTTTTTTGTCATGCGTATGTAATTGCGAATGTCACTTTAATGTCACGTTTGTATCTAGCTAGGCGTACTGATCTGTATACATACAAGAAATTATTAACTAATCGAAAAACCAAAATAAAAGTAGGGGAGAGGTAGTAACAGTGAGACACCAAAACTTGCTTCATCAAATAGTATAGTAAAAGTAAGATTTTGTATTCTAAATTTAATACAAAGTACATGTATATATATAGAAAATAAAATGTTAAACCCCTCAATGAACAAAATAATACAAAACGAAAAAAACCTTTTTTTTTTTGAAAATAATGCTTTGTCTCACTGTACCAACCTGGGTCGGTCAGTGAGACGTGAACAAATTTTTTAGTTAACATTTAGGGAATCAAAGCTAATATCGAATTTCAACATACTGCTGTCTTTTAGTTGTGTCTTAGGCCGTAGGAGGCGGTAGAATCATCTAAATGTCATATTTGTTCACTAATGCAGTGCCTGTAACATCGGGCATTATAAATTTGTCCTGACATTTAACACTTTTTCTGAAAAAATGTTATCCCAAAATATAATTCTGATGGTCGTGGTAAACGTTTTGATTTAAACTCCACTAACACATATTCACCAGGAACTGGCAACCGGTCCAAGTTTTCGAAGTTAAAATTGTCGCAATCAATATCATTGGCTCAGTCTTCACCGCTGCTCGAGTCCGCTAGTTCAATTTCGCAGTCACTTCTGAAGAGAGTTCTTCTTTTTCATTTGCAAATAATTTCTTCTTAATTTGTTTTCCTTTGGGACCTGTATTAGGCCTACTTTTCTTGTTATTGATCAGTTCCAATTTTTCTGGAGTGTCCGTCGCGATCATGCGTTTTCCCTTGCGTCGTTTTGTTTTTTTGACCATCCTTCCTTGGTGGTGCCTTTGGAAACCTTTTAAACGTTTGTAGACCTATGAATGTTGGAATGTTATCGGGATTCGGTGCCGAGGTTGAACGAACAGCATAAGCGTCTGGTTCATGTGCGTTGTCGTTTGCTTCAGCTTCAGAAATTTGTGGTCTGTCAGTAACTGAGCTTGATAGAAAGTCTTCGTCTGTGAACACGAGTTTATTAAATGGAAATATTCCTGTTTTTCTGAAAGCATTTCTAATATTTACCGGGGTCATAACTCGGGGATATGCCACTCCAACACAGGCAGCAACGTTATAAATAAAAAAATGTTTGTCCATGGTGGTGAAAGGGTTTTAAAATACCTACATCGAGAGGTTGCAGTTTGTTCGTGCAGTGTGGTGGTATGGTCAATATTGTCGCATAATTTTTTTTGCAAATGTCAATTGCTTCGATGGAAATATGGGTCACATGATTATCCATAATTAACAGAGTCGGATTTTCTTTGGAACTGCAGGTGTGTTTGATAAAGTGAAGCACAACCTGAACAAAACATTCTGTAGTCATCCATCCTCTCTTAGCAGCTAATCCCAGAGTCCTAGGCGGAGCACCATTAGTCATAAATTCTTTAAAATACACCCTCGGAAAAACCATAGCGGGAGGGATAGCAACTACAGAAGCTCCGGGAGCTCCAACGATGCAACACGTGGTTACGGTTGTTCCACGTTCGGCACTTGTAGCCTTGCTAACCTTAGGTGCGAATACTTTTGCTGATTTTTGAACTGTGCAAGTTATACATATATGCGATTTCCATCCTTAAAGGAAGGGTGACGTTGTAACACCTCTTGTAGTTTCTTAAAAAATTGATCAACATTAAACCGATTGAAATCTGTGGCTCTCGACAGACTGCAAGCTTCGGGAGTTCTGAGAGATAAGGCAGGATGACGTTTTTGGAATCCTTTCAACCATGCCAGCGATGCTCTCCTCATTGTATGCCATTTTTCGGGAACAGTTATTTTATTTTGTATTGCACATTCATAGACCAATCGACGTGTATCATCCCTACATAGGCCATAGCACATCTTTGAGCATCCTACGATATAGTCACAGACCTCCTTCTGTTCTTGCGTAAAAAGCTGTCTTACTTTATAATTAGAGCACATTCGTGCATTACGATTATTTTTGAATCTGCCAAGTGTTTGAAAAGACAGTCCCGTCCTTTTTGCTGCTTGGCGAATACTCATACCTTCTTGTTCTACCAATGCAATGGCCTCTCTCACTGTGGTCTCCTCAAACCTCCCCACCACTCTATCTGTTTTATTTTTCCTTGGCATTTCCCGTAGGTACCACAATATTAGCATTATAAAAATGTTAACTACTAAGGAACAGTGAGACATCCAACAAATTGGGTCTCAGTGTTCCCACTGCGTTATTGTCTCACTGTTTCTCAAGTGCGTAATTTGGTTAAAATTTAAAAACAAAACTTAGCTTTAAATTTTTCAAACTTAAAATACGTGTTTTCTATAGCCAAAAAACACTTAACAATTGCAAATTAACATACCTTAGCGAACACTACTTGTTAGTCATGTAAACTGCCCTTGAATTGCAGTGTGAAATTTACATAAATGTGCAGGTCATCAACATGGACTTGCTACTATCTTGGGTGGCAACCAATTTCAATCTTAACTATTGTGCGCCATCTAAAGTAAAATAGCGTTACTATGTGCGATAGTTTCAAAATCCCATTACCTATATTTACCGCGAAAAGGTCGTTGTCTCACTGTTCCGGCCGTCTCACTGTTACTACCTCTCCCCTATATGATATTAATTAATATTATATATTACCAAATAAGTTCTTTGTTTTTACTTTAGTCTCTATTTTTGTTGTTTACCTGATAATAGAAAAAAAAACATGAACAATATATGTATTTAAATAATAATTCAGATCACATTATATTTCAATTCAATCAAAGGTTACGATAAAATCATTTTTGAATACCCTCTGTTAATTTAACGGGAAGAACATCTGACATTGTATTTACGAACCTATACAGATTATACCAATTTGTAATTAAATATTTTGTGAATTATCAAGATGATATAAATAAATTGCCAAACGGAACCCTGTAAAATTTCAGAGGTACGAATTAAAACATCTTTTAATATCAACAAATTTCAAATGATAATATCCGTACTGTACATATTATAATGTAAGAGATAATATCTAAATAATATGAATTTGTATATGTACTATATATGGTATTAATTAATACGTAAAAAAGTGTGTATAAAAAAGATAATATAATTGTCTAAAGAAATCTAATTGTGCAGGCCGCAATTGTGCTATCGTTCTATTTTGCGCTATCTATCTCACAGGATACCTTTGAATAATATTATAATTCTACGTATTATAAATCAATTTCCAGATAATAATAATAATAATAAGTGGTAAAATTATAGTTCCTCGCTAGTTTAAAATCGTAATAGGGAAAATTTTACAGGGTTTCAGTTTTTTCAGACCTACCGTCTTCGATGGTTTCTACATAGATATTTTTTTGTTGTACTGTTTATATTTGATGTGTATATTATTATAAACTTGACATTTTTGACACAATAAATTTTTTTTAATACGTATCTGTTTCATTGTTATTTTTAAGTGCAATCCCTATATTGAATTTAGGCTTATTTATTGAGATGAAAATAAATACAGAAGAAAATAAGGGAATCGCCCAATTCGACACAAAATATTCCGATAATTTCTAAACAGTTCGTAATAACTAACGCTGGCCACGAGCGGTACCGCGCATCGGCGTAGAATCAGTTCGGACCGAGAGGAACGGTAGTAATACTTCGTCTGCGGAGCAGTACGGACATTTTCGGTGCCGATCATTTGCGCAATTGTTTATCTGTCCTAGAAAAATTATGATTTCGTCAGCAAAACGACCGCGGTCGGACAAACTTCGAAAATTTATTGCAGAAATTCCAGACTTAATATATGAAGGTGCTAAAATTAAACGTGTAATCTGTAAAATCCCGTTAATGTGTTGGTCCAGACAACATTGTCTACGACACGTAAATAGTGAAAAGCATGTCTCAAAAAGAAATTGCGCACGAGACAATGAAAAATTTATATTTAATTTATGCGTTTCGTTTATCGCATGTAATATACCGTTTAATTTACTAGACAAGGAACCATTTATCTGCTTTGGAATAACTATTCGGAGTGCAAATTACCAAGTCGAACATCGTTACGAAGAATTGTGCCATCTGCGCGCGAACATATTGAACAAAAAATAAAATCGGAGTTGAAAGATCAAAAATTGTGGTTATGTGTCGACGAAACAACAGATCGGAAGAAACATTCTGTTCTTAATGTAATGGCACGCAAATTGGAACCTCATCAATCGGCACCTTCAATTCTATTAGTCTCCAAACGAATACAACAGTGTATTGCCGAAGTAATTTCAAAGTTAGTGTTAAATACATCGGACAAGTTTGCACTTTCAACAAACCAACTCTTGATGAGTGATGGTGCTGCAAACATGCCTTCTGTAGGCCAGTCTCTTAAAAAGCATTCTGCTAATTTGTTACACATTACGTGTAAAATTCATGCTCTCAATCTTGTGGCGGATAGTATCAGAAAATGTTATCCTGAGGTAGACGCTTTAATAGCGCATACCAAAGCAGTATTTGTCAAATCACCGAAACGTATTCGCGAATTTCACAGACTGTGCCCCCGTATACCAGAGCCACCAGAACCTATTCTAACTCGTTGGGGAACATGGTTGCAGGCCGCGTTTTATTATCATAAATATTTTCACAATATTAAGAACGTGGTTTTACAATTCGATACAAAGGAAGCTGCCGCTATCCAGAAAAGCCAGTCGAAATTTCAAGATAATCAGGTTAAAATGGATTTAAAAATCATTCACGACAATTACTTCGGGCTAGCAGATGCAATAGAAAAATTACAAAATCCTGCGGTGCCGTTAGAAGAATCTCTACAAATAGTGCAACATGTTCACGCACAGCTATGCGCGATTGAAGACGCAAAAAATGTTTCTGTTCTAGAAAAATTTGAAAGTGTTTTTGAGAAAAATTCTGATTTTGGCACATTAAGACACATTTGTGAAGGTGCGTCAACAGAATCGTTAAGTTATTTGAAAGATTATTTTACTTACGCAAATATTACGTCACTAGATGTAGAACGTTCGTTCTCTGCATATAAACGCATTTTTTCCTCATGCCGTACTAGTTTTGCCGAAACAACAGTTGAAACATATCTAATGTTGCAGATATTTAACAGACATTATTCACTTTGTGATTTCACGGAGGACTCTTAAAATGGTAAGTGTTTGAGCACGTGTAATTTAATTTTTATTTAAAAGATGAGCGAAATTATTTGCGGCAGCAAACATCTCTATTAGCAGAATAACTCTAGTGGAACGTGAGGCCTGGTCGACTCTACGCTACTGCGCGGTACCGCTCGTGGCCAGCTTTAGTAATAACCCCTTTGAAGTGCCCATCTATTGCCTAGCTATTCGATTCTTCTTGAATGCTCTGTACGAGATTTTGTTGAACAGGTCAGTAAGAACGTTTTTTTCGATGTGCTAGCTGAAATTTATGGATTCCGTAAGAACTCACCCATCAATGTAGGTAATTAATATAATAGCATCCATCATTTCCCCATCTCGCAAACGATACATCATAAATAAATACAGAAAATAGAACAAGATAAAATTATAAAAATAATATTAAAACCAGTTCTTTATTAGTATATTATACAACGATCATTTAATGATAGCCATTAAGACATGAGTGTGAGAACTACGACACGAGCCTTGGCGAGTGTCGTAATGAATACGAGTGTCTTGATGGCCATTAAATGAGAATTGTATACACTATTTTTTCTACGACCAATTACAATAATGAAAGACCTTTATTTTAAAAATTTATTATTCATAAGTTACAACCAGAAATACCAAAGGAAATAAACGAACCGAAATATCAAAACATTTGAAGTTTAACAATAACAAAGAAATGTTATTCTTTTTGGTAAGTGATGACATTTTGGATTGTACAATTATTAAAGTACAATTGCACGAGTAATTTTGTAATACAGGGTGGGGCAGAACTCGTCACGACAGTGTTCCTGACTCTAAAACCGTTCAGAAATGGATCAGTTATACAAGGACGACGGGATCTGCACTTCCTAAAGAACCAGCCGGGCGACCTAAAAGTGTAAGAACTCCCAAAAACATTGCGGCAGTTAGAGCGTCTATCGAACAGTCTCCAACGCGTTCTGCGCGAAAACATGCCGCTGCCCTTGGAATATCGTCGAGAACAATGAGGCGAATTTTACGCACAGACCTTAAGTGACATCCCTACAAAATAATGATTGCTCAGAGATTGAACCCGCAAGACTACGTGAAACGTAGAGATGCTTGCAATGCAATCCTAACAGTTGTACCTCCTGGCGCTATTGTGTGGACTAGCGACGAAGCGCATTTTCACCTTTGCGGCATTGTAAACAAGCAAAATTTTCGTTACTGGTTAAGTGAAAACCCTCGTCATTTACACCAAAAACCTCTCAACAGCCCTAAAGTGACAGTTTGGTGCGCAGTGTCCTCTATAGACATCATTGTGCCTTATTTTTTTGAAGAAGGAGGCTCAACTGTGACTTCAGCGCGTTATTGTGAAATGCCGGAGACGTTTTTACGCCCCAAAATGGAAGAGTATGACGAAGAAGCCTTCTGGTTTCAACAGGATGAAGCAACGGCCCATACTGCCCGTCGTTCGCGTGAAGTTTTACAGGAGATGTTTCCCGGTTGCCTTATCTCCTTACGAGGGGATATCCCATGGCCATCCCGCTCCCCGGATTTGAGCCCTTTTTTCTGTGGGGTTACCTCAAAGCTGAGGTTTACAAATTTCGACCTCTGACCCTAGAAGCCCTGAAGGTGGTAATTGAGGACGTAATCACCGGAATTCCACAAGATATGCTGGCAAGAGTGACCGAAAACTTTGTCGAACGACTTAATATGTGTATCGCTCGTCAAGGAAGCCACATGAATGATATCATTTTTAAAACATAAACAAAAAAATGGCATGATATGTGCTTTCCGAAAATAAAAACCTTTTTCTTTTATCTTGAAGCGTTTTGTCACAATTCACCCGTCAAATGGGGAACTCCATTCTGCCCCACCCTGTATTATGAGTGGATGTCGTTGACGTTGAAGGCATGATGTTGATTGCGTTGGTAGCTTTGTTATTCTCAATTGAGTTCAAAATTTGATTTCCCACGTTCAGTTTATTTCAAACTGATTCATCAATGTATGTTTCAACGACTGCTGTGGATTTCCATCCGCCGTGACGATTTAATGAAGTTATATCACCACGAAAGTGTTACCATTGACGAGCAGTTACTGTAGTATAAAGGGAGATGTTCATTTATTCAGTATATGCCAAATAAACCTTCAAAATACGGTATCAACATTTTCTGGATGAGTCAGAATCAGGATTTGCAATTGATGGGATGGTATATACCGGTCGACAACCCAATCAACCTATCCATACAAATCTTGCTTCTGAAGTAGTGCAAACTATAGTACGCAGAACCCACGTCCCTGGAGTAAATGTTACAATGGATAACTTCTTTACAAGCATTCCATTGGCTAAATGTTTATTAGAAAAGAACCTAACAGTAGTAGGAACACTAAGAAAAAATAAGAGAGAAATACCAAATTAAATAAGAGATGCAAAGAACAAACCGGTTCTACTCTTCTACATTTGGCTTTTATGACAAAATCACTATGGTTGGCTACATTCTTAAGAAAAACAAGTCAGTCATTTTGCTCAGTACCATGCACAATGACATGTCTGTAAGTGAAAATGTTAAGCAGAAACCGGAATTAATACTTTATTATAACAAGACCAAAAGGAAAGTAGACGTAATGGAACAAAAACAGTCCAACTATACATGTAAAAGGCAAATGAAGCGGTGGCCTATGGCGCTTTTTTCTAATATGATCGATATTGCAGCACTAAATGCATTTATTATATTTTCCACATTGAAACCTGATTATCATAGGAATGTAACACACGCTAGACGACTATTTTTGAAGGAATTAGCTGAGCAATTGGTAATACCGCATATGATAAGGAGGTAAAAAAATCCGAAAATACCAAGAAATTCAATAAATTGTTGGAACAAATTTATTAACATTGAAAAAACTGCGACTGATGCCGTTACAAATAAAAGGAAGAGATGCATGATGTGTCCCTCTAGTTTAGACAAAAAAAAAACGAACTAGTTTGTGAAAAGTGTCCCAATAATGTGTGCAACGAACATACTGTAAGAATTTGTAAAAATTGCTGCTTTTGAACATGCATTTACATTTATAAGAGCTGTAATCTTTCGTTAGAGGTTTTGTTTGATTATTTAAGATTTTTATACGCACAAATACATGATTTAAATATATTTCATGTTCTTATATATTTTAACAGAGTAAAAACACCGGGCCTGAGAGACCCGAAAATGTCAATCTGTATATCCGAACACCCATGCATCCTAGGGTTAAAGTACAGGTAGTGCACATGTAATGAGTCAATTAAAGTAGGGGAGTGGAAAAAAATAACCTTTTTCTATCGTTATTAAATGTGTTTATTGTTGTATTATAAATTTTACGTACATTTCTCCAGATGCTTAAAGTAGAACTTCAGAATCAGAAAGGATACCCTTTCCAACAAATAATTATTGATCTGCGTTTCCATAGTTACATCATTTATTTACAATTTATTTCATTAGGTAGCAAACTGGCATTGCCAATAATACAATATGTCTAAATTATCAAAAGACATCGATAATAAAAGTTTATTCGAACATTGAACCATGCGCTCCAAGCCGATAAATTATATTGGGTACAAAACGATGCAAAATTCGTGCCTCGTATACGTCTAAAAATTATGACGAATTCATGTAAGATATAAATTAACCCCAAGCTATTTTCCTCTAAGATTAGGAAATGTGCTTCCAGAGATATCGTAGCAGCTGCTCATTTACACCCTGTAGAACGTAAAGGTAAGCCTAAGAAAAATATGGGGTGGAATAGAGAGTTTTTCAAGATGACAACGATGATGACTAAACAACAAAAATACTAATTGTTGGAAAAGCAACGTATATATTTTTTATTTAATGCTATTACAATTATATGAGTGCACAGTGTAAATTTTTGCTGTCTGGAATAAAACATGAAAAAAAAATATTACCATTAGAACGTGAAAAGCAGACATCTACAACTTCGTTGGGGCTGTTTTGTATTGTATTGCTAATTTGTTCATACCGAATGTTTATATGTTATAAATGCAATGACCACCACTTGTTTTGGTCTTTATAATTAGAGCCCGGTAACAAGGAGCCGTGTCATAGCCGTACCTGCCTAGTATACAAAAACATAGTATAAAAATAGAAAAAAAATAACAGAACTAATAGATAATAATATATGTGAAAAGTAGTGAAACACTCACCCTTTTAAGCAGCCTTGGCTACGGAACAGTAAAACTAGAAGCACCATTATCAGTATTAACATCATATGGATAAGAGTGGCAAAAAGTTGACACCATTAGAAGTGTTTCCACAATTGTCTCGGTGAGCGATGTTCGCCGTGGTGAGAAAATGAGTTTATATTTTGAAAAAAGCGTTCAACATCTACCGATGTTATACATGCACGATTGAAATACTCTTTGTACTTAGTGGATTATTCGACACACCATCACAAATTTGTTTTAGTGTGCTAAAATCGGGATCTTTTTGTAGCACACTCTCGAACTTTCTAAAACGCGATTATATTTTCGTCATGTATATCAGCAACTATGTATGCACTCCGTCCATAAATTTGCAGAGACTCCAATAATGATAACGATCTATTTTGTAATTGATCTATTGCGTCAACTAATCTTTTATAGTAGCTACGAATATTTTTTAAATCTGTTTCAACGGAAATATCTTGAAATTTCGACTGGCTCTCCTTAATAGCTGCAGCTTCGGCAGGATTGAATTGTAGCTTTTACTATTTTTGAAAAGTTCAGCATAATAAGAAGCTGCCTGCAACCATGTTCCCCAACGTGTAAAATTGGCTCCGGTGGTTGACGAATACCAGCACACTCTGTGTGAAATGATCGTAGGCGTTTGGGAGATTTCAAAAATACTTTTTTTGTACTTGCTATTAATGCATCTACCTCGGAGAGCATTATCGAATGGTTTTTCTGCCACAAGATGTAAAGCATGCACTTTACACGTAACATGTAAACACTTGCAAACCATGTTCAAGAAGAGAACGGGCTACCGAACGCATTATCGCTGCGCCATCGCTCATAAACCATCAACACTTTATCTTTTGAAATTTAAAATTTTTCCAACGTACTAAGTACAACCTTCGTAATTGCTGCGCAGTACACTCTTGTAGTCTTCGGCTAGCTAGTAACAGTGGTAATGTAGGTTTACTAGACCGCCCAAGTCACGCTTTTATCGTTCAGAAAAGGTTTTATCGCTTTATAACAACGCTAGAAAACATTACAAATACGGAAATATCACAACGCAGTATTTTTTTAAATAAAACTAATACAATTTGGATAAACTAATTCAAACGCAAGAGACGGTCTGAACGTGTAAACGTCAAAACTATAAATATGGCTGATCGTTTACCTAAACCAATATACGCCACAGCCTGCTGACGTCAGAGCTGTTAGGCCTTCTTGTCTCGGTGGTAACGGTTTGGTGTTGTGGAACTAGTACGCAAAGTTGCCCTATACCGGGAACTATTGCTGCTTATTTTAAATGGAACACCTGAACATTATTGCATTTTTAAATCCTATATAAAATTTTATCAAAGTTTATTTAAAACTTCCTACGCCTATATACAATTATTGTTGCAGTCCAGATGAAATATGTCTCTCTCACAAACGCTTCTATATTTTTGAATGCGACTTTGGAATATTGTGGTACAAGTTTAATGTATTATTATTAAAGCGTGACAAACGGTTGCACCCGCAGAGACGCCTGTACGGGGGGGGGGGGGGGGGGTATGTACGAGTTTGATCGTTCAGTTATTTATTGATTCGCACTGTGTGTTTTCGAAAACATGGGACGTAAGCCTGGTGTACCTCTTGCATCGCATGTGAAGAAATATATTTGTCGTTTCCCTGGTTTGGAATTTACAGGTTCGCACATTCGTTGCAAATTTTGCGGTATAGGGTTGCTAAGTCGCACGACATTTGAATGTAAAAGTTATATTAAAAGTAAACGTCATGTATTGAATTTAAGAAACAATATTCCGTACTGGCAATTTTTGTATGACTTTATTTTCATGTTGAGCACGTGCAACATCCCACAACACCTAGTAGATAATGAAACTTTCGTCTTTTTTGGGATAAATATGTTCCATCTGGAAGCTACCAACAAAAAGACAATTGCGGTACAATTTACCACATGTGCAAATTACAGTAAAAGACTGTATAAAAGACGAATTCAGAAATCAAAAAATCTGGCTCACTGTGGACGAAACTACTCATGTTCAGAAACATAACGTGATTTATATTGTGGCGCGTCCTTTAAAACGTAACGGTCCAGCAGCTTCCTTGTTGTTAGCCAGTAAAAGGATTGAAAGAACTGATGCCGAAACCGTTGTAAACATAATAAAAAATATGTTAAGAGAATTTTTGTATCGTAGGAGCCCAATCACCATGTTAGATTCTAACGGAGCCGCAACAATGCTGAAGCTGGTAGGATGTTAAAAGTATGCTTTCCGACTTTTCTCAAATAACATGCCTCATACACGCATATTATCTCGTAGCAGAAACAATTCGAAGCAGGGTGAATGATTTAATATCATCTACCAAAAAAGTGCTTGTTGAAATCTGCCAAACATATCCGCGTATTCAAACAATTGTATCCGCAAATTCCGCTACCACCTCAGCCTGTATTGACGCGATGGGGAACATGGATCGAGGCAGTATCTTACTATCGCAAATATTATTCCCAAGTGAAAGATGTCATTTTCAAACTTAATTCTTCTAATTCTCAAGCGTTCGCGAGAATCAGCAATTTGTTTCCGATTCGGAACGTTCAAAAAGGAATAGATTACTTTCCACTATTCTGTAATGACACAAACTATTTCGCAGTTAGAAAATACTCACTTATCTATACAAGACTCGTTAAATATCATCAACAATTTAGCAGCCGTTCTAGAAAGCTTGACGGATCCCACAGAACTAGATGTCGCCCAAACAATTTCGTGCAGTTTTAAATAAAAATTCGGATTTTGAAAAGGTTCGATCTATATCTGGAATTCAAGACAGCACAGAAGAGATACAAGAGTATTTGAATTTCGCAGATCTTACTTCATTAGATGCTGAACGATCATTTGCAGAGTATACGAGAACGTTTTCAGACCGTCGTCGAGGCCTGACCGAATCGACAATGGAAGCATTGCTTGTGTTGCAGTACTACGCGGCGTACCATGGCCGTCGTACATTATCGCAGTGGTCATCGATACGTCAATAAAAGGTAAAAATCTATTATTTTTTTTATTAATACTGTGTCTACTTTTGCGCGGTACGCCCGGACGGTTCCATTAGTTTCTCGAACATTATAAATAGTACACGCACACCGATCAACCGATAATAATCGAAACGTCCACTCGATTCCTTGTATGTACACAGTAAACACAGCTCCTTTTACGGCGCCTTTGCGGGTGTAACCATTTGTCACGCTTTACTCATTAATTATTAAACTACATAAAAATAATCCCTATATAATTACATTATTAAAGAAATAATTTAATTATACTGTAACATATAAAAGAAAACTTTTTCATAAGATCATTCACTTCCTCCTAATTTTAATTATTAACTCTAGGTTTCTTTTCCATGATTGTAATTTTTCTTTTATTGGATATCCTTGCAGCTGGCTTGTTTTTTGAATACGAAACGTCGCCTAATTTCTCAATAAGAACTGGATTTTTTTGATTTTCCAACTCTGACAAAATGTATTTAATTCAAATAAAATTTCAAGAAAATTATTTTCTTATATTATACATTTTTATTGTCTTGAATAAAAATATTTTCTTGAATAGGGAGAAACCATTTCTATGCGTGCAAGTTTCACATCAAAATTCTTGGGTAAAATTTAAAAGCTTCAATAAATACGAAACTATTTCATCATAGATGTTTTAAATATCACTTACTAACTTATTTGAATCCTCGAGCAACAAAATTATGAAACGAATCAAAACTCAAGAAAGAACATATTTGGTTTAGAATCGGGTTGCAGCTTCGAAGAATTTCCAGAACGGTCATCGAAGTATAGTATAAATTCAGGTACCGTCCGTATGTTATGCGTTGGTCGTAATTGTAAAACATCAAGTAATGAATGAAATTTAGGAATGATCGATTAAATATTAAGTTTTGTGTTATCCTAATCCAGAAAACCTTGCTCGGCATTAATTAAATAAGAAAAAGTAAAACATTGTATAAGAATGGAATGTCAACCGTAAATTAAGCAGTGACAGTATTGGAAAATATGTTCTATAACTGCAATTCCTGATAAATTCATCATCTAATTCAAGAAAATAACAATAAAAACAAATAAGACATTTACAGATAATTAAAAGTCGTTTCTTTGTTCTATATAACAAATTTACATCAACCACTATTTAATTAGGAAAAATGTACGCAATGCTTCTTCGGAATTCTAAACTAGTCTTTTTCCATCTTAATTAGTACAAGTGTCGTCTAATGTAATATCTACAGGTATATAAAGCACTTCATCTAAGATTCCGCGTTAATTTTATTAATTTAAAAGTAAAAAATGTATTTCAAAACTACGATTTGCCTTTTTGTCGCTATTTTTGCTATTTCTTTTACTAAGGTTTGATGAAACGATTAAACGAGATGATAAATATTTCTAGTAGAAATATATTTTTTTTCTAAATACAATGTTTTAGAAATTGCTGCCAGAGCAGCTAGAAGCACGCCAACATTTTGCCGGTCCTGTAGAAATCGTAAATTTTTATGAAATGGACGCATCTGTGATGAAGTTATTATAACATGTCGATGTGTAGATAGAAAAATTGTCAATTTTAACTTAAGTAAAGATTGGATATTTTTATAATGTTTATAATTTTGGTTTAACTACACCTACACCACAGTATTCTTGTACCTTTCAAAGACATCTAAGGGAAGGCAATCAGTTTGTCATTTATGTTTCAAAGGAAATTGTTTTTTTTTCTAATTTCCCAGACGATTTAAGTTGGTAATTCCGGCAGTAAAGGACATATTCGCCAATTTCTTAAAGGTGTTTTAGGCACAACACATGATTCTATACATAATAGAATGGGGCAACGATTTTTTATTTTTAAGCAGCGGCGGCGCGTAAGTTTAACAAATGTGTGTTTTGCGACTACACGCAGAAATCAACTCCTTTAACCTACTTATCAACATAGGCGTCCCTCAAGAAAGCATTTTGGATCCAATTTTGTTTTTAATATTTGTTAACGATATTACTAACTTTTTATCTGAGTATGTAGGTATATCAGAGAGCCAAAATAGCGCTAATTTATTGTTAAATGCTATGAACATATGGTTTTCCGAAAATAAATCATTTCTAAATGTTAATAAAAATATCTTATATATATATATATATATATATATATATATAGACATATAAACAGTCATTGATGAGCCCGTTGAATGTATAATTCGGTCGCTGTGGAGCCCAAAATTACGTTGTTGAGCCCGGGGTCGGGCTCAACAACGTATCGAGGCGTATCTCAGCTTTAAATGGCTGGAAATAGTCAGTAGACCCTAAAACTTCAAATTTCGCGGGGGGCTCCATAGCGTACTATCCCTATAATTAAATAGACAAAATAGTTCCGGGAAGGACCATGTAGGGGGCGCCCTGATCAAATTTTATATACGGTATATACAAATAGATCAACATGACATTGTTGAGCCCGAAATTTGGCAACAACTGCGTTGGGTTCCATAACATACCATTGATATATAACAGTATGTTGGTAGCGGATTTATATATCGCGGTGGACTTTCTACTCTATAAGTATCATTAACCTGAATGTTATTGTTCTTGATATTTTACTATCTGTATTCTAATTCGTTAGCTTACCTCCTAATAAAATAATACAGTTTGCTGGTAAATTCAGCAAATGGTTGTTTCATATAGACGCTGTAATCATAAATTAGTTAGTAGTAACTTGTTAGGCCGAAATAGTTGATTTCTATTACCCTGGTAAATGGAATCAGATAATGTAAGCTGTTTATTTTGTCAGTTTCTTTGACCGTACAGATTTCAACAATTTAACTTCCTCAGTGATTTATGTTTGAATAGTTTTGTGTTATATCAAAGTTATGCCTTCTTCTTCTTCAAGGCCTATAAGATTTGCATAATTCTTGTATTATTTCAATTTAGATAACCTACACATCAACATATTTTTTTCCATAAGTTCTTAGTTTTATACATGTCATCCCTCTATATCGAATATAAGTGGGAACGGTAGAAAGTAAATAGAACAACATGATAACTAAAGAGTTACATGTGGAAGGAATGAATAATTTTTTTAAACGAGTGACGATGTGTTAGAACAAAATTATCATTGAAGGTACCAAATGAGTATGTAATGTGAAAGTGGATGGAGTTTGATATCTGAGAGAATTAATATTCATGTTTCTGGTGATTTGAATTGTAAGGTGCGAAATGGGAAGACAGGAGGAGGAAAAGATAAATAATAACTGTATAAAATTAATGGAATATTACCTTCGGAACAACCTAGTGATAAACACCTATTTCCATCATAAAGAAATCTATAGGATTATAGATAGGATAGATAGAAGAAGGATAGCAAGTCACAGTTTAATAAAAAAAAAGGCAAGTGTGTGACGTGAAGATTAAGAGAGGACCAGAGACATTTCCCGCTCACTACATGCTCATGGCAAAAATTAAAAAGCGTAAAGATAAAGAGGAATCTAAAAGAGCGAGTGAAAGTGACATTAGTTCTGAAACGATAAGAACATATAGATTAAGGACGGAGAAAAGAGTATATAGATTCATAGAAGTACCGGAAACCAACGCAGAAATGCTAGAAAAGGAAAATAAAAGTATAGAATCTTCTGAAAGCTGCCAGAGAAACATGTGAGATCCTAAAAACAAATTCTATAAAACAACAAACATTATTGTTAAAGAAGTTAACAAACAAACAAAAATAAACAAAGTAAGATGGAAGTAATACTTGAGTGAAAGAATAATATCAAAATATGAAAGGAAATATAGAAGGAATAAAAAACGAAATTGAAAAATATGGTTAGAAAAATCAAGGAAGCAAGTTGGAACGAAAGTAAAGACAGGATAGTAGAAAATGGCCTAAAAACTGGAAAGCGGAAACAAGCCGGAATATGTATACGAAGAGTAGGATAAGATAAATTATTACGAATGATGCGCAAACGCATGATGAAACAATGCAGAGCGGAAAATAATGCCAGCAAAAATAACTACACTGCAAAAAACCAGACCAGAGTATGGGAGGTTGTCAGGAAGTAAGGATAACAACATGAAAGAGGGGGAAGTAAAGAAACTTAGCAAAAATGGGAAAATATAAAGCTATAATAAAGTGACAGCAGAAAGTTATTTGCAGCATCTATCCCATGGAAAGGGAGCCAATTGCCAAGGGTTAGACGAGAGTCGAGCGGTCCTAAAAAGGGTTCGAATATTTGACGACACATTTGAACTTAGGGAAATGCAAAAGACCTTACTGAGCATATTTTGCCTTTATCAATTTGTGTCAAGGTGTCTGAATGTGCCTGTTCAAATGATATCATGATTATGACAGGAAGTCAAAATTTTAATACATATGATAAGGTACCACATGAAATGAGAGTTAATACCCGAAAGATAAACGTAACGTTAACCACTGAAAAAGGAAAATTCAAAAAATAGTTGGGAATACTGTGAAAACTTATCATGCGATGGAATAGAACTTTGATAAGCAAATAAAAATTTCCGCGACAACTAAAATGATACTGTTTGATACTATTTGTAGGGCAATACAAACTTATAGTAGCCACAGGGATACCAATAAAAAGCATGAAGAGTAAACTAGAATCTTTGGAAACAACTCTTTGGAATTACAAGAAAAGGCAAAACGAAATACGGATGTAGAAGGACAAGATATAAATTTAACATTAAGCTAAATTGTTATGGCGTATAACTTAATACCATACCATACATCAAACATATACCATATATTGAGGTGATAAAAATGAAATGTGTCGCTTGCACTTTTTGTATAGGTTATGTAACGTCTTCCTCTGGAGAAAGGCGTGAAAAAAATTTCAGCTTTTTAATGAATGCAGTTTTTTAATATTTATTTTCTGTGTCTTTTCCCTAAAAAATATGGACTACAAATGTAACATTAGTCAATTGCTCGTATTGACTTGTTTGTGTAAGAATGGAATATCAAAGTGGTTAGCGATGAATGCAATATATTCTATAATCATTAATTATAGATTGGTGAGATCATCTCGGCGGGAAATTTGGGAAAATTCGACTTCATAAATTACAACTATCAAATCTGGCTTTGTTTCAACCCATACATTTCCCATGTCCTTTCTTCAAATGATTTCTAATTGAAATTTTTAAAGTACTCCCGGTTTTTCCACTTTTTAAGGTAACAAACTGTAACAGTAATTCACTATCTTAGTTCATTCCGTATAGAAGCAAGGCATTGGCCTTGCTTCTTTCTGGTTTTCCTGTATTTCTTTCTGGTTTTCCTTATTTCACCTTTCTATATCACATAACAACAATGATACATATAAATATTCAATAATAAACGCATTGCAAGTAAATCACATTTACAGCGCAAGTCAGTTGCGGACGCTGCATAAGATAGATCGTAGCTTAAAAGAAAAAAAGAAACACAGATTGGAGGATTGGCAACGTTGCGGGGCTCCATAACGTACCTAAGATATAAACAAATATACAGTCGGGTTCCAAATAATACCGTTGTTATATCTGGGTTCCATAAGGACATGTTCATACCTAACTTTTTAATTTATAGAAATTTTTTACCCCTCTCTTAGTGCGCTGGCTTATATCAAATAGAATTAAAGAGGGAGCTGATGTATACTCTTCTATCTCATCGTTTAAGGCCGGGATCATCAGCGACCCGACAATATATCGGGCTCATTAACGTACTGTTTACAAGTATATATATATATATATATATATATATATATAATTCTCAAAACAAGCCTCAATTCAATGTCAAGATTGCTTCGAACGATATGGTAATACATCGAGTCTGTGAATTTAACTTTTTAGGATTATGTATTGACGATAAATTAACATGGCAAGCGCTTGATAAATGCTTATTTTTATTTGGTGCCTCTTAATGTCAACCTGAAAAGACCATATACTTTCATGCAAGACAATGCACCGTGTCATAAGGCAAAAAGTGTAATGCGTTACCTTGAATCTAAATATCTGCGTGTACCACCTTGGTCAAGCAATTCACCAGACATAAACCCAATTGAAAATGTGTGGAATGTCTTGAAAAACATGGCAAGCATGCGAAACTCAACTACAAAGGAAGAATTACAACAACATATTGAAGATGTATGGCACAATACCGACGAAATTAAAAAAAATAATAAAAAGTTGCATTGGCAGTATGCCAAAAAGGATTGAGGAAATAATAAAACACAGAGGAGAAACAAGCAAATATTAGTAAATATATGTTCAAATTATACTTACTTGCATATTATATGTAATTAAATAATAATATTGCCAACATTACCACTGTTTCTTTAAATTTTACTCCAAAATCATAATATTTTTAAGTGGTCCTAATTCGAGGGGCTTGCCAGGGCTACGCAATTAGGAAAAAGTAACTACTTTTGAAATATTGTCTTTAAAAGCTTAGTACATTTGACACTAATAAAAAAATTATCTTATGGAAGATTAAAAATACTAGTCTCGTAAAATTTTCCCTCTAATGTATTTGGGAATGAAAAAAATGGTCCAGATTTCACCAATTTCTATTGAGAAATTAGGCGACCGGTTCCGGGTTTGTAAAACACATAATCAGGATATCATGGATATCCAATAAAAGAAAATTACAATAAAAAAGAAACCTAAAGTTAATAATTAAAATTCCTTATATGGTTTAGTATAATTAAATTATTTCTTTAATAATGTAATTAAATAGGTATTATTTTTATATAGTTTTATAATTAATGAGTTAATATTTAAGTTTATTTATCCCTTTTATTATTATTATTATTTATTATATATTAAAAAAAAACTAGTTAAATTAGCACACGTGATAAATAGTAATAAAAAGAAAAAAACATTACTTTAACCGGTATCTTTTGAAAATGTTTATGAAACGTTATATGTTAAAGGTTATATCATTGTATGGATAAGTTTGACACCTGTATTCCGGTTGCTGTCGCTACTTTCTAGGACGGCATGACTATATCTCTTGGTACTAGGTGGCGCCAGGAAATATTTCAGTACTGTTTTTTGGAGAAGCGAACAGCAATGTTGACAGGAGAAAAAAGCATTAGTGCTTTTCTCTTCTCACATTGTTTTTGCCGGGAGTGATTCCATCAATACCTTGAGCTGTATATCAGCATTATCTTGGTTATTATTTCTAGGCACTTTTTTGATGTGTACTTCTACATTAAGTTCTCTTTTGTTTGAATATTATTCTGCAGATAACCTTAGCCTTTCTAAAATCACAAGCAATGAGAATGATTTACTGCTTATGTACTGAAGTATCGTACAGTTTTAAACAAGGTGAGTGCAAATAATGTGTATTTAAATAATATGCATTTCAAAAATTTTAAGTAAATAAATGCTTTATCTTAGGAAAATACAACTGTTGATTTATGAACAATACCTAAACGCCTTCTGGAATTAAGTAAATTATTTACTATCCGTAAGAAAATTTTGTTTTGTGTTATAACGGCTATTTACTTGTACTAAGAATCGCTTTCTTCAAATTTTCTGCAAGATTTTATTGAATCAAGTTAATAAGCGTCAAACAAAGAAATATAATTATTTAATTACAAATATACAGGGTGTCACAAGATGAGCTTACGTTAGCCGTATATCAGAAACTAAGCAGGTTCCAGGTTTTCTACAATAAAAATATATAGGATGTTTTATTTAAAATTACGTAGATATTTATGGTTGAAATTTAACATATTTGATCGATAAATGTATAATATTTGATCAAAAATGGAAATAGTTTTCAATAGCCTATATTTGTAGTTTACTAACTCGTAACAATTATTAATCAACACATTTGCGTACCGAGTAAATAAACGATAAAACACTACGATGGTTATGCTAAAATCTTCATCAAAATCAAGTTAGCTTTAAAACAGTAATATTTAGACCTACGGAAATAGATCGATTTTACGTCAAATTAATTGCTGAATTCAAATGTTTTATCAAAATTAGTGCCGATATTTTTTAAAAATTAACCCCCTCGAAGAAAATAAGTCTGCAAATTTACAGACTATAAATTTGGGACCTGCTTAGTTTCTGATATACGGCTAGCGTAAGGTCATCCTGTGACACCCTGTATATATAAATATATATAAATCGATTTTGGTACAAGCAATTGCACACAATATTGTTTCAGAATTTCAAGAAGAATCCAAATTTGTGGTAAAATAATAGTCATTCCATTTAAAATAAGGAATTTGACATCCACTTTCGGCATAACCGACAGTAATATATCTTCAAAAATACTTTAAATAATCTTTGCATAATCAAATATATATGTTCGCAAAATTTTTGCACTAAGATAAAACCGCCGTACCCTGTATATTTAAATTTAGACGACTGAGAGCGTAATTACGAGGAATGATCGTAAAATAAGATTCCCAAAGCCCTACAGCAGCAATAAGACGTGTTAGGCGAAATCCGACAACATTGGCGTGTGCAGCAGCTCTCTCACTCTGTATACGTACCACTCCCGTCTCGCTACGCCGCTCAGTGTTGGCTAAGCAGCCGTCCGAGATGGAACTTCCAATCGCCGCTACCGCCAGGTGCGAAATTCGCGCTGTGATACGTTTTTTAAACGCGAAAGGGGTTTCACCTATAGACATTCATCGTCAATTAACCGAAGTTTATGGAGAAAAGTGTATAGCTATTCAACACGTCCGCAAATGGTGTAGGGAATTCACTGGAAGTCGGACGGAAATTCACGATGAAGAGCGGAGCGGAAGACCATCAGTTTCAGAGGAATTGGTTGAAAAGGTCGAGAGCATACTGCTTAAAGATCGGAGGGTCACCATTCGTCAACTCGTTCTTCGGATTCCTGAGATTTCCAACACCACAACTGAAAAGATTCTTGAAAGGACAACATGATAATACAAATTTGGCAACAAAAGCAAATGTACTGAAGAGTGGAAAAAAGGGTTGACAGTACCAATATACAAAAAGGGGAACCCAAAGGAATGTAGAAATTACCGAAGTATCACGCTGCTAAACATCGGTTACAAGGTCTTAACAAACATACTACATGAAAGAATAATTATTGGCAAGTATCAGAATGAGTTCAGAGGAGGAAGATCAGCCGTAGATGCGATACATACTGCTTAAAGATCGGAGGGTCACCATTCGTCAACTCGCTCTTCGGATTCCTGAGATTTCCAACACCACAATTGAAAAGATTTTGACCGAAGAACTGGGCTACCGCAAGGTGTGCGCGCGGTGGGTACCGCGAATGCTCACGGAAGACCATAAGCAGAAACGCTGCAAGTGTGCCCAGGCGTTTCTTCAACAATGTCAAGACAACAAGGAGGAATTTTTGGACTCCATTATTACGGGCGACGAAACGTGGGTGTTTCATTTCATTCCCGAAAACAAGCGACAATCATGCGAATGGCGCCACTCAACTTCGCCGAAGCCAGAGAAGTTAAAACAAACGCAGTCTGCTAGCAAAGTCATGGCAACCGTCTTTTGAGACAAGAAAGGGCTATTGCTGGTCGACTTTTTGCCTCCTGGGAGGACAATAAACTCAAACAAGTATTGTGATATACTGACTAAACTCAGATGGGCGATCCAGAACCGCCGGAGAGGAAGACTGACCGCATGTGTAACGCTTCTTCACGACAACGCTCGACCCCACGTCTCTCGTCAAACCCAGGAACTACTGACAAAATTTGGCTGGACTGTCATGTCCCATGCCCCCTACAGTGCGGACCTGGCTCCAAGCGATTACCACTTGTTTCCAGAATTAAAGGAAGACTTGGGTGGCGTACGCTTCGGGATCGCCGATGAAGTCAAAGAATAGGTTATTCGATTCTTGAAAGGACTGGCGGCAGAATTTTACGACATGGGGATACAGAAGTTGGACCACCGTCTGCAAAAATGCTTGGATAGAAATGGCGATTATGTCGAAAAATAGCTTAAGTTTTTACCTTTAAAACGATGTGTAATGTTAAGGAAATAAAGAATGCTGTCTATTTTTAAGAAATATGGGAACCTTATTTTACGATCATCCCTCGTATAAATATCTCCAAACCTGTTAGAAGTAGACATATGAAACTCATACTATGTTGGTTTAGTTCTAGATGAAGGAACCATAAACGTAATAATATACAGAGCGTTCCATTTAAAATAACAAAGTAGGTGTCTGGTTCGCTACTTATCGATCACCTTGTAAATACCGGAATATTTTTAAAAGATACTCTATGTGGTCTATTATGTTATCAGAAAACTTTCCACTATTTATTCAATAGGCGCAATTTTATAATTCCAGAAAATTGGCGCACCCCGTATTTTACATTCGTTATTCTTAATAAACTTCATCTAATTAAAAGGAAATAAACAATAAACAAACTAAGCTAGATGTTTACTAATCGATTAAAAGCGGTTTCTTAGTTATAAAACAAATTAACATCAATCAATATTTAATTGAGGGAAAACCAGTTTCAAAATAAATATACATAAACAAACGCATGTGATATTTCTTCGAAATTCAAGGGTAATCACCTTTACCCTTTATTTGCTGCATTAATTATTTTGCAAGTGCATGATATATAAACATTTCCTCTAAGATTTTGTTATGGTATTGCCATTGATTTCGAACACCAACAATGCATGTCAAATCTACAATTTGCTTTGCCCTAATAGTAATTTTTGCTGTAACTTATTCAGTTACGGCCGATGAAGCAGTTAAAGAAGACGGTAAATATGAAAACTTTGATTTTTAGATTAACACAATTTGATATTTACTTTGTTCTGTTTTAGAAATTGCTGCTAGAGTAGCTAGAAGCACCCCAACATTCTGTTGGTCCTGCAGAAATCGTTGCGAGGTTGAAGGAAAGGATGCTATTTGTGAGCAAATTACTTCAACAACATGTAAATGTGTAGATAGAAAAGTGTAGACTTACTTATGTAGATACTTAAATAAAGATTAGCTAGAAAGAATATTCTTTAATTTGAGTGGATATTGATTTTATTTCTCTATGCCTTCAGATAAAAAATATTTTGGAAATATCGGATCAAAAAGCTTAATACATTAATACAAAAAATACTAATAATAATCATTTTAATCAATCTTAGAGTCTGTTTAAGGAAGCCATTAGAAAAATACACATAATGAAATAGTAGAAAAACGGTTTATATTAAGTAATTTATTATTAAACAAAAAAAAATCTTTGTGCATAATCTTTAGAAGTAATGATTCTGGTAAGTTCTTGGGGGATTTTTATAGATCAAAACCCTAGATGGAACTTACGTATAGAGGAACTTTGAAAATCATTGGACAAAATTTGTTTTCTAATCAAAACTCTGTCGCATGTTAGATGTTGGTGCTTTAATAATGGTATATTATGGAAATTTTTATTCCAATGCCAAATTCGGCATCATATTTTAAGGCCAGTCTACTGATACGAAGAAAAGTTTTATTCTACAAAAAAGGACAATAAGATTTATTTTTAGTGAAAACTATCTAGAAACTTGTAGAGGGCTTTTCAAATCAGGTAGTTTTAACAATATACGCCCTTTTTATTTTGGAATGCATTTTATTTGCTTCCAAACGTAAATCTAGTGTTAGTGAACGTTTTCTTGAGCATGAGTATTCTACAGGGGACAAGGCTACCACGACACAGACTGACTGCTAGTGAGAAGTCTGTGCAATATACTGGCATGCCTTCTTTTAATAAGTTATAATAATAATTAATTATATAATTATTAGCGTATCTTTGCGATATAGAACCTTATTCGATAGAAGAATCTCTAAATCATTAGAACCATACAATTTCCTATTCTCTGTATTTATTACGAGTTTCTTTTTCCTTACCTTGCAATATTGCGGTTGTATTTAGTTCTAATCTGAGTGTTTGTGGTCTGCTTTGTTGGGTGCAGAGTATTGCCTCTTTTTGTATACAGATATAACTGTTTCCTCTACGCTATTTGAAGAAATATACTATTAAAAAGAAAGATATAGATTACTTAGCATCAAAAATGTTTCTCATGTTTTTTACGAATGGCAGTTATAAATACTCTTACAATATATTTCATCATTTACCCGATAAATACACGATTAATTAATTAAAAATGTTGATTGCTCCTTTGTGACCTATGGTACCCCTGTACCCTATTTTTTCTTATATGTGGTAGTGATTTTTAAAGAAAACATGGTTGTTGCTATTCTTAGTGGTAATTTTTTAAGGCACTCACAGTTTTTACTATATCGACAAGTAAAAACAGTCGTAAATATGATTTTTAACTGTAAAAACTATCTGATTATACATTGTTGTATCAAATTGCTGCAATGTAATTATGCTGTCTCATATGTTTTTACATACTTATAATTATTTTACAACATATAACCAAATTATACCATCGACCATCCTATTACGCGAACTCTCTGTGGTAACACGTCACGCACTCAAGAGCCCACGTTTCTTCAATAACCAAAACATGAATATATTTGCACACTACAATATACATAATAGGTTATTACATAAATAATCTGCCTATACAAGGTAGTTCACGAGGAACTGCATCGATCGAGACATGAAAGAGAATACATTGAAAAATTCTGAAAACTTGGTAATGTCCTAAAGTCTACATGTACTGTTGAACTAAAATGTTTTCAATTATCTAAGACTTCCGGTTATACTGGAAGTAGCTGTCAATGTTATTTTAAATAAAACCTATATATTATTACATTTTTGAATTCCTAATTCAATTCTAAGGTTCGTTTGATGGAACAATTATGTTGCTATTTCTAACCATATTTGAAATATTTGCATTTTTTGAAAATGTTTGACAGATGGACAAGTGCATGTGAACTTTTATATCTATGAAACTGTTTCACTTGGAAAACTGAAATTTTGCAGAACTATTGACCGTATAGGGTAGGATTAGGTTAGAATAAATTTTTCGAAAACGTTTTTCTTCTATTTCATATATTTAATTCACTTAATAACATTTAATACTAACTCTTCCGAAAACATTATTCATAATTAAAAACTATCCTATGTCCACTATTAGACATAGGTCTGACAAGGACACTTTGGATGTCGTTGCAGTTGCAATATTTGAATTTGTAAAAGTACTAAAAAATTAGTTAATGTATAGCTGCAGTGTTGTTTGAATCTTTAACGGCTACATACTTTTTTTACTACAAAATAGGTGAACGTACGCCAATGATATTAAAATTATTACAAACAGCTAGAAGGAAAATAAAAGTAAGTGTTTTTGTTTGAATGTATTGCGCGCACGTCACTTAAACAGCATTAGTTGATTACTAAATTGGTATTGAGAAAAACATACCTAAATCTTACAAATTCTTGATTTAGATCCTAATAATCTTGTTAAAGAATTTATGAGATTTTGTCTTTCCATTCTAATTTTGAATAAATGTTCATTAAGCTAAAAAGAAGATCTTAAAAATCTCTATTATAGAACTAAATTGTTTACCTTATTTTTATACACTTAAGAAAGCGCAGTCCACAAATGTGTTAGCTATCTTTCACAGAATGCACGCAGAGAAACGTTTATTTGTATCAAAGCTGTCCGCCTTAATTCAAGACAATTATTGTTTCAATTATCTACAATACTATAACTGTTTTAAATCAAAACAAATGTTCTCTTAGCGTTTCTTTCTCCGCTTAAGAGAAGTACACACTTGCAATGAAATAATTGTATTTCTTTGTTTAAGACATTTGTTAACTTGATTGAAGAAAATCTTGCAGAATATTTGACGAAAAGGATTCTTAGTATAAGTAAATGGCCATTACAATACAAAACAATATTTTCTTAAGGATAGTAAATAGTTTTCTTAATTCCAGAAAGCGTTTAGGTATTGTTCATAAATCAATAGTTTCATTTTCTTAAAATAAAGTACTTTATAATGCGCTAAATTATTCACATTGCTTATGATTTTAAAAAGGCTAAAGTAGAAAGTGAACTTAACGTAGAAGTTGTCTAGAAGCAATAACCAAGACAGATAAACAGATAATGCTAATAAATAGCGCCCTGGTTATTGATGGAATTACTACGGGCAAAAAACAATGAAAGAGAAAAGAATTAAGGCTTCTTGCTCCTGGCCGCATTGCTCTTACATCTCTCAGTTTACGCCACTAATCACTAATCTTCAAAAACAGCAACTGAAATATTTCCTGACGCCACCTACAGTCCCTGGCCATATTACTTGAAACATGTCATAAATCAACCCTTTTACCTGGAAATTCCCATCCTATTATAGTGATATTCTTTTGCTTTGAATCCGATCGTTTATAGGGGGACTAGATTATTGTATCAATAAATAAAAATACCAGAGAAATGATATTTAGAAGAGTATAGTACGTATATATAAAAATTTCAGTTATCAACTTACATTTAGCGAGTTCACAGTTTAGAGAATGCATCGATATTTTTTAAAATATTTCGTCATAACCGTATAGAAGCTAAGTTGTGGAGTATCGTTAAGTGTTTTGTGTTGATATATCGTTATTGCAAAGGTAAAATTGTCATTCTATCTCTCTTTATAATTAATTATTTGGAATTTGAAAAATATTGAAATATTTGGGGTTTTTTGTAGAAAATGCCCGGGAAAGATTTAACAAGTGAACAAAAAGCCGCTATACAAGCTCTTCTACAATCAAACAAACATTCGCAACGAGAAATTGCAAAATTACAGAAAGTATCTCCTTCTTCTGTATCGCATTTAGTTAGAAACTTAAACGATGGAGCTAGCACATCGACACAAAGACGGACAAAGTGCGGTCGGAAAAGAAAAATTTCGAAGAGATCTGACCGTGAAATTGTTCCTCAGGCTTTGAGCAATAGATTTGCTACAATTAAAATGATTAAAAAAAAATTACAAGGGAAAGGAATAGAGATTTCGAGCAGAACTGTCAGGCGCCGATTGCGCGAAAATCGCCTAATGGGCCGAAGACCTGTAAAAAAGCCGCGTTTAACAGAAAAAATGAAATCTGCTCGTCTCAACTTTGCAAGAGAATATCGACATTTCACAGACGGGAATTGGAAAAAGGTGAATAACTTAACATGATTTTTACTGAATTAATGTTTGCATTATTTAATAGGTTTTCTTTAGTGACGAGTGCTCGCTTTGTGTGTTAGTGCAGCGAGCACAATTTGTTCGTAGACGACCTGGCGAACGTCTCACAGAGTCCACGGTTCTTCGAACTGTAAAACACCCTCCGCAGGTAATGATTTGGGGAGTGATTAGTGGAGACGGACCCGGACCTTTGTATTTTGTAGAAGGTACAATACGTCAAGAACAGTACATAAATGTGTTAAAAAACACGTTATTACCGTATTTTAAGCCAGGACGTCGCATACCGACAGGGCGTATATTTAAGCAAGATAATGTTCCTTGCCATGTGGCAAAAAAGGTTAAGAAATTCTTTGAAGACAATCACATACCTCTTTTAAGTTGGCCCGGAAATTCACCGGACCTCAATCACATCGAGAACGCATCGAATCGACTAAAGAGTAAGGTATATGAAAGAGAAAATCCTACGAAGGAAATATTAATGAAGAATATAAAGGATGTATGGGAGAACGATGAAGATATAAAAGAGACAATCATATCTTGCATTGAAAGTATGCCCCGAAGAATTAAGGGTGTTATTGAAAATCATGGGTTATGGACTAAATATTAATTACTTATTTAATATTTACATATGTTACATATTTTTACAATAAATTTTATAAATAAAAAATATAATACATGTATAGTTTATATTTTATTATGAAGAAACTACAAAATATTGAGTGTTTCAAGTAATTTGGCCAGGGACTATAGTTCCAGTAGTTATAGTCATGCCGTCCTAGAAAATAGCGCCCGGAATCAGAATATAGATACTGTACTTACCCCTGCAATGATATAACCTTTAACCTACAATATTTCATAAAGATTTTCAAAAGATACCGGTTAATGAAATATATTTTTTTTTATTACCATTTAGCACGTGTGCTAATTTAACTATAACTTTTTAAATATATAATAAATAGTAATAACAATAAAAGGAACAAATAAACTTAAATATTATCTCACTAATTATTAAACTACATAAAAATAATAATAATAATAAAAACCAGTAAAATATAAAGTGCAATTATCACCAACAAATTCAACTTTTGCCTGTTTTGTGTAGGTGGCATGATTCGTACTGTATAAATTTTGCATTTCCTCTAGAAATCCGTTCAATTATCGCAGTGTATTCGTTTACGACGCATACATGACCTTCACGGCCCACGTTGACTTTGGCGACCTGTACACATGCATATTGATACGATAACGTTCAGTTTGTTTTTATTTTGAAATCAAATATGAAGAAAGGTACTTGAACTTGGATTTCCCGTGCGAGAATATTTATAAGGGGGTTTACAATATGCAATATACTGCAGGCAAATGTTTTGGAACGAAAATTTCTAGAACGTAAAGTAGTCCATTGAAAAAGTACCGTCATAATACACACAAGTATCAGTTCTTCGCATAAAACTTTCATAATATAGGCCTCTGTAAATTGTTATATTCTACAAGCATTTCAACGTAATATCTGTGTCATTTTAAACCAAAACGCACTTATATTTATTCTTCCCTTTCTCTTTGTTTAAAAGGGGAATAACTTTTTAGTAAGAATTGGGGATATTGTTATGTTCTCTGAAGTAATCTTGCTTTATCAGTTATGTAGAATATGTGTAAATAAAGAACTTTGTAACAAGGTTTATTTAGCGATTAAAATAGGCGCTGCAATTGAGGACGTATTCCTGGTATACCTGGTAAACTTGTTTTCATGGAAGCTAACGTCTTTATGGATTTGTTTTTTTTATTACTTCTTATTAAGCGAATACCACTGTAGTTTATGCACAACAGTAGGTATATATACCTCGTTTAGCCACCTTACAGGTTAAATAGAATCTAATCTTAGTACTGAGCAGATATAAGAGAATTTCGAAGAATGAAGCTTACTCTTGTGTTATTTGCTATCTGTTTGTTTATAAGCAGCATTTTGGCAACTCCTCTTGGAGGAGAATCCGGTAATTATGTTTGTGTATTTTTTTAATTTATTTATTTAATACAATAGTATCCGGTTATAACGAACTTCAAGGAATCAATGATTTAAAGTAATGTCTTTCGAGTTTTGCAGTGCTTGTTCCAGTAATATACTTGATATTCCGCTGAACATATTGTCACCTTTTTCGGATTTCTTCTCGTTTTTTAGTAGAAAAAATACGTCAGACCCGAAAGACACTACTTCAATGGAAAGCAGCCGTGAAAGCCTTCACTCAATTCACGGTTTGTTATAACCGAGATTCGTTTTAAGTGATAAGTAATAAAAAACATTACCATTTAATTTATTTTTGTTTTTTACTGTCTGCTTTCTTATATATTTCGTCTATATCTACAACATTATTATAAATCAAACCTTCACCTTATTGCATTTGTATTTTATGCTTAAAAGTTCGTTGTAATTAGAAACTTAGAATTTGATGTAAAATTAAGCAATTATATTTCTAAGTATATTTCATATAGACAAACGAATTTTTCAGTTTTTTGAAAATAAATCTATGTTTTGAATTTTCAGAAGCCATAAGAGAACGAAGAGCTACCAGTTTCGTTTGCTCAACATGTCCGTTTGTCTGCCCACACGGCGGTGCTTGCGTTAAAGGCAATTGCGTTTGCGTGCCACAACTTGGACCGAAACCGGGAAAACTGCCAGAACCTGTAGTTAACGGTTAAAAGTGAATTATTTTCATGTCATTAGTTCATTAAACACGTAAACATTATTCAAATATCACCATGTGTTGTAACAGTTACTTATTGTAACTTATCAAACCTAAATAAACGTTAAGTATTTTTAAATTTGAATTTTTAGAAAAAAGCAGTGTGTTAAGTTAAGAAAAATTGATCCACTGAGAATTAATTTTCAATTTTCTTTTACGTTCGTGAGACTAGTAACAAAAGAAGTCTGGGTAGCGTACATTAGGATTGATTAATTGTGCGAAACTACTCGATAATGCCTCTGTTATACAGATAGCTGTTATTCTAAAATCATAGATGTTGGCAATACGTTAAAGTCAACTTTTATATTGCATTGTGTTATGTCTTATCACTTATCACTGCTAAAAGTGGCCATGCACACAAAATATTAGATCTTTTTTTCTCTTCTTTAATATCAAACATATAGTTTCATTTTAATATTATAGATTATTAAAATAAACATATTTAAATTATATGTTCATTGTGTTTCTTACAATTCATGAATAAAATGCGACAATAACGTGAAAAAAGTAAGTGGTCTAATTGGTGGTGATTAATTATGGTTAATTATGTACAGTACTGTATATATCTACACACAATAACGGCTCCGATCCTATTGTGCCGCCAAGAATTACAACCCTATTTATATTATAATTGATACCAAAGAAGCTATCACTTTTTCAAAATCGGACAAGACCAATTCAAGATTATTTTGCAATGTAGAAAGTGCTTATTTAATAAAGAAAATCCAACTTATATTATATGGAAAAAATGCAATAGTTTTTGAAATCTGTGAACTTAGAGTAATATTGGATTTCCACGCGATTCAGAGTTACTTTGCATTACATAGGCGTTCAATAAATCTGGTGATTATTGATATTGTTTGATAATTGCTTGATTTATTGCAGGTTTTCATAATTTACTACGAAATTTTACGGCACTGCACGGCTAGTATTTGCTTGAGAAAATTATCGGAGAACGAGGTCGAATCCACGTTATCGAATAATGGATTCGGATTCGAAGTATCGGATAAAGAATCCGAATTCGATGTTTCGGATAGCGGATCCGGATCCAAGGTTTCGGATAGCAAATCCGGATCCAAGGTTTCGGATAATGGATCCGGATAGCATTAAGATCCGGATAGTAAATTATGCGGATCCAAAACTATCCGGATCCGGATAACAGCACTAAAGAAAATACTTTTTCAGTCGTTAGCACAGTCTTTTTCTGCATCAGAATTGTTTAAAAATCTATCAAAATGTAGATAGTCAAATTATATTTGAATTTGCCGATATGACACAAATTTGCAATAAAAACATAATTTCCAATTATGAAAACAGTTCCAATTATAAAAACAATTACCTATGATAGGTGCATAACAAACATTCTCCATATAACAATCACCGTTCGGTGATCTTACAACATTTGTTGTCAGCAAACGCATGCAGCTGATCATTTAGTTCAACTTGCACCTCCTCCAGACCAAGCACAGTTAGTGCAAGTTCAATTCAGTTCTTGCACCATACAGGTTAACGAACACAGTACAACCTGGTACCACTTTTGTTAAAACGAACAGTCGATTTGCACCGAACATGTTCCGTGCAGTAAACGAACTATATAGGGTTGGGACATCGGTGATAAAACATCGATGTCGATTATCTAAATTTCAAACACTGGTAGCGATATTTGGAAATTATCGACTATAATTATTGATGGTTTTCTAACATTGATATTTTTTTGTAACTAACCATTTTTAAAATTTCCCAAAAGCAAAAAAAACTTATTTGTAACAATAAATATTATTTCATAAATAAAAATAAATTCCAATAATAAATAAAAATAAACTCTATTAATAAAAAAATATAAATAAAAATGAACTATATTAACAACTAACAATAAACTCTAGTAAAACTTTTTCTTAAATAATATTAATTTACAAAAAAGCACTTAATATGGTATTTGTAATTCCCAAAACGGTTCATTTATTGACCGAAGAAATAACATTTGGGAGTCTTCTTCCTTTCAGTCTATTTCTTTGCTACATCCGCTTTTGAAAATAAATGTTTCGATGGTACCGCTGTTGCTACAATACCCAAATATTATTGAGTTATTGTTGAAAGTGTAAGTTTTGCTGGTGGTCTTCCACCAATTCAAAGAATTTTCTTCATTCAAGCACCACAGCAGGACTCCTTAAATATAAAGACAACAAACAAAATGTATTATTACTAGAGCCCGGTAACAGGGAGCCGTGTCATAGCCGTACCTGCCTAGTATACAAAAACAATAGTAAGAAAATAGAAACAAAATAACAGAACTAATACATAATTATAATATATGAAAAGTAGTGAAACGCTCACCCTTTTAAGCAGCCTTGGGTACGGAGCAGTAAAACTACAAGCACCATTATCAGTATTAACATCATATGGATGAGTGGCAGAAAGTTGACACCATTAGATGTGTTTCCACAGTTGTCTCGGTGAGCGATGTTTGCCGTGGTGACAAAATGAGTTTATATTTTGAAAAAGAGCGTTTAACATCTACCGATGTTATACATGCATGACTAAAATACTCATTGTACTTAGTCAGTGGATTATTCGATACACCATCACAAATTTGTTTTAGTGTGCTAAAATCGGGATCTTTCTGTAGCACACTCTCGAACTTTTCTAAAACGCGATTATATTTTGCGTCATGTCTATACATGACGAGCTACTGACTATTCAGTAGCTGTGTATGCACTCCGTCCATAATTTGCAGAGACTCCAATAATGATAATGATCTATTTTGGTCTATTGCGTCAGCTAATCCTTTATAGTAACTACGAATATTTTTTAAATCTGTTTCAACGGAAATATCTTGAAATTTCGACTGGCTCTCCTTAATAGCTGCAGCTTCGGCAGGATTGAACTGTGCAACAACAGCTTTTACTACTTTGAAATGTTTAGCATAATAAAAAGCTGCCCGCAACCATGTTCCCCAACGTGTAAGAATCGACTCCGGTGGTTGACGAATACCAGGACACTCTGTGTGAAATGATCGTAGGCGTTTGGGAGATTTCAAAAATACTTTTTTTGTGCTTGCTATTAATGCATCTACCTCGGGAGAGCATTGTCCACTGGTTTCTGCCACAAGATGTAAAGCATGTACTTTACACGTAACATATAAACACTTGCAACCATGTTCAAGAAGAGAACTGCCTACCGAACGCATTAATGCTGCGCCATCGCCCATAAACATCAACACTTTATCTTTTGAAATTTGTAATTTTTTCAACGTACTAAGTACAACCTTCGTAATTGCTGCAGCAGTACACTCTTGTAGTCCTCGGCTAACTAGTAACAGTGGTAATGTAGGTTTACTAGGGTCTAGTATGCGTACCATAATATTTACAATTGATTTTTTTTTAGTCTGTTGTCTCGTCAACACATAACCAAAGAAACTGTT
This sequence comes from Dynastes maya, assembly GCA_029619315.2. Taxonomy (NCBI): domain Eukaryota; kingdom Metazoa; phylum Arthropoda; class Insecta; order Coleoptera; family Scarabaeidae; genus Dynastes; species Dynastes maya. The sequence goes on along the minus strand of JAROYE020000010.1, from coordinate 23,055,065 downwards.
TTTTCAATATGCGATTCATTTTCTTTTCCACGTCATCGCGTACAAATGCACCATGCTTACGTGCCGTTTTCTCCGTTGGCAACCGCAACTCGGGATTGTGTTTGTCCCAAAAGTCCTTAAACAGTTGTTTATCGAATAAGCCCAGTGGCAAATTAGTTTATCAACATAAGAATTACATTAAAAAAATGCACTTCTCGGTGGCATGGCCAATTTTCGTTTTCTATGCTGTGCGGAATTTACGTGTTTTTACAGTTCCACTTCTTATTTGACATCAAATGTATTTTGCAGACTTTACAAGCTATCTTACTCCCGTTGTAAAACAAATCGGGAAAGTCAGAAATAAACTTATTTACTATGTCTTGAAAGGGTCGTTTTTTAGCCTTGGACATGTTCACTAAAAACTACAATTAATAACTACGTCTGTATCAATAAAATCAAAACGCACTACACTAAATAATAACTACGTCTATATCAATAAAATCAAAACGCACTACACTAAATAATAACTACAATTAATAACTACGTCTATATCAATAAAATCAAAACGCCCTATCCACTATCCAATGCTAAACTGAACTGAGTGATGATGATTTGTCGTATCGTATCATAATCGACAAGCCCACCCCGCCCACCTAAGTCACACCGCCGCTGCAATTGCTCTCCAGTTACCGGGCTCTAATTTCTTACTATAACATCTAACGATCTGTGGTACGATACATACATTTTTTGTCTTTCTATTAATAGATGGCACTAGACATACGATTAAAATGTAAAAATCTAACTCGATATTTGTATCGATGTTAAGTGATTAAAAAACATTGATATTTTTTAACAAATATCGATGTTTGGAAAACATGGATATACATCGTCCATCCCCAAAAAGGAACACACCTTTTAAAGAATACGTTTTATTTCTCTATACGCCCTCTTCTTTCCGTTTTAATAACTAATTTTGAACTTTTAAATTAACGACTATAGTCCTTTCTTTGGGAAATTTGAAGAATAATACAAAAAAAATAGAGTGAGAATGAATTATGGAGACTGTGAACATGGAAAATAAAGAGCCCCGTCGGAAATCTTCGGTAAAATGAGAAAATATAGCATAGCTTCTGTGTGAATACTCCCGATATCTTTGTTTTCATTACAGATTCTGAAGCCTCAAAAAACAAGAAAACCGTTTGGAGATTTAGATTTAGGAAACGAAGATTCTGATGATGCTACGAATGCGAATAAAACAGATAGGCGTGTTAGTTTCGCTAGCAACAATTTCGTAAAGTAAGTAAACAAGTTCTTGCTATAATTACACATAAATCTTGGTGCAGACCATTTGCAGCAGATCCTGAAAAGAATACCATTTGGGATACAACCTATGAAGAAGCAATACAGTGTTCAGGGAGTCCTCGATCTCAAGATATAGTTGGCGAATTAAATACAACATTCTCCGCTCTAATGTGTAGTGAATATAACGATAATGTTTGTGATGATATGGAATTTACAACTCCGATTGCTAATAAGCTATGTGAGAATGTCGAAGACAGTAAACCAGTGAAAATGGAGGTGTCTGATATGGATCTGACAGAAATAGATATTGAGACAGTTAATAATAATAATTGTGTAGCGATAACTGGTGTTGAAATGGAATTCACAATGATACCTACTGAAATTGTCAAGACTAACAATTTTTTGGAATTAAGTGAAGCAGAAATGGAATTTACAACTCCAGTCAGTAACATATTCGCAAGTGAAAATAAAAGTGATCTGAATCATGTAGATATGGCTTTAGACCTCTCACGTGATGATACTGAAAAATTAATAAATTACAATGTAGATAGTGTAAGACAGTCTGATTTTTCGAAGGTTATGACTGGCGATCTCATTCCCTCATTTTCAAATTTACCTAGAATGCCATTACGAGGGATAAACAGCATATCCTTTGTTCAAGATCTAACAAGAGAAGAACAAGAGAACATCACATTGCTTTGCGATACTTCAGCTGCGCTCATCTCAGATAGTTCCCTAAGCGAAGACAGCATTGAGATTAACGATCATGTAAACGTAGAAACTGGAGGAACTGTGGATTTTTTATCTATTTTTGACAAGGTGAAAATGTTCGATGTGCAGAGACTATATCAAATCAAAGAACACACACTTCACGTTGAAAAGCTAGCCAAAGAGGCTACACCTAAAATATGTAAACAGTTAGATGAAACCACCTCATTTTATTTGAAAAAATTGGAGGCATATTCCAAAGCAGAACATATACTAGATGAGTTCTTTAGCGCAAGAAAGAAGCAAGAAAGTGCACAAGCATCGTTGGCGCAAGTCAAGTCACTCAACAATGGCAGCAAGGAACTGGATATACTAACGTGGAAGGACAAAATTCAAAAATTTTATGAAGGGTATGTCTATAGATTATAGCACTAACATGAAAAACAAAAGAGATACGATGAAATTTACATTAAATATGTTTATTAAAAGTTGTATCCAAAATAAACATTTCTTTACGCTAAATGTTTAAAAACATTACCATTTTACACTATGCATTTTCTACATCTCTTAATTATTGTTTTCACAGACCGCATTATAACACCAATTTATATGGCAAACAACACTAAGTATCGGCACACTCCGCACTACTCAAATTATTAATTAATTCGGAACAGCCATTTCGAAGACTCGTGGGTCTTCATCTTCAGCCGCATGACCGAATTACGTGAGAAAAATTCAAATTCTACCATGCTTGTTTATCCCCACTCTCGAGAAAAATATTTATAAGTACCTACTTTTGCTGTTTAACACTAAAACATGCGAAATATATGGAAACGCTAAAATGCGATACGCATTTTTTTATTACATAATTTTATTGGGCGTAGTAAATTACATATTTTTCATCTTCCGACTATCTCAATAGCTGCTCTAATAACGAAGTTATTACAGTTTCAATTCGATAATGTGAATTTCATCGTATCCGTTTGTTTGTAAATGAACTGCAGACTTTTCTGTTTTTAACTTATTTATTATAAGTTAACCTATACAGGCGGGTGCTCGCCTTGCTTGACTACTACTTACTTACTGCTTAAGTACAATTATGTACTGCTGTTGCGATTATATCTATAGAGCATGCACATTGCGCCGAAATTAAAATTTAAATAAAAGAAATATATAAAAGGCCTAAACAGTATCTTTTGTTTTTCATTTTAGGACTGTAGAACTATAAGAATATTTTACACAAACTGTAATTTCCTATCAAATAATTGAGAGATATTGAGGATGTTCAATTTAAAGAAACCAACAATTTGAGTTAGCGCTGTTGTTTTTTTCTCAACGCTGTTGTGATCAGCGGAACACATTTTAATAGTGACCCGAAACTTTGAACAACCTGTATACATATGTTGATAAAATTTTCATTGAAAGTAGTGTTGGATAGTATTGAATGTTAATACTGGAAGTAGCAGTCAATCAAAAATCGTTTACATTGAGGCACCATCACATATATTTTTAAATTTACCTTCTATAGTAAAAATCATTTTTTAGGAACGAAGACCATTTGAGTATCAAATCTCTAGATGGAGACCTTTATGAATTTAGTACACTGTATGGGACCATAGAGCTTAGTGTACAAGTAAATGAAGAAGATGGTCAAGTTTTAGATATTCAATTAAGGGATCGTATAGATCCTGGTAAGTAACTTTTCGAGGGTAGTCAGAAAAATTTCCAACCTAACACAGAAACAAGTTCTTTTGTTGGTTTTATTTCTCAATATAGTCTCCTTGTAAATGCATACATACATATACACGTTGGCCTAGGCCTCACCGGGGTGCGAGATATATTGTATGTAGAGCGATCTGGCATATTTGCATTTATCCCTGCCGGCCAGTTTCGTCGCAAGCAACTGCCGTAGTTCTGAGAGGTCTATCTAACGCACTCTTTGTCTATCTATGCGCTCGCAAAGTTCTAAAAAGTGATCGTCGCAGAGAAGATACAAATCATTACATGGTATCTTGCGAGAAATTCCTACCAAAGCACGACCGACCTATTTCCCGTAGAGTACATGGATCGTCCTATTCCTTCGCATTTGACGATTGAAAGGATCGTCAAAGCGTTTAGGAAATTTTGCTCCGTGGTCGGGAATTGCCGTAAATGCCAACAAATAGACGAACAGCCTCAAATCCCTCTAATGCCTCCCGAGCGGGAGGAGAAAGAAGTGAGGATTTGTTCATTGGTTGAAATGGGCGAACCTTGCTCTAGCCGGCAAATTGCAGACGAAATCGGTGTTAGTAGAAGTACCGTGATACGTATTTTGAAACGCAACAAATACAAAAGTTACAAAGTTTTAAAATGCCAGGAGATTTCTCCCGAGGACAATTTTGCAAGAATGGAGTTTTGTGCGTCCGTGATGGAATGGGCTAATAAAGACGAATATTTTATAAAAAATATTCTGTTTTCCGACGAGTCCTCTTTTCCACGGCATGGCAAGCATAATCCCTCAGTCGTGCGATATTGGTCTCGAGAAAATCAACTTCTGGTCCGTAATGTAAGATCTCAGTACCCCGAAAAACTTAACGTTTGGGCGAGTATCTTGGGCAATAACATTATAAGGCTATTTGTTATCGACGGCAATTTGAACGGAGTGAAATATTTGAATTGGTTGCGAACGCAAATTATTCCTGCAGTCCATCAACTTAACCCCGATTTTGATGGAATTTGGTTTATGCAAGACGGGTGTCCCGGGCATAACACCAGATTAGAAATGGAGCTTTTAGAAAACATCTTTCCTAATTGTGTTATTGCCGGGAAGAGTACGATAAAATGGCCACCTCGTTCACCCGACCTCAATCCCTGTGAGAATATGTCAAACAAAATCTCTACAGTTTTGCAACAGTTGCAAGTAGAACCGTTGAGAATTTTCACAACAATAACCCCTAGAAATCTCGAGGCAGCGAGGCGGGAGTTTTACGATTGACTCGGCTATTGTTTGGTCAAGGAGGGGGATATTTTCGAATCCTTCATAAAGTAACATTGTTAGAATTTCAATTCATTTTGTATAATTATCGAATTTATTTTTCTTTAGTTTAATTTTATAAGAATCGTTGTTTATTTTTCTACTTAGAATTACTTTTTCGTTACTCTACATCGCATAGCAACAACAAAATGGATATAAGAAACTGCACTTTCTAACATAATTTGAGAATACAGAAAAATTACGCAGTAATTCTGTATTAACACATTTTGTCAGAAGGCGTTGGATTATAATATTACGTGATTGAGCGGACATGCGTGTTTATAATATGCGTGCGTACCGGTACTCGCTTTATGATGTACTGCGACTGGATGGGATATCTTCAGTGAGACTCAAATGCACAGTTCCTATTCACAAAGGCAATCCACCGTTCGTGTATACACTAACGTGTACAGTAGTTGGCATATTGTTCTGCAAAATAGGTGTCTACGAATGCGATGGCCTCCACTTTCAAAGAAAATTTCTATCCTCCGAGCGCGAGCGAAACTTTGAGCTTAGGAAACAGACGAAAGTCGCTGGGGACCAGATCTAGTGAATAGGGTGGGTAGTCTATCAATTCGAACCCCAATTGGCGACTTTTTGCAATGGCGACCAATGAAGTATGAGACGATGCGTTGTCTTGGTGGAACAAAACTTCCGTTTTTTTTTTCAAATGCAGCCGTTTATCCGCAGTTTCCATTTTCAGCTTGTCAAGTAATGATGCCTAGTATGCCCCCGTTATTATTTTCCTTTTTTTAAGATGTTCGGTTAACACAACTCCATGACTATGCCAAAAAGTCGCCATCACATTCCCAGTCGATGAAACAGTCTTCACCTTTTTCGGAGGTGATTCACACTTCGCCTTTTTCGGAGCTCATTCACACTTCCCTTTTTTCGGAGCTCATTCACACTTCGCAGTCCACTGTTTCGGCTGTGTCTTAGCTTCAGGAGTGTACTGGTGTATCCGAGTTATTAAACGACGCCAAAGCTGCGGTTCGTTTTGCTTAAACTGTTTCAACGTGGCTTTAGAAATGTTCATTTGGATATGTTTTTGGTTCTGCGTGAGCAAGCGCGGCACTCGACGCGCGGTTTGTATTTTCATGCCTAAATCTTCGTCAATATACGACAAACACGTTTTTTCGAGATGCCTACAGCCTCTGCTACCTCGAACCCTAATTCGACGGTCGTCTAACACCATTTGAACTTTTCCAATCAGTAGTGGTTGCAGTTTTTGGCCGTCCCGAATATTCTTTGTTAACCAGGTTGGTATGACCGCGTTTAAATTCAGATACTCAAAATTTCATTGTGGTTCAGAATCCCCGTAAACAGCGTTCATCTCGGCTCTAATGTGGGTAGGCGTATTGCCTTCCAAATGCAAAAATTTAGCAATATAAAAAATAGTAGAAAAGGTGCTAGTGAATCCAGAATTTATAGAAAGGTTATTGAAAGCAGTGAAAAGCTAAATATTCATAATGAAAAAATCAAGAACATCGATAGTAAGGTGACCTCACTGGAACAGCAGCTGTCGGAGCTTCAAATCGATTGCAGAAGTGCAGGAGTAATACTCCCGAAGAAATAACCTACGTATATTTGGCGTAAAGGAACAACCGAATAAAAACACTGAAGATCTAGTAGTCGATCTATGCAAGACGAAGTTAAGTATCGAGATGTCGCGAAAGGAGATTGACTACTGTCATCGGCTCCGTGCGAACGAAGGTGCAACTAGGCCTATATTGGTGAGATTCTGTCGGCGATCGATAAGAGACAATTTTTAGTAATAAAAAGAAACTAAAAAATTGTCGCCTTTCGGCAGTAGAATTGTCTTGGTAAATCGTGTAATGTTTGTTTTTGATGTTTTGAGAGCAAGCCTCCCGCTTCCACACCAGGACATTTCATCGATGCAATGTTGTGCGTTTCATCATGCCTCTCAGTTGGCATAAATGGATATTCTAGCTTCATAGGTCTCTAGAATGTCCAACATGTAAACGTTCAATAACATTGGAACCAAAAGCAAATTCCTGGGGTACTCCAATTGTCAAGTGACTCTCAGATCCCGATTTTTTGTGACTATTTAGAAGGACAGCGTACTCTGAACAGTGAGTACTATCGTATGTTGCTTCAACATAAAGTGAAACCTGCGATAAGAAGAAAACACCGGGGTGCTCTCTCAAAAGGTGTGACTATGCTTTACGATAACACCCGCCCCCATACTGCCCTGAAAACGCGAGAGAAGATCGAAAATTTGGGTTGGGAGGTGTTGTCTCATCCTCGAGTTTTTACGCGGCACCAAGTTTGAAGACAACGAAGCGGTCAACCAAACTGTACACAAGTGGCTCGGACACCAAGGTCAAGAATTCTTCAGCACTGGAATTAGAAAGCTCACAAAGCGATGGGAGGAGTGCCTAAATGTAATGAAAAGTAATGTAAATTTCATTGTCATTGAATAAATTGTTTTTTTTTTCCACAGCTATTTGTATTGTTAATTACTGAATGTCCCTCGTATATTACCAGCATATTTTTGACGAGTAATGCAATTTTCATGTTGAGGCTTGAGACTTTTCAGACTACCCTTGTATATAACAAAAGCAGCAGTAGCAGCAGTAATGACAGTAAGGTATTTGTTCTTAAGCCGTAATAGTGACAGTAAGGTATTAGTTCTTAGACAATATATTTTCATCATTCATATATTACACATATACACCCATTTTTTTAAATATCTCTCTTTAACATACTTAGTTTTCTAGTTCTTTATTTTAGAGTTAATTTCACAAGAATGAATGCATTTTTCAGACGGTTTTTTTGATCGCTCAATATATGTTGATAATGGACGACTTACTTGATGTCTATATTATGTAGAAGTCTGTAACTTTCTGTCATTTCTTTACTAGGAAAAAAAAATTCAAATACTAACGTATTTTTATTACTTCTCTAGATAAATCTGAACAAATAGCACTCTATACTCATAAAGTTTTCATGGAGAAACTACAATTGATACGCATCCAATCAGCTCTAGGGAACAAATTTGAAATACTCTCATTATTAGACTATGTTCGTTTAACAATGGAAAAAATGGTACAGGTTGAGCAAGAATTCTCGGTATTAGAGATAACATACGGGCTTTCGATGGATCGAGATTTTAAGTAAGTTCAATGCTTTTTCAATAATCGAAAAGAAATCTCTATTAACGTTAAGGAATAAGTATCATGCGCTGATCCCGGCTGGTAAAATTCGTGGAATCATAGTTTACCCCGACGGTCAAATTTAATCGCTGCTATTTTAGCAATAATTGCTTTAATCAAATTCGGAAATTACAGGGGGACAAGTCGAGATTTTAAGTTGAATTGTTACGGCTATATTTTAATTTCCTTCGGTTTAAATACTTTGGTATGTACACTGCCGGCCATTGAAGTTGGGACAACTATTGCAAACGTAAATAAAAACGGCAATAATGCAAATGCGCTTCTGACCAAACACTTCGAACTTGGATTCGTCAGTCCAAAGAACATTTTTCTAATTTTCTTCTGTCTAATTCCTATAATTTTCGGCCAGCTGTAGTCCTTTTTGGCGGCTTCCGTGACGCAGCAACCGTAAAGACCGGCTTCTCTCAACGGCCTTTAGTGGTGGTTAAAGAAAGCGTTAATCGCTGGTTTCGTTTGCTTAGTACTGTAAGTCGTCGATTTTCCACACGCATTGTCATTTTTGACCTGCCTGGGTGATTACGGTCCTGGTAATTCGGTACCGGCGAATAGCATAATGCACAGTTGATTTTGTAACTTGCAATTTTTTCACAATCACACGCACGGAATATCCCTCCTCGTGTAATGTACTGTGATCGCTTTTCTACAGTTATAGGCTTTCCTTTCGGCATTTTTTAAATATTACTTCAACAAACACTGCAACCGTACATCCGTATCAAAATTGGTTTAATAGATCGATTCACGAGTGTAATAACTAGAATAAGGTAATCGTTCGTCGCGCAATAGGCGTGCGGTTTCTTCAATATTTATAATACCGAAAAAGAAGTAATAAAGCGAATAATAATAAAAAAACGAATCAAGAATTATATCTGTAAGGCTGTGAAACACTCGCCCTCTTAAGCAGCGTAATCAAGTAGGCTGGCGGATTGCATTAGAATTACTGAATGTGAGAAGTAGAAGCTATGTTGTGTAAACCACCACAGCTGAAAATAATGTTTCCTTCCTTGATGGGATCGTACTTTAAAACATGATGTTTTGACACAAACATCTATATCGAGATTTTAATACCCCACTTTTTTAATAATGTTAGGATCACTTATAAAATGCTCTTATAACTTGTAAAACCCTTGTTACACTCACGTGGCTCGTAATAATGGCAATTCAATTTGTTAATTTCACAACAGCAATCAAGAATCTATAAATATAAATTGTGAAATTCTACCTTTCTCTTATTTACATTATACAACTATTCCTTATAAGCAGAACGAGTATGTTGCAAAAGTACACACGTGCATGTTAACGAAAAAACTATTGAAAAATTATTGGACAAAGAATATTTTCTAGGCAGATACATATTTGAAATCTTACTACTAAATAGGGAACAAAAAGATAATGCGAAAGAATAAATTAAAAAAAAGAAAATGCCATGCCTTTTACGATGACTATACGAACGAATCGAATGAAAATATTATTCCGAAAACTAAGGGAATGGATCGTTTACATTTTTATTATTTCGGCCAAAAATATCCTGTCAACTAATAATCATTGTTCGGAATTTGCGAGCCGGTTCATGAACAAATATAAAGGCAATTCTCTTCATTCAATTTCCTATTCATTTCATCTTACCTGCATGTTTTATGAACGCGTTCGGGGAATGACCAGTTCTTTGTGTACGTAACTTGTTTTCTCAATACTCTATCTCGTGGCCTCTCTATACCGTGCATTTTTTTATCACTGAACATATACCTTTACCTTTACCATGCGTTGATGCGTTTTTTTTTTTTAATTGAACATGGCGTTCATATCTAACTAACGGGTCACAAAAAGGCGGTAATTGATTGTGTATTAACGCAAAGGGATTCGTAAATGGAAGTACAAAATAAAATAAGAATTTAATGTCTCAACAAGTGTTCGAAGTGCCCACCTTTACATTCCATACGGTTTGCAAGCCAATTGTGAAATTCCTAAGGAGAAAAAACTAAATATCACATTTGACGTATTTGTGTTTTGTTTTCTGTAATAATCCCAGCAACTACTCGCCATGCTAAACGCCCCTATGTTCAATTATAAAAAAAAAAAACGTATCAACACATTATCCTAACTTCAACGGCCGGTACTGTATGTATCTGTTTATCGTACTCCAAGTTTTAGTTTATTAATATAGTTGCGCATGGTAGAAAAAAAGGAGTTACATTTTTAAACAATTTTAAAAATAGTCAAAATCTATTGGTATTAATATTATTAGCAGTAGTCATAATCTGATTGCTCCATTAATTTTTAGAAAAGTGAGCCCACGCCATGCTTAACAGTTTTTTATATTTGTTATTGTTTTCGAAATAGCCTATTGAAACATGGAAAATGAAAAAGACAGAAGATATGAATTCGTTGCTACACTTGTACGATGACAGGTCTTTATTTTCAATTTACAGGATCACTTTCGCATTAATCAGCATCGAATGCATGTTTACCTGGATATTCACCGTCGATGTGGCGGATTATGATCAAATAGGCAACGATAAAGTGAGTTATTATGCTAAAGTAGGCGATCTAAAGGAAAGAGATATTAAAAAATGCTTAAACGCTTGCCCTAGAGGATTCCCATTGATCAAAGCATTTGTTGAAGCTCTATATAATTTTTTAGAAAATATCGAAAAAAAATAGATCTAAAATGCACAGGACCTAAAGTGTCCTCCCCGCCCCCATGCTAACTTTTTAATGACAAAAGCTAGCGTTTATAGAAAAAAATAGGTCGATTTCTATTTTTTGTGAACTAACTTTTGCCGTTATTGGCAGTTTAATTGTATTTCCGGTGTCACCGGAAGTGACGTCAACTTTCTTATTTTAAATAGAACACTCTGTATATTTTTACATTTCTGGAAAGGTAATTGAAAGGCGAATCCAAAGATACCACATATGATATACTTTAACTTAAGAAATATGATGATATACAGCAATAAAGGTTTTGGTAATCTGTTTTTGCTGTTATTAGCAAAGTAATCATAACAATTGCCAAACTGTCAAATCTCAACTCCAAAGGTTAAATTATTCTTGTTGTTTATTATTATTATATCCTTTGTCATACGTTCCTTCTTTGTTTTCGTTATTATTTTCTCTCATTTTAACTTGTTTTGTTAATTGTTATTTTTTAATTTACGGAACTTTATTGCAATTAATTAATTATGGTAAGTTTCTTTAAATGTGTTAGTATTTGATAGACAATATGTCCGTTTTTTTTTTAGATTTTTATGATGGCTTCGGCAAGAACCATGCTAAATTGCTGGGTCAATTTTAATATTATGTAAATCTGGCAACAATTGTCACCTTATTTGCCATGGTTGCGCAACAAATTGTACGATAATTTAAATCATATTATTTTCTATTAAAGCAGTTCGCCCTGTAAATTCAAATATTTCCGGCTGTACATGGGCAGTGTTCATTGTGGAACACAAGTGTTTATTATGTTCCACTTCGTGGTAATTGTTGCTAAATTCATGAAATATTAAAGTTAGGTACTTGATGGTGATGCGGAGACCATTGTAACATCAACAAGATAAAAAAATTGAAACCTAAGCACATTGCCTGTCAAAAACTAACAAACTGAAACAAACCTACCACAATTAATTAATTACAAAAAAGTTCCATAAAGTAAAGGAGAAACAACAATTAACGAAACAAGTTAAAATGACATAAAATAATAACGAGCACAAAGAACGAAAGTATGACAAATGCAGGTTATAATAACAATAGATAACAAAAATTATTTACGCTTTTGGAATAGAGATTTGACAGTATGGCAATTGTTATGATTACTTTGCTTAGCAGCGAGCTTTTTAGACCAATCTTACGTCACAAGAAACAATTTGGCGTTCTTTTCCAGCCAACTTTGCGTAACAACCAAAAACAGATTACCAAAACCTATATTGCTGCATATCGTCATATTTCTTAAGTTAAAGTACAACATATGTGGTATCGTTGGATTCGTCTTTCGATTACCTTTCCAGAAACGTAAAAATATACAGGGTGTTCTATTTAATACCCTGTATATTTTTGTTGTTAGTTCACAAAAAATATAATTTTTTTCTAAAAACGCTAGCTTCTGTCGTTCAAGAGTTAGCATGGGGGGGGGGGGGGGGGGACTTTAGGCCCGCACTGTATATATGTACATATATACATTTCTTATAAAATTGTTTTCTATTATTTGTTATTTCTGCTAGTGTATGTAATATTAAAGATGATATGTATAATTGTTTTACTTATTTTTATTTCTTTTCATCTGTTGGGTTCCAAAAATCGACCAATTACATAAAGGATTTTTTTTTTGCTTAGATAGAACTCACGAAAAAGTTAACTGTAAAACAAGTTATCATATTGCGTTTACCTTTTGACATTTATGATCAATACACTATAGCAAGTCATCATGAATAGACTCACGTTTGAACAACGCTACCAAATTATTTATTTATTTTGAAAATCAGTCATCGATTCGCGCAACTTACAGACGACTTCGTGATTTTTATGACCCACATAGTCGTTCTTCTTAGCAAGCCAGAAGATCCGGACGAGATGTGGTTTCAACAGGATAGTGCTATACGGCGACGGCAAGCATTGACTTATTGAAATCAATTTGAAGAATCAATCAATTGGCCTCTAAGGTCTTGTGATTTGACACCTCTCGATTATTTCCTGTGAGGTGGTCATGTGAAGTCACTGGCTAATGTCAATAAATCAGCAACGATCGACGCCTTGAAAAACAACATTGTTCGTGTTATTCGTGACATACGGCCAGCAGTGCTCGAAAAAGTGATCCAAAATTGGACGTCCAGAATACGCTTCGTCGGAAACAGCCGTGGTGACCATATGCCCGAAATCATTTTCAAATGTTAATGCCATGAATAAATCTTTCGAATCCTACCAAAAATTTGATTAGAATTTAATTTTTCGTATTTTTATAATTTTAAGTTTTATCGGGCTTGAAGAAACGCCCTATATTTGTAAGCCATCAAAACCAGGAATCATTAGAAATTGGAATACATTTAGTAGGTGGAAGTTTTTGATAACGTCCTTCCCAATAGAAATACTTCCATTACTAATTTATTTCCAATTCGCCACGATTAGTTAATCGCAAATTATTTGTTTTAAACGAGACATAAGGTATTTACGAAAATTGCATCGGATATACGTCCATGCATCGGAAGCGTTGAAAAATTGTATTTAATTGCGTTGTGTCAAAATTCACAAATTAACCAAATTTGTGAATTAACAGATACAAATATCTCAATAACTTAAAATTTAAAGGATGTATAAACGGGAGAAACCGATATTTTTCTATCAAATGAACAATTGGACCGCGTAGTTTCTAGCATAACACAGAAATTTTTTTTTGTAAAATTCAGTTTTATTTCTCAACATAGTGTTGTAAGTCTTATACACTTTCCCAGCGACGCTCCCATCTCTTTAATCCGTTCTAATAGAAGCTGGCATCTTCTTCTGCAAAATACGCGTTTACGAATGTGATAGCCTCCTCGTTCGATGAGAATCTCTGTCCTTCGAGCGAATGTTTGAGCCTAAGAGATAAAAAAGTCGTTGGAGGCTAGATCCGGTGAATAGGGTGGGCAGTCTACCAATTCGAACCCCAATGGGCATGTTTCCAATTTTTTTTATATCTTCATTTTTCTATGTATGAAGCTGTAGTTTGCATCATGTCTACAATTACGGTATTCCTTATACGGACTTTCAAAGGTACCTCCCGTCCAAGAAAGGATTCAATTGAATTAGTGAGCCATGCACAATACGACTCGGGTAAGGGTTATTGCCATGTCGTGTTCCGTCAAACCTCATATACATATTTATTTTTCGTTAATTTCATTTGCAGAATATTTTAACAGGGTCCTGCAATAATGCGTCGGTCTTCTGTTTCTCACTTGCTATTGAAGAAATGAGGTTAATATTTTCAGTAAGTATTTAAGAGGACAATATGCACATTCTAAAATTATTTTCAATTATATAGGCTATCCCAAAAAAGAGTATCGATGGTTAGCTCATTTTTTTTTTAGTGAACATCCCGTATATTTTTGCAGTTTTTTATGCCTATCGGGGGTCCTTATTCGTGCTGAAAATCCAATCATAGGTTGCCGAGTTACAATATTAAAAAGAAAAAAAATGGCTATTTCATACTTTTACTTGAAAAATCGCCATATTCGCAAACACGAAATTCAACAAATAATATTTGTATTCTGTTTTTGCTAAGACTAGCAATTCATTTTTGTATGTTTCGTGCTGCAATATTATACAGGGCCTTCAAAATAATTTTTTCAATATGAACAATCACAGTTATTTTTCTCAATCATTTCGAACACTCTGTATGTTGTTTCCAAATTGCAGAAAATTAAATTCCACTTCAATTAGTATAAGGGTTTCTTACACCTGACACCTACAATGTGGAATTTAATTTTCTGTAATATGGAAACACAATATACAGACTGTTCCATTTGAAATGATTGAGAAAAGTAGCCGTGAAGTTGTCCTTGTTAAAAAAGTAATTTTAAACGCCCTATATAGTATTGCAGCATGAAACTTACAAAAATGAACTGCTGAAGCCTTAGCAGAAACAGAGTACATATATTATTTGTTGAATTTCGTGTTTGCGATTTTTCAAGTAGAAGTATGAAATAGCCAATTTTTTTCTTTTTAATATTGTAGCTCGGCAACCTACGATTGGATGTCGCTAATATTTTCAACATGAATAGGGACCATCGATAGGCATAAAAAACTGCTAAAATATACGGGCTGTTCCATTAAAAAAATTTGCTGACCATTGATCCTCGTTTTGGAACAGCTTGTATAATTGAAAATAATTTTAGAATGTGCATATTGTCCTTTTAAATACTTACTGAAAATTTTAACTTCATACCCTGTACATAAAATTATAGTAGAAATTGATAAGTATAAAAAATATCTAAAAACAACAGTCAAGTCCGTGCATTGCTGTTGTTGTCTCTGTCACAAGCGGTAAATTAAATGATGTCTCTTCTTCAAAATCCGCAAAGCATTTAGTCTTATTTATTACACTTAATCGGCTCTAACACCTGTTGACCGTAAACACGTGAACAACAAACAATAAATTGTAGTTTGGAAAAACCGGCGGCATTGTAATTACATATAATTTTGCTGTCAGATGATGATTGGTCAAGTGAATTGGCAGCAAAATCTCTACGTTTAACATCGACGTATTTTTTTAAAATATAATATCTAAAAGAAAAAAATTGGAAACATTCATTTGTTTTTTTTATAAGTTTAGTAAGACCTTCTATCAATTGCAATTGCGCAAAGCGATTATAAAACTTAGGAAAGATGCCCACTCGTGAATGTTTGCCAATGTTACCACCGATGTGTGAGACGCATTGCTTTTGTGGAACAAAACTTTCTTTTACAGGGTGGGGCAGGGAAGTATCCCTGCTTTCGAAATGGCGTTGTGAATGGAGGGGACGTGTTGGAAGGGTGATGGTAGGCTCTAATGACGCTGCAGCCTTGGAAGTTTCTCTTAGTGCCGCCACTAGTTGTAGACATGGGTTGGTCGAAAGAGTAACGCGCGTTTGCCGTCGAGACGTATTTTTCCCAAAACAAGTCTATCGTTGCAGTGCAGCGTGCGCTGCGTACTCGTTATCGAATTCCGCCTCGTAATGCTGTTTCAGACGGAAAATCCATTTTGTTATGGGTGGAGAACTTCCGTGCATGTAGTAGTGTTTTGCAAAACAGAGTTGGGGCTTAGAGGACCATCCGAACTCCAGAAAACATTGGCCGTGTAAGAAGATCGATTTTGCAGTCCCCTAAGCGTTCTGCTCGCAAGCATGCATCCGCCCTGGGACTTTCCAACCGTACTGTGCCTCGAATTCTCCACCAAAACCTTCACTTCCATCCATACAAGATGGTTATTGCGCAACAACTGCCACAGCGAGACTGGCAAAATTGAGTACAGGCATGTGAAACTTTGATTCAAAACTTGCCTCAAGATGCACGTGTTTTGTTTAGTGACGAGGCGCACTTCCACCTTTCTAGAATAGTTAACAGGCAGAATATGCATTATTGGAGTGGTGAAAATCCTAGGTTAATTCATGAAAAACCTCTACACAGTGACAAAGAAACAGTTTAGTGTGCAATCAGGAGTGAAGGCATCATTGGGCCCAATTTCTTCGAGGAGAACAATTCTGCTGTTACCGTCAATTCTGAGCGGTATGTTAACATGATCCAACAATTTCTTGAACCACAACTTCAACAGATAAACTGGGGACTAGTGTGGTTTCAGCGGGATGGTGCCGCGGCCCATACTACTAGAAATTCCATGGCTGTTTTGAGGGAAATGTTCCCCGGGCGCTTGATCTCCCGGTGCGGTGACATGCCATGGCCCGCGCGCTCGCCGGATTTAACTCCGTGCGACTACTTTTTATGGGGCTACCTCAAGAGTGGGGTGTTTAAACATCGACCCAGGACCCTCGAAGCCTTGAAGAATGCAATATGCCTTGAAGTTGGCCGCATTCCGCAACAGATGCTTCGCAGAGTTGTGGAAAACTTCAGAAACCGGCTACATCAGTGCATTGATAGTGAGGGACATCACTTGAATGATATGTTGTTTAAAACTAAGTAAAATTAACTTCCAGTTGTACCCTTCTGATGCCACAATAGAGTTTTTTTTTATTCCGCAATTTCTGCCTTCAGCTTGTTAAGTAACGATGCGTGGTATGTCCCCGTAATTGGTTTTCTCTTTCCAAGATAGTCGATTAACACAACTCCATAGCTATCCCAAAAAACAATCGGTATTACTTTCCCGGCCGATGGAACAGTCTTGGCCTTTTTCGAAGCCGATTTACCCTTCGCAATCCACTGTTTTGACTTCGCTTGAGGGTCGTGAAAGGATGTTCAGAATAGAATAGTTACCTTAACGCCTTAGTATTTGTCATAAATGTAAGTACATAAACATGACTACTCCTCCACCTTGAAAAACATTAACGAATATTAACGCGACATATGTATGTTTCTCTACGAATAAAATTGGGTATGGTAAAAGAAGGGCACAGAAGGTGATCGCCATGAAAATTCTTACCAGAAGGGAATCCTGCTTTGAGAAAGTTTAGAAGATTCGTGGTTTTCCTTACTTCAAATTTGGTAAATCCTGAGGATAAACATCTTAAGATGGTACACGGGCGCAGCCGGCCGATGCCTCCTGTAATTATCTCGGTGTAATAGCTTTCGAATAACAAGCAACAAACTTTCTGGACACACAAAGAATGCCTTCTGCTAAATCGGTTACAAACTAATATCTTTCAACTCTCCTTCTTTTAATCATATTAAAAATGAAAACGGGAATTCTTACAAGAGAATTTCATCGTGATATCGGAGCCGGTTCCATTACGAAAATAGCCAATTATTTTAAGTTTTTTTATAACTCCCTTGGAGGATGAGAAGGCATGAGGCTTCGATGTTTTATAGTATTCGTGTTTCAGTTGAGTATGGGCTGTTAAATCAGGCACTACCAAAGAATGTGTTTTAAAAAAGCGATATTTAAGAGAAACTAGGAGAATGATTTTATGTTCTACAGAAATCTCGCAAACTAAAATTGCTCACAAGTTAAAATATTCACGTCGTGCCGTTCAGTTGGCCATAAATAGGTATAAGACTACTGGATCTTATAAAAATAAGCCAGGAAGTGAACGTCCCAAAATAACAGAAAAAACAGTTTAGAATGGACAAAAAGACACCGCCATTGCACAATTTACGACTGGAAAAGGGTGTTATGGTCCGACGAAACGAATATACGGGTAATTATTAAAAATTACTGCTTTCAAACTCAATGCTAATATGATAATGCTAATTTTAAGGGATAAAGACTGGTTGTGATAGAGTACATCCATAGTTTCTTGTTCAGCTTTTTGGAAGTATCTTTATGGGTAGTAGAGTTATCGAGGAATTTCATAAGGATTGCGTCGTTCCTACTCTTAAGCACGAAGCTGGCAGCATTATGATATGGGGGTGTATGTCATCATAGGGCGTTGGGAAAATATTCACATGTCACGACGACATGAATAGCCAAACCTACATAGAAGTTCTAGACGCGACATCATTGCCATCGTATGCAAAACCTTTTTCATTCAAGCTTTCAGAAAACATTTTTTTTCCAACGAGATAACGCTCCCTGCGACACAGCTCGTTAATGTAAATACTGCATACACGAATATTGATTCCAGTTTCTAGAATGGCCTGTCCAATCTTCAGGTTTAGATCCAATTGGGCATTTGTGGTACTTTACGAAAACCCAAAGGGTCACAAACGCTCTTTAAAAAACACTATTTGAAGCCAAAATAAAAGACGTGGAAAAGTACTCCACCGGTGCATCGGAAGAAACTGGTGGGTACAATGCCTAAACGTATAGGTGCTCTATTTTATTGACCAAGGCTATATATGCAACTTCCGTTTCGTTTAAAAACAGTAAAGACAGGGTCATCATTTTTACCTACTATTCGGGGCATAAAGTGCTCTAATTGGAAACCGCCTCATATTACTCAAAGCAAAAGCATCCTATGTAACTTAAGACATGGCTTGTATTCTTTATTTATTGTAAAAAATATAATAATTTTAAATATAAAAGAAATAGAGATGTTATGCAGAAAAAAATAAAGTAGTTTCCAAAAATCCCTTTTAGTAGATTTAATGATGGCCAGGGCAACAATGATGTTGATGATTGTGATTATTAATACTGGAAGAGCTAGGCAGAGGATTAGTGGCAACCAATTTCTTATTGATTTTGCTTAATATTGCGTAAGGATAAGTTTCTTCATCATCGTCAACTGGAGAAGATTCGTCTAATTGATAGCTTGAAATGAAAGTAGCAGTCAATGTAAATAGTCAATTACTAAAACTTAATCAACTTACTTTAAAGCCTTAAAGAAATAATTGCACTTATTATGTTTGAGAACTGTTAACACTACTTTGCGCATATGATTTGTAAAAGCTACCAACTCTAATATTTGCATCATAAACTTTCCCAAGCCTCTTCTCATAATGGACGGTTCTATTTGCAATTCGTAACTAAAAATATAAAATATAGTAAAAAAAAAAAATTAAATAAACTTTAAACTTACCAATATAATACTTCTATGCCTTCATCGAGATCAAATCTGAAATGTGAGAATCCTAAAGGTTTGCCATCAGTAGATTGTGCTAACAAATACCATGCATCTTCATCTGTAAGTTCTTCGTATTTCTTAGTATCGTTCCAACCCCAAGAGCAATCTTCATATCTATAAACGCACTTGAAATTTAAATATTTCTAATAATGCAAAGTTTATACTTTGATTTCATATTCGTCTTTGTTAAAGCGAAGATCCATTGTTTAATGGTTTCATCAAGATTCGTGACTTTTTTTATATACAATTCCGCTTCGATGCCATTCTTATTAAATTTACGAAATACTGGGAAAGGTTCCAGAGGATCTGTAAGTTTATTCGCCCTATCAACGGCTTCTTTCGCCATCGCAATTCGCATTTGTTCCTCTTTACGTGCTAATCGTTTCTCTTTACCTTTATTATTACTTTTTCTCTGAAAGAGAGGTTATAATAATTATTTTTTCATCGTCGACTTTAAAGAAGCAAAATTATTTTTGACTTGCTTTATTTAACTTACCCCCATTTTACTCTTAATATAGTTAAAATCTAATCCTTTATTGTACAAAAAAATTTCAAACAATTTATAGAAAACAAACTGAGCAATTTAATAATTAAAAGCGCGGTAAAGTAAAGTTGAATAGAGTCGATTCGGTATTTAAATTCTGAATTAAATTTTGTATTAGACAAAAAGTAACAGATATCAAATGCGTTAATTATTTCTAAACATTGGTAATAAAAAAATCATTAAGCGGAATCAGATTGGTTTTTAATTATTACTACTAAACACACAATACACGATTTTCGCAAAAGATTCTCTCTGATACAAACTTATTTCTACCGATACATGTCTTAACATTTACTTATGATTATGGAAAAGAGCGCATAAATAAGCATTATCATAAAGTCACGATTTTTCCTTTTGAAAATTCTTTTGGAGATGAAAATTTTGTTGGATTCTTCTAAGACTCTATCACAGATTATCCAGTTGCGAAACTCTTCATTAAGCGGTCATTCTGTTAGTGGTGTTCATAACAAACGCAACCAGTGTTATACTTTTGTTTTTGTGCTTGTTTCAGTATTTCAGAGTTTATATTTATTATAGCAGGAGCTTATTTTTTAAGAGTATTTTGGTAAACCTATTCTCTATGTTAGGAGTAAATGACAATTAGCTACTTTAAACGAATGCAACTAAACGTACACATGTTGGTAGTATGGAATATCATATCGTAATTGCTCTTTTGAAGTTGTTATGGTGTTACGTTAAATGTTATATGCAATATAAAGACGTATTCTTGTGCATTTAAATCAACCTTTTTTGGAAGTATGAGGTAACAAGTGTGTAGTATCACTTGTTTACTCTGGTTTGTTATTATATTTGTGATACCGTTAATAACACAAGCAACTTATTATTTGTAACGTTTATTGTATCTATCTTTTTATTACATTGCCTTTCACACACTGCTGCCAATCTTGTTACTTTACATGTCACTACAAAGTGGAAATGCAAGGAATTCAAGGCCATTCAGTTAATGAAATAAAAATCTTATTAGACGCCGGTAGGATTCGAACCTACACGGCTCCCGTTTGTCGGACGCTACCACTGCACCACAGACTTTCTTGTAGATTCGAATCCTTTTAAATACCCAAGTTTGTTTCACTAATTACATCAGTAAAATCAAGGAAATATCGATTTTTCAATATTTATCGATGGAAGCCATATACAGTAATGCTCATGTCTCTACGTAAATTATGAAAACGTATGACTACGTAGCGGCTTGAGCAATACGGTATATTAAACTATTTTAGTGTTGATATTTAATACACACATGTTTACAAAGACATACTTGTGTTGTATGTATATCATTTGCCAGTAGTGGTTGGTGGTGATGATGTAATGGGATGTATGCAACGGAAATACACGAGGGAACTTAGAAAGTTGTATAATTTAGCTACGACGCCTCAAGTACTTTCCTTAATATTGCTACTGAAGACTATGTCATTTGTACTGTATATGTGTATCATAAATTCAATTTCACGCACGCACCCCACTAGAAACATGGCGTTTTGACTTCAAGGCTATAAAATTTGAAATACAAAGGTCAAGGACGCCACCAGAGAGGTTGCATTTATAATCTACAATTCTATGATGATCAGCTGTCAAAGTCAGATATTTTAGGTTATTATTTTAGCAGCTTCTTTCGTGATATTTTTCAACAGATCTCAAGTCGTAAATGTTTTAAAAATCGCCATGGTGCACGCTACATACGACACTTTTTTAGAAAACCATAGAAATCAATTAGAATCTTCTGGAATTCCGTTATATTTCTGGCCAACATTATTTCAGAAAATAATTAAACAAACATTTGATGCCGGCAATATATTCTCGCTTCTGCAAATAGATTATGAGGACCAAGAACGTGGTAAATACGACCCTATATGGCAACTACAAATCAAACTAGAAGAGGGTGTCAAACATACGGATCCCCATCACATTTATCTCGTCGATCATGCATGGACTTTCCGCATTGAACATGCTAAAAATCAGTTACTACAGATTGAAAGTTTAAGGGAAAGAATGGCTACAATCATGGGAATTGAGAGTGAAACGAATAAAAGTGAACTGTGTCAGAAGATATTGGATGAAATGTGGAAGTATACTAATTCTTACTCAATTGGGAGTGCAGAAAATATTGAAGAAAGGCTGCCAGTTTGGTATATAATGGACGAAGTAGGTTCAGCAATACAACATAGTGATAAACCCAATTTTCGAATGGTACCATTTATATATGTTAACGACCAGATGACATATTCATTAATATTTCCAATTAAAGATTTATTATTTGGTGAAATCATTTATCGCGATTATATTGAAAATATTAGAGATGAACAAGAACGGATCGTGTATTCTTTGCCATGGAAAGACACATCATTTTTAAATGTTGATTTCAATCATGTAGAACAAGGAGCAGATTATTTCTTAAGTGGTCATATAAAAGAATCATTACCGATATTAGAAAACTTTAAAGAAGAATTTCCAAAGAAAAACAGGTATAAAATATATACTGAATATGACATAATTAAAGAACATTTAACTGATAATCGATTTGAAATTACTGAGGATGAAAACGAAGCTGATATCCTATGGTATACAAAGCATTTCAAGAATTTTAAAGAATTAAGTGAAATGCCAGAAAAATTTGTAAACCAATTTCCATTTGAATATATTTTAACTATTAAGGATCTACTATGTATTACTTGTAGAAGAAAGCAACCAAAGACACATGAATCATCGACATTAGAGACTTTCCCATCTTGGTTACCAACAACATATAATTTAAAAACAGAATTGGTGCAATTCGTTAGCTATTACCAACATAGAAATAAGAAGGAGCTTGATAATCATTGGATTATAAAGCCGTTTAACTTAGCACGAGGATTGGACACACATATAACCAATAACTTATCATATATAATGCGATTACCATCAACTGGTCCAAAAATAGCACAGAAATACGTAGAGAAGCCAGTTCTGTTTCATCGTTCTGAAGTTCCTGGTAAAGTTAAATTTGACGTAAGATATGTTTTACTTTTAAAGTCAATTAAACCATTAGAAGTTTATATATACAAAAATTTCTTCTTGAGATTCGCAAATAAACCATTTGAATTAAACAATTTCGAGGAATACGAGAAACATTTTACTGTAATGAATTATACCGAAGGCGCTTCCTTAAAGCACATGCTCTGTTCTGAATTCAAAGAGCACTGGACTGAACAGTATCCAAATATTCCATGGGACTCTGTCGAGGAGTCCATATTTTCAATGTTCAAAGAAGTATTTGAATGTGCCATTATCGAAAAAGATCCGTGCGGGATAGCCGAAAGCCCACAATCAAGAGCTCTGTATGCTGCCGATATCATGTTAGAATGGAAGGACAACAGAATTATACAACCTAAATTATTGGAAGTTAACTGGAGTCCAGATTGTAAACGGGCTTGCCTATATTATAAGGACTTTTATAATGATATTTTTAAATTACTTTTCTTGGATGAATGCAATAATGATGTTTTTAAGAAATTATAATTCTTTTGCTTCGACAAATATATATTAACGCTATCTGATGTCTGGATGTTTAATTATATAATCTAGCCTTTACTGTGTGTTAGAGAATTCTGGAATTGGAAAGAGTGTCATTGTTGAAGAATGGGGATCATCTTTGACTAATAGCAACACATTCACATACTATGTGTTTTATGGTTTCTAGATCTTCACAAATACAATAACATTGATTTTTAGTTTCTAAGTTGTGGAAATATTTTAGATCTTTGTTGATGATGAAGTGTTCATGAATGTCTTGTCGTAGATTTGTTCTGGTACATTCATGGTCTGGTCTACAGGCATGACACTTTTTCTTTTTTCTCATTCTTGTCCCAATCTGTTGCTATCATCCCTTATAACAATCTCCTATCAGCATCTCTTATGCCTACAAATGCACTATAATATTTCGACAGACATATTCTTACGTGCCAAGTTCACTGATTAGCTAATATACATGGTGAGTCAGGAAGAACAGACCAAACTCCAGGAGTGTATTGTACACGTGAAAATAATGTAAAAAAACTCATATGTTATCCGATTTTTATTTATTTTCAAGTTATAGCGTAATTACAAATAAATAAAATTTCATATATTAAAACTTTTTTAATCATGGTATACTTTTAATAAATGTTCAAAAATGCCGCCATTGACCTGTAAACATTTTATGGTTCGTCTAGGAAGGGCGTCTACGTAAACTTAATTTTCGAACCAGTCCCATAAACAATAGTCTAGTGGTGTGAAGTCTGGAGATCTTGGAGGCCAACTAATAGGACCCGACTTTTTTGTTTTATATGGGTAATTAATGCAAGGATATTTTTATTTTATTTAAGACGTATTAACTCGAAAACAAGCGAAAATTTGGACCATTTACAAGAACGCTAGTTAATTTTTTTTAATTGCGCCATAACTTGAAAAGAAATGAAAATGGGATAATGTATGATTTTTTATATTGTTTTCACGTGTACAATACACTCCTGGAATTTGGTTCGTTCCTCCCGACTCACCCTGTATATTGACTTCGGTGCGAAATGTGAAAATTCGTGATTTCCTTGGGTTTTCTATCGTAATTAAATTTTTGAAAAATATCAACCCCGGTGAGGACTCGAACCTGATATCTCCCGTTCGCCGGACAGGCCTGTTAACCACTACACCACAGGGTTTATGCCAAGAACGAAACACTTTTTAATACCTAGCTCTTATTTATTGCAATTTTTTATTATGCCTTATCAGCTTTGTTTACAATGGTTTTTTAAATTATACAGAATGATAGATTTGGAGATAGGGAGTGCCAAAATTGCAATTTCGCATTTTGTTTTCATTTAAGCTAACACAAAAAATGCAATTACATATTTACATTGAACGTTTTTTAAAGTTTTCACCGTGGCTGTAGTTTATGGGTTTGTTTGAACCCGCAGTCACCGCAGCTCTGAGTAATTCTGTAACTAGTGCGCATGGTTATTACGAGTGCGCTGTTCAAACCGTGCAGTTCTGGGATTACAAATTCTGAGAACCCTTGACTGTTCGTAATATAAATTCTGTTTCGAACAGTTCTAGGAGTTCACGTCGAAGAGCAGGTATTTGAAATTCTTGCTGAATTTGCGCATGTGTAATCGTTATTTTTCGGCGAGGAAAGTATACACATATTGCTTATGAAATATCTTTTCAGTTATTGTTTTAATAAATGTTTAAATTTACAGACTTTTTCATATAACATTTCAGTCAGAATATGTGCTGTATTTGTGTATAAAGTTATATTTAGGATGTGAAAATATCATAAATAAAGCGTGACAAACGGTTGCACTCGCTGTACATACAAGGAATCGAGTGGACGTTCGATTCCTTATATGTACATAGTAAACACAGCAGGTGCAACCGTTTGTCACGCTTTAATCATAAAGTAAGTTCAAGTTGTTTTGTAAATTTGAGAAAATATAGGTATAGTATAAATTTCGATTGTCGCTAACATAATCTTTGGAGCCTAATTATTTTGTTTTTTTTTTTGCTGAAGTTATACGGCAGTATAGGTAGAATATCTTCAGCTTGGAATGATAGGGTTCTACCTGAGCCCCTAAACCAGTTGATGATGTTTCTAATACATTTCTTCTAATTTTTTTAGAACCTCGTTACACTTCAGCATTAGATATTTCTCGAAACTTAAAAACTAATAAAATATCGTAGGTAGAACCTTGTCAGACAAAAAACTCATTTTTTTTTTAACCGCAGATAGAACTCTCGTTCTGTAGCTTTTAATACGCCTAAGTTTGTCCATACTCCTTTCACTACTTGGAGTTGTAGCAAGTATTGTGAGCGCTAAGTGTTTTTCTGTAGAAGAAATATTGATTAATTTATTTTGTGATTGTTCAGTATTGACAGAACTTCTATAACTTTTCCAATTTATCGCGAGGAAAATTTTAACTGTACTCCAAAAATTTCATTTAAAATGTCAATAAAACTTATTTCGAGAAATCCCCAAATCGAACATCCAATTGCACAATTTGTAAATTAATTAAATAAAAAAAAACAATTATTTCTTTCATAAAAATATGAAGTAATTAAAGGGATACACTGGAAACTAAAATAATGATATTAAATTCCCACATATGCAAATAATTGTAAAAATGACAAGTAAAACATTAAACAGAAGAATGTCGATGACGCAGAAGTATAGTACATTTTCAATATTGGTTTTTTGTCATGTGCACGTATGCAATTGCGAATGTCACTGCAATGTCTTGTTTGCACGTAGCTAGGCGTACTGATCTACAAGTACTTATTAGCGAAATGCAGACCACTAATCGAAAAACCAAAATAAATGTACTGCTGTTAGTTACATTGGCTCATGAACAAGGGTTATTATTACCGAACGTTAAAAAAACATAAACACTTGACATTTGTTCAACATATAAACACTTGACATTTGCTTGACATATAAACACAAACACGAACTTGTGCGTCCAAAGTTGAACTTGGTCGAATTTCTGCGCATGCGCTTATTCGCGCATTTATACAGCCAACTGCGTCACGAAGTTTAACGTGCGAATTAGAACTGACATATTTGTTCCTAATACTGGAACTCTTTACGTCAACGACATTCTGTGTCATTGGATCTTAAGAAGAAAACAATATTCAATCATCAATTTGGATTTAGCTTATGTTATTGTTAGAATATGAAAGAAATACTTACCATGATTTTAAAAAAAGTAAAATTCTGAAATGGAATTATTCCCCCAAAAGTGAAGCTACCTGGTTTTTGCATCCAGCCCTTCAATTGTTTGTGCTCTTTTGATAACTCGACGCTTTAATCCCACAAATTATTTAATATCTGTATATAGCTTATTGTGTGGTTTAGATGTCCTATTATTTCTCGAAGTACTTGATTTTTTCAGGCATATCTCAAGAATGTTAGTTTAAGAAATTTGAGTTACTATTTAAAGACAGATTTTCTAATACGACTTTGCATTTGGTTATACTTTATATACAATGAAGCAAAAGTAAACCTGTACGAAAGTGAGCCTTGTTTATACTGTCGATACTACCTCATCGTTTGCCAGTCATCCAAGTTCACTTTTGTTCCATTGTACCTTCATTTAAACTGTCTATTGTAATAGCAACTTTCTTTAAACAATTAAAATGAAGTGAGGATTCTGACTATAGAAATAATGGAAATAAAAATGAATTCAACAATGCAATTTGTTAAGCGATAGTGCCAGTCACCGGTCCCCTCTTTAGTTACAAGGTTATATTTAGAAAAGGGTTATAATAAAAGGTTTATATTTCTATAACGAAATTGTACAAAATTTACATAGACAATTGAAAAAGATACTTTAGTATTTTCCTAAATAATATGTAAATAAATAAGATTAGAACGGCATTGAAAATTAAAAAGAAAATCATTTGCAGGGTGCATAACATAAAACATATAGTTTTTTAGCCATAATTTTCAGAACAATATTGGCTTTCAATAAAATTAAACATTGTATTGTTCGATATACATTTGCGGACAAAGAAATAAATGCACCCATGGATTTTAACGAAAAAGATTACTTACAATCTATTGTAAGGAGATACTGCAGTGTGTTGGATATTTCAAAAACAATTTAATTTAAGTAAAGCTATTTTGCAAATCGATTTTTTTCTCTCTCGGATCTATGTTTTTGTTCATTCTGCAATAGCCACACTAATTTAAGATCAGGATACTAATCTTTAATAACCAGAACTTAGATATATTCAATGCACTGCAATAAAACGCTGTAGTATACATCATTTTGTAAATCATTGAAAGCTGTAAAAACTGCTACGAGGTAGGCCATTACCGCCGATATAACAAGGCCTAACTGCTCAGCAGGCTGTGACGTATATTGGTTTAGGTGAACGATATTTATCATCTTGACATTTACACGTTCAGACCGTCTCTTGTGTTTGGAATTGGTTTATCCAAATTATATTGGTTTTATTTAAAGAAATACTGTGTAGTGATATTTTCGCACTTTGTTGATGATACCTGTAATGTTTTTCTAGTGTTGTATGAGCGATAAAACCTTTTCTGAAGTGATAAAATCGTGACTCGAGCGGTCTATTTATACTACTATACCGTCGGCTGTTTTCTAACAATGTATACTAGGGTTTGTGAGTTACACTTTGTAAAAGAAGATATTATTTATTTGTCAATAGCTACAGATTCAAGGACCGGTGAAACCACAGGGCCACTAGGCTTAAAAAAGATGCTACTCCAATTCAAATCCCTAACTGTCCGTTGTATTTGACAAAAGATGTGAATCTTCGAACAAGTCGAGAGGAAAAATTGGAGAAAATTAAGTGTGAAAATCTTGCAAAAGCTATCTCGGCTAATATGAATGAGTTTGAAGAGCATCTAAAAATATTTGCTTATAAAGATTTTCAGGAATTCGTAGGTGTTTTGAACTCTTTATATTTGCCCAAAAACTGGTTTAAAATTACAGACAGCGATAGTAACCAAAAAGTCACCTTATTTAAAATTAAATATTCTCCAGGACGTATTATTATTTATTCTATTGTAATTAGTTCTTATTTAAAAATAGAAACTTATCTGCACGGGAGGGAAATACAAATTCCTCAAAACAATAAGAGCAAAGATACTACACCGTTTATTTCGTACAACTTAAAGGAAATAAAAGACTTACTATTTGAAATAGATAAAAGTGAGTGTGAAAGCGTTTCTAACGAAAAATTATTGTGGTAAGAGTAATGACAGATTAGGTAAAACACTACAAAATAGGAAATTAAAGACACTGGTTAAGCGTATAGTATGTCTGTAAATTTTCTCATGAAATTGAACAGAATTTCGAATAAAATTGCAATTACTGTATCATTTCAACCTTAGTTTCGTCCAAATACATGTACAATTACAAATAATAATAATTAGTCGATTAAATATCAACCACAAATAAATCTTTCACGAAAAAGATGCTGGGTTACGTTTGGCTTTTCATTTGAAACTTCGTTTTTCCAAAATAAGTTCGAATGGGATGCGAAGAAGGGCTCAGTTGACGACTGGCACCCTCTTTAAACCGGAAGTCCGTCAAAATTTAAAAAAGAGATGCAAAAAAAAACGATTCCTTTATCGCTTAGGCTAATATCGTGCATGGCGATACATCACCTAAATAGCGTGATGTCATCGAAGAGAGGTCGGCCTTGTGGTCTCGGTGGGAACGGGTAGGCGCCACAAATTCCTGGCCCGACAGTCTTATATAGTTTTGAATGTGTTCAAACACCATTGTGTCATAGTTGCACATGTGCGAGGCCTACACTATTTATTTATATAAATTTTTAACAAAGGAAGGTCATACGTCCAATCACTTTAAATAACGTTTAGACGGTGTTTGTGGTGATATATCTTTCATATTCCACTATAAAAAAGTAGGCAAAATGTTTCCGTTTGGGGCAAGAGTCCCTTGAAGATGATGAGCGCCCCGGTCGGCAAACTCTTCAGTTATTGAAGAAATGGTATTAGCAGATCGCCGTTTGAAAGTGACGGAATTAGCAGTGATGTTTAACATTTCTGAAACAAGTATTCGTCGAATTCTCCATAACTATTTGGGTATGAATAAGATTAGGGAAAGATGGGTACCGCGTCTTCTTTCTGCGCTCCAGCGTGGACGTCGGGTCAAATGTGCGCGCTTGTTTTTAAATATGTGTGGAGACGACTCGAAATGGAGTCCATTGTCACAGGATATGAAGCAATAATTATGATCCTCTATCCAAAAAGGAAAAACTTTAGGTTATTTTCACAAGGGTATAGAATTATTAATTGATCGTTGTAATAAATGTATTGAAGTTAGGGGAGATTATATTGAAAAATAAAAATTGTTATATTTTACCATGTTTATTTTTTTCTATATCAGGCCGAGAATTTATGGTGCCTGCTACGTATGTTGATACTACAAAATAAAATACATTTATTTCTTTTTGTCCACAAGTGTATTTCATTTGTTCATTTATAATTTTATAACAAGAACAATGAAAGGACGTACAAAAGAATATTTATCAAATCCCATTATTATTGAGTAATCTGACTTTACCCTCCAATCATAGAATGGCTGACCTCTACACCTACTTTCAATGAAACCTAACGAAACTACATTTTAGAAATATTAGGCTGTAAAGATTAAATAAATGGGATTGCATGCCAATCAATTTGCTTCTTGACTAATTTTAGTGTTAGCTTTACCTATGTACCATTAAACAAGTGGATATCTTGGCAAAATAAGCCTTCTATTTTGCGCTTGATCATTTTATTCTTTTAAAAAATTACTTTTAAAGTTATCACATACTCTTAGTGACAACATCGGTATCATTTACGATAACAAACACTTGCCCAAGCTCTTCGTATGGATAGGTTCTTTTCAAGAAGGTATCTAATAGTTTAACGCCGGAAACTAATCTAAGGCCTGGTAGTAACGGAATGGCCTTGAACTCTAATTCTTGAGACGCGCGCGGCGCCAATGGTTCTAATTGCTTTCCAGATATACCGCACCAAGTCATACCTTCACGATCTTCAAGAAATAAAACTAAATCAATTGTTCTTTCTCTGCAATGAAGGATATAATTGGATTAATATATTTTTTTCTATAAAAATTGTTGTGAAATACTTACGAATTATTAGCTAATTTACACTTGAATGTAAATGGTTTTTCTAATACAACAAAGTTTGGTAATTCGATGACTGATAATCGAATATCTCCATAATCAGGTCCCTGAAAGCAACATAATTTTAAATTTATGTTACTTCCACAGCATTGTTACAGTAATACTGAGAAATTATCGTAAAGTATTTGGTAATAAATAAAAAAATTATAAGGATGGGAAGGAAAGAAGGTCTTGACTCACAAAATTTTGTTTAATATTCAATTGGTTCGTGCGAGATGCACAACCCAAGGCAAAAATTCGATAATGCATTAAAAAATTGTTAAAACAATAAAATGATAAATTTCAGTTGTACATACACCGGGTGGTCAAATAAGAATGGCAGCCGGCTATATCTCAGTAACTAGTAATCACAGAACTTTCGGGTAAAATCTTTTTTAGTAAACGTGGTCAAAAGAAAATACTGGAAATGATTTTGCAGTTTGTAAGATGACTAGTAGATAGTGTAACGATCACGACTAAGTATAAAATTAAAGTTTTCATCGTGTTTTGTCTAATTAAAAGTTATCGAAAATATACGCATTTTATTCCCAATCCAGTTCCCTTTCTTTTGCGTTAAACACATTTTGTCGTATCTTCTAAAGTAAAGTGGCAGGGAGACATCAATTGCTTTTTTAAATAAATGTTGGTTACTCCTATTAGGCTTAACCGATTTGAACAATCTTGGCCTCGTTTAAAAGAGCTTTATTTGATCTATTATATGCAGTTTTGGTCTACTTCTTATAAATTGTACTCTCACCTTTAGAGGGCGTTATCTGACTTTATAATAAATAATTTCAAAAATCAAATTTTGATTGTTTATTTCAAGTTGAAATCGCTAAAACAATGAGATTCGGTTTATTTATAAGGCACTAAAATAAATAATTATTTTTGAAGTAGGGTATATTTTTTTATTTTTACTATTATGGTTACATTTAGAAATTTAAATAAGATAGCAGACAGTCGGCAAAACCAGGTCGTCCAGGTGAAACAAATAATTAAATTTTTTCGTTAATATCTCCGGTTGGAGAAAAGATATCGGGATGCGGATGTCACTGACATATTGAGTTTTGAAATCCCCCACTTTTCCGCGTGAAAAGAGGCATATCGTTCTATTTACAATTTTTGCGAAAAGCCGTTCTGTTTGTTATAAAGTAAAGTAACGCTCTCTGGTGGTGAGGGTACAATTCATAAGAAGTAGACTAAAACTGATAGATCAAATAAAGCTCTTTTAGACGAGGCCAAGATTGTTAGATCGGTTAAGCCTAACAGGAGTAACCAACATTTATTTAAAAAACCAATTGACGTCTCCCCACCACTTTACTTTAGAAGATACCACAAAATGTGTTTAACGCAAAAGAAAGGGAACTGGATTGGGAATAAAATGCGTATATTTTCGATAACAGTTAATTAGATAAAACACGATGAACACTTTAATTTTATTCTTAGACGTGACCGTTACCCCATTTACTAGTCACTTTGTAAACTTCAAAATCATTTCCAGTATGTTCTTTTCGCCAAGTTTATTAAAAAAGATTTTACCCGAAAGCTCTGCGATTACTAGTTTCTGAGATATAGTTGGCTGCCATTCTTATTTGGCCACCCGGTGCAGTAGTATTAATTGAATATTAAACAAAATTGTGTGAGCCAAGGCCTTCTTTCAATAAAGTTTTAAGTATTGCAAAGTTTAAGGTGCTTCGTTTTATTGGCAAAGGCTGCACATCTTTATACTCACATTCGCGTGGGTTTATATACCCAAAGCGGCTAAATATTTTTAAAATATTTTCATTAAGAGCTATGTAGGTTCATTGGGAGTAAGCTTTAAAATTATTTTGATATATACGGAGTGATTCAAAATGAAATTACACAGCAAAGTTGTGACAATTTTAATGGGATACTCTGTATATTATTATTCCCTTGAAGATGATGAGCGCCTTGATCGGCCAATTAAACTGATAACGCCTCAATACATTTCAATTATTGAAGAAATGGTATTAGCAGATCGCTGTTTGAAAATGAAGTCTAATATTCAACCAGTGATGTCTAACATTTCCGAAACAAGTATTCGCCGAATTCTCCATAACTATTTGGGTATGAATAAGATTAATGCACGATGGGCACCGCATTTTCTTTCTGCCCTCCAATGTGAACGTCAGGTCGAATGTGCGCGCTCGCTTTTAAACATATGTGGAGACGACCCGAAATCGATTTTGGAGTGCATTGCCACAGGAGATGAAATAGTGATTATTTATTTTCTTATTTAAAGAAAGGGGACGTCGCTTTAAGGACGATAGTGAGTTCTAAGCAGCTGTAATACAACATTTTGAGGGAAAAGCTTTAGGTTATTTTTACAAGGGTGTAGAATTATTAATTGATCGTTGTAATAAATGTATTGAAATTAGGAGAGATTATATTGAAAAATAAAAATTGTTATATTTTACCAAGTTTATTTTTTCTATATCAGGCCGAGAGTTTATGGTGCCTATCTCTAGCATTTTCAATTTCGAATATTCATTTCTTGCCATTTATTTACGAAAGTAGGCTTTGACGGAACTGACGTTATTATTACTGATAAAAGAACATTATTTGGCAGTGACAGTAATCGTTAGTTAAACCATTGTCGTTGTTTAAGGTTGTTTAAAAGACATGTTAGTAATCCTGCAGTTTACGGCTGTCATTTTACGTGCCTCACTGCGCATGCGCATAACAACGCAGTATTGCCAGATTAGAGTATCAATATTAAGAGAAATACACTAAATAGTCAGATTTATGTATGAATTTCTTTATTAAAAGCATAACATTGCGACACGACACATATACGGTTGTTAAAATTTGATCAATTGTTCAAGGACTTTTGCAAAATATCTTAATGTCATTTACCGTGTGACCTGCGGGATTATTGCAATATTGATGATTTAATTGCCCTTTCTCGCTCTGTATGATTAGATCACCTTTTCCTGCTATTTCTAATGGAGAAAATTGAACTAAACTAATAAATATAAACACTTGTAACTAAAATATTTAGATTTCGCTAAATGATTCTCAAATGAAAACTAAATTAAGCAACGAAAATTTGGCAACGTTGCGTTGATTTTTGTTTATGAACAGTGATCGTGTGAAATGGGAGCCGTAAAATGTAGGATTACCGACATTTTATTTAAAATGGGAACTTACTTCCAAGAAGAAAGGATTCATATGATTTTTGTAATTGAGGAATGTTTAGAAAATTGCTTATCATCAAGGGTTTATGCTCAAAAATGTCCTAACAGACACCATCCTGACAAGAGTTTATTAGAAAATTTGCTGCAAGTTTTCCGAAGAACAGGAAGCGTGTCTTACAAAAAGAAAATAGAGCGAGAAAAGCCAATTACCGGTAAAGAAGAAAATGAATTTTTAGTTATGGAATCTCTAATTGAAACTCCGCATACAAGTCAGCGAAAAATGAATGAAACTATAGGAATAAGCAGATGAAACATTAGAAGAATCATAAAGAAACACAAATTTTATTTGTACCGCATGCATCTACATCAGAAACTTTTGAAAGTAGATTACGACCGGCGACTCGCATTTTGTTTATCGGTTCTATATAAGATAGGGGATGATGAACATTTCTTAGGTTTTGTACTCTTTTCAGGGATTAGTTAACAGACAATTTTCATTATTGGAGTGATGAAAATCACAATTTTTTTAGAACACTCAATCGTCAGCACAGATGATCTATTAATGTTTGGGATGGAACAATTGGAACGCGTATAGTAGGTCCATATTTTTTTGATGGCCACTTAAATTGCGCCATGTGTCTTGGATTTATAAAAAACAATTTACCTGTGCTTTTGAAAAATATACCATTTAATATCAGAAAGAGAATGTGGTTGCGACGAGACGGTGCTCCTGCGCATTTCCAAGTAAATGTTAGGGACGAATTAGATAGGCAATATCCCAATACATGGATAGGACGCGGAGGTCATTGGCGAGCAAAATCCCCAAACTTAACGATTTTTTTCTTCTAAAGTATTGTTTGTGATATACCGCCAACCACATCCGACAATATGAAAGATCAAATAAGAACAGCGTTTCGTTGTATAACGCCAGATAATTTGTTTAAAGTGAAACAGTCATTTTAAGAAAGAGTTCGCTTATGCATTGAAAATTAATTTGAACATCATATTTCATCATATTTAAGTTTATTTGCTCAATAAAGTATATATTTACTATTTATAGTTGTCTCTTTTTAATTAGTATGAGAGAAAAACCAGTTGAAGGGTTAGACTGATAAGTATCATCTATTTATGAGTAATAATAATAACGTCAGTTCCGACAATGTCTACTTTCGTAAAATAAATGGCAAGAAATGAATATTCGAAATTGAAAATGCAAAATTAGTAAGAAAATATAAGATATAAGTATAGGAAGCCTCAATACAATTTTATAGATGGTTAAAGTTAGAATCTAAACACGATAATGAATACAGGATGTTCCATTTAATGTAAGAAAGTTATTTGACTTTAATGATAGTCCAAATCAAAGGTACATTTTCGTCCACCCTGTATAATTTTTTAGGACAATTTTTATTTTACCATCAAGTCTAATGCTTCAACTAAAAATAAATACAATTAAAATATCTAGCTTAAATACCTAAGACAGGTGCGCCTCTTAAATTTTGGTCTACATTTCTATTTTCAATAATAGTATTATAAAATGTCACAAAAACGGCTGAGTTAGGTATAGGGAACATAACAGTAACTTGCCTTTACGCGCACTATCAAATTATGCAACAATGGACAGAG
Organism: Dynastes maya; assembly: GCA_029619315.2. NCBI lineage: Eukaryota > Metazoa > Arthropoda > Insecta > Coleoptera > Scarabaeidae > Dynastes > Dynastes maya. The sequence goes on along the minus strand of JAROYE020000010.1, from coordinate 23,019,669 downwards.
CATTCCATTTAAATTTTCACAACTTTGGTGTTTATCTTTTTTTTAGGGTCACCTGTACACATCAAAACAATTTTAAAATTTGCTCCCAATGAATATTTTAAAAATATTTATAGATCCTACAAAGACTCATGACTAGTCTGGGCAAACAGCGGTAACAGTCAGTGTAGTAGATATGTGGTGCGGAGTCGGCGATTATTTATTTCACGCGTTCACAGTGTCAGTACTAAATCGATGCTGTATGCGCGTAGTTCTGTGTATATGTAGGCTGTCGTAACTTATTTCGTAATTGTACGATTATGTTTGCTTTAAAAATGTCGCAGTTAGGTACGTCGCGAAAACGACCAATGGCAGACACAGTTAAAAACTTTATAGTGGACATGCCGGACTTAATTTTTGATGGCGCTAAAATTCAATGTCTAGTTTGTAAAATCCCTTTAATGTGTTGGTCCAGAAGCCATTGTCAACGTCACATCAAAAGCAAAGAGCATTCTTCTGTAAAAAGTGGCATACGAGACCAAGAAAAATTTACATTTGATTTATGTGTTACTCTTATTTTATGTAATCTATCGTTTCGTTTACTAGACAAAGAAGCATTTGTCTCCTTCTGGAATAAATATGCGGACTGTAAATTACCTAGTCGGACATCGATACGAAATGTAGCGCTATTTGCTCGTGAACATATAGAAAAAAGAATGAAAACGGAATTGAAAGAAAAAAAACTGTGGTTGTGTATGGACGAAACAACAGATCGTCAAAAACATTCTGTGGTTAATGTAATGGTACGTACAATGGAACCACATCGACCGTCATCCTCCTTCTTACTTGCTTCCAAAAGAGTTATAAATTGTACTGCCGATGAGATTTTAAAGGTGGTGGTGAACTCATTGAACAAATTTGAAGTTCCAACTAAGCAACTTTTAATGTTTATGAGTGATGGTGCCGCAAACATGCGTTCTTTGGGCCGATCTCTTAAAGAACACAGTGGTAACTTCTTACATGTAACGTGTAAAATTCATACTCTAAATCTTGCGGCACAAACGATTCCTACATGTTTTCCACTAGTAAATGCATTGATTGCTAGTACAAAGGCAGTGTTTCCCGAAACGTACCCGACTATTTCACAAACTGTGTCCTGATTTACCTGAACCACCACAGCCGATTGTTACACGTTGGGGAACATGGTTGCAGGCTGCGTTTTACTACAACAAATATTTTGATCAAAAAGGTAGTTTTAAAATTCAATCCGACAGAAGCTGCAGCAATCAAGAAAAGCCAGGAAATGTTTCAAGATAGTCAGGTTAAAAGAGATTTACAAACTATTCACAACAATTACTTCGGACTAGCGGAGGGAATAGAAAAATTACAAAATGTTTCGATGTCGCTAGTGGATTCTGTTCAAATTGTGAATAATGTTCACGCACAGTTATGGGCTGTAGAAGGCGAAACAAATTGGTGTGTAATACGAAAATTTGAAAGTGTTTTAGAGAAAGACTCCGATTTTCTTATATTAAGACAAATTTGTGAAGGTGCGTGTGAAGATGCATTAACTTGTTCCAAAGATTATTTTAAATATGCAAATATAACATCGCTAGATATCGAACGGTCGTTTTCGGCATTAAAAAACATTTATACCGCACGTCGTACTCACTTGACTGAAACAGCTATGGAAACATATCTAATGATTCAAATATTTAACAGATGTTGCCCAGTTTGTGATTTCACGGAAGACTTTTAAAACGGTAAGTGTTTCAGCACGTTTTATAATTTATTTCTTACCTTCTATTTTATGTGTAAACTTTTATGCGTTCGCCACGCCTCTGGCTGTTACCGCATATTTGCCCAGGTTACTCATGACCATAGCAATGCGCGAAGGTGGAACTAAAATTTAGGAAGTGGAGGTAGAGGTACAATGATACTAACCAAACTAAAAACGTTTGCTCTAGCATAAAATGTTGAAATAGGCGCGAATTTAGAAATTCAAGCAAACAATAACGGGAGATATAACACGGACGTAGTCGACAATGCGAATGACAAGCGAATCGATCGATTTTTTTTGAGTTGAGTTTTTTGAGCGTGGAAGGGGTAAAAGCACGAATTTTCGTCTTCTACGCCGTGGTTATGAGTTTTTGTAGAATCTCTAGCCGCTCTTCTTATATAAACAGTGCGAATATGGTTCGCCACCCTATTTAATAGGTAGGTGGAATGTTATAGAATACTATTTTAATTAATAACAAAGGTAAATACCATTCTTTGCAACTGACTAGTTTGCAGTCTTCCTTTTTCCCCCAAATTACTTCTCCATACTATATCAAGTTTGCCAATGTTAGTTGCACCACTTAAAGATTTTAAATCACTTGACAATTTTGGATCTGGTGTTAAACAGTATAAGAATTGACAAGTTGCTTGCGGTTGCAATAAAGTAGTCTTTCCAAAAACGCTCTTCCCAGAAGGTGTGACATTGAGAGATGTTACTATGGAAAAAAATGCTAATTTTTATTGTAGTATGTAAATTTAATAAAATTTCACCATTGAATAAGTTTGAAGCATCTAAGGCAACTTTCTCTAAACATATTGGTGCTGAGGTTATATTTTGTACTTGTGCTTCTAAGTATACATCATCATTTTCAGCATTGTAAAACTTAGTCTTCACATCTAACGGCTTTAAAACTTGTATCTTGAAAAATTTCCTGAACGACATGGGGACGCAAGATGGTGTTTGATATGTCACCTCACATACTAAACTAAAATAATACAAGTCATATATCACCCTAAAATTATCAGTATATTACAAACTACATATGAGTGCCTATTTCTTTAACTTCGTGATGAATTACGACATTTACTGTTTCATCGGGGCCTAGAGATGGGGTTGGTGGATTTACAGCTAACGCAACACGTTGAGATGTAGTTTGTAAGTCAATCTATTAAAAAATTAACTAAAAAGATGTTGTTTTAATACTGAGGTACCACTAACCTTAACTCCCACATTACTAACAGTTTGTTGTGTTTCACTGTAGACACAGATGTAACTAGAGAAAGTTTCGCCAAGGTATATATTCACTGGGTTTTGTGGAAGTAATAAAAATTGTCCGATGGATAATGTTTCTGTTCCTGGGACAGTAGTAGGGTCCTTTTGGAGAGTTTCATTTAATAAATTTCCTGGCAAATCTTTACTGTCACAAGTAACCGGTAACGAACTTGTGAGAGTTGGTTTAGTTAACCGCATAACTAAATGTATTTACGTAAATATATTAGCTATATCATTATTATGTTTATCCAACAAACCTTTCAACGAAACTAGATGTTCTTCTGGTTCCATGCCGATTAGATTTTTTCAAAAGCATTAACTTTTCATTCAAGGCAATGAATTCTCACAGTCGATTTACAGTCAGCACACACTACTCACACTAGAACCACCTAAAACATAACCTAGAACTGTCAACAGTCAAATTCAAATCTGATAGGTTTGTTTGTTTGTAGAGATGGGAAATACCGCTCCATTCATGGAACGTTCCTTTCGCGACCGCGACAAAAAAAAAGCGACAAAATACCGTTACTTTGGAACGATATAATATAACCGACATGAAATGGTCGCTTATTAGATATTACTCTGATAGAAGAAGCAAATTAAGTTCAGCTAAGGTAAAACGATTATTTTTAAATTATAACAAAGGACTTGTTTAATTTCGTTATGTTACAGCTACTTTTAGATTTAAATATTTTTATTCTTTTATTAGAATTCAATTTATTTTGAATAAATATTTTGTAAATAAATATAGTTACACATTTATTTTACACTGCTACAATTAAGAATTACGTAACGAATTTGTAGTCTAGAGGTACTACCTTTGTATTATATTACGCTACACGTAGCATCAAAGTTTGGCGTTTTAACGATTTCAAACGATTTTAAATCGTTGCAGAAACAAACATAAAAATCTGGAACAACTCATATGGGCTCATTTTAATGTTTTTTCAATCTTGTGACGAACTTGTCGATTTACGATTGGCACACGCTGACAGTAATTTTTTTCGTATTTTACAAAAGGCATGTTTAAAATGGTGCTCGATTTCGAGTATCCAGTTCTAGAACCGGAAACCCGAAACCGGGTAATGTGCTAGACGGGTATCCGGTTCCTGAAAAAGACGGTTTTCAGCATGCTATTATTCGAAAGCGGGTATCCGTAATGGGTTCTAGAACAATCTGTTGCCTCGTCAACACATAACCAAAGCAACTGATTTTTTAATGCAGATTTGATTTTCTTTTCCACGTCTTCGCATACAAACAAAACATGCTTCTGTGCAATTTTCGTAGTTGGCAGCTTCAACTCGGGGTTGTACTTATACCAAAAGTCTTGAAACAGTTCTTTTTCGAGTAAACGAAGTGACAAATTACAGGTTATCATCATGACGAGTAAATCGAAAATAAAGGCAGTTCTCGTTGGCATGTCCTTTTTTCTATTTATGCGTTCTTCGGTATTTGCATGTTTGTTACAGTCCGCCTTGTCTCAGCACATCAAATGTTTCTCGCACACTTTACAAACTACTTTAGTACTGTCGTAGAGCAAACCGGAAAATCACAGATAAACATATTTACTGTGAGCCTTTGCTGGGTCGTTTTTTAGCCTTGTTCAGATTACACATTTTAAATTAATAATTATATATTTATAACGAACGAGAATCGATTTTTGCACACTACCCGCTACTCCGGTGAAACGCCTATGTATCGCAGAGACGATTACCTCGCTCTATCTATTACTAATATTCTACGATCTTGAGCGCTATTGGCCCGATTGATCCTCGTGTCCATATATCGAGTATGCCTTGGGCTAATAGATCTCCCTCCGTCGCTAACGGTAAAACTCTGTATAACTTACATAAGCTGTAGGCAACAGCGCTTGCAAAAATACATACAGTTAAATAAACTCCGAAGGCTAGGGTCTTCATATAATAAATGAGAATGAGGTAATGGAACACAGGTGACATTATGAGCGACTTGACCTTGAGTAAATAAATCAGCCGCGTTGATGATCTTTACTGCCGGAACTACCAACCTAAATCATCCGCGAAATTTAAAAAATGAGAGTAGAGTACTTTTTATAATATTTCTTCTTCTAATATCTTTAACATGAAAGGAATGACTCCAGATATAAGATATAACTAATCATAAAAATACAAAAGAAAAATGTATTTACAGAACTTCGAAGTACAGCATAAACTATTTTTATAATCTCTTAAAAAAAATTACATCAATTAAATAACCACATATCACACTAATTTATAGTTAAACTAATTCATCATTAATAATATAAAGGATGATAAAGTAACGTGCTGCATGTATAAATTTAATTGGATTGTAGCGATATAATTTGTATGTCATCTGCATTTTACAAAGATGCAGTACAGACTTCTTCCAGAAATAGAGAACTAAATGTGTTACATGGAAGTACAGTAAAATGATTTTAAACAAAAATGATAATCTTCAAAACAAATTAAATCGCAATTATTACCTTATCATCAAGACATTTAGACATTAGTCAAATCAAAATGTATCTTAAATGAGATCATTTACTGTGTAAACTGTTTCATTCTCACGAACATTGTCCGCTTCATTTGTATTAAAAATTTCATATGTATCGTTCTCTAGTATTTCTACATCTCCAACTTGAATATCTTCCGATTCTTCATTATTCAATTCATTTCGATTTCTAACATCCTCCACACATTCTATTTCATTTCGTTCTGCCTCGAGCTCTCTGTCAATTCCATGCAACGGACATTCAACAGGACACCTACCATTGTTCTAAAAATTAAAATTAGTAATTAACTTTAATTTTCTTGGTTTAGAATATTCACGTGAAACAATCTGTGTGTTCTTTGAATATCGGCACTCTTCCTAATCTGTTGAATGAGGTGATACTGCATATCTAGTTTCGCTATACAACTTTCGCATATAGTTTTTGGCAGTTTATCATATTTATCTACCTGTAATAAGATCGCAATTTATATTTATAATAAAGACGTATATTCGTGGTTTTACTTTAATTGGAATGAGCTTGATCTTTTTCAGTAAAGCTAATTTTTTTGCTTTAACGCTATACAAGTGTATCACACATTTCTTCTGTTCTGAACACAATCTGCATATGAAACCAGCCATTATAGCATTTCCATAACTTCCCATCTCTTGAATTCTTCAGGTTTATTATAAATTGAAAAAAAAATTCTCTTATACAATTTGTTCTGGAAAATCGCGGAATTTCTATTGTTTTGACATTCGGGAATGTAACGGGGAAATATTAACATAATCGCGCCTAAGTTTGGTTAGAAATAGAAAGCACTAGATCGATTTTAAAAAATATCAATAACAAAAAAGTTATAAAACAATGTAATATATTCTAACTTTGTAATAATTTCGACTACATTGTCTAAATTAATATTCCTAATTAAGGGAGTACAAAGAGCGAAAAACAAATATATTTAGGTCGTGCGATTGGCAGTGCTGAATCGTAGTGAATTTGTTAATTGAATGTGGCAGTTTGCAGCAGTTTTCAGTTTTAAGCGGTTTTATAATATTTGTATTATAGTGATTATATTTTCCGAAATAGTTTAATAATTTCAAGTGTGAAATCAATTACTTCATTATCTATTGAAGATATTATCTTAATGTGAAAGTGATCTTTTTTATTTATATTGTTTTGAGTGACGTTTTAATATGTTATTGACATGAAAAGAAGATTGCAGCATTTTAACCAAACAATTAAAAAAAAAGATAATATAAAAAATAGAAAGAAGACTTCTGAGGTGGGATTAAGAAAACCTTTCCATGACAAGACTAATTTATTAGAAAAAGATTATATTACATCACACAATGACAAAGATAAGGTTATTAATACATGGGCAACTGTTGATGCTCGTAAAGGCACGAATAAACGTGTTACAAGGTTTAACTTAAGGAATAAATGCAAAATTCATGACGTAGATGCTCAAACTGGTAGTGTAGATGTTAAAAATCTTTCACTGGTTGTACAAATGAAGAATATTTCCATTGATGAAATTATAAAGCATAGTAACTTCAATTCACATATTTGTCTTCAACGATTTTCATCTGAAGAAGTGAGTAAACATTTAAAGAAATGCTCTGTAATTCTGTGGGATATATTACATAATTTGCCCGGAGAAACTTGTGTTGCAAATAAGAATGATAAAATGTCTTCAGAACATAGGTTTCCTTTACGGAAACGTAAAAAAGTAGATTATGCTAAAACAAATAGGGGCTCATCTCTGTTAAATGAAAATGTTAAATCGACAAACATAGAACATATACCAGTGTACAAACATAAGATCGATGAAGGAAAGCAAAAAAGAAAGGATGTATATGAATTTGATTCAGATTCAGAGAAGAAGAAAAAGCGAAAGAGAAGTAGCTTAAATTCAAGCATACCATATGACAAGGAGATGAAAACAGTTATGCGTAAAATTGAAGAGAAAGAACAGAAACTATTAAGAAGACGTAGAAAAATTGATATTAAAACTAATCAGAAAAAGTTGCAATCTGCAAGGGTAGCTACTACTGAGAATATTAATGTTAATGATAGAAGCAGAAAGAAAAGCACCAGGGGTGACATAAATAATTTAGAACATAAACTGGCATCAAATTCAATCATAAGTACATCACATACTACGCCCGACGAATCTGTTTACGATGATGTCCATGATGGTGGAATAGATCTAAGTGATTTTGATACAGCTCCCTTAGAACTGGAGATATGTACAAATGACAAATCAACAAGTATAAATATTGCAAACAAAGTACCTGCTAATAGAGTAAATATCATTCAAAATATTAATTTGACTAAATATGTTAATAATGAAGTGAACAAGGAAAAGGAGAAAACCAATTCTATCACTGATAAATCTAAAGATACCAATTCGCATCATCAAATCAATGAAAAAGATCCATTTGATGCATTACTAACACAAGATAGTACCGAATTATTCGAAATGGATACATTAGATTCCCCACAAGCAAAGTCGACACCATGGAGACCTAATTTGCATGTCAGACGCAATCCATTCTTTTTACAATATAAGGATACTTTGCTTCCAAGCTACAATCAGGATATGGTAATAGATAGCATAACAACAGAGAAATTCTTAACAGGAAATAAAACATCAAGGAATAATACCGTTTCAAACACCAAACAAACTAGTATTCTTTCCTACGTTAACAAAAAAAGTGTAGTTGATATGCCCGATATAATTGAAAGTTCTTTATACGATATACATGAACTCAGCCCGATTAAATCAGTTACAAATTCTACAAAGAAATCTTTGAAACATTCACCTGATAAAGAGAATCAATTTTTAAGAATTGAAGATACACCATTCAAAGGAAAGCATGTCAACAAAGCGAAAAGACAGATATTAGGTGAACGAGTTAATAATTCAGAAAATATCGCCAATAATAATAGTTCTGCTAAAACATTGAGTAGTAGTCAAAATTCAAATGAAATGCAAGCGACTTACTTTGGTTTTGATAGCTCATCTGACGGAGATAACAGGAAAAATGGATCGCAGAAGTCAAAGAAAAGCGTGTGGTTATTTGGAAAGCCTATGAGGTTGGAAGATTACTTAATGGTTGCCAAAACTTCGAAAGACAAAGCAGAAAATATGAATTTTAACAAGAGCAATGATTCGACGAAATTAGAGAAAGAATATTTGGAAAAGGACAGTGATAAAGAAGATAGTAATGCTATTGGGGAAGAAGAACTCAGTTCTAATTGGAAACTGTTTGAAGATTTAGAACCCATCCGTAATGTAAGCATTTTTACTCGAAACAAAATGAACTAGTTTTAATTTAAATTTATTTGCAGAATGTGGCCAAAAAATATGAGAGAGCACGTAAGAGACGTGTAAGGAAACATTCAATTGATTTGGAAGAAGAAGAAGATGAAGATGAACAGATTCATCCTAGAAAAAGGAGACATGATAAAAAAACAAAAGATGAGGTATTTATACTATCAAAAAATATGTATATTTATTATTTATACTATCGTTCATAGAAGAATGGAGTCATACTTTTGTAAAAAAGGTATTTCTCTTTAAATAAAACAAATTTTGAAATAAAATTAATTTCATTAATCTATGAATACAGAAACGAATTCGGTACATATTTATTACCGTATTAATATTCTCTATTATCCAGGGTTTTCCATGCAACCTGTTCATTAACAGTTTTCGCACTTTGCATCTTAGTCTAGTTTTGAAAATTTGTAGCAGGCAATAAGCGCGTCCATTCTATTATAACAAATTATTTTTAGACTCATATTACTTTCGGTTATATCGAAAGTCATAACTAGAGCCCGGTAACAGGGAGCCGTGCCATAGCCATACCTACCTAATATACAAAAACAATAGTAAGAAAATAGAAAAAAATAACAGAACTAATACATAATTATAATATGTGAAAAGTGGTGAAACACTCACCCTTTTAAGCAGACTTGGCTACGGAACAGTAAAACTAGAAGCACCATTATCAGTATTAACATCCTATGGATAAGAGTGGCAAAAAGTTGATACCATTAGATGTGTTTCCACAGTTGTCTCGGTGAGCGATGTTCGCCGTGGTGAGAAAATGAGTTTATATTTTGAAAAAGAGCGTTCAACATCTACCGATGTTATACATGCATGATTAAAATACTCTTTGTACTTAGTCAGTGGATTATTCGATACACCATCACAAATTGGTTTTAGTGTGCTAAAATCGGGATCTTTCTGTAGCACACTTTCGAACTTTTCTAAAACGCGATTATATTTTGCGTCATGTATAGTCAGTAGCTGTGTATGCACTCCGTCCATAATTTGCAGAGACTCCAATAATGATAACGATCTATTTTGGTCTATTGCGTCAGCTAATCCTTTATAGTAGCTACGAATATTTTTTAAATCTGTTTCAACGGAAATATCTTGAAATTTCGACTGGCTCTCCTTAATAGCTGCAGCTTCGGCAGGATTGAATTGTGCAACAACAGCTTTTACTATTTTGAAATGTTCAGCATAATAAAAAGCTGCCCGCAACCATGTTCCCCAACGTGTAAGAATTGACTCCGGTGGATGACGAATGCCAGGACACTGTGTGTGAAATGATCGTAGGCGTTTGGGAGATTTTAAAAATACTTTTTTTGTGCTTGCTATTAATGCATCTACCCCGGGAGAGCATTCTCGAATGGTTTCTGCCACAAGGTGTAAAGCATGCACTTTACACGTAACATGTAAACACTTGCAACCATGTTCAAGAAGAGAACGGCCTACCGAACGCATTATCGCTGCGCCATCGCTCATAAACATCAACACTTTATCTTTTGAAATTTAAAATTTTTCCAACGTACTAAGTACAACCTTCGTAATTGCTGCAGCAGTACACTCTTGTAGTCTTCGGCTAGCTAGTAACAGTGGTAATGTAGGTTTACTAGGGTCTAGTATGCGTACCATAATATTTCCAATTGAATTTTTTTTACAGTCTGTTGCCTCGTCAACGCATAACCAAAGAAACTGTTTTTTCAATATGGGTTTCATTTTCTTTTCCACTTCATCGCGTACAAATGCAACTGCAGGCAGCTTTTTATTATGCTGAACATTTCAAAATAGTAAAAGCTATTGTTGCACAATTCAATCCTGCCGAAGCTGCAGCTTATCCATTAATATTATAAACAGCAGATGACTTAAACTGTCGCCTTGTCTCACTTCTTTTTCTACTTCAAATTCGTTGGATCTTTCCTCGTTAAGTTGTACCACTACTCGTTTTACTTTTCTATAGACGCATCTTCTTATTCTCACCAATTTTGGATGATTTCTAACTCGTTAACATTTTCCAGATAATTTTGCTGTCCACCGAATCCAATGCTGCATTTAAATCAAATGTTACGAATTTTTCATTCTCCTTTATTTTTCATTCTATAATGTTGTTTCGCATGAATATATTTCATTTGTCTGTCTATTTGGTATGTCCTATTGTGGCACCTATCTTGATCGGATATATTCGGAGTGGGAGAGGGGATGTTCGTTCATTACTGAAATATGTATTATGTCACGGCTCTTAACTGTCAGCTGCTTAAAGTTGACGTTTTGGTTTTGATGTATTACTTTGTTTATATTATACCGATTGTACGTTACATAATGGATACTTTCTCGTTGCAACAAAAGAAATTTGTGATAAAATCCTATCATCTGGATTGTTCTATTAACGAAATTACCCGTTCATTTGGTTCTAAATTTGAAAAATTATTGGTTTTGATACAGTACGCCATATAATTAGAAATTTTGAAAATTATGGTTGTTTATATCCGTGCAAACACAAAAGAGGCGCAGAATTACAAAATGAAGGACGGGATCTTTTAGTTTGTGTTGCAGTAGAAGGACTACCACAATAATCTTCTCGCAAAATAGCGGAATGGTTAAACATTTCGGAATTCATTGTTCGTAAAATATAAAAAAAAGTACTGTTCATTCAAATTAAGCAAGACCAATGAAATTTTTCCCGATGTATCGAAGACTGGAATTTTGTGAAAAAATTACGGACCGGTGTAATAATGATGAAAATTTAATTGAAAATGTATTGTTTTCTGATCAAATCTCATTTGCCATACGTGGACGTTATAACCCACCCGTGTGACGATATTGGTCTCGAAATAAGAAACATCTTATTTATAATGCACAAACGCAATATCCCAAGAAAGTAAATGTTTTGACAGACATCCTAGATAGTCATATAATTGACTCTTTTTTTATAGAAGGAACATTAACTACAAATAGATATTTGCAACTTTCTCATAATAGCATAATACCTTCCGTACAAAACCTAGAAGATATTATGTTAGAGAGAATATGGTTTCAACAGGATGGATGTCCTGCTCATAGTGCTGCAATTGTGCCAGAATATTTGGGAAACATTTTCAATGATAAATTGTTAACTACATGGAGCACTAATCGCTGGCCCCCACGATCCCCTAACTTATCTCCTAACGATTTTTTTCTTTGCGGTTACGCCAAGTCTTCAATTTATGGTTTTCAAAATAATAGAGCCATTGATACTGTTAACTGCACGCTAAGATTAGCTGCATAACAAACATTCCGCTTGAAATGTTTTTAAACGTGTTTTTATGATCGATTGGGATTTTGCTCATTCGAATATAGAGGTCGTTTCGAAAATTTACTAAATTAGTCAAATTTTACATAATGTATTTACGAACAAACCAGTTTTAAAACCGTTCGTGTTAGATTTCTTTCCTTTATTTTGTATACATAATTTTTTAATTAAACCCCACATAGTTTTCATTCCACATTCTTATTTTTATGAAAAACCACACTATTATGCTTTACTGTCATGTTTCTTAACCGTTTTTAAACACACGCTTGCCATTGGCAAATTGTATAGAAAAGCGGATGGAAAAGAAACGTATTGCATGACAAGTTGTAAAAATAAGGGCAAATAGCTATTCGTACGACTAGAATCATATTGGATACGATCCAATATGATTCTAGCCGTACGACAACCTTATGTCTAATATTAATATTTATGTAATATTTTATTATTTTAGGAACAAGAAGCGGAAAAATGGGCAAAAGAATTTAATAGAATGTGTGAAGAAGTTGAAGAATATTCACTAGAGATTGAATAAAAATTTTTTAAAATGTAAATCTCATTAGGAATCTCCCTTTTTTTGTATATACAGATTATTTTATTTTTATTTTTATATTTTTATTTTAAAATTTTATTTATACCTACATTTATTATTTCAAATATGTACTTTTTGAGGCCATGCAGTTTAGAATTATATTTGCCATATAAGAATTGTTTATATACATTCTTTTGAAGAAACTTTTAAACATGTTTAGTTATGTGAGCAGATAGCAAGTTTTCAAATGTCTTAATATCAATGCATAGATATAATCAATGATTTCATTGAGTTAGTTTTGGAGGTGATAGTTGGCTTTTTTGTTAATTTGGTTTAGTTAGTTTGTAATGTACCATATTTAAATGTAATGATAAATTTAATGTGATCCTCAGGTAATAGTTTGCCATATGTATCTGTAGCATGTAGAGACTTAAATTTTATATAAACTTTTCGTGCATGTAACCAAACAGCCGGCTTTTTCTTGTCGTTACTACTAATGTTTTATCACAAACACTACAGTTTACATTGTTAAATTCTAATGATCGGCATACTGTTCCTAATTTTGTCTCCTAAATAGATTAATTGTAACTTTCGTGGGCGATCCAAATTGGGAAAAATATCATTAACCACTTCTATCGTTGTTTTCCGTATTGCATTGAATTGTTCGGCGTCAGTCCGTTAGATGACGCTAGAGGTAAATATCTTGTGCTATAATATGGGAAACAGCGTTAGCTGTTGTTAACATTTTGTTTGGTTACTACTGTGCTTAATATTATTCCTCGATCCATATTTAGAACTTATCACGTTACTTACAGGCCACTTCTAAGTGAGATATTATTTTTACAGTTGTTAAGTAATCGTTTCGATCTTGCATGCTATTTAAAAAATCACAAAAAACAAAAACAATCTTCCAAACATCTCTCAATTCACCTTCTCTAGGTGTATGTGGTTCCTTTCTGTTTTCTTTTTTGTTTTAAGAATATTTAACTTTTATTTTGGAAACTCTTTGTAACCTTTATAGAAACGATATTGTGTATAGTACGTGCAAAAATTGTTCGTGCCATTTATATTTTTTCGCCATGAAAGACATTTTTTGCATGTAGTATTTTTTTGTACAGTTATATTTAATAAAAATTTTTATTAGAACAGAATTTGTTTCAATTTTATTAATTGACCCTAAATATTGTAGGTACCTACGGTACGGTGAATCATTTGGATGCGTGATCACATTATTCCGTACTTGTGTGTTGTTTTTTTTTTCTCATCGTTTGGCTTTATACGGGTGTAATCAATTCACTGATATTTATTTTTTATAAATATGTTGTACGAGCATGTTCAAACTAAAAATTATGTACAACGTGTCCAGCTAGCATGTGGGCGGAAAATAATTTTTTCTCTGAACCATTTAGAGAAAAAAAATTCAAATAATAAAAATTATTTAAAATAAAAGCTGATTGGCGGGGCCATTTCGTTACAGGAAGTTTACGTGAGCGAAAAGGACGAAAATTCGGCGAGCGTGATCCCTCCAAAGCCGCAGGAATCCTACAATTAATTTTTTTCGAAGACTGGGCCAATAAAGCGAACTTTTTGGAAGAAACCTCGTAACTTCTAAACTGTACAGGATAGATGTTTGGTAAAAACTAACCTGAGCAAATATGCGGTAACAGCCAGAGGCGTGGCGAGCGCATATAAGTTTACACATAAAATAGAAGGTAAGAAATAAATCATAAAACGTGCTGAAACACTTACCGTTTTCTTCCGTGAGATCACAAACTGGGTAACATCTGTTAAATATTTGAATTATTAGATATGTTTCCACAGCTGTTTTCGGTTAAGCGAGTACGACGTGCGGAATAAATGTTTTTTAATGCATATTTAAAATAATCTTTGAAACAACTTAATGCATCTTCACACGCACATTCACAAATTTGTCTTAATATAAGAAAATCGGTGTCTTTCTCTAAGCACTTTCAAATTTTCGTATTACACACCAATTTGTTTCGCCTTCTATAGCGCATAACAGTGCGTGAACATCATCACAATTTGAACAGAATCCACTAGCGCCATCGAAACATTTTGTAATTTTTCTATTCCCTTCGCTAGTCCGAAGTAATTGTTGTGAATAGTTGGTAAATCTGGCTTTTCTTGATTGCTGCAGCTTCTGTCGGATTGAATTTTAAAACTACCTTCTTTACTTGATCATAATATTTGTTGTAGTAAAACGCAGCCTGCAACCATGTTCCCCAATGTGTGACAATCGGCTGTGGTGGTTCAGGTAAATCAGGACACAGTTTGTGAAATAGTCGGGTACGTTTCGGGGACTTTAGAAACACTGCCTTTGTACTAGCAATCAATGCATTTACTAATGGAAAACATCTAGGAATCGTTTGTGCCGCAAGATTTACAGTATGGATTTTACACGTTACATGTAAGAAGTTATCACTAGAGCGGGCCAAGAGCGCCACGCGCCAGGTTCGCAATCAGGCTGCCGGGCGCATATATGTATGTAAACATAGGTAATTTAAATATGTAATTATTAGGACGAGGACCAAAACCACTGTCTATTACGTCGTGAAGACGCGCAAATATACACCTGCAGTTTGGGTGTTCGTTGATAAATAGGGCGTTGTTCACAGTGGGCCACTACAAAAAAAAGTTCATTCATCGACGGCTACGAACTAACAGCGCGCTTATTCATTTACGGATGACGCGCTCTATTCATCAACAAATGACGAGTCTGCAGATGTTACGTTTGCACCACTTCGTGGCATACTAGAAACAAGCGTCGGTGTGCTCGCTTTAGTGATTATGTCTAACGTAACTATTAAAAATAAACGGCCATTACCTACGAAAGTTAATAAATTTCTTAGTGAATTTGTGGATTTACACTACAATGGGAGTACAATTTTCTGTAAAGTTTGTAAAAAGAAACTACTGTGCTGGAGCAAACGTGATTGTGAAAGACATATAAATAGCGCACACCACAGAAATAAAAGAAATGGTGTGTCACAACAACGTCAATTTCAATTAGAATGTGGTCTACCACTTCGTGTACTTGATAAAAAAGCATTTCGAAAATTCTGGGGTACATACAATACCGAGTGGATACTACCATCTCGGACAGCGTTACGGAGAGATATTCCACGAATACGTGAGGACATTGAAGATCGAATTAAAGTCGAATTAAAAGATAAACAGCTGTGGCTATGTCTTGATGAGACGACAGATTGCAAAAAAAATTCTATTTTGAATATAATAGTGCGCGTATTAGATCCTATTAAACCAAATTTTGCAATTCTATTAGCCAGCAGAAGATTAAAACAGTGTACTAGTAAAGCAATTACGGCCGTAGTTCTCGAAACGTTACAAAAATTTCAAGTGTCAACCAGTCAACTGTTGTTGTTCATGAGCGATGGTGCAGCAACAATGTGTAGTGTAGGCCGTTCCCTTAAAGAAAAGTGTGAAGGACTTTTACATGTTACGTGTAAAGTCCATGCTTTACATCTTGTGGCACAAACTATTCGAGAGTGTTACCCGGAGGTGGATGCATTAAACACAAAAAAAGTGTTTCTCAAAAGTCCTAAGAGGACTAGGGCATTCCACAGGTTATGCCCTGGTATTCGAGAACCACCACAGCCCATTCTTACGCGTTGGGGAACGTGGTTAAAAGCCGCTTTTTATTATAATGAACATTTTCAAGAAGTCAAATCCGTTATTTTGCAATTCGTCCCTGCCGAAGCTAGAGTTATTAGGATGAGCCAGAAGGGATTTCTCGATATTTCTGTTGAAACACATCTAAAGAATATTAGCAACAATTACAAAGGGTTAGTAGACGCGATAGAAAATTTGCAAAATTCTGGATTGTCGTTGGTAGAATCAGTGCAAGTCGTGGACGAAGTTAGTACATTGTTACACAGTATAAACGATGCAACAAGTGGACGAGTTTTAGCTAAGTTCGATAGTGTTTTAAAAAAGAATCCGGACTACACGAGATTAAGACAAATGTGCGATGGGGCATCTGCAGATTCCTTGACTAAGTCTAAAGATTATTTGAATTACGCCTGTCTTACTTCGGTAGACGTGGAACGGTCGTTTTCGAAATATAAGAACATTTTTTCGTCTCGGCGAACATCCTTCACCGAAGCAAATGTGGAAACTTATCTGATGGTGCAACTTTTTAAACAAGCCTATCCGCATTATTAAGAAGGATAGAATTTATTTATTATATCTTTATTTACAGTTACATTATTAAGTACAACAGAATAAAAAAAGCGTTCAGTTTCTCAGTTATTTCCTTATTACATCCCATTTACAACGCATACCGTTTTCAATCAAATAAAAAATCATAATGGAAATAAAAACACCTCAGCGTGTACATATATGTATATATCCGCTCTAATTACTAAACATTATTATTGCGTCAGCTATTATTTTTTTACTCTTGTGTATTAATTTCGAAATATCACATATCTGTTGTGACTCACATATACGCTATTTACAATAAGCGGCCGTTGCGCCTGATTCCGATTCTGTTGGATGGCGCAATTTGGCCCGCTCTAGTTATCACTGTGTTCTTTAAGAGATCGGCCCAAAGAACGCATGTTTGCGGCACCTTCACTCATAAACATTAAAAGTTACTTAGTTGAAACTTTAAATTTGTTCAATGAGTTCAACACTACCTTTAAAATCTCATCGGCAGTACAATTTATAACTCTTGGAAGCAAGTAAGAAGGAGGATGACGGTCGATGTGGTTCCATTGTACGTACCATTACATTGACTACATAATGTTTTTGACGATCTGTTGTTTCGTCCACACACAACCACAGTTTTTTGTCTTTCAATTCCGTTTTCATTCATTTTTCTATATGTTCACGAGCAAATGGCACTACATTTCGTATCGATGTCCGACTAGGTAAATTACAGTCCGCATATTTATTCCAGAAGGAGACAAATGCTTCTTTGTCTAGTAAACGAAATGATAGATTACATAAAATAAGAGTAGCGCATAAATCAAATGTAAATTTTTCTTGGTCTCGTATGCCACTTTTTGCAGAAGAATGCGGCGTCGACAATGGCTTCTGGACCAACACATTAAAGGGATTTTACAAACTAGACATTGAATTTTAGCGCCATCAAAAATTAAGTCCGGCATGTCCACTATAAAGTTTTTTACTGTGTCTGCCATTGGTCGTTTTCGCGACGTACCTAACTGCGACTTTTTTTAAAGCAAACATAACGTCTAAAAATAATTACGAAGCCTACTATACCAGGACTACTCGCATACAGCAAACGATTTAGTACTGACGCTGTGAACCATGAAATAAATAATCGCCAGTTCCGCACCACATATCTACTACACTGACTGTTACCGCTGTTTGCCCCGACTAGTAATAACTAAAGCGTGACAAACGGTTGCACCCGCTGTACATACAAGGAATCGAGTGGACGTTCGGTTATTATCGGTTGATCGGTACACGCACACCGATCAACCGATAATAACCAAAACGTCCACTCGATTCCTTGTATGTACTAGCAAACACACGGGTGCAACTGTTTGTCACGCTTTAGTAATAACCGAACTTTACTAAGTCAAATAATTTTATTTATCATTTTCTGATGCAACAATGTTTGTACTTTGAATTAATGAGGAAAAACCCAACTTAGAAGCTTGTTTATTTTAAACAAAAAAGTAGTTTTAAATTTTGGGGTCTCGTCCTGGATCTCAAAATAGTTCATGTCACAAGTTTATCAATACTTTAAAAATTCAACTTTAATTTTACAACAAACGAATCTATGTATGTATATACGATGATCACTAACTACTTATTGTTCCTGCCTTCGTCCATCTAAGGTCCTACTTGTTACCAACTGTTTAGCTGGCGCGAAAACATAAATTTTAAAATTTCGATTGAAGCGTTGCTAACATTTAGATACAGGAAATAAATTTTAAGAACTTATTTTTAATAACAATTCGACAAAGAAAACTTAAAAAACGTTTTTTATAGCTCTATAGCAATATCAAGTATTGCAAATTCAAGCGCCACACACAGCACCACATAAAGTTTGCCGATATGTGAACATACACGTGGGGGTGATTCCCCCAAGCGTGGGGTTAGGGGCAATCGACGGTTTCACGACGGTTACCGATGTGGTTAGTTACGAGTAGACTGCTTTATGTGCGGATGATCTTAGCAAAAATATCGAGTATTCCTTTTTCTTTCCTTTTATTTCATCAAAATCTATTTTTATTTTTCGTCTTTAGAATTTTTTATTAGTTTCGTCTAAGCTTCGTGGCAACAACAAAATAAATATGCGAAATTCACATTTCCGGGCGACCATGACTTCAAATTATTACGTGCATTCTTGCACACAATAGGTCTACATCCCAACGTTGTTAGATGCGTAGTAAGTACTAACACGCGACTCGCATAGAATCGATCGGATTCCACTCAATCCCCTCCTCGCTCTCTTCGCCGTACATATAGCAAATTTTTCACATTTTCCAATGTGTAGACTAAAGCGAGTATCTACGTGCGCGGCATAGGCCGTGCGCTTCCCTTCAGTAATACAACACAAAAAAAAAATGTAATAAACCCAAATAATGGCCAACATTATTCCATTCTGAGTTAATGTTACGGAATATTTGGACGTTGTTCTTTCCTAATGGGTGGATTGGTCGAGGTGATTTGTGAGGAGATCTTAAAACTAAAATTTTTCTCCAGAAGGCACAGGAATTTAGAATTCATTAAAGGAAGCAATAATCCAAGAATAAAATTTAATTACTGACTGTTAGCTAACGGAAAAGCTTCATTTTACAATAGATTTGCTTACTGTCTTGCTGAGAATAGTGACTTTTTCAAATATCTATTGTGATTTGTTAATCATTTTCTAGGTTATTTTGTTACAATAATTTTTTTTTACGTTTATAAATAATTTGAGTAGAGACGGGATTTTAGGACTAAAAAACAGCTAAAAAGGCCCCTTTTTTTGGGCCCTTAAAAACTTTTGTTTTAGGACGAAAAACTGTGATTTAGGCATGTTAGCAAATATTTAAAAAAAACGGTAAAACCCCAAAAATCATTTTATTTTTAAAAACGTGAATAAGAAGAACGATATTTAATGTAAATTTTAGGTACATTTCGCATAAAAAGAAATAAAACATAACAAAATTTTAACTAAAAACTAAAATATGTAGATTCATTTTGGTTTAAAATAATAAAAAATTTAATTAATCCCCTGTAACATGTCCTCAAATTTCGCGTTTGGTAGCACACAAGATGTTTTTCCAATTTTGTCGTTAGTAAAATTTGGTTTCTTCGGTCGGAAAACAACAGTTTTGTACGAAGAAATTAACGTTTCTACGGTCACACGAGGTTGTAGGACAAAACTTAAATATGGATCAGCCACTGTGGTATGAGCGGTAGCTTCAACTGCTTCGCCACTGAGCAGCTCAGCAAACTCTTTAACCGTTTTGAACCTGGATTTTTCGAAATCATTTGGGTTAAATTTTTGACAAAATTATTTTCCCAACTTTTCCTGGGGCATTCTTGAGAGCTGCTTCGGCATTATTAATTACTGCAACAGAATCTGTAAGAGGAAGGCCGAATGTTTCTAATCTTTTGATGTTATCAATGAGAAATTTATAATGCGCCCTTGATGTATAAAAGATCTTTTTTTGACATTTTGTTTTGGAAAAGTTTTCTTGCGTTTGCTCAATACAGTTAGCTGAATTTTTTGTCAAACGATATTACAACCTAAAACATAAAGCGTTAAATAAAACAATCTTATTTAAAAATTTTGCTAAAAAAGTACTTACTGATTTTATTGCTTCAAAATTATTAGCATAAAAAGCTCCCCGCCTCTAACCAATTTCCCCCAACGTGTTTTAAGACAGGTTCGGGGGGCAAAGGGAGATCTGGCAGATTTTCTTTGTACACTGCCACACGCAGTGGAGCTTTTAAAAAGACTCTCTTGGTATTTGAAAATTAAACCATTAACATTAGCATATTGATTTCTTAGACATTCACACACCAAATTGAGTCCATGTGCAAAACATGTTAAATGATTAAGATTTTTAAAAAAATCTTCAAATTTGTACCAATTTGAGCATATAAGAAGCCCATCCTGACTAAAAGCTTGACTTTTTCGTACTAATTTCCCTCTGTTGGCCACAAAATACCTAAAATACGAGAGTTGCCTTTAACTTAATATCTAGCATTAAATTACAATATTGTTTTAAAATATTTTTTTTGCATAATATATCTTACCTAAAGCTTGGTTCACGAATCTTGCCATTGTACTGCAATTTGTTCTTTCAAGTTGCTTTGTAGCCATAAATACGGTTTTCCTGGTGTTTCAGAACAAACTCACCCACATCATATTTGCCATAATACGACCTTTAGAGTCAGTCGTCTCCCTCTATAGATATCCAATATCGTTGTTACCAACTTCTTCGCGAAATAGTATTAATAGTCTTAAAAAAATTAAGAAAATATCATAGGTGTAAACAAAATCTTAATGACACTCAAATATGAAAATACATTTTTAAATTATTATTTATTATATTAATTACCTCATTGTAACATTTTGTTACATATGTTGTTCTTAAGGTTTTCACGCTTGCCACATTCTAGTTGCAGTATTTAGCGAGAAAATTTCGCAGTTTTGAATAGTTTAATCTGTCCAGAGGAATATTTGCAGACATAAAAGCGTCGCATAAATCTCGATTAAAAACGTTGATTTCTCTTGAATTTTTGGTGTCTATTAACATTTGGTTCCTCAACGGTCCCTAAGATTTTGCTGATGTCCAGGAACAGTAGCATGGTTGCTCTAAAAGATTTTCCTTTTTGCAAGTTAACTACAAAAATATTTTTGAAGCAAGTTAGGAAAGAAAAAACAAAAACGTCCTTTACCATTTTTCCGCACGCTTTACAAAACAACTCTTTACTGTTTTCTTGGATTCAGCTGAAAGACAGTAGTGCCTCCAATTGCCTTCAGCCCTTTTGAACTTTATCGCTATGTGATTTCCTTGGATTTTGGCATTGTTGTAGATGGAAATACACAATACACTGAGTAGATAAACAAGCACAAACCGACAGAAAACTACCGAAAAATATTCGTTGCAAGCTACGATATAAATGAAAATTCAAAGTACGTCTTTCACTATATACCATATACTGATAACTACTATCGTGTATTCATTAATTACGTTAACAGGGAGAAGAAATTTGCTTATATGGTTTAAATTATAGGGCGTAAACAGCCGTGGGATTCCCCGTAAAAAAAAAAAACGTGGGTGCAGGTAAATGAACCCGAGAGCGATAAGCCGATAATTGAGGATATATCTTCAATAGGGTATAATATACATTTTACGGCAGGCAAATCCAAACTTTGCCCCTCACGCAAAAGACGGAAAACCCATCGTTGTATTAGTTTATAGCATTTTAGCTGTAAAACTAAAATTTACATTTTTAAAAAAGATGCAGCTGTGTAAAAAAACCCTATTTTTTAATAAAAAAAAAAAAACTTTAGACCAAATAAATATGATTTTAGGACAAAATAGGCGAAAAACCACGATTTAGGCTGTTAAAAGTCCAAATAGGCAACTAAGCAAAATAAAACATAGCTAGATCGCTTTGATTTGTCGAAAACATATAGATTTTGTATTATTTTTTTAAATTTGCCTTGAATCTAAACAAAGAGGCATTTTGCCTAAAATCCCCTCTCTATTTATGAGAAACTACGACTATTGCTTTTTGATTAAAAAAAAAATAAATTTCTGTTTAAAATTGTGAAGAAACCATAAGCTTAGTAAGAAATGTCGAAACAATTTGTATGGGAACATTTAATTCTAAACAACTTTACACCTTACCCTTGTGTATCACACATTTTCGACAAGCTTACAGATATTTAAAGTTTGAGTTAGTGTCTGCCAAAGAAAAGATTAGCGAAATCCCCCATAAACCAGCGGTATTTGGACTTGGCATTTTCAAAAAAATGATTTTTTAAGTAAATTTCACTAGATAAACCCATTTTTTTCCATTTCTTCCATGGGTTCAATTCATGATTTTTGCTGCAGTTATTTTAGTTGTAGTTTTGAAGCTGCGAGGAATACATCTCAACAAATCCCCCTACTTCATTCATTATTGTGTTTCTAATCCGATTTCCCCTAACCGACCTGTAACGCATCCACGTTACGCCCGGTGTATCGTTAATTTTCCTTTTGCTGTAAACTTTCTCCGTACTTACTTTTTTCTGAATTAAAATATGGAAACTATTTATATTTGCGTGCAAGCAGGTAATTAAATTAAATGCTTTAAAATTTGGGTACTAACGCGCTTGAATAGCTTTCAATAGATAGCTTATGGTTTACCATTTTCAGTATTGTTTTTGAAAAAATTATTTACCTAATAATCGGTGTTTTTAAAATTTTAATTGTAATAAGAATTATTACAAATAATACATTTTTCTAACAGGGAAATTTTAAATTTCAAGAGACTTGTTCAAAAAGTGGATCTTTCACATTGTCCAATATGGTCTAAAAGAAATTTGAACTTCAATTCGTTGGGCCAAAAAAGATGTGAAACAAGTTCACTAAAACCCTTACCACAATATTTTATTCGTACTGGGCGCACGTTTCGATAGCCAAGCTATCATCTTCAGCAGTAAAACTGAATTAACAAACTAAATTAATATGTAAATGGTCAAAAGAAGAAAGTTTGAATATGGATATTTTTCAATGAAGCGCTTCATTGAATATGGTTATAATTGCAGCTGTAATTAACTATTGTATATGTGATTTAACAAAAGATAAAGGCTGGAATTTAGTGGACCTAAATCTGAATTCATTAAGTGATTTTTGCTTTTGTAAATTTCCATGCCTCCATAACAATTTAATTGAACAATGCTCTTTACGTTTTTAATTAACTTTATATTATCAACCTTATGATTATTTTCCAGCATATGCAGGGCGACACTAGATTTATCAAATCTTCTGAATTTGAGATAAGCCTTGTTTGTATCTAATTTTGATTTATGTTTTTTGTCTGCCCAATATACACTTGATCACAATCTCTACATGAAATTTTGTAAATTCCTGATTTATCCATGTTATCTATTGGGTCTTTAGAACTTCCTAAAAGGTTTTTGAGGTTATTATTTGGAGAAAAAACAATTTTGTGGTCAACCTTAGAAAAGATTTTTTGAAGACCTTTCGTGTAACTTGGATAAAAGGGCAATTTAACATATTTCTTATTACCGCAGTCAATGCGTTTTAGTGTGCTTACATTTCTAATTCTTAATCTATTCTTATGTTTCCTAATAGTATTATATACATCTTCAGAAAGTCCGTGAAAATTAGCAATATTGATGATTTCTTTTAGCTCATTTTGATACTTATCTTTAGTTAAAGGAAAATTGAGTAACCGATGCACTAAAAAGTTAATAGCCGAAATTTGTGTTCATATGAACGATTAGAATCCTGTAAGATAAATCTATTATTACTTGCAGGTTTCCTATATTGTTTATTTCTAATTTATTTTTATTTCTTATTACTAACATAGGTATCGAGGAATGGAATCTTGTTTTCTTTTTTGTGGGTAAATTTGATAGAGGGAAATTTTGAGTTAAGTTGTTCTATGAAATCCGTTATTGAACATTTGCTGGTGTCAAAGATGCAAAAATGTCATGACGTATCTGATCCAAAGCCAAGGGGAATAGATCGAAGTATCCTTCAGGTCGGTTTCAAATTTACTCATAAAGAAGTTAACCATAAAGAGGGATAAGCTGTTACCCATTGCAGTTCCTTCCGTTTGTTGGTAAAAAGTGTTGTTAATTTGGTTTCATACAAAGTCTTGTCAAGGAAATTAAGTTAGCAACTTCTTCTCTATCCATTTGGTTACCTAACAGAAGCTTTTCTAAATATTCCAAAGTTAAATCAACCGGAACACTAGGAAACAATGAACTTACGTCAAACGACACTAAAATTTCTTTGGCAGTAAGCTCAATGTCTTTAATTTTTTCAATGAACGCGTAAGATTTTAATTTAGCCAAATCGGGAAACTACGAGTAGCTGGTTCAATTTGTCAGATAACCATTGGAAAGTAAGTACGTTGGGCTGTTGATGTTCGAAACAATGTGCCCTCATATTCTTTTTGGGCTTGTGTATCTTAGGTAACAGCACGTTCTGGTATACTGGTTTGGGAATCTTAAATTATCGTTAATGACCTTACATTTTAACATGGTCTTTTTGGTTTCTGTGATCATTTTAGACAAAGATTTTTTGACAATTTTAAATAAGAACTTTGTGAAAAAGTGGCGTTGACTCGATTAAAATAATCCTTTGTGTCTAAAATGACTACAGTATTACCTTTGTATTTGTGTTTTTTAGTTTTCTAGCAATGATTTTGATCTTTTCGTACAACGTGCATTTGTTTGCATTTGGTTAGGGTTTTAGTGAACTGTTTTCAGTGTTCTAGTGCCCAGATTTTGACTATTTTGATCAGAAAAGATATGTTTGAAAGTCAAGCAGTGGAGAATTATTTTGTGACAATAATGATTTTTGGTGATCATTCTTAGAGTCATGTAAAAATTTCGTCCATTGCGCTAATAATTCAAAAATTTTTCGATTACTTATAAAAGGAAGCTGCGCACTTACCGCATAGGAAATTATTTTTTTCGGTGCCTAACGCAATGTATTAAATATGCACAGTTATGGGATCGTAACTGCGTTCAATTGTGATCGGCATACAAGCCAGTTGCGATTTAAATGATACCGAGTGTATTGCTATGTTTTTATTTCCAGTTCGAGATCCAAGAAAATATTTTTTCTTATAATTCATATAAAAACAAAAAATCTGCTTTTTTAATTTAATAAAGGAATTAACTTAAAATATGTACGACCTATAAACTAAATAAATGTATTACAGAATCTTAAAATAAATAATGTATTCTATTGAAGAATTCTATTGCCTGAAATAAAAAAAACAATACTCAAACGTTTGAAGTAAAAACACAGAGCGAGAAAGGAAACAACCGTTTCTACTTAAACTACTTAAATCTTACTATCGAAAATAGGAAACTAAAAATTTAAAATAAAAGCTGGATTCTAAAAAAAAAACAAAATAAAATTTTAGTCGAACTATATGGTTCATCCAAAAGAACAAGGGCTGAAACTATTATTATCAACAATTCATAAAATAACAAAGAAAATTTGCTTCAACGCAAAACTAGAATTTCTAAGGAATGATTTATATCAATAAATTAAATCAAATGCTCAAGTTTCCCCCGTTTTTTGTTGACATTTCCTAGGCGGTTTCGTTTTTCGCGTGTGTGAACTGCAGAAATGCGCCCAAGAGTGCACTGATTCACTTTAAAGGTTCAGATGAAAGTATTGAAAAAAATAAAATTAAAATTAAAGTAGAGTAAACGTGCATACATATTCCTTAATTTGGCCATCTTCGGGTTGGTAATATTTTTTTTCCCCTATATTTCAGTAAAATGTTTTAACTAGTGACAATCTCAACAACCACATCAGTTATGCAACGTGCCCATAAATAGATTTTCGCAAGTAGAAACACTTTTATTTATAGGTTTAGAAGAAAAAGTTATTCTTTATAAAAGCATCTGCTTGTCTTGAAACTTCAATTTCGAATACCAAATTGCAATAAAGGAGCAATCTACTATAAATAGTATCAAGAATACTATTTTTATTTTGCTTGGTTTTGGGTTTTTTTTTTTTTTAATTTTTATGAAAATATTTTCAAAAACCGTGTTTTATTACACCAAAAAAGGACCAATAATTTTTTCCCATAGTAGTCAATTTTCTTACACAAGAGAAACGTTTACTTGTATCAAAGCTGTCCGCCTTAAATCAAGATAATTGCTGCTTCTATTTCCGCAATTTACAATAATTGTTTTAAATCGAAAGAAATATTTTTCTTAGCGTTTCTTTCTCTGCTTATGAAAGTATATACTTGTAACGAAATAATTGTCTTTCTTTAAGCCTTTTTGTCAACTTGATTCCAAAAACCTTGCAGAAAATGTAAAGAAAGCGATTCTTAGTATAAGTAAATGCCATTATAACTAGAGTTTTTTAAAAAAAGGTGTACCGGATGGCAGTACCGTGGGCGTAGGGGCGTGGGTAGGGGTAATTTTCAACTCGTAGTCAATCTCGACAGTACCGCGAGGGGATTTCAAAGCGACAGTACGTTGCACGCTCCCACGCCAAATAAGCACGCGGAAATGGGACTCCCCAAAGGGTGTAACGTTCCCTTCAAATGTGAATAATATCTCAGCTTTCCCTGGATTAGAATATAGAAGTCTGCATATTTATTGCACAATATGCAATAACGAATTGCTAAGTTCGCGATAGGTTTGAATGTAGAAAACATTGTAAAGTAAACGTCATGTATTGAATTTAAGAAACAGTATTCCATACTGGCAATTTTTATATGATTTTATTTTTATGTTAAGTGTGTGCAACATCCCACAACATTAGTATCTCATGAACACTTTCGCCTTTTTTAGGCTAAGTACGTTTTCCCTCATGGAAGTTGCCAACATTTAAAGCAATTACGATACAATTTGCCACGGTTAAAGTACAGTAAAGGAATGTATAAAAACGAGTTGAGAAATAAGAAAATCTGCCTATGTGTGGATGAAACAAAATGATGCTCAGAAACACAGCGTTATTCATGTTGTAGCGCTTTCTTTAAAACGTGATGGCCACCAGTTTAATTGTTGTATCCAGTAAAAGGATTCAGAAAATTAATGCAGAAACCGTTGTCAAGATAATAAAAAATTCGTTTTAGAGAATTTGTATCACAGGAACCCAAGTCACAATGCTCGTTACTGACGGAGCCGCAACAATGCGAGAGTTGGTAGGATGTTGAAAATATGCTTTCCGACTCTTCTTCACATAACATGCCTATACCGCATGTCACCTCGTAGCAAAACCCTTCGAAAGAAGTATCTGATGGGGATAAGTTAAAGCATCTACCAAAAAGTGTTCATCAAATCTCCCAAACACATCCGTGGGATTCAAACAATTGTGTCCGAAATTTCCACCACCACCTCAGCCTGTAATAACGCAATGGAGAACATGGCTCCAAGCAGTATCTTACTATCAAAATATTTTTCACAAGTGAAAAATGTCATCTTGAAGCTTGATTCAAATGATTCTGCAGCAGCTCGAGATAGTCCCGCAACTTTTTTCCAATTCGGACGTTCAACAACAAATAGATGAAATTTTCCATGAACTATTCTGAAGTGGCACAAGATATTGAGCAATTAGAAACAGTCACTTATTTGCACGAGACGCATTAAATTGCATAAACAATTTACAAGCCGCTCTAGAAAACTTGACCCAACACTATAGGAGTCGATGTTGCTCAAAAAATTTGGGGCAATTTTAACGAAAAAATCTCGATTTACAAAAGGTTCGGTCTACAACTGAAAATCAAAAATCAAAAAAATCTGACATTTGCAAATCTTACTTCACTGGATGTCGAAAAGATCATTTTGAAGTATACCCACAACGTATTCACAACACCGTCGACGGCTGAATGAATCGACAATGGAAAACGTTGCTGATGTTGCAATTCTACGCAGCTTACCAGGGCGGTTGCCAATTCCACAGTGGACATCAAGACGACAGGAAAAGGTAACAATATTATTTTTCACTAATATTGTATATTACGTACCTACTTTTATGCGGTGCGCCACTGCCGGTACCACCTTTTTTAACAAACTCTACTAATTACTTAGTAAGCTGGCTTTTTAAACTTCAGAAATATTAGAGCAGTGTTTTTCAACCTTTTTGGAGCAAACCCCCATTTTATCAATTTCGCTTCTTAATCCGCCCACTTCAATTTTTAAGTTTTTTCTTATCTTTTCATTAATATCATATCCTATTGCTCAATAGTTTAATTTTGTACAATCTTTATGATACTCTGAATGATTATTTTCAAAACATAAAGCACATTTGCGTATTATTAAAAATAAAGTGATCCTTTTTTATTGAGACAACCTATATACAGTTGTATATCACGTTTCTAGTTGCAATACCTACTATTTTTAGCACGACGTTTTGCATGCGCTCCTCATTTGCTTATTTCTATACAAGCGCCCTGCCACAGGCCGATCTCATAAATAGGAATTATCCATGTATGAAAGTACGAAGCGTGTTTCTTTATGCGGATTATGTATTATGTCACTTGATATATCGCATACGTAAGATTCCAATTTGTAAAAAATCGGTTTTTATATAATTTTTTATTTGCAAGTGAAATATGTTACGTTAATTTTGAAGTGCGGCTCTTAATTATTACGTCTTGTGTCTTGTTTATGTTATTTTTTGCTGCAAAACAACGGTAAATAAATGTATGTACACAAAGTATACTGGATATGGCATTTATACTTTGTTGCATATTTTCAAGCACTGGGTGGTCGCGTGTAGAAATCGTAGATTTTTTTTAATGGGAATCGTGTGTTTCACTGCTGATATGATAAGCGTGGCCTTTCAATACACAAACTTCAACATATGTATACACATTTGCATATAGTGGACCAATAAAGTATTGGTTCACGAACATTTTTACTAGAATAATAAAGTTATAACAATAGTGGCCCGATAACTTTTTAATAACCTGTATATTATAAATACTTTAAAATATTTTCTGATTAGTAGTTATTTACCAAAAATCAACGCAGCCAAAACTTTATTGTCCCCTCCATGTGGAACACTTGCTGTGTCCATGTTTTATTCATTTCATTTTTGCATTTCCCATTTTGACTGCATCAAAGCATGTAGTCTTTTGTAATTTTTCTAGTAATCGACGGTGTTGCGAATTAAATGCATTGTGTTATTTGCCTCCTTCTCTTGCAGTAAATACCACACATTGAGTTTCCTTTCATTGTCTGACTAATAAATGCTGTAGTTATTAATAGTAGTAGTGGCGTAAAATGCAGTTTGAAGATGAGACATGTGTGTAATGGTTGCATCTTGAATTTTACCTTTTGAATAAGAGATATAACTTTTTATTATTTTTCCGTACTTGTATCCCATCATTACGTTTCGATGTTTTATAACCGTTACTTTGTATTCGATACAGAGTACTTGTTTGTAATGCAGTTAAAATAGGTATTATAGTATAGGTACTCATCAATAGAGAAACCAAAACATGCGGACTCGCATAGGCGTCGGTATTACGGGTTAATATAAGAATACGAAAAATTCAAATAAACTTACTTGCTAATTATTCAACAAATTAGAGGCATCAGGATGTGAACTACTGTAAACTTGCATCATTGCATATGTTTCCACAGTTACTTCTTTAAACCTTGTGCGTCGACAAGAAAAAATATTCTTATACATAGAAAAAGATCTCTTTCCCCATCTAAGGAAGTTACATTCGCATGTAGAAACTGTTTTTCAAAATCACTTAAAAGTTCACTATTCTTACACTTATTATAAACGGCTTCTAAAGTATTAAAATCGGGGTTTTTTCCTTAAAACATCTGCAACTTTTGACTAGCGCCATAATCCTGGCGTCTCATTTAATGTGTGTAATTTATTTTTTTACACTCTCCACTATGTCAAATTTGATTCCTGCAATGACAATTCAGTACATTGTAGTTTCTGATGCATCTAGCAATACTGCATAATTGGTACATATTTTTGTTAAATCTTCTAAAAGTTGAGGAATTTGAAATTCTCTTTGACTTTTCTCAAATTGCTTTGGATTCATTCCGATTAAATCGCATTATAACTGATTGAATTTGTTGAAAATGGATTCAAATAGTAAGAACCCTGGCTGTTAGCCAAGTACCCCATCGCTTTTAAAATTGGTTCGGGGGTTTTGGGAAATACTTGGACAAAATTTACGAAATTCTTTTAAAACGTTTAGGAGATTTACGAAACACTGCTTTAGTATTTCCCAATCATCCTATAAACGTTTCCGTAATGTTGTCGAACAACTTCACCAACTAAATGCAAAGCATGCAGCACGCAGGTTATTGTATTAAGTTAGGAATAATAATGTTTTAAGGATCGCCCAACACTTAACATCGTTGCTGCACAAATCTGTTACAATTGTCACAACTTGATCTTGGGCAATTTTAATTTTTTCAAGCGTTCATTATCATTTTTTGAATATTTTCCGCGGTACATTGTTGAACATGTTTGTAAGCTAACAAATATCGAGATGCTGTGTTCTCACTAGATAAAACGTGAGCTATTACATTCACAATATTTTTTTCTTTTTATCGGTCGTCTCCCCCACGTAATCCATATTTTTTGGAACCAAAACACCCTTTACACACATTTTCTAGCATCTCTTTCATTCGCGGGAAATGATTCTGTAATTGTGTTTGTGAGGTAATGGGTACTTTGGAACGTATTGTCCCCCAAACGTTTTAAAAGCTGCTTTTTTTTTCTCACCCAAAGACAACGGAAGATTACAAGAGGTAAATAATTAATAATGTTGAGGAATAGTGTATAAGGTATTTCAGTTCTTGCATTTTTCATATGCTTAATACCATTGACATGCCTCTGGCAATCAGTTCTGTCCAGTGCAGCCAAACGAACATTTTCATATTAAGCAAAAAACTGCACTACTGTCATATTTTAAAGGGGAAAAGTGACACTACTTATGTACATTATTTGCAAATTTATTTCGAGCATTGTTTCCTTAGGTATGAAATATTAGTTCTATATGAACATACACTAATTTTGTACTTGGTATAATACTACAACACACAAAAAACCCAGCTAATTTTCAAAGCGACACGTAAGTACATAACCTTGACCGTTCGACTAATCTCTGCAACAGCTCAACCGGTACTAAAACGAAATTCTCTCACGCGGTTTAACATGATTTATTTCGGTCGCACTACATGTCTGCTTCTCTACCGGTTTAGTTTATTTATGAATTTTTCGATTCTTATATTAACCGTAGTACCGACGCCCATGCGAGTCCCCAAGTTTAGGTTACTCCCACTCATCATAATAGGTACAATCCCATCTCCGAAAAAACGGGAGATGTGAAGGGAAACTTTTGAGGACTAGAAAGATCTGGGGAGAAAGGGAAAAAAAAACATACAAGAAAAATATTGGGGACGCCAACGCAACAGCATGCAGAGATCGGGTCTATCGGCATATAATACGGAGTGAAAGCTAACATATGAAAAGTAACAACAATGGAAAGAAACAATTAGTAATAATGAGTATAAAACTGTCGGAATGACGGCTAAGGGTTAAATTTTGAAGCTTTACAATAAATGCTTGAATGTTAAGAATTATAAAAGGTTAAAATTAGATCAGACCAGATGGGATTTGATACTAACTGGAGGTGAGAAAACCTATTCCCAGTTTCATAACTTTTTTGTACGGCTGCTGGATACTGTGTTTCCTGAAAGAGAAATTACCCTAAAAGCAAAACCAAGACACAATTTTCCTCCCACCAGTATTGTAATCGACATGAAACAAAAACTTGATGCCATATATACAATATTCAAAGCAACTAAAAGTGAAGAAGTAGAACAAGTATACAAAAAATTAAAAAAAGAGTACAGATCAGAAATTCAAAAGGCGAAAAACACAGCAGTAACTAATATCATAGAGTACTCAAAAATAAAACTATTTGGGATATAATAAGGCTAGAAACAAATTTAGAAACTAAGACTCAATATAAAGAGAATCACGGTTTGAGGGCGGATGATTTTAACGACTTCTTCGCTTCGGTTGGTGATGGTATGTCAGCCAATTTACCAGGTCCTAGCCAGAACTCACTTCATCTCTTGGAGCAGAACTCAAAACGTATGCAGAACTCAATTTTTCTGTATCCGGCAACCACACAGGAGATCAGCGATATTATCTCTCGCCTTAAAGAAAATAGGTCACTCGAGGTTTACGGTCTATCGTCAAATATAGTCAAGCTGCTTAAAACAGACATCGCAGAAGCTCTTGCTAAATCATTCAACGAGTGTATGCTAAAAGGAATCTACCCAAACGAATTAAAACTGACAAAGATAGTACCTGTATACAAAAAAGGAGACGAAAGAGATTTATGCAACTATCGGCCTATCACGCTGGTATCTATATTCTCCAAAATATTCGAAACAGCGATTAAAAATCGTATAGTAAGTTTCTTCACAAAGAGCAACGTTTACTGCAAAGAACAGCATGGGTATCGAACAGGTAGATCCACGATAACAGCAGCCAATGAAATAATACAAACGATAACAACAGCTTTTGATGTGAAGGATGATGTTATACTGACCTGTTGCGATCTCTCAAAAGCATTCGATTGTGTCAATGTACCAATTTTACTGGCCAAACTAAATTACTGTGGTATAAGAGGGCCTGCACTCAAATTACTTGAGTCATACTTGACGGAAAGGAAACAGCTAGTGGTATGGCAAAATACAGAATCCAACATGCGTCCAGTTCGTAATGGCGTTCCTCAGGGATCTGTTTTGGGCCCAATACTTTTCCTAATATATGCGAACGATCTCCCACGCAATATACATTGTGATAAAATATGTCTATATGCTGAAGATGCAACGCTACTAACTAGAGGAGATATGCATAGAGATCTGCAAGCAAAGTGCAGATGAATGGTTCATGAGTAACGCTTTCTGTTTAAACAAAAGCAAAACTCAAACTCTATTACTATCTACTAAAACATTATCTGATAAGAAACGTATCTGCTTCCTTGGCCTACACATTTCTAATAAACTGGACTACAAAGTGCATATTGACGTCACCTCAAGAAAGTTGTCCACTGCAACATATGCTACTAGAAGGATCATGGGGGTAGCAGCATATGACGCAGCAAGAGCAGCATATTTTGCTTTATTTCACAGCAAAGCTACGTATGGTATTCTAATATGGGGACATTCACATGAGGTCGTAAAGCTATTCCTGAAACAGAAACAAGTAGTAAGAATCTTAAGCAACGTAGACTACAGAGCATCTTGCTGATCATTGTTTAAGAAAAATGGTATACTTACTCTGGCGTGTTGTTACATAATGTCGTGTGCGCTGTATGTACACACCAATAAATCAAAGTACGTAACGCACAGTATGCTTCATGAGCATAATACACGTCACAGGAATAACTACGTAATACCATATCATCGGCTAAAGACGGCGCAAGTTTCCACCAACTATTTGGCTGTGAAGTTATACAATAATCTACCCGAAATCTACAAATCTTTAAATGAAAAACAATTTAAATTGAAATTGAAAAGGTTGCTCTTTCACGGCGAATTTTACACACTCGACGAGTATTTCAACACCATACGATAAATTTTATCTTATTTTATTTATACAGTGTTTGATTTTACCTGTCTGTGTTATACATTTACATGTGCGTTTTGTCCCATTCTTTTTTATATACTTTTTATATCTACACAGATTTTTTTTATTTACGTATTTATGTATCACTATGTATACAGTGTGTCTCAGGGGACGTTGGATTGCATGGGTATCTTTGTTATTATTAGAGATAGAATTTTGTTTAAACGGACAAAGTAGTACATATTTGTGTGCTGTTTAATAATTCATTCACAATACAGTTGAATTTAAAATGGTTACGCCGCCATCTTAAAAAAAACGAAAAGTACAATTTTCAAAATATGGTCGTACCTTCTTTCTTTTTGATTGTAATGAAAAACTATTTTTACATTGTATAGGCACTTTTTTGTGTACAATCGATTGAGCTCAGTTAAATATTTTTGTTGTCAATAGATTCATTGAAAATAAATCAAACTTCATTTTTTCTTATGGCGGTTATATCCAAATTTTACATATTTGCAATTGGCTTTGTTTTTCTGAATAATTTGATGTATAACATGTTAATTTCAGGCAATCACAAATGTTAGAAATACTTTTTCTTTGGAACGGAATTTTGCAGTGCGAAGAAAATTATAGGGTGCTGTGGAATAGATTTGATTTTACGAAACAAGCGAGAATCTTGTTTTATGTCAAGTGAAATTAACTTTAGTAGTACTAAGATTTATATTGTATTTTTAGATAAAATGGCACGAGAATTTTCTACTAGAGAAAAATATGACATTTTCGTCACGTACATTCGTTGTAATAAAAATATTGCACGGGCTCAAAATGAATATCAGAACGACTTCCCCGAAAGACGGCAACCAAATTCAAAAGCATTCAGAAATCTTGATAAAAATTTAATGAATTATGGGGCCTTTTCAAAGAAGAAAATTCGAAGTGAACAAAGACAGCGAAGAAATAGTTTTGATGAAGAAATGATTCTTGCATGTGTTGAAAGGAACGGTGAGATTTCGACAAGAGAAGTTGAAATTGAAACTGGTATTTCCAGATCTACAGTTTCACGTATTTTAAAGAAGAATAAGTATCATCCTTAGAAATACAAAGTTCACCAAACGCTTTTTCCAGGCGATGCGATTAGGCGTATAAACTTTTGTCAATGGTATTTAAATAAAATTCATGAGAATTCTGAATTTTATAAAAAGATTTTGTGGTCTGATGAAACAAATTTTTCTAATATTGGTATTTTTAATTGCAAAAACAATCATTATTGGTCCCTGGAAAATCCACATACTGTTGTACAGCGAAATAACCAAGTTAGATTCGGTTTTAATGTGTGGTGCGGCATAATAGATAACCTGCTAGTTGGACCGATTATTTACAATGGCATTCTCACTGCAGACAGATATCTCCAGCTACTTATTGAAGAGGTGTAAGCGAAGCTGGAAGATATTCCCTTAGCTTTATTAAATA
Organism: Dynastes maya; assembly: GCA_029619315.2. Classification (NCBI taxonomy): domain Eukaryota; kingdom Metazoa; phylum Arthropoda; class Insecta; order Coleoptera; family Scarabaeidae; genus Dynastes; species Dynastes maya. The sequence continues at coordinate 22,984,223 of JAROYE020000010.1, read as the reverse complement.
ATATTTGGTTCCAACAAGACGGAGCACCTACGCACAACGGGCGTAATGTAATAAATTATTTAAATTTGGTACATCAGAATAGAGTGATAGCTACTAACAGTGATATATCATGGCCGCCAGCTCCCCGGATATTACTCAATGTGATTTCTTCCTATGGGGGTTTATCAAAAATAAAGTGTACCAAGTGCAAAACTATAATAGTGTTGAAGAATTGCAACATGCGGTAATAGAAGCATTTAATAATATTGATCGCAGAACTCTAAGGAAGGTTACAAGAAATGTAGCCGTTCGTTGTGAAAAATGTATACAGCAAAACGGTGGCATTTTTGAGCATCTGCTCAATTAATATTTAATAATGTTCTTTTCTTGTTTTGGTAATCAAACTTTATTTAATTGATTTTGAGTTTAGGAATAAAACAAATTATACTTCAACAACATTGTTTCTATTCCACAGCACCCTATAATTTTCTTCGCACTGCAAAATTCCGTTAAAAAAAGTATTTCTAACATTTGTGATTGCCTGAAATTAACATGTTATACATCAAGTTATTCAGAAAAACAGCGCCAATTGCAAATATGTAAAATTTGGATATAACCGCCATAAGAAAAAATGAAGTTTGATTTATTTTCAATGAATCTATTGACAACAAAAATATTTAACTTAGCTCAAGCGATTGTACACAAAAAAGTGCCTCTACAATGTAAAAACAGTTTTTCATTACAATCAAAAAGAAAGAAGTTACGACCATATTTTGAAAATTGTACTTTTCGGTTTTTTTAAGATGGCGGCGTAACCATTTTAAATTCAACTATATTGTGAATGAATTATTAAACAGCACACAAATATGTACTACCTTGTCCATTTAAACAAAATTCTATTTCTAATAATAACAAAGATACCCATGCAATCTAACGTCCCCTGAGACACACTGTATACATTTATATTGACAACGTTAATGCCTATGATAGGTCATAAATTATTATTATTAACGCTGGCCACGAGCGGTACCGCGCATCGGCGTAGAATCAGTTCGGACCGAGAGGAACGGTAGTATTACTTCGTCTGCGAAGCAGTACGGACATTTTCGCTGCCGGTCATTTGCGCAATTGTTTATCTTTCCTAGAAAAATTATGATTTCGTCAGCAAAACGACCGCGGTCGAACAAATTTCGAAAATTTATTGCAGAAATTCCAGACTTAATATATGAAGGTGCTAAAATTAAATGTGTAATCTGTAAAATCCCGTTAATGTGTTGGCCCAGACAACATTGTCTACGACACGTAAATAGTGAAAAGCATGTCTCAAAAGGAAATTGCGCACGAGACAATGAAAAATTTATATTTAATTTATGCGTTACGTTTATCGCATGTAATATACCGTTTAATTTACTAGACAAGGAACCATTTATCTGCTTTTGGAATAACTATTCGGAGTGCAAGTTACCAAGTCGAACATCGTTCCGAAGAATTGTGCCATCTGCGCGCGAACATATTGAACAAAAAATAAAATCGGAGTTGAAAGATCAAAAATTGTGGTTATGTGTCGACGAAACAACAGATCGGAAGAAACATTCTGTTCTTAATGTAATGGCACGCAAATTGGAACCTCATCAATCGGCACCTTCAATTCTATTAGTCTCCAAACGAATACAACAGTGTACTGCCGAAGTAATTTCAAAGTTAGTGTTAAATACATTGGACAAGCTTAAACCTTCAACAAACCAACTCTTGATGTTAGTGAGTGATGGTGCTGCAAACGTGCTTTCTGTAGGCCGGTCTCTTAAAAAGCATTCTGCTAATTTGTTACACATTACGTGTAAAATTCATGCTCTCGATCTTGTGGCGGATAGTATCAGAAAATGTTATCCTGAGGTAGACGCTTTAATAGCGCATACCAAAGCAGTATTTGTCAAATCACCGAAACGTATTCGCGAATTTCACAGACTGTGCCCCCGTATACCAGAGCCACCAGAACCTATTCTAACTCGTTGGGGAACATGGTTGCAGGCCGTGTTTTATTATCATAAATATTTTGACAATATTAAGAACGTGGTTTTACAATTCGATACAAAGGAAGCTGCCGCTATCCAGAAAAGCCAGTCGAAATTTCAAGATAGTTAGGTTAAAATGGATTTAAAAATCATTCACGACAATTACTTCGGGCTAGCAGATGCAATAGAAAAATTACAAAATCCTGCGGTGCCGTTAGAAGAATCTCTACAAATAGTGCAACAGCTATGCGCAATTGAAGACGCAAAAAATGTTTCTGTTCTAGAAAAATTTGAAAGTGTTTTTGAGAAAAATTCTGATTTTGGCACATTAAGATACATTTGTGAAGGTGCGTCAACAGAATCGTTAAGTTATTTGAAAGATTATTTTACTTACGCAAATATTACGTCACTAGATGTAGAACGTTCGTTCTCTGCATATAAACGCATTTTTTCCTCATGCCGTACTAGTTTTGCCGAAACAACAGTTGAAACATATCTAATGCTGCAGATATGTAACAGACATTATTCACTTTGTGATTTCACGGAGGACTCTTAAAATGGTAAGTGTTTGAGCACGTGTTATTTAATTTTTATTTAAAAGATGAGCAAAATTATTTGCGGCAGCAAACATGTCTATTAGCAGAATAACTCTAGTGGAACGCGAGGCCTGGTCGACTCTACGCTACTGCGCGGTACCGCTCGTGGCCAGCTTTAATTATTATTATTATTATTAAAAGCGAAATATTGGTGGAATTTAAAAAAGGTACAATTTTTTGAGACCTTAGTCATTATTCCGACAGTTTTAAATCACGTATTAGTTTCTAACGACCGCTATACCCCATGGTTTTAGCAGTTTGCACCTTCGTTGACTACTATGAAATACTGGTTTAATGAATTTAAGCGTGGCCGAATATAATGATAATACAAAAATATTAACTACATGATGCGATTTAACAAAAGCTATGGTTAGTATTTCATTGCATTTCGTTTGTTTTCTATAACCGCATGATACCGACGTGTCGTTGTATTAATTAGTTGTTAGCAATGTTCTAGTGATATAGCATACCACGGAGTTTTAATTACTTCCCACAATTCTTGTGTAGTTTTTGGCTTGTCTATAGAAACGGTTCTTTTAATGTCTAAGGTAAGATAATCGTGTCGTCCCAGCATAGCCGAAACAGCCGGAGCAGCCAACGGAACTCGACGCGCGCCTGTCTGACGCGATGCGTAAACATCTGCCGGGTGGCAAAGCAGTTCAAATTCATACACATGTATCATCACTAGTGCGGGGTGTGCGTGTGAATTAAATCAGGCGAGCGGAATACTAGTTATTCACGAAAATTTTGAATTAAAAATGTCCAGTGTGCGCAAGGCTAAACAACGACCCCTTGCTGATAAAGTAAAAAACCTTTTCTGCGAGTTTCCAGATTTGTTGTGCGACGGTGCTAAAATAGTTTGTAAAGTGTGCGAGAAAACTTTGATGTGCTGACAAAAGAACGACTGTAGGAAGCATGTAAATAGTGCAAAACACAGAAATAGAAAAAACGGCGCGTCAAATAGAAATGACTTTATTTTCGATTTACTTGTCATGATGATAACATATAATTTGTCACTTAATATACTGGATAAGAAATCGTTTAAGAACTTTTGGAACAAATACAACCCGGAGTTGAAGTTGCCAACTACGACAACAGCACGTAAGCAGGTTTTATTTGTACGCAAAGAGGTGGAAAATAAAATCATATCTACATTAAAAAATTAGTTGCTTTAGTTATGTAAAAAAAATTCTATTATACATGTTATAGTTCGTGTATTACATCGGTAGATGTCGAACGATCTTTCTCCAAATATAAACACATTTTTTCACCACTGCGAACACGGTTCCATGAGACAACTATTGAAACATATCTAATGCTATCAATTTTTTACGATTCTACTCCACTGGGCTATAATACTGATAATGGTGCTTCTACTTCTCATGTTCAGTAATTCCAATGCAATCCGCCAGCCTACTTGATTACGCTGTTTAAGAGGGCGAGTGTTTCACATCCTTACAGATATTATAATTCTTGATTGGTTTTTTTATTATTATTCGCTTTATTACTTATGAATATTGAAGAAACCGCACGCCTATGGCGCGACGAACGATTATCTTACTCTATTAATGTCTGTGCATAAATTTTCAATAGGGTTGAGGTCAGGAGATTGGGCAGGCCAGTCCATAGCTTCACTTCAATTTTGCACAAACCATTATCATAATCTTGCATAAAAGCCCACTTTAACGGCATATTTTAATGTGGATATAGATACATTATTTTTTCGAGCATGTTTATGTGTTTATGTCGATCAATAATAGCATCCATCTTATGTACAGGCACAACACCGCAAAATGAAAAACATCCCCAAACCATTACCTTTGTTCCACAATGTTTAATGGTTTTCGTTGTGTACTTGGGATTATATTCCGGCGGCCTTCGAACATTCAAATGGCGACCACCAGAGCCGAAAAGAACTACTTTACTCTGGTCACACTATAAGACATTTTCTCCATTTCCGGAGGGCCGACCATTCTAGGTGATTTTCTATAATTTGGAATCATTTTCTTACGTGTCGTTTCATTAGTAAGGGCGCCTTTAGTGGACTTCGGGCATTTAGTTTACAAGCCGCTACGTCTTCTGATTGTTACACAACTTACTGTTAAATTTAGACTTTGTTTTATTTGTGGAGATGACATAAACAGTCTTTTTTAGCACATTGTGAAATAAGTGTGTCCTCCTTGTTAGATGTATTTTTTCTTCTTTCGCTAAAATGCGAATATGCTACAGCAAAGCACATTTCTAGTAACTGTTGAGTGTCCAGAGTATCCCTAAGTTTTAACAGTGCATAATAATAACAATAATAATAATAATAAAGAGCTTTATTTCGAGCACATACACAACACGTAGCATGGATACTATACGTACAATGTATGATCGAAACAAGTCGAGCAACAGACAAAGTATGATATAAATTCTTAAAACTATATACTTAGAGTTCAAAATAATAATTAATAAGAAAACGATCCATCTAATAATTTAAGTAGTCTTCGATTGAATAACAACTTATATTCAGTAATAAAGATTTCACTTTAAATTTAAATAATGAAAATCTTTAAATCGTTTTGATTTCATCTGGAAGTTTATTAAACAGTTTACAACCTATAAACAATAAATTCTTTTGAAAATGAGTTGTAGTATGTGGTGCAGGAAGTAAATAAGCAACAGATCTGGATCATAGTACTATTAACTTTCCTTGCTACTTGATCCACATGCTGTATCCAAGCGAAACCAGGATCCAAAATAACTCCAAAAAATTTTGTAGTCACATCTTCATAAGTCAACTGGTTATGAAAATTTAATATCGTTGTTTTAGTGATGTTCAGGATCAAGTTGTTGCGATTGCACCATTGTTTCATCTGGTTTACGACTGCATTTATCTTATCCGGTTATTCCTCCTGGTTGTTGGATGACACAAGAATAGATGTATCATCTCTGCAAGTTTGCGGTGCCTGTTTTTATTGGGTTTTGAAGATCGTTGACAAAGAGTAAAAATACAAGGGATCCTAACGAGGATCCTTGTGACGTGCCGAGATCCACATCAAGCTGCTCAGAATATTCACCATTTGTGTTCACATACATGTTGGTCATGAAAGATTTGATCATGGTGTTAATGTTGCCATGGATAGCCAACGCAAAGAGCTTGTCACTGGCGAAGGCAGCATTAATTGTGTCAAAGGCTCTTGAAAGATCGAAAAATAATCCGCTAACATAATTTCTTTTGTCTAACTCGTTGTGTATTTGCTGAACAAAATCAAACATAGCCGTTTCCGTCGAATGATTTTCTCTAAAACCGTGTTGATTTGGATGCAAGATGTTAAATTTATTTATGAGTAACACTGAATCTCCATGCGCACAATTCAAAGTTACTTAGGTGTTCAATAAATCTGGTGATTACTGCAACTAACTTGTTTGATTATTACTCGACCTATTGCAGATTTTCACAATTTACTAGAAAATTTTAGGCTACTTACTATTTGTAACAAAAAGTTATCGGAGAACGAGGCTGGATCCACGTTATCGAATAATGGATATGATGGGATAAAGAATTCGAATTCAAGATTTAGAATAGATCCAGATCCGAGGTTCCGGGTAATGGATCCTGATCCGAAGTTTCGGATAACGGATCCGGATCCGAGGTTTTGGATAATGGATCCGGATCCGAAATTTCGGATAAAGAATCGGATTTCGAGATTCCGGATAACGGATCCGGATCAAAGGTTTCGGGCAAAGGATCTGGATCCGAGGTTTCGGATAAAACGCATCCGAATCCGAGGCTTCGGATAAGGGATCTGGATAGTAACACCAAGACCTAGACAAAAAAACGAAATAAAGAAAACAAAGACTATCCAGTTCTTGTATTTAGTTGGTTACGTTAGTGGTGTCCAATGTTATTACAAACTTAATATATATTAATGACGTGTTCATCAATTTACTACGTAGAAACAATTCGATCATGATTATCAGATAAAATTTATTAAGAATTCCAATATGAATTGAAAATGTTTTAAACTGAAAATGCTTCCAATACATCAAGCTACTCGAAACGTCTTCTGCCGCCTATTTTTGAGCTAAACAATCCGATTTACGCGATAAGATCGATATTGGACGAAGCGCCGTGCCGCGAAGAGTGCATGTAGCAGTCGCGGCCGCGTGCATAGCGATTCTAGATTCCGTGCAATTATAAAATATCTCCACGTCACGGTTACGAGTTTATAAATAATTAAATTATAACGAGCGGAGCAGCCCGAGCGCACCGCATATACCTGTACAACGTTTCTCTTTCACGGCGGCTGACTCCGCAATGTCAAGCGCAAACGTTCACCATGCCGTTGAACTCCTCCGGTTGGCATGGGTTAGCACATCGGCAAACGGCAACGGGTAACCCGAAACCAGCGACCGCAGAATATACAATGCAATCAAAAAGTTCTAAACCTAGTGCCAAAGAACTTCGAGTTTTAGTACTTTAGGATCGGGTGTGCTACAGTACTTAATTGGTAATTTTTTTCCGGTGTTATCGGTAGTAATTGCAGTCTTTGGCCGTCCCGAACGTAAATAGATAACCAAGCTGGTACGACCACAGAGTTCCCGTAAACAGCGTCCACCTTGGCGTAGACGCACTGCTTTTCAAATGCAAAAATTTAATGACGGCCCAATATTCGATTTTTTCCATTTTTACAGAAAGACTAACATCCATTGACGCAAATGACAATTATATTACCAGAATATTTTTGACGACGTCAAAAATATTCTGTCATCTTCATGTTGAGGGTTGAAACTTTTCAGACTACCATCGTCTTGGCGAACACTTTTTCCTCTAACCAATTTTCTGTAACGAAAGAAATTTGAGAGTAAAGTTATTATTTTCTAAATTTATTGTTACTTTATTTATTACTAGTAATAAAAAAAAAAAACTGCAAAAATACTTGTCCAATTCAAAACATCTGTGAGGTGGTAGTATTCCTCTATGGAATTAGTTTTCTGCTGCAAAGTTTTGCAGATAATTGATGTGATGAATTTGTAGATTTAAACATGGAAATCAATAGCATTAGCATAGAAAAAAGGTTCATATTCCCAATTTGTTAGCGAAGGTGAGGCGTTCGCATCCCGGACAATTCACAAACGTACAATCGCTGAAGTATAAGCTGACATTTGTACAAAATCTGACGATTTATTGACCAGAGTAATGCTAATTAAATCGTTTAAACCAATTATCTAAAATAATTTGCAGCATTTTAGGCTCAATTCGAAACACATTCGTCTTGTTTCTATACACGTATTGAAGTTCTTATGTAACTGATGTTTTAGAAAGCTTTCTCTTGCAAAGTTCAAAACCGACGTTATTAAAGGTTGTTCTTTTTTTGCTTAGATAGAACTTATGAAAAAGTTAACTGTCAAACGAGCTGTCATACTGCGTTCACTTTTCGACATTTATGATTAGTATACTCTGGCTAGTCATCATGAATAGACTCACGCATGAACAACGCTACCAAATTATTCAAAATTATTTTGAAAATCAAACATCGATTCGCGCGGTTTACAGACGATTTCGTGATTTTTGTGGCTCACAAATCGTCATTCTGAGCAAGCCATCCATCGAACTGTGGATAGACCACATACTCTCTACATGATGCAATAACACCAACACGTCGAAGGAATGTGCGTACTGAAGAGAATATCTTAAAACAAAAGTGTGCTAGAAGATCCCAATTTTTCCATTCGTTGTCGGTCACAGTTATTGGGACTCTGTCCGTCCACTACGCGGAAAATTTTACGCAAAGATCTTGGCCTACATATGTATGTATAAGATTCAGCAGGCACAGGAATTAGAGCCACGAGACCATCATCTGCGTCGTTCTTTCCCCGATTGAGCTCAAGAGCAGTTGGAAACTGACCCGTTGTTTTATCGCAAAATTGTGTTCGGCGATGAGGTTCATTTTTGGCTTAACGGGTTTGTGAATAAACAACATTGCCGCATATGAAGTAGGACCCATCCACAAGTGACCCTACAAACTCCATTGCAACCAGAAAAATGCACTGTTTGGTGCGGTTTATACGCCAGTGGCATTGTTGGCTCTTATTTCTTCAAAAATGACGCCAGTGCCCGCGCTACCGTCATTGGAGATCGTTACCGCATCATGATTAATGATTTTTTATTTGTATATATGGAGGACATTGATCCGGATGAGATGTGGTTTCAACAGGATGGCGGTACCTGGCATATGGCGACGGCAACCATAGAGTTATTGAAATAAAAATTTGATGATAAGTTAATTTCGAGGAATGGACCTTTCAATTGGCCTCGAAGATCTTGTAATTTGACACCTCTCGATTATTTTCTGTGGGGCTACGTGAAGTCACTGGTTTATGTCAATAAACCAGTAACAATTGACGCCTTGGAAGCCAACATTGTTTGTGTTATTCATGACATACGACCAGCAGTGCTCGAAAAAGTGACACAAAATTGTACGTCTAGAATGCGCTTGGTCAAGAATAGTCGTGCTGGGCATATGCCCGAAATCATTTTCAGATGTTAATGCCATAAATAAATTTTTCGAATCATACAAAAAATTTGATTAGAATTTGATTTTAATTTTTTTTTTATTTAATAAGTTCTATCGGGCTTAAAAACACCCATTATTATCTTATGACTGAATTGATGTCGTGACATTAAACGTTATTCCTTGTTTTGCTCAATTTTAACTTTGGGAACGTTACCATAGAGAAAGAATCACTTTTACATGTGCTACAGTTCTAGGAAAATTGAATGAACATTTGTGAAACAATAATCTTGACAACATAGAAAATTGCAGCAATAAATTAGCAAGGTATTAGAACTTCGTGATGGAACAAGCTCCTTGTTCCAAAGAATGTGAGCGAACACTACTTGGATTTTGAACCATAAAACGTTTTGAAGCTCAATGTTACCAATAGACAATGACATATTTTTCAATCACAATACATTTTCATGTACAAATCTTGTGCTTTTTTCATCTATTTGCTTTCAAAGAGGAAATTGATGAGTGCAAACAATACTTCGCATTGTATGTGTGAAAATAAAATCCCAAACAGTTTACACCATCTTCAAGTACTATCCTTTGAGTTTACAACTTTTCTCAAAGCTTTTTTAAGCGTGGTGACGGCCTTATTTTTAACCTTGTCATAATCTCAGGAGCCTTTTAGTGCGTAAAATGGTGTGTGTAAAGTGTTTCGTTACTGTCATCCCAGTATCACATCCAAAATGTGAATGGTGACTCGAGATTGGGCCGGGCTCACCAGAAAAATCTGCTAATTGACCCTTGTGGGACTCGAACGCACAGCACCTAATTCTGCTACAATCCGGAACAGGCCCTCTTACCACCGGGCCAATGAGATTTAACTCGAAAATCATGATAATAGCCATGTAATGTGTAATTTGTTTTAATTAGATTCATACAATTAAAATATATTCCTGAATAATTGATTGGTGTGACAATAATAATAATAACATATAAATAAAAGGACACTGATATTCTTATAAAATATAACAAAAGCATACTTATCTGTTCTTAGATATAACGAAATCAACAGGAAATATTTGCAAAAAATTGGGCAGAAAAAACTAATCTCTGCATGTGCATCTCTCGTAATAAGTTGTTCATAGTGGCACCATTTCTGTTAATAATATTACTTACATTTTTCGTTTCCTTGGTGTACAAATTCTGTACTAACTTGGTAATACCTAAAATGATTGCACCAAAATTTCAGGAAGACCTAGAACAATATTTGTTAGTCATTAAACCGATAATAAGTGTTAGTCATTAAACCGACAATAAGTGCATGATGAATTTGTACGAAAAACTGGCGAAAGTTGTACACAACAGATTAAATATCTGTAATACTTATTGGGATAGCAGCCAATGCTACTTCTACTATTACAACGACATCAGTTCTAGAACTTTCTGAATACATTGTATACAGATGATTGCACTAAGAAGAACGTTATAGGCTTATGTTGACGGGTCGCATGATGAAAGTACATACATCGAAGAATTGCAGAAACGACAACGGCCTGTCCATTGATGACGATACCACGGTGAAAGTAACGACCGATTCTACTACAATATCTAACAGCGAACGATGTATGTATATCGTATACGGTGGATTAGATTTTGCCTGAATCTAGTACTTGTAACCGTGAACGCGATGTTAGACATACTTCGCTGAACGTAATATGAAGACATGGCCTCGAAAAAATCATCAATAACGGTTCAGATGTGCTTATCTACACATACAAAGAAAAAGCGAAAAACGGCGAGATCTTTCAACTGTGCCACATGAGCGAATATCTCATCTAGAATGTTCTCGTTTGGAACGGAAAATATAACCTCGATTGTTGACCAGCTGTTGTTTCTTTACTCTTGCACGATCGGCGTTATAACTTAATTTCATATACTCAGCATAGAATCGATGATTGTTTATACACTGATTTTGCTGAAACCTTTGATATTATGATAATCATCTCTATTTCTTCCTAGGAGATTCGATTCCTTTCTGAATACTTCTATGGAGGTTTTTTAGAAGTTCTTTAAAGACTTTAATTTGAAACTACGTCTCTTACTATTAGGTAGAATACTTTAAAAAGTAGTCGCAAGTGCCACACAATTATTAATGAATAGTAATAATAATCGTCTATTGCCCAGAGTTGATTTGATTCGTGAAGCCAATTAAATCGTCCCAAAGTCCTTTTTTCTCACAAGATCATAAATTGAAGAGTGGAAATGCCATTTATTGCTTGTTATTCAGAGAAAATTTACGGTGCTTAGTGCCTTTGATACTTCCACTCCTCAATTTGAATAAAAATAATGTTTTCTCTACATTTTTTAGCTACTAAACTTCGTGGAGCTTCATAGCATTGTTTTTACTGTCTCTGCCACCAAAAACAATGCAGATATACCCTGGTATATTTTGTCGGTACGAGTCGTTTTTCATCCCATTCTTTGAACCAATGAAAGCATATGCACTACTTCCTTGGCTAACTTATCAGCCTTTCTATTTCTCTCAATCCCAGAGATTCATATTGCTTGAAGAGTTTTATAAAGTAATTTGTATCTCATCAATGATTGAGGTATGTAGAAAATAAAATAGCAATCACTGTTAAAAGTGTTTTGACCAAACATTAAAAACGAAATTCTCATAAATCAAGATCTTGCGAGTTATATTTAACCGACAACTGTCATTTTTGGTTACATTTGACTGATCTGTAAATCTTCTTTTTATTTGTTCAATTCTGTAGTAAGTGGCTGTAAAACCATTTTAAATTTGAAACCATGCGCCATGGGTGTGCGCCAACTATTTGGCATCTATCTATTTTTAATAAAACATACGAAATCGAAAATGTGCAAGAAATATGTGTGGAGTATCAATATCTTTGGAAAAATTACAATAATTCAATTTCCTGGACTAGCTCAATTTTTTCAGTTGAAGTCGTACATAACAACAACGAAGTATTAAATTTTTTGACATTTTGTCATTTTCTAAAACTAAACCTTATATCTTCAATATAACCAATAAAGTGTTTATTGATATTATACACCCATCTTCAAGATATTTATTTCTGTATTGGCTTGCTATTACAATCCAATGATGTTATTGCTTCAAATGGCAGAAGAATAATTCGCATGTTGGGAAGAAAAGGAATTTGGAAAGTGAATATTACCTTTCACCATTTAGCAACATGTTCTACGCCGTTGGATCCAGAGTCTTAGTTTTTCTTGGATTAAAAGATATAGCTCTAGCCTTTGAAAAATATTGCCTTCTTCAAATTTCTTCTTCCATTCATTGCGTATTTCCGGAGAGATATTCAAAGACATTGCTTCCACCTAATTTTCTTAGTATATATTTATATTTCCTTTTTAGTTTATTTTGTAATTTGGATTTGGTTTTCCTTGGTGGTCATGAATAACTAGCATTGGGAAATAATTTTTGCTTACGTTTTACAGAATGATTATATCATCATGCTAACAATAAAGAATTTCGCGAAGTATTGATAACAACCAACGGCCAATTTCGATAACAAAAAAACCACTCTTGCAATAAATCTACGAATAAATTTAGCAAATATAAAGCGGCAAAAATGGTTCACTTGTTTAGCACTATTATCTCGTTCGTGTTCTATAAATGCGTCGAATTTGATTAACTAACGCTAATTCGTATTTATTTTCTTTTCACAACAATGTGCTGTAAGCTCTCTATTCAATATAAAAATAATAAATATTTACTTCAATATGTATTTTTCAAATAGCAATAATAGAATTAACACATTTTCTATCAAAATCGCCAAATTTAATTCAAAGAAAACTGTTATTTATGTACGAAGATGGCATGAGAAGTGCCCGTGTTTGGAGACTGATGGAGCTTTGTGTCAAAATCTGCATTACCGACTGTGAGTACTATTCTTTAGTCGATACCTGTCAACATTTCGGAGAAATTCATTGAATATTGTTGTTTTGAAAGTGAACAAATTGATGTATTTGTGGAATCATGGAAAAAGAACAATGCCGATCAGTGATTCGATCTTTTCTTGGATGGAAAGCGTGTGCAGAAATCAAAGAGAAGTTGGATGCAGTTTATAAGGACCATGTACCTTCGATGACTACCATCAAATACTCGTTTAATGAATTTAAGCCTGGCCGAACATCCGTCATTAATTAGGAGCGGTCAGGTCGTCCCATTGAGGTGACTACGGACGATATGGTCAATAAAGTTCATGACATCGTGTTAGCAGACCGCCGAGTCAAGACTAGAGGGATTGCTAATATGGTAAACATCTCAATTGAACGTATACAAAACATCCTTGATTATTTGGAGAAATGAAGAACAATCACGGCACAGTATTATGTTGATTTATTGGACCGATTCGACGCTAAACTAAAGAGAAAAAGGCCCCACCTAATGAAGAAGAAAATTCTTTCCCATCATGGTAACGTTCCAGCAAAATTAATTCAGTTACGGTACGAATTCATTCACCACATTCTTCTTTTTGACTTCTTTCTTTTTTCAAACTTGAAAAAATGGCTTGGAGGAAAGCGGTTCACGTCAAATGAAGAGGTCATTGCCGAAGCAGAGACCTATTTTGCAGAGTTCGACATATCTTATTATTTGGATGGCTTGAAAAAGTTGGAACACAGCTGGACTAACAATAAATGTATAGAGCTACAAGGAGATTATGTCGAGAAATAAATTTACTAAATGCGTTGTTTTCCTTAAGACAGGAATTTATCATACCACCCTTGTAGTATTAGCAGTAACATTTACAAAAGCAACACAGTTAATAGTAAGAAATTTCAGAAGCTATAACTGTTAGCTACTGGTTGAAGGGAGCCTTTTAGAAGGGTTAACGTTTCTTACAGATTTACCTAATGGTCCTAATCAAAATGTTATTCAGTTCTTTCTTTAATGTATCGGTCGAAGAACTTTCTGGAACCTTCGAGAACCTTCTAGAAACTTCCATCCCCGCTACTGTCACTTGGTCAAACGGGTATATAAGCGGCGCTGTTAACCGCTGAGAGCCCAGTCTGTTTTCAGAGGTCAAAGTGTTAACATCTAAAAATTAAAGCAAATAACCCAAACCAAAGTGAATAGTGAAAAGTTCGAGATTGCACATTGTATTGGCTTGTAAAATCAATTAATTTGAAATATCAAAAATGGATAAATGTTCTAAATTGAATACCTTTTGTTACATGTATGGAAAATTTGTAATTAAGACCACTCGGCGTAAAATAAGTGCCGAAACCGCTGATTTGTATCAACAATATTTCTCACAAAATATTTTTACTGATGTGTATTGGACGCCGCCGTCTATTGTTTGTACAACATGCGTTTGGAATTTGAATAAATGGACAAAAATCGGACCCGCTATGCCATTTGGTGTTCTGATGATTTGGATGGATTCAAGAGAACATGATTCAGTTGAATGTTACGCGTGCGTGAATTATTCTGACGGTATGAACAGAAGAAAAAGTAGTTCTTTGAAATACATTCCAACAACATATATTCAAAATTCCTGTTCCAACAAGACCAATTTCAACAGAACAATCTGAGCCACCAGCATTAGAAACCATGAAAGCCGAAGAAACAAGCGTATCAATGTATGAATCATCAAATGTCACTGCGCCGTGCAAGCTTATTGAATTGACGCAATTTCGTTTGAGCAATATTATAAGAAGCCTGAAACTATCACAGCGACAATCCATTCTTGGCACGATCATTGGTACAGCGGCAAAAAGCTACATGCTCTTTTGGGTGACATCAGTTGGAATTTACAAGAAGAAGATGATGATACAGAAGAATCAGTGCAATCAGAGAATGAAAAATGAAGAAAAATGCTTTTTTTGCAAAAAAAATGATGAAAAATCGACTGAATCGATTCAATTTTTTCAAATAGTTTCTATTCGATGCGTATTCGTCAATACGTCTATTCGATCGATTTCCATCGGTTTAAATTCAATAAATGGTCAAAAAATGATAAAAATTACGTTTTTGTTGGGGTCTTTGGGCCTAACATTTTTAAATTGAAATAGCCCGAAAACGCGAGCTAACTTTTAAAAACGGTTAGCACCATTGGATTCAGCATACTCGAATTAGGTTCACCCCCCTGGTGCCTAGCTTGTTGCAAAAAAAGTCTCCAATTCGAACACAGTGTTATTATTAGAGCCCGGTAACAGGGAGCCGTGCCATAGCTGTACCTGCCTAGTATACAAAAACAATAGAAAAAAAATAATAGAACTAATACATTACATTATTAGTATTAACATCATATGGATAAGAGTGGCAAAAACTTGACACCATTAGATGTGTTTTCACAATTGTCTCGGTGAGCGATGTTCGCCGTGGTGAGAAAATGAGTTTATATTTTGAAAAAGAGCGTTCAACATCTACCGATATTATACATGGATGATTAACATACTTTTTGTACTTAGTCAGTGGATTATTCGATACACCGTCACAAATTTGTTTTAGTGTGCTAAAATCGGGATCTTTCTGTAGCACACTCGAACTTTTCTAAAACGCGATTATATTTTGCGTCTTGTATAGTCAGTAGCTCTGCATGTACTCCGTCCATAATTTGCAAAGACTCCAATAATGATAGCGATCTATTTTGTAATTGGTCTATTGCGTCAGCTAATCCTTTATAGTAGCTACGAATATTTTTTAAATTTGTTTCAACGGAAATATCTTGAAATTTCGACTGGTTCTCCTTAATAGCTGCAGATTCGGCAGGATTGAATTGCGCAACCACAGCTTTTACTATTTTGAAATGTTCAGCATAATAAAAAGCTGCCTGCAACCATGTTCCCCAACGTGTAAGAATTGGCTCCGGTGGTTGACGAATACCAGGACACTCTGTGTGAAATGATCGTAGGCGTTTGGGAGATTTCAAAAATACTTTTTTTGTGCTTGCTATTAATGCATCTACCTCGGGAGAGCATTGTCGAATAGTTTCTGCCACAAGATGTAAAGCATGCACTTTACACGTAACATGTAAACACTTGCAACCATGTTCGAGAAGAGAACGGCCTACCGAACGCATTATCGCTGCGCCATCGCTCATAAACATCAATACTTTATCTTTTGACATTTGAAATTTTTCCAACGTACTAAGTACAATCTTCGTAATTGCTGCAGCAGTACACTCTTGCAGTCTTCGGCTAGCTAGTAACAGTGGTAATGTAGGTTTACTAGGGTCTAGTATGCGTACCATAATATTTACAATTGATTTTTTTTTACAGTCTGTTGTCTCGTCAACACATAACCAAAGAAACTGTTTCTTCAGTATGCGTATCATTTTCTTTCCCACGTCATTGCGTACTAATGCAACATGCTTACGTGCCGTTTTCTCTGTTGGCAACCGCAACTCGGAATTGTATTTGTCCCAAAAGACCTTAAACGGTTGTTTATCGAGTGAGCCCAGTGGCAAATTACAGTTTATCAACATAAGAATTACATAAAAAAATGCACTTCTCGGTGGCATGCCCAATTTTCGTTTTCTATGCTGTGCGTAATTTACGTGTCTTCCACTTCTTATTTGACATCAAATGTATTTTGCACACTTTACAAACTATCGTACTCCCGTTGTAAAACAAATCGGGAAAGTCAGAAATAAACTTATTTACTATGTCTTGAAAGGGTCGTTTTTTAGCCTTCGACATGTTCACCAAAAACTACAATTAATAACTACCTACGTCTGTATCAATAAAATCAAAACGCACTACACTAAATAATAACTACAATTAATAACTACGTCTATATAAATAAAATCAGCACGCCTTATCCGCTATCCAATGCTAAACTGAACTGAGTGATGATGATTTGTCGTGTCGCATCATAATCGATCAGCCCTCCCCGCCCACCTAAACACAGTCACACCGCCGCTGCGATTGCTCTCCAGTTACCGGGCTCTAGTTATTATTCAAGTCTCAAATATAATTAGGAATCACATGAACAATAAAATACTCATAATAATTTACAATTCTTTGGTGTCAGTGTTTGCTGCTCTATTTTAGTATACTGGCAACATCTTGTTTTTTTGGAGGTCGTATTGTTTTCAAATAGTAACAGTGAAAATTTTAATTCAAAACTTTGAATGTATTAAATAGAGAAATTCATTTCAAAATAAATGATGAAACCTGACCATAAAAAGAAAGTAAACAGAATATAAGGTAATTAGATACTTATTCTTATTAGAAGGCTATTCAAAAGCGTAAACAATATTTTCACTGTAAGCATAATAATTTGACAGTGGTAGTCTAAAATAATTATACATTTATTATTATTTATATGAATGCATATCTTCCAGTTGTATTTTTCGAAGAACATGATCAAGCCTGTTAAAAATTTTGCAGCAGCAGCTGTGATTGTAAATT
Source organism: Dynastes maya (assembly GCA_029619315.2). NCBI lineage: Eukaryota > Metazoa > Arthropoda > Insecta > Coleoptera > Scarabaeidae > Dynastes > Dynastes maya. Next base: position 22,966,733 of record JAROYE020000010.1, on the reverse strand, counting down.
TTATTTCTTGCAACGTTTATATTAGCCACATTTTCAATTTATAATGAAAATCGGTTTTATATTCAGACCGTGGTGAAGAGAATCGTCTAACAGTCGGTGTACTGTTGTATTCGCCGAGACTATTGTTCTTAACCGTTTAATTTAACGCACCAATAATTAAAATTAATTGCGTGCTACTAGAATGTTTCACGAAGAAAGTTTCAAGAAAAAGTCTCACGTTCTAAAAAGCTTGAATAATGGAAAAAAGGTTCTTAGCATGTTCGACTAAAACTTGTGTATTTTATACATTCATATACTGAGCGTTCGCTTTTTCAAAAGCATTGAGATCGTGATCATTTTATGTTGGTTTATTGTATAAGATAAGAATTCACTCATAAGTTATTAACCTCTTTCTTTAAAAGGAATTTTTGGGGTATTAAAGATTGTAACTGTGTTTAAAAATGCAATTAGCCAGACTTTTAACGAGTGTTGTACGTTTATCTGCTCTTTTTAGTGAATTGTGGTAGGTGAGGCCCATCTTATACTCTTTTAGTTCTGTTGTTAAAACGCTAAAAAGAGAATGTTTCATTAAAAAAAGACGTCTTGGTAACCATAATTAAGAACAACTAGAGAAGTACGATTAAATTACATGAAGCAGAGATCTACCAATGATTTATTATTAGAGTAACTAAAACTTGCAGACTCGCATAGGCGTCGGTATTACGGGTTATATAAGAATACGAAAAATTCATAAATAAACTTACTTGCTAATTATTCAACAAATTAGAGGCATCAGGATGTGAACTACTGTAAACTTGCATCATTGCATATGTTTCCACAGTTACTTCTTTAAACCTTGTGCGTCGACAAGAAAAAATATTCTTATACATAGAAAACGATCTCTCCACATCTAAGGAAGCTACATTTGCATGTAGAAACTGTTTTTCAAAATCACTTAAAAGTTCACTATTCTTACACTTATTATAAACGGTCTCTAAAGTATTAAAATCGGGATTTTTCCTTAAAACATCTGCCAACTTTTGACTAGCGCATAATCCTGGCGTATCATTTAATGTGTGTAATTTATTTTTGACACTCTCCACTATGTCTAATGATTCCTGCAATGACAATTCAGTACATTGTAGTTTTCTGATGGCATCTAGTAATACTGTATAATTGGTACATGTTGTTGTTAAATCTTCTAAAAGTTGAGGAATTTGAAATTCTCTTTGACTTTCTCTAATTGCTTTGGATTCATTCCGATTAAATCGCATTATAACTGATTGAATTTGTTGAAAATGGATCAAATAGTAAGAAGCCGCTGTTAGCCAAGTACCCCATCGCGTTAAAATTGGTTCAGGAGGTTCTGGAATACCTGGACAAAATTTACGAAATTCTTTTAAACGTTTAGGAGATTTACGAAACACTGCTTTAGTACTTCCAATCATCCGATCAACGTTTCCGTAATGTTGTCGAACAACTTCACCAACTAAATGCAAAGCATGCAGCACGCAGGTTATATGTATTAAGTTAGGAAATATATGTTTTAAGGATCGCCCAACACTTAACATCGTTGCTGTACTATCTGCCACAATCATCACAACTTGATCTTGGGCAATTTTAAATTTTTTCAAAGCGTTCATTATCACTTTTTGAATATTTTCCGTGGTACATTGTTGAACACGTTTGCAAGCTAACAAATATCGAGATGCTGTGTTCTCGCTAGATAAAACGCGAGCTATTACATTCACAATACTGTTTTTCTTTATATCGGTCGTCTCATCCACGGTAATCCATATTTTTTTGGAACACAAATCATGTTTACACACATTTTCTAGCATCTCTTTCATTTGCGGCAAATGATTCTGTAATTGTGTTTGTGAGGGTAATGGGTACTTTGGAACGTATTGTCGCCAAAACGTTTTAAAAGCTGCTTTTCTCACCAACGACAACGGAAGATTACAAGAGGTAAACATAATTAATAAATGTATGAGGAATAGTGTATAACGTATTTCAGTTTTTGCATTTCTCATATGCTTAATACCATTGACATGCCTCTGGCAATTAGTTCTGTCCAATGCAGCCAAACGAACATTGCATATTAAGCAAAAAACTGCACTACCGTCATATTTTAAATGGGGAAAAAGTGACACATACTTATGTACATTAGTAGCAAATCTATTACGAGGCATTGTTTTCTTAGGTATGTAAATATTAGTTCTATATGAAACGATACACTAATTATGTACTTGGTATAATACTACAACACACAAAAAACCAGCTATATTTTCAAAAGCGACACGTAAGTACATAACCTTGACCGTTCGACTAATCTCTGCAACAGCTCAACCGGTACTAAAACGAAATCTCTCTCAGCGCGGTTTAACATAATTTATATTCAAGGTCGACACTACATGCCTGCTTCTCTACCGGTTTAGTTTATTTATGAATTTTTCGTATTCTTATATTAACCCGTAATACCGACGCCTATGCGAGTCCGCAAGTTTAGGTTACTTTATTTATTATGCTTTCAGGTACCAATTCTGCAGGTTTACCCTGCTTTTTAAAACCTTATTAAGCATGTTACGTTGGCCATGGGTGAAATATCCCGTAATTTTATAGTAAAAAGCAACTTTGCTAAGCTATATGGAATGAGGTCATATTTGTGTACACGCAGAGAACCGTTTACTTGTATTAAAGCTGTCCGCCTTAATTCAAGACAATTACTGTTTCAATTCTCTGCAATACAATAACTGTTTTAAATCAAAAGAGATATTTTTTAGCGTTTCTTTTTCCGCTTAAGAGAAGTATATATTTGTAATAAAAAATTGCATTTCTTTGTTTAAGACATTTGTTAACTTGATTCGAGAAAATCTTGCAGAAATTTTGAAGAAAGCGATTATTAGTATAAGTAAATGGCCATTATAACACAAAACAATATTTTCTTAAGGATAGTGGATAGTTTTTTTTAATTCTAGGAAGCGTTTAGGTGTTGTTCATAAATCAATAGTTTTATTTGCTTAAAATAAAGCATTTTTTACTACTTAGAATTCTTTAAATGCATATTATTCATAATACACATTATTAATTGCGCTTGTTTAAAACAGTACGACATATCCCTACATAATACAATAAATTATTCACATTGCTTGTGATTTTAAAAAGGCTAAAGTGGAGGTTATCAACAGAATAATATTCAAACAAAAGTGAGCTTAATGTAGAAGTTCACATGAAAAAAGTGCCTAGAAACAATAACCAAGATAATGCTAATAGGTAGCTCCTGGTATTGGTGGAATCATTACCGGCAAAACAATATGAGAAAAGAAAAGCTTCTTGCTCCTAGCCACATTGCTCTTACATCTCTGAGTTTATGCCACGAATTTTCAATCTTTAGGAATTTTCATTCCTACCTTTAACCTTTCTACTACCAAGGTATACAACAACTTACCTGTACCAAGGGGAGTTATAAACTTACCCCTCATTTTTTTATATACAAAACTGTAAGTTAATGCGATATATGTTTTAAATGAAATATAATATGCAGATAGAAGTCCAAGAAAATTTGTGTTTTCTAATGAACATAAATAAAATAATAACAATCTTTGTTTATAACTTTTTATTACTATAAGTAAAGACCTAAATTCTGTATACATTGCTAGACAAATAAGAATAAGTTGAATATATAATAACGTCTATATGGCGAAATCACTATATTTAACTATAATACTTTCTTTCCGGTGGCTTATACGACCTGGTTTCTGGCATGATATGCACATAAATCTAGTTTTCCGATCATGATTTCTTGTGTTCTTTCTACTATTTTCATAACATCTATTATGTGCTGATGCAATCCTAATGGGTTTTGTGTCCTTCTTTGTACATGGTAGACTAATTTCCAAAGTAAAGTTTTGTAGAAATATGCGGCGTTTTCTAGGATTATTCTTTTCTCAATCAGGGTTCTTCGTTCTGCAAACTGTGTAGGAATTGAGAGCGGTAAGATTTAGCAATTCCATTCGTACGCAAGAATATTCTCTTGCCATCATATATCCGGTATCCACTCCACCCCTAGTTTCATTATAATGAATTATTATTTCCGGTTTGTTGTCCATATTTTAAATTATATTTTTGTCGTGAAATTCAGTGGAAAGCAATTTTTTTTTATTCAGTAAAAAAGTAACCAATGGTGGCGATATAAAGAAATTATCAGTTGTTACCGAACTGCCTTTATGAAAGTACGGTTTTACGAAATCGGTGACGATACGAATCCCTGATTTTCTTTTCTTTGGTTTATTTATCACACCAGCATATATTTGTAAATTACAAATATATCTGCATCTGCACATATCCATATTTTTATTTCATACCGCCCAGGTTTCGATTTCATTAAAAACTTTTTGAATTGACATTCAATTCAATGTTTTCTAAATGTTGCAAGTTGTTCGTCTACAGTAAGCTGGGGGTAAATAGATCAACTACCATTCTAATTGCCTCTAGTTTGTCATTGGACTTATCTATTCTAATTTCCTAGTGTCTGGGTCATCAAATCTGATGTAAGCACAGAGCTGCTGGAATCTAGTTCTGGCCGAATTCCACAATTCTGATACATTTATTTGATTTCCGGAAATTTTTGCTGTAATAAAAGCCCTTAGTTCTACAGAGTCTGTATTTATTACCCCTGTTGGTAGTAGAAGGGTTAATATGAATATTTTCTTAACGTAAAGCTAAATGATTTACTACAAATAAAATTTCAAGAACATTATTTTCTTATATTATACATTTTTGTAGTCTTGAAGTGAAAATATTTTCTTGAATAGAGACTGATTTCTGCAAAAAAATCTATTTTCTTCGTGCAAGAAACCATTTCTCTGCGCGTACAAACTCGACGTTTTGTTTGCTTTACCGTCGCCTATAGCAACTAGCGCTGCTTCTAGCATCCTATGGCCTGTCTACAATTGACGAAGAGTGTTTTTTTTGCGCAAAAAGTAAGCGCTTCAATTGGCTCTGAAACCACACAAACAATATAATAGCGGAAGTCGTCGTCGACTATTTTTAGTGTTTACTACAACGTGTTCTTTTCGGAATTAATTGTATTATCAGCTTGACATTAATTTTTGATATTGTAATCGAAAAAAAATCCTTACTGTTTGATAGGGATAAGTCAGTATAAAACGGAAGACAGACCAATATTTTATTTGGACAAGACACCCAAAAGAGAAAGTGTCGACCGATACAAGTGCCGCCACTTCTCAACAAGCTTTTGTTGAAGGTTTGTTAACCAGCTTAAAAAATCCGACGGACAAAGGAAGAAGGCTTATCGCACTTCATATCGATCCTGATATACGTTTCCTCGAAGGTGGTTTGTTACTGTTCCAGGGTAAAAAAACCGCTGATAATCATGAGGAGACGAATGGTGGTCTCTTTGAGGAATGGTTTCAGAACATATTATAGTTATTCCACAACTCTGTAACTGTGACGGGCAATGCCTCAACATGTTTCCACTTTTGTGAGTAATAATTGCTATGTTATATATATAGACACTATTAATATTACCATCACATGGTTTTCACAATAAAGTTTCATAATCTGCCACCTGTTTCTTGATTGTTAAAATATGTATATTCTCAACTGATTCATGACAACAAATGAAGAAAATAAGAAATACAATCTTAAGTAAGTACTACTAATAATAGCAAGGGCTGTGGGGTAGTATGGCAAACACAATATTCACGGCACACGCCGCACCACACAAATTATTAAACTCGGGAGGGCCTTTTCGAAGACACATGGGTCATCATCATCAAGCCAAGTACCAATCGGTACTTGGCATGATGAGTTAATTAATAATTTGTGTGGTGCGGAGTGTGCCGTGGATTTTGTGTTTGTTAGGTAAGTACTACTGATAACAGTATAGCATTTTATTAAGAACAATTTTCAATCATCGGATGAATTGTTGAAATAATATCTTTTAGTTTATGAATAATCTGGGCAAACAACGGTAACAGTCAGTGTAGTAGATATGTGGTGCGGAGTCGGTGATTATTTATTTCACGCGTTCACAGCGTCAGTACTAAATCGATGCTGTATGCAAGTAGTTCTGTGTATATGTAGGTTGTCGGAACTTATTTCGTAATTGTACGCTTATGTTTGCTTTTAAAATGTCGCAGTTAGGTACGTCGCGAAAACGACGAATGGCAGACACAGTTAAAAACTTTATAGTGGACATGGCGGACTTAATTTTTGATGGCGCTAAAATTCAATGTCTAGTTTGTAAAATCCCTTTAATGTGTTGGTTCAGAAGCCATTGTCAACGTCACATCGAAAGCAAACAGCATTCTTTTGCAAAAAGTGGCATACGAGACCAAGAAAATTTTACATTTGATTTATGTGTTACTGTTATTTTATGTAATCTATCGTTTCGTTTACTAGACAAAGAAGCATTTGTCTCCTTCTGGAATAAATATGCGGACTGTAAATTACCTAGTTGGACATCGACACGAAATGTAGTGCTATTTGCTCGTGAACATATAGAAAAATGAATGAAAACGGAATTGAAAGATAAAAAACTGTGGTTGTGTGTAGATGAAACAACAGATCGTCAAAAACATTCTGTGGTTAATATAATGGTACGTACAAGGGAACCACATCGACCGTCATCCTCCTTCTTACTTGCTTCCAAGAGAGTTATAAATTGTACTGCCGATGAGATTTTAAAGGTGGTGGTGAACTCATTGAACAAATTTGAAGTTTCTAAACTTTTAATGTTTATGAGTGATGGTGCCGCAAACATGTGTTCTTTGGGTCGCTCTCTTAAAGAACACAGTGGTAACTTCTTACATGTAACGTGAAAAATTCATACTCTAAATTTTGCGGCACAAACGATTCCTACATGTTTTCCACTAGTAAATGCATTGATTGCTAGTACAAAGGCAGTGTTTCTAAAGTCCCCGAAACGTACCCGACTTTCTCACAAACTGTGTCCTGATTTACCCGAACCACCACAGCCGATTGTTACACATTGGGGAACATGGTTGCAGGCTGCGTTTTACTATAGCAAATATTTTGATCAAGTAAAGAAGTTAGTTTTAAAATTCAATCCGACAGAAGCTGCAGCAATTAAGAAAAGCCAGGAAATATTTCAAGATAGTCAGGTTAAAAGAGATTTACAAACTATTCACAAAAATTACTTCGGACTAGCGGAGGGAATAGAAAAATTACAGAATGTTTCAATGTCGCTAGTGGATTCTGTTCAAATTGTGAATGATGTTCACGCACAATTATGCGCTGTAGAAGGCGAAACAAATTGGTGTGCAATACGAGAATTTGAAAGTGTTTTAGAGAAAGACTCCGATTTGCTTATATTAAGACAAATTTGTGAAGGTGCGTGTGAAGATGCGTGTGTTTTATGTGTATACTTTTATGCGCTCGCCACGCCTCTGGCTGTTACCGCATATTTGCCCAGGTTAGCACTGATTTATGTTTTTATTTGATTTTAGTGTGTTTTTGTTCTTATATTAGTTTACTTATTTACTTGCTAATTTTACTTTTTATCCATTTTAATTATACAAACATCCGTTTTGTTTGTCCATTCTTTTACTAATTTGTTTTACATAATCTACTTTTTGACATTTTTCCATTAGGATCATGTATGTGAGCTTTTGGAATAAATTATATTATTATTATTATTAACGTAGCGCTAATAACATTGCGTATTTATTTTGCAAAATATTTCGCACAAGCAACACACCGGAGCCACTTATTTCTATTGTGTCAAATTGAATTCAAAGTCAAGGTTAGCAACAATGGACGCAACCCGTATAGTTACCTCCACAATTAAGCTATTATCGTTAAAAACAATAGACGGGACGCCACGATAATTGACATCTTTCGAATGAATAGCGAGTTAAGTAATGTAAATATTTGTCGTGGCTAATAATAGGCACGTACTTACCCATTAAACTATTATGCGCAAACAGATCAAAGTGTAGAATAGTAAATAGAATTGTTTTGCTTTGTCATCAAATTTTGTATAATCATCATGTGGCCCGTTGTTTGTTTTTCAGCAAATAAAGTTAAGCATGTTGTAATAACCGTTCATACAAAAACATTCATATTGCATAATTTTTCGAAACGGCCTTGCTCTTTTCTCTAGATAATTGTATTGCAAATTTGTTTACCTCTTTGCGTGAGCGCTGATTCAATATCTTTACTAATAATATTATGATCAGTTGATCTACTATATTTACGTAATTATAGTTTGCTGGAAATATCTTTAAAATATTACAGGTAAAAGGAGTCTGAATACCTACTTTACCAATTATTTCATGATGTTAATAGAGTAACCTAAACTTGCGGACTCGCATAGGCGTCGGTATTACGGGTTAATATAAGAATGCGAAAAATTCATAAATAAACTAAACCGGTAGAGAAGCAGGCATGTAGTGTCGACCTTGAATATAAATTATGTTAAACCGCGCTGAGAGAGATTTCGTTTTAGTACCGGTTGAACTGTTGCAGAGATTAGTCGAACGGTCAAGGTTATGTACTTACGTCACGCTTTTGAAAATATAGCTGGTGTTTTTTGTGTGTTGTAGTATTATACCAAGTACATAATTAGTGTATCATTTCATGTAGAACTAATATTTACATACCTAAGAAAACAATGCCTCGTAATAGATTTGCTACTAATGTACATAAGTATGTGTCACTTTTTCCCCATTTAAAATATAACGGTAGCGCAGTTTTTTGCTTAATATGCAATGTTCGTTTGGCTGCATTGGATTGAACTGATTGCCAGAGGCATGTCAATGGTATTAAGCATATGAGAAATGCAAAAACTGAAATACCTTATACACTATTCCTCATACATTTATTAATTATGTTTACCTCTTGTAATCTTCCGTTGTCGTTGGTGAGAAAAGCAGCTTTTAAAACGTTTTGGCGACAATACGTTCCAAAGTACCCATTACCCTCACAAACACAATTACAGAATCATTTGCCGCGAATGAAAGAGATGCTAGAAAATGTGTGTAAACGTGATTTGTGTTCCAAAAAAATATGGATTACCGTGGATGAGACGACCGATATAAAGAAAAACAGTATTGTGAATGTAATAGCTCGCGTTTTATCTAGCGAGAACACAGCATCTCGATATTTGTTAGTTTGCAAACGTGTTCAACAATGTACCGCGGAAAATATTCAAAAAGTGATAATGAACGCTTTGAAAAAATTTAAAATTGCCCAAGATCAAGTTGTGATGATTGTGACAGATAGTGCAGCAACGATGTTAAGTGTTGGGCGATCCTTAAAACATATATTTCCTAACGTAATACATATAACCTGCGTGCTGCATGCTTTGCATTTAGTTGGTGAAGTTGTTCGACAACATTACGGAAACGTTGATCGGATGATTGGAAGTACTAAAGCAGTGTTTCGTAAATCTCCTAAACGTTTAAAAGAACTTCGTAAATTTTGTCCAGGTATTCCAGAACCTCCTGAACCAATTTTAACACGATGGGGTACTTGGCTAACAGCAGCTTCTTACTATTTGATCCATTTTCAACAAATTCAATCAGTTATAATGCGATTTAATCGGAATGAATCCAAAGCAATTAGAGAAAGTAAAAGAGAATTTCAAATTCCTCAACTTTTAGAAGATTTAACAACAATATGTACCAATTATACAGTATTACTAGATGCCATCAGAAAACTACAATGTACTGAATTGTCATTGCAGGAATCATTAGACATAGTGGAGAGTGTAAAAAATAAATTACACACATTAAATGATACGCCAGGATTATGCGCTAGTCAAAAGTTGGCAGATGTTTTAAGGAAAAATCCCGATTTGAATACTTTAGAGGCCGTTTATAATAAGTGTAAGAATAGTGAACTTTTAAGTGATTTTGAAAAACAGTTTCTAGATGCAAATGTAACTTCCTTAGATGTGGAGAGATCGTTTTCTATGTATAAGAATATTTTTTCTTGTCGACGCACGAGGTTTAAAGAAGTAACTGTGGAAACATATGCAATGATGCAAGTTTACAGTAGTTCATATCCTGATGCCTCTAATTTGTTGAATAATTAGCAAGTAAGTTTATTTATGAATTTTTCGTATTAACCCTTAATACCGACGCCTATGCGAGTCTGCAAGTTTTGGTTACTCTAATGATGTATAATATTTATTCCTGTTTGCTGGTTGCTAAACCTAAATCCGTTTGTTTCTATTCCATTACATTGCTTTAACTACAGGTTTACATTGCAGGTAGAATTTTACAATATGGATCAAAGATATTGTGGAGGAACATTTGGAAAAGCCGGGCAATATAATTTAAATATCTTGGCTAATGGAGAGTATTTTCATTAATTCTAAAATTGAAAATAGTTTTTTAATGATATCTTTGATAATATCACTAGTGAAGTGAAAAGGATTGCTTGACTTATTTTTGGCGATCTAGGGAACGAGTACACAGAGAAGAAAAGCGTTCTTGACTCACAAATATGCATTCAGTTAACCAAATGGCGGCAAAGATATATTTTTTCATTTAAAGAAATGATTTTTTTGACATCTAAAAAATCTAAACATACTAAAAAAATCTATTTTTTTTTGAATTAATCATGAAATTTTTATATGTTTTAAAATATACGAGGATGTAAACTTTTCTGACAGGTAATTATAAAAATGTTATGCAAATAAAATTAATTCAATAAAAATTCAATAAAAAATAGATTTTTTAGTATGTTTACATTTTGGGAACGTTCGCCATCAAAAGGTTAGATAAATAAGTATTTGCTTAACAAAATATTTCTGTCGTTTAAAGTATGCTGTTACTTTGACAAATACATATATTATTCTGTTGGTATTATAACTCCACTGAAATGGTTAGTATGATAGATGCTTCCTTCTTTATAGAGAAGAAAGCATCCATTTATGGGCGCATAGGATAACAATGTGTTAAAAATACACAATCTTTTGTAAAACTGCATTTTCTAGTGATGTGGTCCTTCTATTTTTGTAAATAAACCCCAGCTTTCTAAAATACCACTAACTTCCTCCATTACGTTAATGTGATATCAAGGCCTTCCTAAAGATAAAATTAAATCTCACAGATTTCCTTCAAGCTTCTTCGACACTACTCAAATTTCCCAGGAAACTGTAAAGTGAATCTGGTTAGGTTAGGTTAGGTCTCGATGTCGAAGTTGCAACCTAAATTTAACAATATTAATGACATAAAAGTTATAGGTATATATAAAAACAATAAATACGTAATAATAGTCAACCAACTATTACCAACCACTATGTACGGACGCGCGTTTCGCTGTATCATAGCTCATCAGCGTACCTATGTGGAAGGCGGTAGTTGTATTTGAAATTCTCGTATATATACGAAGTTAGTGAATACAAGTGTGGATGACAGCATCTAATTAAAGATACTCTAATCACTGAAAATGTCGAAGTTAGTTCATTATTATTTAATTACCTCTGGCAAGTTAAACCATCAGTCGAGCTGTTACGCTCACAGAAAAGTGGAGCATTACGAGTTGCTCACTTTTGTAGAGGTCGATATAGCTATTAATTTCGACATTTTCAGTGATTAGAGTATCTTTAATTAGATACTCTCATCCATACTTGAATAAATACGTAATTTTGTAATTGTACACGTACAAAATTATTTCGATGAAGATGACATAACCACAAAATAACTTGTGTGTTGTGTGTACAGATACATAAGGATTAAAGTGATACTTGTATGTACTATTTTTGTTTGCAAAAAATATTACAAAATTTACTACCTGGGCAATCTCGTAGGAGTCCTGAGAATCGTGAACGAGTGAGAGGGATAACTGTATGGTTAGGTGCTAGAAGGGTGCTAGGTATTATGACAAAAAGGGAAGGAAAACAGCAAATACCTCAACGGACTTATTCATGCAAGCATGTCTTATCACTTGCCTTCGCCGAAATACCTGTTGTATCAAAAAAGGAGGAAATATATTAACAAAATATGAAAACGAAAAGATCAAAGCATTGTTAAATGTGTAGTCCCAATGAAATGGATGTCCCCACAGCCTGGTTCCCAAACCAGGCTCAACGCGCCAAGAATTGCATTACTCCTCAGGTGTTCCAAATTTTTCATAATTATTATATATTTTTTTAATTAACAAATTATTATCTGTAAATATTGTCATTTGAATGTTCTTAAAGAAATAAAATTGTTATTAAGGTTTTAATTCAGGTGTTCTGCATTTCCACAAATCAAGAAGAGGTGCATCAAACTTTTTGGAAGCTTTTCTTAAAAAGGCTCCTGGCATGGTGCCCCTATTAATTTCTTCTTTGTTGTACTTCGGCTTTCTCTTGAGAGAACCTCTGCTATACCCTGCCCTGATCACTGCACAAGCCGGCGGCACCAGCGAAGCCTTTTGGTTACAACCGTGTTGAGGATATAATCTTTTCATAATACTATTTCTTGTTTCTAAGCAAAAATATCTTTTTCCTACTACCGGCTTCCTAAATCAATTATTACTGCCCTGATTGGACCCGATTTACGGGTTATTTACCTTGGTTACCCTTGACAGCGGGATGTAATGGAACTTTACGTCCCTAGGGACGTAAAGTAATAATACATTAATATAGCAATAGGTGTCATTATATAATAGAAATTGACAACTTTGACAATTGTGGTAGTATGTAAGCAAATATCAAATATTTTCGTAAAATGCTGACTTTTTCGAAATTTTGGGCCGATAGTAGGAAAAATATAATATTCTTTTGTCTTCCTTTCTACTAGAGCCAGCCTGACAGGCTATAAGCCTCTACCGCAGCCGTTCGTCCAGATGTTCCCCAATTTCCCTCCAGGGTTTCCAGGTTGGTGTTTTGGTTCCATCCCTCGGTGAAACCTTGTCAGTTATTCTCACAACTCGATGTTGAGGAGGCGGATGGTCTTGCGGCTTTTCTACTGTCCTGACGAACAGTGGATTATCAGAGATGCTCGCCATCATCGACGTCTGCTTGGCCATCTTTCATATGCGTTTCTTCAAGATGGGGATCTCCAAGTCAGCTGGCACTTCGTTTTCCTGTTTCAGGCACAGAGAAAAAGATTTTATTCCATACTTTTCAGAAGAAGGAGAATAAGTATTCTGCAATGATGTGTGTGGACTTTTTAATACATTTAACATGTACGAAAGCACCGATTGGAGACTATTCATAGATTCGTCGAAAAGAAGCCTTAAAGTTGTCCTTCTTCACAACGGAAATAGGTATGCGTCAATACCCTTAGGACATTCTGTACACTTAAAAGAACGTTACGAGAATTTACAATTTGTTCTCGATAAAATTAAGTACAACGATCATAAGTGGATGATCTGTGGTAATCTTAAAATAATATCGATGATCCTAGGACAGCAAGGCGTATACACAAAGCTTCCTTGTTTTTTATGTGAGTGAGATAGCAGAGGCAAAATCATTGGAAACAGAAAGATTGGCCAAAACAAGCTTCATTAGAACCTGGAATAAAAAATGTGCTCGAAAAACGTCTCATAGATTCGAATAACGTTCTCCTTCCACCTCTGCATATCAAATTAGGCTTGATGAAGCAATTTGTGAAAGCCTTAACAAAAGAAGGTAAATGTTTCAAATACATCTGTAACAAATTTCCAGCCTTATCAATCGCAAAAGTAAAAAAGGATGTCTTTACGGATCAGGGCATTAGAAAACTTTTCAAAGACGGAAATTTTGAGAAAGAAATAGAAGTTGCTGAAAAAGAAGCATGGGTCGCCTTTAAAGACGTAGTAGCCAAGCTTCTGGGCAACAAGAAGGATCCGAATTTCAAGTCTATCGTTGAGATTATGCTGCAAAAGTACCAAAATTTAGGCTGTTCCATGAGTTTGAAGGTTCATTTCCTAAATTCTTATTTGGATTACTTTCCTGAGAATCTGGCTGCTGTTAGTGAAGAGATGGGTAAGAGATTCCATCAGGACATCAAGAAAGATAGAATACTAAAATGATGGTGGACTATTGCTGGATGTTGCACCGAGATGAACCAAGAAGAGCACATGCGCGGAATAGCTTGAAACAAAGCATGGCCGGTCCAAAGAGACGACGACACAAAGAATAAAATCGTCAGTTTTTTTACATACTTCATCATTAAGAGAGGTTCAAGGTATGATGAACCTCATAAAAATTAAGTGTATATGTAATAAAATAGAAGTTTAGGCTAATTTTGTGGCGGTTTTCATTAAATTTTTAGGGGGCAATGGACCGCCTTATCAGACCCTTCAACTGCTTAGTTATAATATTGTATAGAATAAGCCAAAAAATAATATATTTTATAAGAAAAAAAACCATTTTAAGTCTGTCATTAAGTCTCATATTTCTGATATTTTTAGACATATTACAAATGTTTAAAGTTGTTATTTGCAAAAGATTCTGACGTGATGGATAAAAAGTAAGGTCATTTTCGGATTCAACGCAAAAAATACATATGAATCAATCATCAAAAGTAGAAAAATATCACGCAACCAAAAAATGCAGGCCTCTGTAATATATTCAAAATTTATTTCCTTGCTCACTACTTTTGGCTGAGTGTATGTTTAACATTCATAACTATGTATAAAAAGAAAACCATCTTATAACACTAGACTGTTCGATACATAACCTCACACTCCATCCGACAAAGTTCTTTGACACGCTTTTAAACTTAAAAATTTTCTATTGAATTTTAATGTCAATAGCGCCATGAATCGAAATACACGATAGAGTGAAAGTCGATAAAACGAATCTAACGGCTAAAAGCGGGTCACATTCTAAATTCATTGAACAATTAAAACTTTTTTCTGCGCTTGACAATTTGCTCCGCGTATAACTCGGCGGGAAATGATGCGATGCGATTGCTTGCTGCTCATCGATGATTGCGAGGCGCAATTAGTATAATGATTGTGGAATGGTCGTCCATAAAATGTCTATAGTTCCAATTATACCGTTAATAGCAAGAAATATTTGCTACTGCACGATAGAAATCCATTTATTTAAGTAAAATGTTGCTTATGAGAACAGCAGTTAATGGAGTTGTAATTGAAACTATTGTTATCAAATTAATGATAAAGGTTCTTCTTAGATGTTAAGCATTCTCGAAATTCCTTAAATAAAAGATCTCGTACATTGTAGAAAAAAATTGAAACCATTAGTTTGATACAATTTTGAGCGTAATAAATCAATTTTTCAATTACAAATCTTAATCAAGACTAAAATAACAATTGAAAAAGTTAGTCTCAATCACGACTACAGGCCATCGAATTAGGACTGCTTAAAAATATTATGATTTTGGGGTAAAATTAAAAAAAAAACAGTTTGTAATATTAGCAATATTATTATTTAATTACATATAACATGGAAGTAAGTATAATTTGAACATATATTTACTAATATTTGCTTGTTCCTTCTCTGTGTTTTATTATTTCCTCAATCCTTTTTGGTGTACTGCCAAAGCAGCTTTTTATTGTTTTTTTAATTTCTTCGGTGTTATGCCATACATATTCAATATGTTGTTGTAATTCTTGCTTTACAGTTGAGTTTCGTGTACTTACGATGTTTTCCAAGACATTCCACGCATTTTCAATTGGATCTATGTTTGGTGAATTGCCTGGCCAAGGTAGTACACGCAGGTTTTTAGATTCAAGGTATCGCATTACACTTTTTGCCTTATGACATGGTGCATTGTCTTGCTTGAAAGTATATGGTCATTGAGTCGGATCTAATGAACCAATGTCAGATATTAAATAGTTTTGTGAAACATTTTGATATTGTTTTTGTTTCATTGTTCCCTTAACGAAATATAATGGTCCCGGTCCTTCTGTCGTTATATACGACCAAACCATTAGAGTGTGGGGGGGGGGGGTGTTTAATAGATTTGATCGTACATGCTTCGTTATAATGTTTTGAAGGACGTCGATGAACAAATTGGGTTCTCTCCGTTCTAGCCGTGATTGGCCGCTATAAATATCTAATCTAGGAAAAAGTAAAAAATGTAGAGAACCATTAAGAGAACTATGAGGATGAATTTGACCAAAAATACAGATGATAAATGAAACTTACCTTCCCCCAATCTTCAACTGTATTCTTTAGCCCATTGAAATCGTGTCACTTTCATTTTAAATGCTAGTCTTGGCTTCTTTGCCGGACGTCTGCATTTCAAGCCTGCTTCATGAAGACGTCTACGGACTGTTCGGGCTGATATTTGTATACCTTCTCCACTAAGAATTTTATGAACACCTTTAGTGAATAAAAAACGATGTTCTGTAGCCACTTTCATTATGCGACGATCATCTCTTACAATTATTTTGAGTTTGCCGGCACAATATGTTCTGCCACTACTTGTACTAGGAATATTTTCCTTAATTCATTTCGCGATTCTCAGAACGGTTTGATGTGATATACCCTCTTTTTGTGCAACTTCACGTTGAGAGAACTCTCCCGTCTCTAGAAGAGCAGAAATCCGTGCTTTTTTCTCTGTGGTTATATCCTTCTTCTTTCCCATTATGATAATAATTGACCGCGAAAATAGACACACAAATAAAATTAAAACTCCTCTGAAATATAATTGAAAATGTGTGGTATGTCTTGAAAAACATCGTAAGTACAAGAAACTCAACTACAAAGGAAGAGTTACAACAACATATTGAAGATGTATGGCATAATAGCGACGAAATTAAAGAAACAATAAAAAGCTGCATTGGCAATATGCCAAAAAGAATTCAGGAAATAATAAAACACAAAGGAGGAACAAGCAAATATTAGTAAATATATGTTCAAATTATACTTATTTGCATGTTATATGTAATTAAATAGTATTGTCAACAATTTTACCTCAAAATCATAATATCTTTAAGTGGTCCTATTTCGATGGCCAGGTACTATAAGCCAATCAGTTTATTGGACTTAA
Organism: Dynastes maya; assembly: GCA_029619315.2. Taxonomy (NCBI): domain Eukaryota; kingdom Metazoa; phylum Arthropoda; class Insecta; order Coleoptera; family Scarabaeidae; genus Dynastes; species Dynastes maya. The sequence continues at coordinate 22,949,823 of JAROYE020000010.1, read as the reverse complement.
CGGCGCGGTAGCCTATTGGTAAGAGAACCTCCTCCTGACTGTGGCAGAGTTAGCCCCTGAGGGTTCGAATCCTACTACTAGGAACTGTGGATTTTTTTGGTGGTTTCGGTACAATCCCGTTTCCATTCGTTCGAATTACCATTCGTATGTCAAAGAACAATTCATTCACGTGTAAAAAAATTTCGAATGCCAATTAATTAAATTGTAGAATTAAAACCGCTGTCGGAGAATAATTTTGTTTATGCCTGTGTGGAATTCCAGTTATTACAAATTATGAAAAGTTGGAGATAATAAAATAACTTATACGAAGGAAAAGAAAAAAGCGAAAAGAGATAAGAAGAACAAAAACAAGACATAGAAGCAAGAAGAAAGGGGAAGAGGAAGAAGGAAGAGACAGAAGTCAAAGGGAAATAAAAGAAAAAGAGGCGAACGGAGAAGAGAGAATGGGAGGAGGAAAAAGTATAAGAAAAAACAAGAAGGTAGTAGAGGAATGAGAAGAAGGAGGAGAAGGAGATGAAGACAAAGGAGAAGTAAAATAAGAAGAAGAGGATGTAGAAGAGAGAATAAGGGCAAGAGAAATGAAAAGGAGGAGGAAAAAGAGAAGGAGAAGGAAAAGAAATGTAAGGAGAAGACGAAGAAGAATAGAAGAAACGAGAAAGAGGAAGAGGAGAAGAAGGAAATTAAGAAGTAAAGGAAGAAAGAGAAGAACAAAGGAAAGAAGTATAAAGAAAGAGAGAAAGAGAAGAAGATTAAGGAGAGACGGAGGAAGTCAAAGACGAACTGGACTGAGAAGAATAAACAGAAGAAGGAAAAGGGTAAACAGAGATAGGGCAACGAGAAAGAGAAGGGGGAAAAGCAAGGAAAAGAAGAAGAAGAAGGGAAGGGGAAAACAAAATGAAGAAGCAGCAGGAGAAGAAGATAGGAAAAGGGAGAAAGAGGAGTGGAAGAAGAAGAAGAAGATGAGGAACAAGGAAGAGCAAATAAAGCGTCAAAGGATCTGAATAATAAAAAGAAATTATCTTATCTTTTAATCATAATTGACGATTAATGCTTAAATCAATCATTAATCACAAAGGTGCAATTAAAACTAATTACTATTCATAACGCAAGTAATAATATTTTGATTTAAACCGAAACTTAAATAGAAAAGGTATCAGAGAAAAATTTCTAATTCCATTATTGACAGAAGTAAACAGTGGGTATCTGTTTAGAACCAAACTGAAAGCAAGTTTGGAAAGGTTCTCTTTTGAATTCTTAAATCATCTTTTTTTGTTATCTCCGTGCATAAGTATCATCTATTATATTTTTAGGAATGACTTTTGATCTTTATTAAAAATATGACTGGCATCACGTTCAATAAAAATATTATATTTTGTTCACCACACGTTTGTGTATGCTTATTGATTGCATTTCACAAAAGTCAATTTTGTTGAATTTACATAGAGATTATGGCAAACTAATTGGAGGTACAACCTTTAATAACAATGAAAATATTAATGACGTACTTGCTCCTTTGAAACGGTTTATGTCAGTGAACAAGTGAAAATTGCGAATGAATGCCACTCTGTATTCAAGTTAAGAAGTAGAAAAGATCAATGAGAGTAGTATAAATAAACGACAGATGACATAAACACAAAGACATTAAGATACCATGGAAGTGAAAGTATTTTACGTAAGTCCAATTCAAAATTATTTTTTTTTATTACCCAGAAGAGAATACTAATTACAGACAAGGTGTGGGACTCCAGTGTGGTGGTACAAACACTGTTTACCCACTAAAACCTCCTATTCTCGCCATCTACTGCATCCGGTGCCATTGTGGACATAACCTCAGATGCAGTCGGCTGCCTATCGTTCTTAACCTGGTAACTGCCTGTTTTCCCTTTGTTTCGTTACTTTCTTGGTTTCCTATCTTTTCATGATTTTGCTTATCAAAGTGTGTACAATTTTTCAGTTTCCTGCCGCTGCCTGGCGTTAGCCCTAATCCCAAGTTGTTTCAGTTTCTTTCCTGTGTACATCCCACGTTTGGCATTCAGAAATTGTATGTAGAAAAGTACGGAAAACCTTCAGAGAGTTACGAGCCTGGGGTTCGAACCCGGTACCCCGAGACTGATAGCCCAGCGTGCTAGGCATTGCGCCACCAGTCCCAAGTTTTTAAAACCTAAATTAAACTCAATACGTTACTATAACTGCATATACTGATTCTCAGCTGTGGAAGATCTCTTAGAACTCAAGGGATTTAGACAATGACCAGCAAACATGTTTAACAAAACACTTTTGATATGAGAACATAGTTTACAAAAAAGCAACCGTTTACAGACAGGCAAAATATTTACGAAGAGTTTACACAACTAATGTGACTACTCTTTGTATTTTTGTTCGCAGATCCTGGTTATAATAATATCCATATCAATATCCGCATCCACATAATTTATTTCAGAAGGTAGAAAATATATTTAATTTCATCTGCAGTGTATTTTCAGAGAAGGAAGAGGATACCAATGCAAAATCAAAACCGATATTGACAATCATTTCAAGTTGAACATGCTCATTTTCATACTTATTTACGAATAAACCAAAGTTGTTTATTAAATTAAATCAAATTAAAAGAATAAATGGTAGCGCAGCGACGTAGTTTTATAAATTCATTTATAAAAGAGATATTAAGATTATGGTTAAAAAGAAAAGAAGTCCATGATATTCTCCCAAGGTGAAAACCAAAACGTAGGCATTTTTTTTTAATTTCCTCCAGCTAAAAAGCGGCTAAAATTAAAGATGCTAATTAATCAAAATTCGCGAAACGGATTTGAAGAAACATTTTTATTTGCCCAAGGTTCAGAAAAAAATATGTATAACAGAATGGTGTTGAAAGAGAGAAAGTACGCTCTATTAACACTCTTATGGATTGATAAATGCATTTCTAATGCACACGTATGTAAATATGGAGACATCTATAGGCAAAAACGAATAGGAAACTTTTATTTCACTTATACAGTGAGGTCCCGAGGAAACACCCCTCTTGCTTTAGAATAATAAAAACTAGAGTTCCTTTTGGAAAAGCACGTTAATTTTTATTCCTTGTTTACTAGTCTATGTTGTTAGTAAAAATTACGCCAACATTCTTATCTTAAATAGAACTGAAACAGAAAAGTGAATTCAACAGTATCGCGTACATATTTTGCACTTCAGATTAAAAAATGTCATATGCACCAATAACGGTTTTGGTAATTTGTTCTTATTTTTATTCAAGGTTGGCTAGAAAAAAACGCTAAATTGTCTCCTGGGACGTCAGGTTCAATAAAAAACCTCGCAGCTAAGCAGCGTCTCAAGTAGAATACAAACGTCTGACCAATATTGGCCTTATGTCGTCCTATATGTTGGTTGTGTATTGTAATGAGTAGTCTGGGCAAACAGCGATAACAGTCAGTGTAGCAGATATGTGGTGCGGAGTCGGCGATTATTTATTTCACGCGTTCACAGCGTCAGTACCAAATCAATGCTGTATGCGAGTAGTTCTGCGTATATGTAGGCTGTCGTAACTTATTTAGTAATTGTACGCTTATGTTTGCTTTAAGTTAGGTACGTAGCGAAAACGACCAATGGCAGACACGGTTAAAAACTTAGTATAGTGGACATGCCGGGCTTAATTTTTGATGGCGCTAAAATTCAATGTCTAGTTTGTAAAATCCTTTTAATGTGTTGGTCCAGAAGCCATTGTCAACATCACATCGAAAGCAAACAGCATTCTTCTGCAAAAAGTGGCATACGAGACCAAGAAAAATTTACATTTGATTTATGTGTTACTCTTATTTTATGCAATCTATCGTTTCGTTTACTAGACAAAGAAGCATTTGTCTCCTTCTGGAATAAATATGCGGACTGTAAATTGCCTAGTCGAACATCGATACGAAATGTAGTGCCATTTGCTCGTGAACATATAGAAAAATGAATGAAAACGGAATTGGAAGATAAAAAACTGTGATTGTGTGTTGACGAAACAACAGATCGTCAAAAATATTCTGTGGTTAATGTAATGGTACGTACAATGGAACCACATCGACCGTCATCCTCCTTCTTACTTGCTTCCAAAAGAGTTATAAATTATACTGCCGATGAGATTTTAAAGGTGGTGTTGAACTCATTGAACAAATTTGAAGTTTCAACTAAGCAACTTTAATGTTTATGAGTGATGGTGCCGCAAACATGCGTTCTTTAGGCCGATCTCTTAAAGAACACAGTGGTAACTTCTTACATGTAACGTGTAGAATCCATACTCTAAATCTTGACGCACAAACGATTCCTACATGTTTTCCACTAGTAAATGCATTGATTGCTAGTACAAAGGCAGTGTTTCTAAAGTCCCCGAAACGTACTATTTCACAAACTGTGTCCTGATTTACCTGAACGACCACAGCCGATTGTTACACGTTAGGGAACATGGTTGCAGGCTGCGTTTTACTACAACAAATACTGGGATCAAGTGAAGAAGGTAGTTTTAAAGTTCAATCCGACAGAAGCTGCAGCAGTCAAGAAAAGCCGGGAAATATTTCAAGATAGTCAGGTTAAGAGAGATCTACAAACTATTCACAACAATTACTTCGGACTAGCGGAGGGAATAGAAAAATTACAAAATGTTTCGATGTCGCTAGTGGATTCTGTTCAAATTGTGAATGATGTTCACACACAATTATGCGCTGTAGAAGGCGAAACAAATTGGTGTGTAATACGAAAATTTGAATGTGTTTTAGAGAAAGACTCCGATTTTCTTATGTTAAGACAAATTTGTGAAGGTGCGTGTGAAGATGCATTAAGTTGTTTCAAAGATTATTTTAAATATGCAAATATAACATCGCTAGATGTCGAACAGTCGTTTTCGGCATTAAAAAACATTTATTCCGCACGTTGTACTCACTTGACTGAAGCAGCTGTGGAAACATAACATAATAACATTCAAATATTTAACAGATGTTACCCAGTTTGTGATTTCATGGAAGACTTTTAAAACGGTAAGTGTTTCAGCACGTTTTATAATTTATTTCTTACCTTCTATTTTATGTGTAATCTCTTATGTGCTCGCCACGCCTCTGGCTGTTACCGCATATTTGCCTAGGTTAGTAATGAGTATACATAAATTATGAACAGCGACTTATTTCGTTCTTTTGGATTTGGACGAACCATCTAAGTCAATACAAGATTTAGTAATTGCATTGACAATATTTTTATTTACTTTGAAACTAATAGCTTTAAATTATCTTTAATCAAACCAACTTTAAGTGATCATTTTAGACAGGTTTTGAAGTACCTATAAATAAAACTACTAGAACTTCTGTAGTTATCAAATGCAGATCAATTACAGTAAAGAGTAGAAACTCCTTTTACACACAGAGAAACGTTTACTTGTATCAAGAGTGTCTGCCTCAATTCAAGACAATTACTGTTTCAATTATCCATAATACAACTACTGTTTAAAATCAAAAGAAATATTTTTTAGCGCTTTTTCCTTCACTAAGAAAAGTGTATACTTGTAATGAAATAATTGAATTTCTTTGTTTAAGACATTTGTTAACTTAACTCAAGAAAATCTTGCAGAAAATTTGAAGAAAGCGATTCTTAGTACAAGTAAATGGCCGTTATAACACAAAAACAATATTTTCTTAATTCAAGTAACCGTTTAGGTATTGTTCATAAATCAATAGTTTCATTTTCTTAAAATAAAGCAGCTACGAGGGATATTTCATAAATAATGCACGCAAATTTTTGGTTTACTACCATGTTTATTTTTTCACTCGATCTCTTTACAATTCTTCAATATAGTCTCTCTGCTTCGCAATGACTGCGTCCCACCAGTTGGGAAGCTTGACTATTTGATCTAATGCACCATCTCTGTTCATGTGGTGAATGGCTCGGGTAACGGCGGCAGCTCTTTCAGCGAAGGAAAACGATGTCCACGCATAGGTTGTTTCAACTTTGGGAATAAGCCAAAGTCTGGTGGACTCATGTCTGTACTGTAGGGTGCATGCGGTAACACATCCCAACCGTATGCGCGCAGCTTTTCAATTGGAGAATGATTGGTCCAGCCTCAAGCAACTGAGGTCGGGTTTTGTGCAGTTTTCTGTTCAGTTTTTGCATGAATTTACGATAATACATTGCTGTGACACTTCGTTCACATGGAACTCTGTCTGTCATGATGATTCCATGGTGATCAAGCAAAGAACATCATTTGAGCTCGTCGAAATTTGATTGGTTTTGGGGAAGATCGACCTCTCCACTCGTTGAACTTTGATTTCAATTCCGACTCAAAGTCTTTAATTCACGTTTCATCAATAGCGACAATTCGATACAAAAATGCTTGACCTTCAACGTCAAATCGCCGTATCAGTAAGGTCGCAATGTCCACGCGTGTCCGCTTCTGTTCAGCACTCAAGCAGTGAGGGACCCACCGCACAGAAATTTTTCTCTTGTGCAAATAGTTTGTCAGAATCCGGAATACTGACGTTGGTGAAATCCCTATGGCTTCAGAAATTTCTTCACGTGTCGCACGACGATCTTCTTGAAAACAATCTCTCACAAGTTTCATACTTCGTTCATCTGTTGATGTTTTCGGCCTTCCAGGTCTTGGGTCGTCGTTTATGCTCACACGACTCTCACGAAAACGATTAGCGCAATTAGAAATTGTACTACGGTCCACTGTTACCTCACCGCAACCTTCACTTAATGCATTGTGGATTTACGTCGGGTTTTTGCTGCGAAAAGTTGCGATCTTAATGTAAGATCTTTGATCCTCAATAGTAACAGTACCTGAGACCGGTGCAGGCTCTATTTCTAGCTCGCGTGATTAACAAATAAAATAAGCTATGGATTAAGCTAAAACACGTGTTTCTTCCTCAAGCTTTGAACTACAACTAACGTAATTTTCACTGTCGTCGCGTCATTCTCTCCGCAGTGTTGCCAACCTGTGCATTATTTATGAAATATCCCTCGTATTTACTTAGAATTCTTGAAATGCATATTATTTATATCCACATTATTAATTACGCTTACCTTGTTTAAAACAGTACGATATATCCGTACATAATGCAATAAATTATTCTCATTGTGATTTTAAAAAAGGTTAAGGTAGAGATTATCTACAGAATACTGTAATAATAAAAAAGTGCTCATAAAAAACATTCTGTGTTAATGTAATGGTACGTACAATGGAACCACATCAATCGTCACCTTCAATTCTATTAGCTTCCAGATGAGTACAACAATGTACTGCCGAAGTAATTTCAAAGTTAGTGTTAAATACATTTGAAAAGTTTGAACTTTCAACAAACCAACTGTTGATGCTTATGAGTGATAGTGCCGCAAACATGCTTCCTGTAGGCCGGTCTCTCAAGAACATTGTGCTACTTGTTACATATTACGTGTAAAATTCATGCTTTCAGTCATGTGGCAGATAGTATTAGAAAATGTTACCCTGAGGTAGACGCTTTAATAGCGCATACAAAAGCAGTGTTTGTCAAATCCCCAAAACGTATTCGACAATTTCACAGACTGTGCCTCCGTATGCCTGAGCCACCAGAACCTATTCTTACACGTTGGGGAACATGGTTACAGGCCGCGTTTTATTATCATCAATATTTTGAGAATATTAAGAACGTGGTTTTACAATTCGATCTAAAGGAAGCTGCGGCTATCAAGGAAAGCCATTCGAAATTTCAAGATAGTCAGGTGAAAGCGGATTTAAAAACTACTCAAAACAATTACTTCGGACTAGTGGAGGCAATAGAAAAATTAGAAAATCCTTCGGTGTCGTTAGCAGAATCTCTGCAAATAGCGCAACATGTTCATGCACAGCTATGCGCGGTAGAAGACGCAAAAAATGTTTGTGTTCTAGAAAGGTTTGAAAGTGTTTTAGAGAAAGATTCTGATTTTGGCGCATTAAGACAAATTTGTGAAGGTGCGTCAACAGAACCGTTAAGTTGTTCCAAAGATTATTTTAATTACACAAATATAACGTCATTAGATGTAGAACATTCGTTTTCTGCATATAAACACACTTTTTCCTCACGCCGCACTCGGTTTGCCGAAACAACTATGAACACATATCTAATGTTGGAGATATTTAACAGACATTATTCACTTTGTGATTTCACGGAAGACTCTTAAGACGGTAAGTGTTTGAGCACGTATTATATTTTTTTTCTTACTATTTATTTTGTGTAAACTGTTATGTGCCCGCTACTGGCTGTTGACGCAAATTGAGCAGCTCTAATAATGATCTTGAAGAAGAATTACGTGATGTATCCCGGATGCTACCACATTCTATGAAGCCTTTGGACGTTTTAAATTATTTGTGCCAGAATAACTTAATTATTTTGTATCCAAATACTATTGCAGCTTTGAGAATTTTATGAACATTCCCTATCTCTATAGCTAGTGGGGAAAGAGGTTTTTCCAAATTAAAATTAATAAAACACTACTTAAGAAGTTCAATAAGCCAAACAAAATTTAGAAATTTGTCATTAATTTTTATTCAATCTACATTGGCTGCCACCCTAGACTACACATCCTTAATTAACGAATTTCCTAAAGTTAAAATTAGAAGCGTAAAACTTGAGTATAAATTGTTGTAGTTGATAGTTGATATCATATTCGTACATTTTGTGTAGGTTTTTAAAATCACAATCGTAGGTTATTTTAAAGAAAAGAAACTTGCATCATACTGAGAAAATCTAACGCACGGTCCTGCGCTGTATAAGTACATTTAAGAAAATGTACATGAAATTAAGCGTATATTGGCAATGTTGATTAAGTAGTTGTGCAATTTTATATCTAACGTTTTCAGTCTATAGACTATTATTGCTACTTTATTCAAGAAAATTGGAAATTAGAATACTGGTTTCTGCAGAGTTTCCTGTTTTACATTAATAATACTAGTGATGCAAATATTACATAGTTTCGAAGTTATTTAATTCTTTACGTTATTATCAAAGCCATGAGGTTGTGACACAATACGCCGAGACTGTTTTTATTTTCCAAACAACTCATTCTTTCTTGAGTTCAATACCATTAACAAATTTATTACCTGATGGGATTACCTTGATTTTTTTTGCGAAGTAATTTTAAATAATCCATTCTCCAGAAAAAGTTCGTCAACATTTAAATCGGTTTTATAATAGTTTGTATGACTTGACAATTAAAATCTCAATCTCTTAATCACGAACGCAGTAATTACACAGTGTTGAAATAACGGTTCTGTATACAAAAAAGAAAAGCAAATATCTAATATGACAGCTAGATAAAAAGCGCGGAGTCTCTAAAAAGTTGCTATACGAACTTCAAACGATGTGAAAGTGCGGAGAATGTAATAGGTAGAGGAGAAATTGTATGGCTACCAATGAGAATTCTACATTCATTTCTTTGCTTATCGAGTTACCGCTTTGGAAACGAAGAGTATATGAAAAACAGTAATAAAAGAGAAAATCGAATGCAAAAGATTTATTTTCCATTTTGTAATTACTTAAAAGAAACAAAAAAATATAGGAAATAGGACGAAGTAGAGAAATTTACATTACAAAGTAGATAATAAATAAAATGATGGTGACAAATGAACAAAAGATGTAGTAAAAAAATATGATTGTTCTTATAGGATATAGCAAATAGAAGTACAATGTACAAGTAAAAATAAATAAATTAAGACTAATGAAGGAATTAAGTATATAAATAAGTTTGGACGTTGAAAATACATATAGTTCCTACGAAATAGAGAAACATAAATTATTAAAAGGTAAAAAAAAAGAGAAAGCTTGAAAAACCTTAAAGATAAAGATTTATAAATAAATAATTTTTTTCTGAAATAACGTAATACAAAAAAAAACAACAAATAGCCTCGTGTAATAGAAGCCTCTCTCTGGGAATAACAGAAATATACATCATCGTCTCATTTCATAAGATTTAATTTGCGATAATGGAAGGCCTCTGTCTGAAACCCTTAGAACCATCTGGACCTTTCGGTAACCTCACGACGTTCTCATTTTGAAAAGCTGCGCTGTTGCTTCTTGACCTTCCACAGCTGCTATCAGATGTTTGACTGGAAGATGACATCCTTCTGTTACTGCTGGAGCTGCTATCGAATCCAGACAAACTGCTACATGTGCTAACGCGTCTTGATGAATAAAGACTTGATTCGCTGGAATCTCTACTACCATAAGACAATCTCCGAGGCATGAAGAGGAAGTTGGCCTCGGTAGTGGTTGCGGAAAACCTTCTTTGAAGCCAGGCGGCTGGTTCGATTGTTTTTGGCGGGAAGTTCACGGAATTTCCACGCTTCAACTTCAAACGCGGATCGTTCTTGATCTTCTCTTCATTTTCAGCGTTTTTCTTTGCTTCATCGCTTTCGTTCTTTTGGTTCTTGGTGTTCTTGTTTTTGTTGTTCTTCTTCTTACGTTCTGGGTGGGGAATTCCGTTCAATTCATAGACCTTCAAAGGTTCTCCGAGTGTTGTAGCTAACTTCATCGCGTTTCTAGCAGATTCCGATACGACGAATTCAACTAGGGCACATACCATTCCGCTTAGCGATGGATTCTTGTTGATGAATTGCCGTACGTCGGCCGGTATTGGGTTTCCTGGCCTCAAGATCCGAATTAGAGCGATTTCTCCGCATTGTTTGAATAATTCCGCTACGTTTTCAATTGTCGGCTTCTGAATCGGCATATGGACGGCCACGACCGTTCTGGATGGTGTAGTTTCATCGTATTGAGGCAGAGGATCTACACGACGCAATTTAGTACCGGCTTCGTTGATTTCCAATTTCTTCGAACGCGATAGGGCGTGAGCTACTACCCTCCAATCTTTAGTGATATGCTTGACGCGTTTGAAGCTGGAAATTAACTTGAGGGAGACGTAACCTTCCTTATTTCTTTTCACATGTTTCAGTAGGAAGGCGTCTTTAGTGATGTTAGCGTCGGAAAAATAAAATTCTACCTGTTGTACTATTTTGTCGGCTAATTCGTCGCTAGGAGGTTGGAAAGGTGGTTCCGTCACTTCAGGAGTGACCTCGCATCCTGAATCCTTGCCTCCACCATGAGAACCAGTGTCAGAGGCGCTGTCAGAGATTTCTCCCATATGAGCACCTTCATCCTCGACATCTTGATTTGGTACCGTGGTTGGAGCTTTGTCAAAAGATAATGACACGTCACTATCTATTGACGAGATGCTATCTCTGGTTTCTAGGATTTTTCCTGATGGGAGCTCAGTTTCGTTCTCCTCGATGATGGTTTGGGAAATCGTATTGTTGTCTTCTATTGGCGCAGGCATTTTCTTTCTTTTTTGCTTTTGTACTTTCTATTTTTTATACGCACCTTATTAAGTTCTATAAAGTTCCAAAGAATGTCCTTTTTAAATTAAATTAAATTATGATATATCCTTATTTAAAAACTAATATCACATCACTCAGTATCACTTTGCTTTTTAAAAGAAAATGTTCGTCTTCTCGTCAGTCTTTTTTCCAAAATTGATTCACTATTTTTTTTTATTCGAAGGCACTAATTCTTCCAATTATAAAACCACTCCTTTCTACTTCCACACGGATTCGGCACACTAATTATGTTGTTTTCTTTTGGAAAAAGTGGGTCACAGAGACACGTTTATTAGTAACAAGTGAAACACGTGCGTTGTCACTTCGATCGTCACTTCATGCTACTGCCACAATACCATATGACCTAGCTTTCTTCGACTGCTCGAGCCCGGTGTAGCGTTTCGTCTTTTATAGGTTTGCGGCGAAACGGTCGTTAACAAGTGGTGTCGCTCCCCTCTGTTACAACTACTACAACAGCTGCCATATCGTCGACGCGCTGTACGATCCACGGCAATCTAGATCTTACCTCGCGTAATGTCACGGTCGTAATCATGACCTACCTCAACGGCTACTGGGTGCCTGGCGTGTGTATGTGTTCGTGTGTGTAGATTTGCGATCGAATTGTGTTCCCCTAATTTCTTTTTACTTCGAGAAATAATCTAGAAGACAAATGCAAGTTTCTGGAATTAAATTTTTATCCCAATTCGAGAAATTCTTACGAAAATTTGTGACTCTTTTTTATGATTATGTAGGATATACCGGATATTATCTTGAGACGGCTGAATAATTCAGAAACCATTTATTTAATCGAAAAAAGATGTAGATACAAATTTTATTATACAGGGTATAATAAAATTTGCATTCATTTCGGTTTATATACGAAAAATGGCAAAATGATTTTAAAATATTTTTGTTAAGAGCTATGTAGGTTCATTGGGAGTAAGTTTGAAATTTGTTTTGATATATACAGGATGACTCAAAAAGAAGTTACACACCAAAGTTGTGAAAATTTTAATGGAATATCCTGTATATTATTTCATATTTTGATAGCCCGGGCTAAATAAAGGCAAGTTACTGTTATGTTTCCTATATCTAACTTAAGCCGTTTTTGAGACATTTAACTATTCTTGAAAATGTCGACCAAAATTTAAGAGGCGCCTGTCTTACGTATTTAAGCTAGAATTTTCTAATTGCATTTATTTTTAGTCAAAGCATTAGATTTGATGATAAAATAAAAATTATTCCTAAAATTTATACAGGGTGAACGAAAATATAAATTTTTACGAGATTAAATTACATTACCACATAACCTGGTTCTATCTAGACATGGTATTCAAATATCTTCGGATGTTATGTATTGAACACCAACAGCAAATTCAAGCAGCAGAAATGAAATTTTTTAAAATAGCTCCATATAGTTTTTCTGTATCCACCGTGTAGGAAATTTATATTTCTAACATTTTTGTATAATGATACGTATGTCTAATATTGAAAGTAAAAGAGATATTTACTTGTGCATTTGAACATTGCATTCAAGTGGTTTCTGGTATTAGTATTGTTTGGTTACAAAAACAACAGTAAACAAGACATACCGACATTGCAGTTCTCAACTGTTGATTCTAAATTTTCTGCCGGAGTTGCTACTGGCGAAAAGAAATTACAAAAAATGTGTTAATATATATGATTTATGTATGAAGTTAAAGATAACTCAAGCATTCTAACAGTTACTGCGCTAAGAAAAGTGAAAAACAACATTTATAAACGATTGCGCAAATGTATCAAGGTGGATGCAAAGAATTTCGAGTTTTCTTTGTATATTGATAAATAAGTAGACAGCTATTAATTATTGTAATAACAATTACAATAAAGGTAATTAATTTGTTCATAGTATATTTCAATTGTGTTAGATGCTTTTTTAGAATTTCTTGTTTAGATTTTAAATTTATAATAATGATAATAATAATAAGCTTTATTGCCCAACATAAATTTCCAATTACTGTACAAGTGGTTAATTAAACAAATTACAAAACGAGTACAAAAAATATGTAAGAATACCTGTTACAAAAAATTATTGAAGTAAAGGGCAGTGACTATCCTTATTGCATGTAAAGTAGCGTGAAAAATATCACATTGCCAAGAAGTGAGATTAAAGTTTGTAAATAGGTGATTTTGGAAGAGTATTTGTTTGGAGAGCGCGGGACTATAAACTGTAATTTTTGAAGTAGTGCCGAGCAGTAAATGCGGCCATTACACAATTTCCAGAGAAACACTAAACGGGATATGTGCCGAAAGTTAAGAGATGAGAATTAATGTTGATATATTTATGTTTACATTACTTATTGTTAAAATATTGTTTCCCTTATGTTTACATTACTTATTGTTAAAATATTGTTTCCCTTATGTTTACATTACTTATTGTTAAAATATTGTTTCCCTAGTTCCTTTTAGCTAAAAAAAGCATTAGCAGTATTAATCGGGTACTCTAAATCTGTGACACTGGAACACTGAAAGAGTTCATTAAAACCCTTACCACAATACTTAACTCGTACTGGACGTACGTTTCGATAGCCAAGCTATCATCATCAGCAGTAAAACTGAATTAAGGAACTAAGTGAAAATCTAACCTTATATAACAAATAAATTACGCAATATCTAAAAAAGCATAGTAATCCTTAATTATATTTTAATTACATACGAGGGCGAATCAAATATTAACCGGACTTTTCCTTTTAACGCTCCCTAGGTGAAGTGCGTAACGTGACGTCTTGATATATGTTGGATGGGGATGTAAAGTGGAGGGGAGTAAATCGGTTCGGCTCGCCAGAGCAGATTGGTTGTTAGTAGCATCATGTCTGAGTGTATACGACTGCTGAGCAGCGCATTATTAAATTTTTGTCGTGGGAGAGCGTAAAACCTGCCGAAATTTTGCGTCGACTAACTGCACAGTTCGCTGAAAAAACGCTTTCAAGGACCCAAGTCTACGACTGGCACAAGAAATTTTCCGATGGCCGAGAGTCAGTGCAAAATGGAACCCATGCACGCCGACCGCGGACAAGCACCAGTAAGACGAATATTGCTCGTTGATTTTCTCCATGAACGGCGTACAGTTAATGCTGCGTACTACTGTCAACTGCTTGATGAAGTGAAATTGGCCTATCGACGAAAAAGGGGAAACATGCCTATTCGAAGTGGGATTCTGCTCCATGACAACGCTCGGCCACACACAGCTGCATTAACCCAAGAAAAATTGGACAAAATTCATTGGGAAACACTGGAACATCCGCCCTACAGTCCCGATCTGTCGCCGTGTGACCACCACATGTTTGGGCCACTCAAAGAAGAACTGGGAGGTCATCACGTAGAAACGCTCGTACGCAATTGGTTACAGACGCGACCACATTCATTCTTTGATGACGGAATTAAAAAACTTCCGATTCGGTGGGAAACATGCGTGAATAAAAGAGGTGATTATATAGAAAAATTTTATTTACTGTACCCATAAATGTTCTAAAACAAAAGTCCGGTTAATATTTGATTCGCCCTCGTATATACCCTTCTACTTTAAGTGTTTCTTGATGAGCCGCTTCATTGCACATATTATAATTAAGCCTAAAATGCAAATCTAAAGATAAATTGGCTTATTTCCCTCGGCTTTGGGTCAGATACGTCGCATCTTTGACACCCACAAATGTTCAATAACGGATTTCATGGAACAAATTAACTCAAAATTTCCTTGTATCAAACTTACTCATAAAGAAGAAAAAGACAACCGGATTTCATTCCTCGACATGTTAGTAATAAGAAATAAAAATAAGTTAGAAATAGACGTATATAGAAAACCTACTGGTAATAATAGATTTATCTTACAGGATTCCAATCACTCATATGAACAAATTTTCGGCTATTAACTTTTTGATACATCGGTTACTTAATTTTCCATTAACTAAAGATAGATAAAAAAATGAACTAAAAGAAATCGTCAATATTGTTAACTTTAACGGATTCTCTGAAGATATCATCTATAATACTATTAGGAAACATAAGAATAGATTAAGAATTAGAAATATAAGCACACTAGAACGCATTGACGGCCGTAATACTAAGAAACATGTTAAATTATCCTTTTATCCTAGTTACACGAAAGGTCTTCAAAAAATCTTTTCTAAAGTTGATCGCAAGATTGTTTTTTCTTCAACCAATAACCTCAAAAACCTTATAGGAAGTTCCAAAGACCCAGTAGATAACAAGAATAAATCAAGGATTTACAAAATTTTATGTAATGGTTGTGATTAAATGTATATTGGGCAGACAAGAAGATCAATCAAAATTAGGTACAAAGAACATTTGGCTCATCTCAAATTCAGAAGGCTTGATGAATCTAGTGTTGGCTTACATATGCTTGAAAATAACCATAATGTTGATAATATAAAGTTAATTAAAAATGTAAAGAGCATTGTTCAGTTAAATTGTTATGAAGGCATGGAAATTTACAAAAACAAAAAATCATTTAATGAATTCAGATTTAGGACCACTAAATTCCAGCCTTTATCATTAGTTATATCATGTATAGTTAATTAGAGCTGTAATTATAACCATGTGCAATGAACCGCTTCATTGAAAAACAAGGATTTTAATAACTTGGGTCATCCTGACCATTTACATTTTAATTTAGGGATTACTTATCTTTAGATTTGCATTTTAGGCTTAACTATAGTATGTGGAATGAACCGGCTCATCAAGAAACACTTAAAATAGAAGAGTACATATATAATTAAGATATAATTAAGGATTACTTTGTTTTTTCACATTTACATACTGCCTAATTTATTTGCTATATGAGGTTAGTTTTTCACTTAGTTTAATTCAGTTTTACTGTTGATGATGATAGCTTGGCTATCGAAACGTGCGTCCAGTACAAGTTAAGTATTGTGGTAAGGGTTTTAGTGAACTGTTTCATTAGCAGTATTAGTACTACAATTGTTTTTTTATTTCTACATCAGTAAAATGAATGTATCCAGTAGCCTCAAATCTTCGCTTTAATTTAACAACTGTTCTTGGTTGTGGACGTCGTCGGTCAGGGTAGCGGAGCTTACACATCCCACTAGCTAAAATACACCTTTGTTTCACTTTTTTCTAAGACGTAAACTATACATATCACCTAACACTTCTTTACTTAGGTATGAAATTTTGTCCGTATGTTTTGTTTACTGGTGTCATGGTGATCAAATTATTAACAACCATTTGAATGTAATGTCCAAATGCAAAACTCGCCCTTGACTGGAAGTAGTTACTTGGATTCAACATTTTTAATTAATAGTATAAAAATGTCGACGTCCGTATGTTTTGTTTACTGTCGTCATGGTAACTAAACAATACTAACACCAAAAACTTTTTCCATGTTACCAGAAAATTTTAGCTTTGTACTGTCTACACAATAGACGCAATTTTATAATTACGGTAAGTTGGGATATTCTCTAAGTCTTTATAGTCATTCATTAGTAACCTGGGCAAATATGCGGTAACAGCCAGAGGCGTGGCGAGCGCATAAAAGTTTATACATAAAATAGAAGGTAAGAAATAAATTATAAAACGTGCTCAAACGCTTACCGTTTTAAAAGTCTTCCGTGAAATCACAAACTGGGTAACATCTGTTAAATATGTGAATCATTAGATATGTTTCCACAGCTGTTTCAGTCAAGTGAGTACGACGTGCGGAATAAATGTTTTTTAATGCCGAAAACGACCTTCACAAATTTGTCTTAATATAAGAAAATCGGAGTCTTTCTCTAAAACACAAATTTTCGTATTACACACCAATTTGTTTCGCCTTCTACAGCGCATAACTGTGCGTGAACATCAATCACAATTTGAACAGAATCCACTAGCGACATCGAAATATTTTGTAATTTTTCTATTCCTTCCGTTAGTCCGAAGTAATTGCTGTGAATAGTTTGTATTTCTCTTTTAACCTGACTATCTTGAAATATTTCCTGGCATTTTTTTATTGTTATATATAATATTTGTTGTAGTTGGTTGTTCAGGTAAATCAGGACACAGTTTGTGAAATAGTCGGGTACGTTTCAGGGACTTTAGAAACACTTCCTTTGTACTAGCAATCAATGCATTTACTAGTGGAAAACGTGTAGGAATCGTTTGTGCCGCAAGATTTAGAGTATGGATTTTACACGTTACATATAAGAAGTTACCGCTGTGTTCTTTAAGAGATCGGCCCAAAGAACGCATGTTTGCGGCACCATCACTCATAAACATTAAAAGTTGCTTAGTTGAAACTTCAAATTTGTTCAATGAGTTCAACACCACCTTTAAAATCCCATCGGCAGTACAATTTATAACTCTTTTGAAAGCAAGTAAGAAGGAGGATGCCGGTCGATGTGGTTTCATTGTATGTACCAGTATATTAACCACAGAATGTTTTTGACGATCTGTTGTTTCGTCCACAGTTTTTTTATCTTTCTATTCCGTTTTCATTCTTTTTTCTATATGTTCACGAGCAAATGGCACTACATTTCGTATCGATGTCCGGCTAGGTAATTTACAGTCCGCATATTTATTCTAGAAGGAGACAAATGCTTAGTAAACGAAACGATAGATTACATAAAATAAGAGTAACACATAAATCAAATGTAAATTTTTCTTGGTCTCGTATGCCACTTTTTGCAGAAGAATGCTGTTTGCTTTCGATGTGACGTTGACAATGGCTTCTGGACCAACACATTAAAGGAATTTTACAAACTATACATTGAATTTTAGCGCCATCAAAAATTAAGTCCGGCATGTCCACTATAAAGTTTTTAACTGTGTCTGCCATTGGTCGTTTTCGCGACGTACCTAACTGCGACATTTTTAAAGCAAACATAAGCGTACAATTACGAAATAAGTTACGACAGCCTACATATACACAGAACTACTCGCATACAGCATCGATTTAGTACTGACGCTGTGAACGCGTGAAATAAATAATCGCCGACTCCGCACCACACATCTACTACACTGATTGTTACCGCTGTTTGCCCAGACTATTCATTAGTCTTAGCTCCTAAGAAGAACATCGTTAAATCTTTAAGTTCACACAAGTTTGGCTGTCTATTTTAACTCATTTTATGACCATGATGAAGCTTTAAAATAAAAACGAAATATTGGTGAAATCTAAAAGAGTTACATTTTTCTGAAACCTTGGGCATCATCCCGACAGTTTTAAGCACCTTTATCGTTATTGTTCCACATTCAAAGTATTTTAATGTTCAATTGGTGACAAATTAACACACTGCGGCGACTGCTCTGTGTTCTTTGTTTCACTAATATTATGACACCAGAGAGTATCTACATTTTAGCCGCCCTTTACGAGTGTACTTTTATTAAGGGCTACAATCTGACATATTTTAACTGAAATATACTATAGTCGGAGTTTGGGGTGAAGTGCGTGCACTTACAACCTAATTCATTAATTTTTATTGTTTTAATTTCAACATTCGTTAAATATCAAAATTTAATCTAATATTTGCAGAATTCGAATTGTTTTTAGTTATTATTCGAATTCTGGCATTTCGATAATTTGTATTATTAATTCTTTATTTCTTTAAAAAAATACTCCATTGATATTACTTTGTGCGGGATAGTCAAAGCCAAAAATTGTTTTCAATAATTTACATTTAAATTTTGTTTGTAAAACTCACACAAAATTCATATAGAGCACACATTATTTGGAATACAGTAGTCAAAGTTCGCAACGTCATCTACAACATCGAAAACGGTCATCGTTAGTCCAACCATAAAGTATCAAGGCAACAGACATTTTTTTGCCAACTCTTCTAGAAATTCAATCTAAAACAATATTAAAAGTATTAGAAACTGTTAAAAGTAATTAGAAAATATCTTGAAGAAAGTAACCAAGAAAAATAGACTAAAGAAGCTAAGGAAAATGACTGGAGGGGATTTATTGCAAAAGGATTTCAAGCATTAACTTAAGAGGGAAAAAATAGGATTTAAAAGAAGAACTTCAAGCTGTACACTAACACATCACACTGTAGGTAAGTCAAAATACTTTAAATGGATTATTGAAAATAATAAAACAGGACTTGAGATTATCATTTAATTTGAACTTTAATTAAAAAAAAGAACAGACATCTCAATACATTTCTTTCAAATTAAATAGTTTGGGTTTCCTTGAAGTATCGAATGCTAAAGTTGCTCGTCCTTTTATCTTACAGAGTTAAACAACATATTTGTCTAAATAAAGATGTAAAATTTTACAAAAAAAAGCAGTGATAATATTTACAATTTTTTTTCTACGGAAAACTTCAACTTCTACGAAAACTGTTACTTACATATGTACATACAAATATTCTTTTAAGTACTTGTACATGTACATATATCACATGTAACTAATTATGATATGTTATCGTAGACCGTATTCCATTGTTAATATGAATAAACAAACATTTTTTTTCTCGGAACGGCAAGGTCTATAATTATACTTTTCGAATGCTCACCTATGTATTTTAAGACGACTTCGTACACAGTATACAGTTCCGATACCCTTGATTATCCGTAAATAAGACAAGGTGAACGCATACGTATATTTTTTTCCGCGACCGTTCACATAATCGATCGATACTATCTTTCAGTGTCGATTTTATTGTTTTGGTGGGCTCATGTGATGGGAATTGGAAATGTCAAGCCCAAGTACGAGGTCTATCGTTGCATAGATAGGTGCGATCGCATGATAAACGATCGTGTTTCCATTGTCGGCGTGAAAAGTGAAATATGTGTATGTGTATTGTGTACTTAGAAAATCCTTCAGAAATATGCATAATGAAATATCTATATGTTCTTTCTTTGTTTGTTCTGTCAAATATAGATATTAAATATACGTAGAGAAAGAAAAGTTCTTGACCCAAACAAATATGCACTGAGTCAACCAAATCGTAATTTTAAACGACGGCAAAGATATATTTTTTTCATTTAAAGAAATAATTTTGTTTACATCGTTGTTTGATTGTAACATATGATCTCAAGTTTGATTTGAAAAAATATCTGTTTGATTTAATATACGTAATATATTTGATTCAACAATACAGTTCTTTCCAAAATCAGAATCTTTCTCTAAAACACTTTCAAACCTTTCTAGAACACAAACATTTTTGCGTCTTCTACCGCGCATAGCTGTTGCACTATTTGCAGAGATTCCATTAACGACACCGAAGGATTTTGTAATCTTTCTATTGCTTCCACTAGTCCGAAGTAATTGTTCTGAATAGTTTTTAAATCCGTTTTAACTTGACTATCTTGAAATTTCGACTGGCTTTCCTTGATAGCCGCAGCTTCCTTTGGATCGAATTGTAAAACCACGTTCTTAATATTCTCAACATATTTATGATAATAAAACGCGGCCTGTAACCATGTTCCCCAACATGTAAGAATAGGTTCTGGTGGCTTAAGCATACGGGGGTACAGTCTGTGAAATTTGCGAATACGTTTTGAGGATTTAACAAACACTGCTTTTGTATGCGCTATTAAAGCGTCTACCTCCGGATAACATTTTCTAATACTATCTGCCACATGAGCGAAAGCATGAATTTTACACGTAATATGTAACAAGTTAGCACAATGTTTTTTAAGAGACCGGCCTACAGAAAGCATGTTTGCGGCACCATCACTCATAAACATCAACAGTTGGTTTGTTGAAAGTTCAAACTTTTCCAATGTATTTAACGCTAACTTTGAAATTACTTCGGCAGTACATTGTTGTATTCGTCTGGAAGCTAATAGAACTGAAGGTGACGATTGATGTGGTTCCATTGTACGTACCATTACATTAACCACAGAATGTTTTTTACGATCTGTTGTTTCGTCCACACATAACCACAGTTATTCATCTTGCAACTCCGATTTAATTCTTTTCTCGACATGCTCACGAGCAGATGGCACGATTCTTTGTAACGATGCCCGACTTAGTAATTTGCAGTCTGAATGTTTATTCCAAAAAAAGACATATGCTTCCTTGTCTAGTAAATTAAACGGTAGATTACATGCAATAAAAGTAACACATAAATTAAATATAAATTTGTCATAGTGTCATGTGCAATTTTTATGTATGTAGACAATCCCTTTTGGACCAACACATTAAAAGGATATTACAAACTACACATTGAATTTTAACGCCATCATAATTTAGGTCAGGCATTTCTGCTATAAATTCTGTAACTTTGTCCAACATTGGTCGTTTTCGCGACGTAGGCAACATTTTTAAAACAAACGTAGAACTACGAAATAGTATTTACGGCAGCGTACATGTATACACAACAGCTCTGGTTGAGACTCGCAGTTATACTGAGGGTTGTATCAAACCTCCGCCACTGGCCGTTGGCACTAGTCAGCAACTCTACTCACTTGCCTTTGCTGAAATACCCGTTATATATATAAAAAAAAGGAAATATACTAACAATTAGTTACAAAATATGAAAATGAGAAAATCGAAGCATTGTTGAATGTGTTCTGAATTGAATTGCAATTTATTTAAATTGTTAGTAGTGGTGTTACTGGACTTGAAAACGATATCGGCGAGATTTGTGTAATTTTCGCTAATCCTTAATACAAACAGAAATTCTGATATTCACCAATCTGTGGCAACTATTTTATTATTCTTTTATACAGAAATTTTAACGTTAGTTATTCAATGGTAAAAATACATATATAAATCCATTATGTTCGTTAAGAGAAGTGCGTATTTGAAGAAGAAACATAAATAAATCGTAAATAAATAAGGTCATGGTTTCCTCCGCAATAAGACACGCTGGTGTATTTACACGATAATTGTTGATATTTGTTTGTCATGCTGAATCATTTTATTGCTAATATACGGTGAAAGTGTAAACAGATTAAATAACATTGAGATTAATTATAGGAAAAAGAAAAAGGACCCAGAAAACGTTGCTAGATTTGTGTTAGAGTAAATGGATTGTAAATCGAGAGCATTCTAGAAAAGTACGTGTTTTGTATTAGTCATCGAAATGTTTACAATTATTATTATGACGTCTACATGGCAGAATCTTCTAGAATAGGCCTTTGCCAGGTGTAAATCCTTCTGTGGAATGCTACCTTTTTGTTGTGCAAATTTAGTGGTCCTAGGGTATGTCTATGGCAAACAGTAATTAAAGAAGGGGATAATATTTATCAAAATATAATAGGAAATATTCCAGAATATTGCTCACTCACAAAATCACTTAGAAGCGTGACCCATCCATTTGCGGGGACAAATTAAAAAAAAGGAAAGGAATTTATTTTGAATACGTAATTTACACTAACACCTAAAACTTAACAAGTATTAGGTAGATAACAATATTATTTTCTCAATATTAAAAATAACTCAAACTAGTGCACTGCATTTTGTTTAATTCATTTGAAGATTTAATCTTGATTTCAGCGGCTTTGTTGATATAGATTTTTTTCAAGGGTTCATAGAAATAAAGATAACATTTTGAACGTTTCGACAATTTTTTGTTTTCTTCAGAATTGTACGTTTTTTATTTTCTCCAAAATAAAACATGACAACGAACACAACACTTAATTTTTTTGTTAACCATAAAATATTATGTTACATTGTTTATCATGTGACAATCGCCCTTTCGACAGCTGGCAAAATGTTAACAATAATCATTTTAATAATATAAAACCAAACAATGTAATATACACATAAGGAAAGAAAATGTCTAGCTGTACGAAAAAGCGTACATGCGACAACGGTAAACGCGAATAGGTGATTCACCACAAGTGGAGGGGTTAGCGGTAGTCGACGGCTCACGACGGTTACTGATGTGGTTAGTTACGAGGTAGACTGCATTATGTGTGGACGATCCTAGTAAGAATTTGAGAGTGGCCAACTCTCGGAATTGTCTTTATACATAAGAAGTCCTGTTGTAACGTTTGAACAAAATTCTTTAATTGGTGGAAGACAAATAGCGAAACTTACCCATCGTTTTCAAAAATAGCTCAAAAATATTTGGCCATTGTAGCAACATCGATACTATCGGAGCACTTATTTTTAAAAACGGGTGTAGTAAGTGCAACATTTTGGGATTCTTAAATAGCCTATTCAGTGCTTTTTTGGGAATTAATATTATTTTTTTATTTATTTATATTGTTATTTACTACTGGAGCTTATTTTTAATTATGAAACAATATTTATTATTACAAATAAGTTCTTTTTGCTTTTGGGAATTTAAAAAAAATGGTAGTTACACAAAAAATATCGGTGTTAGAAAATCGTCGACAATTCTAGTCGTTAATTTCCAAATATCGATGTTGATGTTCGAAATTTACATCGATATTTTATCACCGATGTCCTATCCCTAGTACTAACGATACGCATCGAATCGATCGGATTCCAATCAATCCCCTCCCCGCTCTCTCGCCGTACATAGATAGATATAACTAATTTCACATTTTCCCAATGTGTATAAAATTTTATAGTTAAAAAAAATTAATGTTGTGTTTTTGTTGACATGATAACATATTTTCTCTTGCTTTCTTGATTTGATCGCCCATTTTTATGCCAGAAGAGAAAAAAGAAAAGAAAAAGTGGGGTAACTACGTTATTCATACGCAACTTACAAACATCGTTTCGTCCTGGTCGGCTTTATATGAGCTCAATTTCGTTTGTATCCAATGTTCGCATTGTTATAATTTCTGCAATTGCACTTTCACTAGCGTTAATTGCATCCTATAATGTATACTTTTTTCTTTCGTTCTCCCAGATAGTGTGATAAATTGATACGGATTTCATGCAAGAAAGTTCGTCCAGATATACTTAGATTATTTACGCGGTTTAATTTCGCAAGTTTTTAAACGGTTTGGTGTGACAAAAACTTGTACGTTGTTACAGTTAATGCCTAGATTGTTTTTGACGCGTTTTTAGTAATCAGGAACTCTTTTTCTGATTTGGGAATTCTATTATTATTTCATTTAGTGAATTAAAAAGAAGTACTACAAAATGAAAGAGTTGTTTGGCTCATGTAATACATATATTGTTTTTCTTTATCTGTATGTGAAAGTGACATTTGTTTCCCTTTGGTCAATTTTCAATATTATTGCTGTTGCTTTTAAAAACCCAGGCCCAGTCAATATAAGGTATGTAAATATTGTGTCACTTTACGCGCACCACTGACAAGAAAAGTTGAAAGAGCTCAAGTTGGGACCGAAAAAACAATAGTTAATGTTTACTGAAATGACACAAGAAAGTGAAACGGCGATGCATGTAAGTTACGTATTGTCGAAGTTTATAGCTAAACACTCGAAACCTTTTACTGACGGTGATTTTGTGAAGAAATGTCCAATTAAAATTGCAAAAATTATTTGTCCAGGAAATGTGAAGGCATTTAAAGCAATCCCTTTGAATCGAAATACAGTTGCGGAAAGAATTACTGACTTGGCCGACAATTTAAGTATTTCGATCAAAGCAAAATCCTATAAAATCTATAATTTTTTTAGTGGTGGTTGAAAAACAATGTCCACTCTTTTACAATAACTTGAAGAGTGGGATAAATTTGACCTGTTGACTCTGATGGAGATATATTTAGGAATCAAGTCCAACTTCAGGCATCTGTTATTGAAATATATAGAACAGTTGGCGTTGGTCTTCTTGATGGATAACTTTCTGTACCGTAGAGCCAAATTCGCTAGACTAGCCGAATTCAATTGATCTAATATGACTTTGTATCACAAAGTCCAGTCTCTCACAATAACTAAATAGTTATTGTGAGAGACCACAACCACCATTAATATGTATTCCTCGCACAGAGTCATATTACAGTACTGTGCAATCGAATTAGGGCCACTTTGATTTTATACAAATATTTGCTATTAATATTATAATAACCGAAATTTCTAAATATTTTCGGCAATAAAGAGTTTTTAATTGTATTTGAGATAATCCTTTTAAGTAGGTATAAAATTCTCGTTATTGTAACCCCCACCAAACATTCCTTTCTATCCAAGGTACGTTTAGGGTCGGTAATCGGTGACTGGCTTTACCTGCTTCGAGTTAGTTTACGTGTAGTTTTGATGGTGTAAAGTGCAAGTATTATATTTTCGTGCTATAATATTCGTTTTACATGCTGTTTTAGTGTAATTAAATTGAAATTTCGTGACGTTTAGTTTTCTTTTTTTATTGATAAATTTTGTAAAATGGGCAAACGTAAAGACATTTCAAATGAGAAAAAAACAAGAATTCAAGTGTTATTAGAGACGGGGCTGTATTCGCATCGGGAAATAGCCAGAAGAGAACGAGTTTCTCGTCAAACAGTCGACAGGGTAGCGATGTTAAAGAAAGAAAATTTACCGGCGACTTCAAGTGGTCGTTCTCATTGTCGCGGTATTCGCAAAACTTCGCCACGGGAAGACAGAATTATCATAAAAAGGGCATTAGAAAACAGGCAACTGTGCATTAAAGAACTTCAGCGTATATTACAGGCTGATAATATAAACATATCAGATCGAACATTAAAATCGCGCTTATATGAAGCCAATATCAGAAGTAGACGTCCTGCAAAAAAGCCGAAACTTACTTTAAGGATGAAAAAGGCAAGATTGCAGTGGGCGCAACAGCATCGGCATTTTACTGTTGAGGATTGGAAAAAGGTATGTATCAATATTTTATGTATATTTTCAAAATTTGGAACATTGTTAGTAAATTCGAAAATGTAATGAAAATTTCTGTTTCTAAAGGTTGTTTTTAGTGACGAGAAGTGAGGCTGTGACTGAAGTTGCTCGTTTCGTTAGAAGAAGACCATCGGAACGATATGATGAAAGCGCGGTGGTAAAAACAATGAAACATCCACCGGCAGTCATGATTTGGTCCTGTATATCAGGGGAAGGGCTTGGACCGCTCTATTTTGTAACGGGTACCATGAATCAAATTCAATATAAAGAAGTTATGGAATCAATCTTAATCCCGTATATGACATCTTTAGACCCTGAAAATTACTCTTACACATTTATGCAAGATGGTGCACCGTGCCACAGGGCAAAAACAATTCTAAATATGTTTTCAGCAAGAAAACTGAAGATATTGCCATGGCCAGGCAATTCCCCCGACCTGAATCCAATCGAGAATGTTTGGAATTCTTTAAAACGTACAGTTTATGCATCTCCCAATACAACAGTTGACGTTTTGAAAGCAAACAACAAATAACTGACAAAATAATACTCACCTTAAAGAAGTTGCAGCAGCGTGTATAGCTAGCATGCCAAAAAGAATTGCTGCTGTCATAAAAGCAAGGGGTGGTTCGACGAAATATTAATGTACGTGTTAATATAAATATATATATATGAATAAATTAAAATTGTTTTTATCAAACGTTGATACTTTGTATTATTTATTAAGCTAAAACTCAAATTTATATAGTGGCCCTAATTCGATTGCACGGTACTGTAGATCAATATTTTTTTTCTTTGGAATTTCTGACGTAATTAAGTAAAGAAATTAAAATTATGTCATCGGCAAGGAATCGAGCCTCACATCTCCCGCTTTCCGGTTGAGCGCGTTAGCCATTACGCTAAGAGTACCTGTGTGGGGAAGTTCACTATTTAATGCCTAGATGCAAATATGTCGTAATACATATAACGCGCCCACCCGGAGAGCGGGAGACGCGAGGTTCGATTCCTTGCCGGTGACATAATTTTAATTTCTTTAATTAATTACGTCGGAAATTCCAAGGAAAAAATTATAGATTTTCATAGTTCACCGACGGAAGCCAAATATATTAATCAAAATCCTATAGTTTAGAACCCTTTCCCATGGTCTGTGACGATACGGACCGCCTATTTACGTCATTTGGACAGCATTTTCCAAATATGCACAAATAAATGTCCAATTACCCAGATTATCAATGCAAAATCTGCAGTAAATCAACACTTGGTTGTTGTGTATAACTGCACTAGGATTTTCTGACGAGTAAGAATAATTTGTATATTAGTCGACTTTTCGAAAATGCAGTATAGTTTGCAAGTGTGTGCATGCATTACGAAGTCTGTGTAACAGTAAAATTTCACTTTTATATAAACGTCAACAGCATTTACGTTTTATCTCAACTATTTCCATACCTTTACGCTATTTTTACAGACGTTCGGTATTGAGCATTGTCAATAAACAACATTTTGAAGACAACAAGTTAGATGTTTTATTATTAGCATTGCAAACTAGAATGATTATATAATTAATTATTATTTTTTATCCCACAACGTACCAAATGTGATTCTATTACATTGTTTAACGTAAAGCAAATTGCTGCAGTTGTGGTATAAAGTAAGCTTACCTTAAATTAAATTAACACTTCATGTGTGATTAGTGTAATTGTGTGGTAAATCGCTATTAGATAACTATACACGTGTATCTAACATTTATCTTGGTTTCATTAAGGATTTAAATAGGAACACTTAATCTTACTTATTTTCGACGGTGACTGCTTATTACGATAATTGTATCCATTACATGAAAGCAACGATTGTCTGAATCATATACGAGTGTCCCCTTTTAATCTTAACAGAGGAATATCTCGAGAAATATGAATCCTACGAAAAAGTTCTTCGTACCGTTGTTTGTTCGTCTCATCGGGGGCCACAAAATGACGATTTTAGTTTCAACGTAGATGGCACTGTAATCGGTGGAAATAGGGTAGCTTTATTTTTTTTTAATGGAAACCCCTATTACGGGTTAATATATGAATACGAAAAATTCATAAATAAACTAAACCGGTAGAGAAGCAGGCATGTAGTGTCGACCTTGAATATAAATCATGTTAAACCGCGCTGAGAGAGATTTCGTTTTAGTACCGGTTGAGCTGTTACAGAGATTAGTCGAACGGTCAAGGTTATGTACTTACGTGTCGCTTTTGAAAATATAGCTGGTGTTTTTTGTGTGTTGTAGTATTATACCAAGTACATAATTAGTGTATCGTTTCATATAGAACTAATATTTACATACCTAAGAAAACAATGCCTCGTAATAGATTTGCTACTAATGTACATAAGTATGTGTCACTTTTTCCCCATTTAAAATATGACGGTAGTGCAGTTTTTTGCTTAATATGCAATGTTCGTTTGGCTGCATTGGACAGAACTGATTGCCAGAGGCATGTCAATGGTATTAAGCATATGAGAAATGCAAGAATTGAAATACCTTATACACTATTCCTCATACATTTATTAATTATGTTTACCTCTTGTAATCTTCCGTTGTCGTTGGTGAGAAAAGCAGCTTTTAAAACGTTTTGGCGACAATACGTTCCAAAGTACCCATTACCCTCACAAACACAATTACAGAATCATTTGCCGCAAATGAGAGATGCTAGAAAATGTGTGTAAACATGATTTGTGTTCCAAAAAAATATGGATTACCGTGGATGAGACGACCGATATAAAGAAAAACAGTATTGTGAATGTAATAGCTCGCGTTTTATCTAGCGAGAACACAGCATCTCGATATTTGTTAGCTCGCAAACGTGTTCAACAATGTACCGCGGAAAATATTCGAAAAGTGATAATGAACGCTTTGAAAAAATTTAAAATTGCCCAAGATCAAGTTGTGATGATTGTGACGGATAGTGCAGCAACGATATTAAGTGTTGGGCGATCCTTAAAACATATATTTCCTAACTTAATACATATAACCTGCGTGCTGCATGCTTTGCATTTAGTTGGTGAAGTTGTTCGACAACATTACGGAAACGTTGATCGGATGATTGGAAGTACTAAAGCAGTGTTTCGTAAATCTCCTAAACGTTTAAAAGAATTTCGTAAATTTTGTCCAGGTATTCCAGAACCTCCTGAACCAATTTTAACGCGATGGGGTACTTGGCTAACAGCAGCTTCTTACTATTTGATCCATTTTCAACAAATTTAATCAGTTATAATGCGATTTAATCGGAATGAATCCAAAGTAATTAGAGAAAGTCAAAGAGAATTTCAAATTCCTCAACTTTTAGAAGATTTAACAACAATATGTACCAATTATACAGTATTACTAGATGCCATCAGAAAACTACAATGTACTGAATTGTCATTGCAGGAATCATTAGACATAGTGGAGAGTGTAAAAAGTAAATTACACACATTAAATGATACGCCAGGATTATGCGCTAGTCAAAAGTTGGCAGATGTTTTAAGGAAAAATCCCGATTTTAATACTTTAGAAGCCGTTTATAATAAGTGTAAGAATAGTGAACTTTTAAGTGATTTTGAAAAACAGTTTCTACATGCAAATGTAACCTCCTTAGATGTGGAGAGATCGTTTTCTATGTATAAGAATATTTTTTCTTGTAGACGCACAAGGTTTAAAGAAGTAACTGTGGAAACATATGCAATGATGCAAGTTTACAGTAGTTCACATCCTGATGCCTCTAATTTGTTGAATAATTAGCAAGTAAGTTTATTTATGAATTTTTCGTATTCTTATATTAACCCGTAATACCGACGCTTATGCGAGTCCGCAAGTTTTGGTTACTCTAGTCATAACACATATCCACTATGCAATGCAAAATGGGAGTTTGAAATAAATAAACGAATATCGGCTTTGTTCCTTTTCAGAAGTAAGAGTTAACAGGAAAGATGAAACAAAATAAAAGTTTTGCCGATTAAGGGAAATACCAAGGGGCAGTTCAGACGAATAGTATACATATATATGTATTGCTGTTCCCTGCTCTACCGCTGAACCCTTGGACTTATAAAAATAAATAGGGAAAGCCTGCGTGCCTAAATTAGCTTAAACTTAAACTGACAAAAGAAAAATATAAAAATACAATTGCTCCATCAATTAGCAAAAAAAGAAAAAAAAACATTCAAGCATTTTTATTGTGAATGTAAGTAGCTAGAATAGGTTCAGAGTGCGCAGAAGGTAGCGATCATGCATATTCAGTCATTTTAGCTCACGCAATTTGTGCGAAACGTAGTCATACTTACGAATCTTGTAGATATATCTAATACAGAAATTCTGCACTCTCTGGACCCTGGCCCTACCCTAGAGAGATAGTAGCATAGTCTCACATAGCATTGCCTTTAATTTAATGCTAAAAATATCCCTATAAGGGTATGATATTTTCAAATTGCTATAGGCTCTGCCAATGGTCCTCGATATATGTATACTCCCGATACCGAAATGTATTATCGAGAATAAGCCCCAAATCCTTCACAGAGAAGGAGAATGAAATTCGCGCATTCTGCAAACTAATACTGAGGACACCCCTGTAGGTATCAACGTCCCTTTCCTTGCCGAAGAAAATAGCTTGAGTTTTCTGAGGGTTAATAGACAGGGAGTGATTCCTTGAAGATGATCATATTCAGGAGAAAATGATAAATAAATCTGGGTGTCATTAGCGTACATCTGAAGCTGGCAAGATTTTACCACAGAAGGTAACTAACTAACATAAATGAAGAACAAGAGGGGGGCCAATATAGAGCCCTGAGCGACACCCCGACTAAAAGATAAGGGCAGAGAACACGCACCAGCCAGGCGCACACTTTGTCAACGACCGGACAAATATGAATCAAGCATACTCACAGCAAATGGCGCACAACCGACAAAGCTCAAAACGGACAACAAGATTCGATGATCGACAGTGTCAAATGCTTTGCTGTAGTCTAGCAGCACGGCGGCAGTAAGTTTATTTTGATCTCTAGCTTGAATAATGTCATCCGTTATCGTTAGTGGCGCCGAGCTACAGCTATGCCCCCTCCTAAAGCCCGATTGGGAATCAAGGATGATACAGTTCTTATGTACGTGTTCTGAAAGTTGATCACACATAGCCCTTCCAATACCTTACTAAGTGTAGGAAGGACGCTTATTGGCCTAAGATCTTTATAAGAAACAAGGGAAGTCGTTTTAGGAAGAGGTAGAACAATCGCTGACTTCCATTGGCTTGGGTAAACATTTTCCTCAATGCAGTAATTGATAATATGCAACGTGTGCGGCAGCGTTAGTTTTAGCATATCAATACCAATCCCATCAACCCCAATCGCCCCGCTGCGAATACTCAAGATGCATCTCAAAATGTGAAACGAAAAACAATGGCATGACAAACTTTTTCGTAGGATTCATATTTTCTTGAAACAGCCGTTATAAATACTAAGACTATACATGGATTTATTTTTACCATGTATTGAATTTGAATGAATTTTTAGATGTATCAAGGTTTAATACTTAGTTCTAACAAAGTAAAGCTTTGGTCGAACTTGAAGTAATTTTCTTCTAATAGCTAATTACTACAAAGATTTGGTTCCAAAAAAATGGAATTTATATAACTTCTTGTAGGTAATTGGTCCAAAGAGTAGGTGCCATGTACTAGTCGGAACTTCAATTTTGGCCCTGGCAATTTGCGATGGTTTAACAAGTCAAAAGAATCAAGAGGAATCAATAAGAATAAAGGAAAATCAAGAAGAATCGAGAACAATCAAAGAGAATCTCTTTGATTAAGAAGCCTGCTGTGCTCTTCAAGAGAACCTTTCAAATATCGTCGATTGTAGCCTGGAATCTAGTCCACAAGCGGAAGTAATCCCGTTAGAAACAGATGGCCAAGATGCGCTCGATAATAAAGTACCATGCATTAATCCTTGTGCTAACGTACATTGTGGTGTTCTTTAATTCCCCTTTGGATCTCGTCATGAGTACTAAATCGTCAGCGTATGCCAGGCTTTGATTAGGCCATTGACACCTCTTCTCCCACTGTTACCTTATATGTTGTTTATCTAATAGTCATTTCCACCAACTTTCTTATCTTTTTCGGTATGTTTAATTTTTTAATTGCTTCCAAGAGTGTTTTCCTTTTGACAGTCCCTGACCATCGAATTAGGACTACTTACAAATTTCATAATTTTGGGGTATGATTAAAAAAAAACAGTTGGTAATATTGGCAGTAATTTGAACATATATTCACCAATATTTACTTGTTCCTCCGCTGTGTTTTATTATTTCCTCAATCCTTTTTGGTATACTGCCAATACAGCTTTTTATTGTTTTTTTTAAATTTCGTCGCTATTATGCCATACATCTTCAATGTGTTGTTGTAATTCTTCCTTTGTAGTTGAGTTTCGTGTACTTGATGTTTTTCCACACATATTCAATTGGGCTTATGTCTGGTGAATTGCCTGGCCAAGGTAGTACACGCAGATTTTTAGATTTAAGGTATCGCATTACACTTTTTGCCTTATAACAGGGTGCATTGTCTTGCATGAAAGTATATGGTCCTTGAGTCGGATCCAATGAACCAATATAAGGTATCAAATAGTTTTGTAAAACTTTTTTATATTGTTTTTGTTCCATTGTTCCGTTAACGAAATATAGTGGTCCCGGTCTTTCTGTCGTAATACACGACCAAACTATTAGAGATGGGGGGTGTTTAATAGATTTGATCGTACACGCTTCTTTATAACACTCTGAAGGACGTTGACGAACAAATTGGCTTCTCTCCGTTAGCACTTCTAGCTGTGATTCAACGCTACAAATAATCTAGGAAAAAGTAAAAAATGTAAAGAAACATTAAGCGAACTGTGAGGACGAATGTTACCAAAAATACAGGAGATAAATGAAACTTTCCTTTCCTCAATCTTCAACTGTATATTTTTTATATTCTTTAACCCATTGAAATCGTGTCACTTTCATTTTAGATGTTAGCCTTGGCTTCTTTGCCGGACGTCTGCCTTTCAAGCGTGCTTCATGAAGACGTCTACGGACTGTTCGGGCTGATATTTCCACTAAGAATTTTATGAACACCTTTAGTGGATAAAAAACGACGTTCTGTAGCCACTTTTACTATACGATGATCATCTCTTACAGTTGTTTTGCGTTTGCCGGCACAGTATGTTCTGCCACTACTTGTACTAGGAATATTCTCCTTAATTAATTTCGCGATTCTCAGAACAGTTTGATGTTTTTTCTCTGTTATATCGGTTTCTGTGGTTATATCCTTCTTCTTTCCCATTATGATAATAATTGACCGCGAAAATAGACGCACACAAATAAAACGCACTGTAATTGAAAATGTGTGGAATGTCTTGAAAAACACTGTAAGTACACGAAACTCAACTGCAAAGGAAGAATTACAACAACATATTGAAGGTGTATATATACATAATAGCGACGGAATTAAAAAAACAATAGAAAGCTGCATTGGCTGTATGCCAAAAGGAATTGAGGAAATAATAAAACACAGAAGGGGAACAAGCAAATATTTGGTAAATATATGTATGTTCAAATTATATTTACTTGCTTGTTATATGTAATTAAGTAATAATATTGCCAACATTACCAACTGTTTTTTTTTTAATTTTACCCCAAAATCATAATATTTTTAAGTGGTTCAAATTCGATGGCCAGTAACTGTATGTGTAGGTTCAAATTCTGTTCATATGTATTTCGTTGTAATAATTTTATTATAAAGATTTGATCAGTTGTTGATGTTCCTGACCTGAATCCAGCTTGGTATTCTCCTAGCTGTTCCTTGAGATATTATTTAGACGTTTCTTTGTTAGCCTTGCCAAAATTTTGTGCGCACATCCAAGAGTGCTATTCCTCTGTAGTTATTTACATCTTTCTTGACCCCTTTTTTATGTATGGGGATTGTGAGTGCTTTATTTTCTGGTACCTTAGTAAGATATAATACACCGAAAATCTTTTAAATGCTTACAAATACGCAAGAGAAAAAAAATACGAATTAGGAGGTTACGTTGCGTTGCACTGCCGCTCTATCAATTTCATCTGGATTTCGTTAGGAACGTCTTCAACGAAACACTGAATGGACGAGCAAACAAATTCGTTTTCTTAATTTTTTCGGAAATCAAGAAATCGTGATTCTGACTGTGTTTTCAGATTTTGTAGCGCAGAAATATATTTCTCCTTGTTTAAAATCTTGCAAGACGGCAAATGAGGAAAATGCGTGGTTGCATTTCTTTTGAATTGATTTAGCCGTTGATCCAGCTTAAGATCAAACTTTAGGACCTTACTATATATTCCGCAACAATCATTCTGCTATCGTTTACATCTATCATTTAGTTGTTTCCATTTTCTTTCAGTTAAATCTACGTTAGAAAAAAAAGTTTATAGTACCACTTGCATCTATTGTTAGTTGAAATAAAAACGCTGGTTTTACTAATATAGCTTATGGAAACCATATTGCTGCGTATTGTTCTTCATCTATTCAATATTCTATCGCATAATACTCAACTTGCTTTATACATCTACAATACAAATTATTATGTAGCGGACGTTAGTAAACAGGTGGTTCATCAAACCGTCTACTTTCGCTGGTAATATCTTTTCTATATCCCACAAATATAAACGGTCGGTTTGATTATTCTGTATGGCGTCCACTTTCAAATATATACGCTCACTCAAAAACCCGGTTCCAGTAGGTCTTGCTCGATTATTTATGTAGAAGGTATACCGTTAAGTAATTAACAGAAACTGATTGCCTTCTTTTATGAAAAAAGAAAGTAGTCTATAGCGCCTATTATTATTAATTGAATCGGATGGGATATTCTAGGTCTAACATTTGAATCAGTTTATTTTAGTAACTGTCTGCAACAAGACGGATTTCCATAAATAAAGATGTAATCGATAAATATGGAGCATTACGAAAGATTTAAACGAAACATTCTATTACTAAATCTTTATACAAGTTTCCTCTTGCTAAAAATTGGTATACAGTTTAAATCAGTGGTGGCCAACCTTTTCAATGTGTTGAGCTACTTTGATAATTTTAGAACAAACAGTGAGCTACCTAGTCGTAAGCGACGTAAGCCAACCTAAATGAAATAATGCACAGTTATATTCGACATACTACATAACTAAAGACATACCTACCAACCGTAGGTGTTTGAAAAAGTAACAAAATTTTTATGCAGCCACAATGGCATGTCACACACGATTTAATAAAAGTGAATAAAAATAACAAAAAAGTAACGCATTATTTTAAACAAAAACATGTGCAGATAAAAAATGCATGTTCAATGAGAAGGCTGACACTCAGACTCATCGATATTTTTTTTAATGTTTGCAGTATAGTTTGATACAGCCATTCGAATACAATTATCCAAATGTTCATCTGTCGATTGCGGTATTTGTTCTTAATTAACTTCATATTGAAGAAAGAAGATTCGCACAAATAGGTTGAACTAAATAACGCTTTCACTTTCAAGGCAACACGTCATAGAACTGAATATTTGTCTTTGCTTACTAAAGGCCAGATACATTTTGTATTTGAGACTAACGATTTTAAAGCTAAATTATTTTGAAACGCAATCACTTCCATTTCTTCTGCAGCGATGTCTTCGCCAAAGTTCTGCATAACACAAGTTGCAAACTGTTGGATATCAATTTTTATGAAGGATGAAACAACAAATTACGCCACCGAATCAATTTCGTTGAAATCCTTAAAATGATTCTTGATGTTATCCTTCAAGTTAGAAACTATTTCTACATGATATTTACTGTCATAAGGTTCCAATGGATTTTCAGATATCTTTTCTGAAAGAATAGGAAAATGCTTGGTATCACGGTTGATTAGGTTTTGTTCCCAAAACTCAAGCTTTTTGATAAATGCTTGTATATCAGAAATCATTTCCACTAGTTCTTTGTCTCTTCCCTGAAGCTGCAAATTAAATTCATTTAATTTTGCTGTAATGTCCACAAGAAAACCAAAATCTCTAAGCCAGATTGAATTTTCCAGTTCCGGAATCGGTTCATCGTGTTGTTTGAAGAATTGAGCCATGGCAAATAGGACATCATTAAAACGTTTCAGCACTCCTCCTCTACTTAACCATCGGATTTCAGAGTGAAGAAGTATCTCCCCGTATTGACAGTCAATTTCATCGTCCAAGGTTTTGAATAATCTTCTTTGTAACGCTGGAGCTCTAATTTTGTTCACAATTTTTACTACCAATTTCATAACGTTGTTTAGTTTTAGAAAATTTGCACATAATGCTTGCTGATGGATAATGCAGTGGTAACAGAGAAATTGCGGAAAACTTTCATCTTTACGATATAACGCCACCAGACCCTTATCACAACCCACCATAGTTGGAGCGCCATCGATTGTCAAGCCTACCATTTTCGATATTGGAATTTTCTCAGAAGAAATAATATTTTTGAAATGAGAAAACAACTCCAGCCCAGTAGTATGTCCCTTCAGTAGAATGAACTTCAAAAGATCTTCTTTAATCGTAAAATCACTAAAAATTATCCTGACGAATACGGCCATCTGGGAGGTGTCAACCACATCTGTTGATTCATCCAGTTGCAGTGAAAAATAAACACAGTTATCTAAGTCACTTCTTAACTTTGCATAGATTTTATTTTTTTTATAGCAGACACTATCTCGTCTTTATTTCTAAAGTTGGCAAATAACGAATCTGCAGCTTCTAAAAACACCTGTTTTATTATTTCCCTATCTTCATAAGGTTTCTTCTTTTGTGCAATTATTTGGGACACACGGTATGATGCTTCAGTTGCAGCCTTATTTTTGTCGACTGTTTTTAAAAATATTGACTGTTATCCAATTAACTGGTTTTTTAATTGTTTCAGTTTTTCCTTTCTGCTGGCAGAATGTAATGGGAATGATTTTTCAAAATTCGAATGTACAGTTTTATGATGCCTCTCAATATTTCCTTTTTTAGCAACGGAGGCAGAAGTATTACATAACAAACATACATTTTTACCTTTAACTTCTCTAAAGAAGTATTGTTCTTCCCATTCCGAATGGAAATGGTACGTCTTTACCTTCTTACTACTGCTTGCCATAATATTTCTAATTGCAAGCCAACTGTAACCCAACCGCTGGACGTTGATTATGCCGTTCAGTTTTCAACTGAGCGCAATGTCGCCGCACGTTGCGTATACGAGAGACACGCTATATATTTTGAGATGCCACAAAAGTAGAGAAGTTAGAGCGGGCAACACTACATTTCTAAATACCACCATCCTTAAGTAGTAAACTCTGACTGTCAGTTGAGTCGCTGCAGGCATAGAGTAAACGTGGTAGGTACGATTTGTCAAGAGAACATGTACGCGCAATGATTTATTACGATTTTAAGGTCAGCTTAAGTGAACAAAAAAGTCTTGAACGATTGCAACTCGCATTTGGTGATGAAAGTCCTTCACGTGCAACTGTGTTTCGCTGGTATAGCGAATTTAAAAGAGGACGGATATCGCTTGGTGATGAGGAACGTACCGGTAGGCTCTGTTCTTCAGTTACCGCTGGAAACATTGAGAGTGTGAGACGTATGATCGAAGATCCAAGATGCACCTATCAAGTGATTGAGGCAACTCTTGGTGTTGGATCCGCAACAGTAAATTCAATTTTACATGATCATCTTCGGATGAAAAAAATTGTTACTCGTTGGGTGCCACACACGCTTACCGATTTCCAAAAAGCAGAGCGAGTAAGAATCGCTCGGGAAACATTGGAAATGCTAAATAATGGTGGACATCGCATTCTATCAAAAATAGTAACAGGTGATGAAACTTACATGCCATTTTACGATATTCCTACCCCCAACACCCCCCAACACCAACAATGGCCAAAAGGCAAAGGGCTGTTAAGAAAGTTATGTACGCAGTTTTCTTCCGTAGTACCGGATTAGTAAAAACAATGAAGCTGGAAAATCAACGTACAGTCACAGCAAACTGGTACACCACAAAATGTTTACCTGCAGTTCTTGAGTCAGCCAACATTCGCGGGTTAATGTTGCATCACGACAATGCATCGTCACACAGTGCACAGTAGACAGTTGTATTTTTACGTGAAAATAAGGTAAAAGTCATTGAACATCCACCCTATTCGCCTGATTTGGCCATGTGTGATTTCTGGTTGTTCTTCAACCTAAAGAAACATTTACGTGGTCGACGTTTCACGACGGAGGATGAGATAGATGAAGCAATTCATCTATTTTTTGAGAGCATTCCAAGAGATGACTGGGTTCACGCTTTTACGTTGTGGAAACTTCGGTTACAAAAGTGCATTGATGCAGGAGGAGATTATTTTGAACATAAATAAAATCGTTTTCGTAAAAAAGACTTGTAGTTTTCTTGTATCTCAAAATATATAGCGTGACCCTCGTAAAAAAGTCAAGTAGTAATATCCTGTGAGGCAAAATGAAAGGGCCAATTAGATAACTGTAGACCATACCGCACCACACGTTTACGCTGAAAATTACTTTCGACTATTACGTGGGGATTTTCATCTGACCATACATCAAAGTTCAGAGTATTATTAATGCCGTCACTGGTGAAATTCGCTTCATCCCTAAAAATTATTTGCGATGCAATACTACGATTGTTATTTATCCACCGATGAAATTCCGTACGCTTAGCATAATCTTCCGGTTGTAGGTGCTGTATATGCTGAATATGGTATGGATATAAGCCTTGCTCGTGGAGTGTGTATATTACTTTTTTTGTGGAATGACCAACTGAGCACCAATTCTTCGCGAGCTGGTCGTTGCATCTTCTACTAAATCCAGAATATATCGTATATCCCCTTCAAAGCAACTCAGATCGTTCTAGACGATTCTAGCGTGGTGACGTCGGTAGCTGATCACACACCGCAGTGTTGCCGGGGCTTGTGTTTATTATGAGAATTTGCGAAATTTACGGAAGCTTCTATGATTTTTACACCGTTGCATTTTTAAAATATGTTGTGAGTTGCCAGAATTGCCTTCGCGAGTTACCGGTAGCTCGCGATCGACGGGTTGGCGACCACTGGTTTAGATGTATGCCAACAGAAGAAATTGTTACAGTGTATGGATTGTCGCTGTTATAATAATTCAAATTAAGAGACGCTGACCGATTTGTACCAACTAAGAATTAACAAAGAGGGCGTTAGGTGGGGCTATGGTTGGTAGAAGTTGGGACAGTGGGGTAATAATAAGTTGGTAAGTAACGAGAGTAATTGGTAAGAGGTTGCACATAAGTAACCTAAAGACTACTCACCGTATTCACCCAGCGACGTTTCTCTGTTTCTTAAGCTCAAAGTTTCGTTCGAAGGAGAGAGATTTTCCTAGAATGAGGAGGTCATCACATTCGTAAACGCCAATTTTGCAGAACAGGATACCAATTACTATTTGGAAGGATTAAAGATGGGAGCATTGCTGGGAAAAAATGTATAGACTTACTAGTAGACAATGTTGAGAAATAAAACTGAATTTGACAAAAAATATTGTTTCTGTGTTTGAAACCTTTCAAACTGCCCACGTACATGTTGAAAGAGTGTAACATCACTTCTGAAACAAAATGGTTTTAAGGTAAGAAAATCTTCATATTGAGAAAGCATATATTATACCAACAAAAAATGAAGAACTTTTCCATGAATTTCTGTTTGATCTTCTGAATTTTCTTTGGATTATACATATTACAGATGAAATAAATGATTTTATTTGGAATATTTCAAAGCAATAACGACGTTTCCCCGAATAACTTTTGCTACTAAGCAGCAATCATTCAGTTAATCCCTAAATTATTTGTAACAGCAGCGAAATTTCCATAAGAAAACGAGTAAATTCTTGATTAGAGGTATGTATACACAAATATTCTTTAGGGCATAATATGTGTATGTCCCATCACTTCGCAATTAACTCTCGGGGCGGTTATATTGCCAATTCATGTTTGTTTAGCGCATAAAATTGCTGTTAAAACGTTTGTACCGAAACGTATTTTCGAAAGGCAACGTTTCGAAGGCAGCGGTGAATTAAAAACAGTTTAGGATCAACGCGCGCTCGCGTCGATGAATAATTGAGTTCAGTGAATCCTTGATTTTAATGGAACCAATTACAGACATCAACCGTGGAAGCCGTATTCGTAAAATGTAATAGTTGGAATGGCAATCGATTTCAACAATAGATACATTTCCAACGATGGTTAATTGAAAAATTAGACCGTATAGCTTGCTAGTGTAACTATTTGTACTTACCTACCGTTAGGAAAGTAATGATCTACGCCAAAAAAAATAATTAAATTTGAACTATTTACATTGCTTTACGTACAGGACCTAAAGCCGTATGAAATATCATTATAGTGATATGAATATAGTACAAGGCAGTATCCAAAAGTTCCCGAAATGAAATTACATATCTACTTACTTACTTAATCCTGAAAACCTTCCTGCCTTTCAGCGTAATCTTGTATGGAGATATTTTTCTCAATTCTTCCATATTTTCTGTCTTCTTTCGAATATTTTCCCATTTGACACCTCTTTGTTCTGCTGCTTTTCTCACTTTTTCGTTCCATGTGTTTCTTGGTCTTCCTCTTGCTTTTTCGTTTGCTCTTGCCTCATAAACTCTGTTGTAGCTGGCCTGAGGATAAATTGTCTCCTATGATGCCAAGTTCAGCTAAAGAGCTCGTTGCTAAACAATGTAATAACAACTGTCAATCAACAATTGTCAATTTGTCATATCTAAAGCGAGGTAATGTCTCTACGCGGCATAGGCGTGCGCTTCCTTCAGTAAGTACAATACCAAAAAATAAGAAATCAATAGAATAATAATAACAGAACCAATCAGGAATTATAATATCTGAAAAGTTGTGAAACACTCACCCTCTTAAGCAGCGTTATCAAGTAGGTTAGCGGGCTGCATCGGAAGCACCATTATCAGTATTATCGCCCACTGGATAAGAGTCGTAAAACGTCGATAGCATTAGATATGTTTCCACAGTTGTCTCGTTGAACGATGTTCGCCGTTGTGAAAAAATGTTTTTATATTTTGAAATGGATCGTTCGACATCTACGGACGTTATACATGCATTATTACTAAAGCGTGGCAAACGGTTGCACCGGTAGAGACGTCTGTACGGGGGGGTGTATGTACGTATGTGGATGCAGAGTTCAGTAATGCGGTAGACATTGAGGAGTTCGATAGTTCGATTATTTATCGGATTCTCATTGTGCGTTTTCGAAAACATGGGACGTAAGCCTGGTGTACCTCTTGCGTCGCATGTGAAGAAATATATTTGGCGTTTCCCTGGTTTGGAATTTACAAGATCGCACATTCGTTGCAAAATTTGCGGTATAGGGTTGCTAGGTCGTACGACATTTGAATGTAGAAGTCATATTAAAAGTAAACGTCATGTATTGAACTAAGAAACAATATTCCGTAGTGCCAATTTTTGTATGACTTTATTTTCATGTTGAGCACGTTCAACATCCCACAACACCTAGTAGATAATGAAAACTTTCGTCTTTTTTGGGATAAATATGTTTCATCATATGCTACCAACAAAAAGACAATTGCGGTACAATTTACAACATGTGCAAAGTACAGTAAAAGACTGTATAAAAGACGAGTTGAGAAATCAAAAAATCTGGCTCACTGTGGACGAAACTATTGATGCTCAGAAACACAGCGTAATTCATATTGTGGCGCGTCCTTTAAAACGTAATGGTCCAGCAGCTTCCTTGTTGTTAGTCAGTAAAGGGATTGAAAGAACTGATGCCGAAACCGTTGTAAACATAATAAAACGTATGTTAAGAGAATTTTATGTCGTAGGAGCCCAAATCACCATGTTAGTTTCTGACGGAGCCGCAACAATGCTGAAAGCTGGTAGGATGTTAAAAGTATGCTTGCCGGAATGAATGCAACAATTGCAACTAAGAATATTTGCGATATTTATAGTGATGTTTTAAAAGCAAGCAATGTTGGTTCAAACAATTTGCGTCAAGTGATTTTGATCTTTCTGATAGACCTCGTAGTGGAAAACCTGTGGAATTTGATAATGAGACTTTAAAAGCACAAGTCGAGACTGATCCAAAATTAAGTGTACATGAATTAGCGGATACACTAGGCTCTACATGGTCGACAGTGCAAAGACATATCCATGAAATTGGTAAGGTCTCCAGACAAGGTCAACGGATTCCACACCAACTGTCGGATGCGAACAAGGATCAATGTCGCACAATCTGCAGTTCACTGTTAACTAGACTAAGAAATGATTCATTTCTTAGCAGGATTGTTCTGGAGATGATGTATATTCTCTATTCCAATCCCTATCGCTCCAGACACCAGTTCCAACCCCTAAATACACGTTAAAAAAGGTCCTGCTGCGCGTTTGGTAGGATTCCCATGGTGTAATTTTTTATGAACTTTTACAACCAAATGAAACAATTACTGCTGACATTTACAAACAAAATAGCTAGTGTATTCGATGTGAATGAAGGACGGAAAAATATAACGGAAAACCTAGATACCACTGAGTGGATGTTGTAAGAGTGGAAGTTAATGTAAGATAAAAGAGAATTAGAAATAAATGAAACAAAACTAAAGATAAAGGGGAGTTGGAGAATGTTGTAGAGGTGAAGTACCAACTAAACTCCGTTTGTCTTAGATCCACAGGAGTTGAAAAGCGTCAAAATCAAATATCGTCGTTGATACTGTGATAGGTCGTATGTCAAAAATGCAATTTTTCGAAAAAAACGTGTTACCTCAGTTTTTGTTTCCAAGTCGCACAGTTTGAGCTCATAAAGGGAGACCTTTTTAACTCGTTGTTGCTATAAACACTAATTTGTTATTAGCAATTGTATAACTGCAGACTTACATTTAATAAACTCGAAACGGCATTTTTTTACATACGACCTATTGCAGTATCAACGACGATATAAACATAAGTGATAGTGCCAAGTATAAATTTGTATTGACCCAATTTTTCTTTACCTAACAACCTGCCTCTTATTTAAACAGCTTTAAAAGAATTCAACAAGTTGCTATAAAATCCACATTACGAATTCCAACAGATGCAAAAGGTACATACATACATATTACATACATACATCATCAAGATTCTAAAACGTAATTTGTGTTTTACAATTTAAGTGCGTAAGGTCTCCATCTCCTACAGTGTGTATGTATGTAAGTACCTACACGAATGCGGGTAAGGTGTGGCCGTGGATTGTGTACACACATACATAGGACATTAGCCGAATCTGAAGGTCGACGTCCCAGTTTAGTCCGACAAATTACCTAACTATCGTGCATTCAACAAAACCGCCAACCCAGCGACGGGCAGTACTGTGACTGCCACCGCAAACGATCCAATCACCACCGTCCGCTGACAGGTCATATGACATATCAGCCTGCACCTTTAACGACTTACACAATCGCCATGTACAGTACCCAGTAAAAGAAACGAGCTATTAGGTGCAATAGAGAGATGTAGATGTTGTAAGTATGAATAGCTCCAAGCTTATTTTTGATGATAACCAGACAAAAGCTTAACAAAATGGTTATACTAAATATAATCTTAATATACACGCAGAGATTTGTTTACTTGTATCAAGACTGTCCGCTTCAATTCATGACAATTACTGGGGTTTGATATAATTCTAAATATTCTAAATATGTTTGAACTTTATAATGATCTTTGCATTTTGTTACCAATTAAAAATAGTTTTGAATTAACCTGAATACAGATTTAGAAATGTCAATCTTACTGCCCCGATATTCCCAATGTCTTACGTTTGACAACAACCTTATAGGCACTTCTAAACGGAAGACGTTTGTTTCTAAAATATTATTTCTACTGTAGAGGAGGAATCTTTCAATGTCATTTAAATTTTGATCATTTTCTTTATAAATTTGTATGTCAGTATATATTATGAAGCTTGCAAGTTTGGTTTTCTTTTGGCTTCCTTCATATAAACCAGAACACTTTCTGATCATTCCCCGTACTCCATCTATGATGAAAACGATTATTAAAAAAAATGTAGAATTTTGTTTTGTTTGAAAAAATTATTCTGTATATGTAACAATATATAACGTTCAAATTCTTTGTTTACATTAATGCATGCAAAATATCAGCAAACACTTGGAATAAATGAATACAGGAGTAGTAGTAGTAATAATAAGACCTCTAGTAATCTCGGGATATCGTACATTC
The DNA here is from genome assembly GCA_029619315.2 of Dynastes maya. Lineage (NCBI taxonomy): Eukaryota > Metazoa > Arthropoda > Insecta > Coleoptera > Scarabaeidae > Dynastes > Dynastes maya. Next base: position 22,905,556 of record JAROYE020000010.1, on the reverse strand, counting down.
CTTCTCTCTTGAGATTTCGATTCTGGCACTGTTTTCAAAATTTGGTTTCTAATATTCGTTTTTTTCGAAATATAATCCATCTATCCAAACTTCCTTCTTTAATTTCTTTAAGTAAAACCCTATTCTTCCTGTTACTGGAAGATTTTCGTTCATCGTTTATTCCTTCGTCTTTTTTTGTCTTCCCTGTTGCTTGTTACCTGGGATTTGTTATAGAACGGGATAGGGGAGACCGAGGCAATGGCACCATCTTAAGACGTTTTATCTCATGAATCCTGTATGGTTGTTATTAAAATGAAGTCGATTTGCAGATCGAAACCTCATGCTTTTAACTGACTTGTTGAACGTTTAAATTGTTCCTGTACTGAACGATTTACTAGTACCAGTGAATTATGTAAGGAAGTTCTCTGTGGCGGAATTGCCCTGGTCCCCGGTCAATTTATTTAAACCGATCACATTGGTGATACTGGCCTTGAAAACGATATCGGCGAGATTTTTGGAATCTTCATTAATCCCTAATACAAACAGCAATTCTGATATTCTACTATTTCTTTATACAAAAATTTTAACGTTAGTTATCCAATGGCAAAAATATATTGTTCTTGAGTTCCATTTGCAAGCACAAATATGTGATGAGTAAGTACAGGTACAAACACGACCATTACATCAATTAGCAGACAGTTACAACAACTCTTTAAACACTAACTTACACCAACACATTCAGGGTTGATAATATCAGAAGTCAGTTTTATCAAGCATAGCCATATCATAGTTAAATAAATAAGCTTGTTGATCTGTTTTCGGGACAGAGTAGGCAGGTACTCTGTCCCGAAAATAGATTAATAAAGCTATAGACCAGGCATTCTAAGAACTACATAAATATTGACTATTTTTGCAATTATAAACTAATTTCCATTTCAGGTAGCTTGTAATCCATTACAGGATTATTGCCGTCTCCTTAATCTTTATCCTTGCCTTCGTTAGTAAAGTACGTAGTATTATTCCAACAGATGCCTATTTCCTTTGTACAGTACTGTAAATAGTACATGTGTATTCGAATAGATAATAATATTGGGAATGCACGTACTAAGGCAAGCCCATTTTTTCAGTCTATACCTTTAAGAAACGTTCTTGCATGGGCCTTTGAAAAAATGTTTCTCGGTATGCTATCCGTACGCGTACTTTTTTTCCTTTAGATGTTGTATATACGCAGTGCGGATTGGTGTACTGAGATATGCGAGCTGTACGGCGTGAATATAATAAACGAAGCCTTTAAGAACATTCATTAAGCTGTCGCGAATGGGATAATTGGAAAAAATCGCGTTGGCTGCACGTGCGTTGATTATTACGCCGTTGGCTGCGGTGTATTAAGAGGCTTAGAGCAATTCGAAACTGCATGTAGGAATGAATGTAATTGAAACTTTCATAGTATAAGATGATATGTAAATTATCACTGTAGATGTTCACTGAGAGATGTATTTTGAAGTTTGTTATGAGCTCTAGAAGTACAATACATATGTGCAGCGTGGTATAGAAGATAATTCCTTCCCTGGGCAATTTACAGAAAAAAAAATATCCAGAGACTAGTTCCGCATACTATAAATGACCATTACATACTGGAAATCAGAGGTTCCCAAACCTTTTTTTCTCGTAGACCACTTTCAAAATTTTACTGGTTTCGGTGGACCCCCTGCTGCTACATTTCTACCATATTCCCAAAACTCGTCAAAAAATGTGAAAGTTAGATCTAACGATGGAAATTTGCGTCGCGGCTGAGTTCCAACCCTAAATTCGGAGTGGTAAAAATAAAAAGAAAAATAGTATGTTTTCTTGTGTTCTATTTATTAAAATAATATGATTACAGACTTAATAGAATTAAAATTAAACATGAATAACGTAACATAACTTCAACAATGCAAATCAACAATTAAAAAAAAATAATTTTGATGGATTGACAGCAAATTATCAATATTAGGCTTCACTTTTGTGAGGAATAACCGCAAATCTCCCCGTTCTGTGATGTTCAATCTGCTCCTTTTTTTTGTTAATAGGTTTGTAACGACACTAAAACTTTTTCGACAAGGTATGACGAGGGAAACGCTATCAAAAGTTTTTTCGCAATTTCCCACAGCCCAGGATATTTTTCGGGTATTTCTGCCTGCAGCCAAAATATTTGATAGCCTTTTTTAAATTTCACCTTCGGCTCCTCATTGGTGCTAAGCTCGAGTAGCTCCTCTTGTAATACCACATTCGCCACTTCCGTTTCATCAAATGGAGTTATGATCCATGGTGGTATTTCCATCGTCAGAATATCTTCAAATCTATTTTTAAAGCCATCATGCACGGCATTTAAATGTTGAACGTATGTCTGAATATCCTCATCATGACATTCTGCCTGTGACAAGTTTGGAAACTGGGAGAATTTGCGCCGACTAATATTTTGCTTCATAAATTTAAATTTTCCAAGAAAAGCCGAAATGACACCTTTTGTTTTTATTAAATTTAGGCTGTCCCCTTGTAACTGCATGTTAATCTCATTAAATTTTTTTAAGAAATCTGTCAAATACGCGATGTCTGCTTTCAATTTGATCAGGTTTTCCTTTAAATCTGGATCTTTACTTTCCAGAAACTCTAAAACTGATTCAAAAAGTGAGTAAAATCTTGCACCTTTCGACAACCAGCGGACTTCAGTATGTAAGAGCAATCGATGGAAGTCTTCATCATTCACGTCGCACAATTGTGCAAATAAACGGGTATTTAACGCATTGCTTCTTATTTTGTTAACTGCTTTAATCACAATTTGAAGCGATTGGTGCAATCTATCACTCAAATTTTTCGCTACCAGATGTTGTCAGTGGATGACACAGTGAATTGCAGTTACTCCTGGTATAATTCTTTTAAGATGGCTTATAAACCCACGATATCGCCCGAATATGGCAGGAGCTCCATCTGCTGCCACCGAAATAATGTTTGTAAATGGAATCGATTTTTCCTTAAAAAGCTGACCTGAAAATACACTAGTCAAAAAAATTAAGAGAGGTTTAAAAAAGGAAATTAAAGCTAAATAAACAGGCTATCTGATCCATAGGCCGGCCTAACTGAAAAAAATTTTTTCAAGCCCATGGACAAAAAAAAAAACAAAATTGCAAAATTATTTTTTCGCGCTATCAGTTAGGATTGCATGAGAACCGTAGCTCCTAAAAATTTCTAGCCAAAAAATCTGAAAATTAGAATCTTAAAGCTTCAAAATGCTTTTTTAATGTCTTAATACGACCATTTTTCACCGAAATACAGCCTGTCAAAAATGACCGAAAAATTTGGAATTTTTTCACTGCTATAAATGAATACCCCATACTTTCAAGTTGTATAGTGTTCAGTTTTTCCCGAATCTGATAGAAGTTTAAATCAGTTGTTGGAGAAATATATCATCTTATCAGTTACGGATTTGGCAGTTCACAATTAAAAAAAATTGAGGATATTGGATTACTACTAACGAAGTGATTGTAACAGTTTGTCCCTTATTTTATTAAACTTGCGGTTATTTAATATTTAATTAGGGCTAGTGAACATTTTTCTCAGTATATCTTGACGGACATGCAATCCAGTTAACATTTTGCTTTTATTTTTTATGCTAATAAACGCATTACTTATTCAATTTATTTTGTAAACTCATCACCATTTCATTTGTTTTGTTTCTTGTAAACTCATATACATATATTGGGTTAAATAAATAAAACTCTTTTTTTATACAAAGAATAATCTTTCTTGCAGCTTCATGATTCCGCGCTCATAGAAATTTTGGTTCTTCTCAGTAAAAAAACTGAACCAAGTGCGATTTACGGTCATCATTCAAATAGTTTTACATACTTCGAAATAAATGGTAAGCAGATGGTGCCAGGTCAGGGTTGTATTGGGGCCAAAATTGCCGCATTTGGAATGACGAACGCCCACGTGTGTTTCATAAGATGGAAATGCATCCTAAACATGTCACTATTTAGTGTGAATTTTGGGCTGGAAGTAACATTGGGCCGTTTTCTTTCGAAAACGCTACTAGGAATGCACAAACAGTCAATGGTGAATGGTATCAGAACTTGATAACTCAGTATTTTGCGCCTCAAATGGATCTCGAAGAGATGTGGTACCAACAGGACGGTGCCACTTGCCACTTACACTCTGATTATGTAATCTCTCATTTGGGCGACGAAAATTGGCCGCCTAGATCATGTGATTTAACGCTCTTGGGGTTTTTTGAAATCAAAAGTTCATGTCAGCAAGACCATGACTTCCCAAGCCTTGAAGGAGGAAATTAGATGCTGTATTACTGAAATCCAGCCACAGTTATGCCCAACCTTGCTTGAAAATTTCGTCAAAAGGACGCAAATGTACCAACAAAGGCGAGAAGGCAATTTATCAGATGTGTTGTTCCATACATAATTCCCATATTATGATTAAATCAATTTTCCATTCTTGTTGAAACACCCTTTACAAAAAATTAACGCCAATTAAATTGGCGAAAATAGACGTCTTATCTAGTTTAGTCCAAGTGATTTTCAATGGCAACTCTAGTAAGGAACAATAAACCCTTTAGCTTCCCGCTAATCTAATTTATGCTTAACCTGTACGTACAATTCCAAAGAAAATAAAGAAAGTGAACCATTCGCGATCATATCTTTCCGGGAATTTGCAAATTATCCGAGACTGCACCTTGCAAAAATAGAAACACCAACAACAAATGCGCAACCAGAGGTTAATAATCGGATAATCTAGTTTACGAGCCGGATTCGAGGCTGCTCGCAACAATTACAATAGCTACAAGACCGAAATATGAGAGAACAACGTACGATTTCGAAATAGCTTATTCATAAAAATGCCGCGGCTTGCTCTTCTAGAGTTTGGGAACGTCGAGATGTGAGCGCTCATTATTTTGCATCAGTACGCGAGTATGAATCACAAAGCTGCGTTATCTCACTTTTCGCAAACCGCACATTGACCCGCATGTATTCTCCCAATTATGTCATACATATTCGTCATTGTTGTATTATGTTATGACCCTATTTGTTTAGCAAAAATATACGTAATATGGGCGTGCATGATTGGCGGTAAATTACAATGATCTTCATGTGAGATACTTATTTGAATGCATGTGCGATGACTGTGGAGTATTTATTGTTTCTAACTTATTAAACAACATTATGGTTATGGTTGTGCACGATGAGAAGGTGAGATAGATCCCACAGCATTTAGGCCACAGTAAGTCCATTATGCCGGAGGGCCCTCTAAGCCATCAACCAACCCAACTGCCTTGACATAGGTTAGGACGATGACCAGAGGAATCGCCTTAATGGCGGCGGTAGGTGCTCATCCCCCAGCATGCACAAAGAAAAAAAAAGTTCTTGAATCAAACAAATATATATCTTTGAAAACAACAGATTGAGTTTGTTTGAATGTACAAATGTTTTTATTTGACATAATTTTGTTGAGTCAAACAAATATATGTTAGAATCGTGCGCTTCGCGCGTCGGCGGCATTTTCCGTTGCGTGAACGCAGGGCAATCGCAATCAGTAGTAGTTTAGGTTACGTGAGATGGTGGTTCGTAAGCAATGATATGTAAATGAAGAAAATAATAGGTGAGTAGAATAATGGATTTATAATTTTTACCATTGCCACCGATTGGCGAATATCAGAGTTCCTGTTTGTATTAGGATTTAGCGAAAATTTCAAAAATCTCGCAGATATCGTTTTCAAGTAACGGCTCGGTAGTCTAGTGATAAGAGGGTCTGCGCTTGAGTGGGCAGAGTTAGGCGCTGTGTGTTCGAGTCCCGCTAGGATCAAATTTTCTTAGCGGATCCGGTACACTCCCGAGTCCCCATTCGTAGTTGGGGTACAATTAACTGCGGTGATAGTAACAAAGCCATGCAACACTTTAAACACACAATTTACACACTCAAGGCTCCCGAAGTTATGACAAGCTTCAAGAAGCTTATACACCCTATTGGGTAATCACTTATTAGTTAGATATCACACGGAGAAAAATGTTTAGCGGCCCTAATTGAATGTTTAATAACTGCAATAAAAACGTTAATAAACAAGGGAATAGATGAACTGTTTATTTACCACACGAAAACCAAAATTCTTGTCATTCGGTATTTGCGGTTGTAATGGGATGGATAAATTAGTCAACTATGAGCAAGCAACTAAGAGGAAGCAAACTGAGTGTGGATGAAAGTATCTGAAAGAGATACTCTCAATACTGCTGAACAATCGGAGCAGGCGCTGAAGGCACTCAGTGGCGCAACATTTGCCCAACATCAAAATTAGGTAAATATCGTAACCTTGATCCGCTTCACCTCACCTGATCTGTTTTACCCCGTTTGACGACACTTTTTGGCACTACTACCTAATCGTTATTTTCTGTGTTTGTAACGGTTACGTTGCATTCGTTACCGAGTATTCGTGTGTAGTACAGTTACAACGGGTAGTATAGGTATAAATAGACATTAGGTACAATCAAATCTCGCATTGACGCCGTATAGTCGTAACTGCTCGACTTCAATTATTGCGTAGTACTCACAGTATATACTGCAATGAGACTAAATTTAAAAAAACTAATAGCTCAGAGTTAACATTTTTATAAATTATTCGATATGTGGGATTTGCTTATTTTCTATTGCTAATAGAAACGAATAGAAAATTAAACAATTTTTAGTGTTTAAGAAATACAGTACTTCATTTAACATTTTAAAAATGTATATTTCTTTTGACAAAGTTTTGAATTTTGAGACAAAAAACCTAGCGCAATCCTTAACCGATAGGTATATTAAAATTTCAATGTATTTATTTGTGTTTTTTAATTTATTTTAAATAATTAATTAAATTGAATTTTCTCATTTATTTGGCCAAATAGTAAATATTGGTACCTGCACACTGATCTCCAGAGAATTGAAGTACTTCGGTGTTCGTTCTTGATATTTTCGGCTCGAAGCAGCACCCGATTCAAAACCAAATATTTCTTTTTTCAAATCTTTTTCCGTGGATAATAATTTTGGTGTTAAAAGGTCAAAATAGATTTACTTAGTGAAGTTTGATTCGTAGGTTTCCGCGGTCGTCAATAATACTATACTTCTGCTTTCCGGGTTGGAACCGCGTCGTTGTCATAGCTTTGGCCGGTGTTTCGTTCACACTCTTATGGAAAATCTTCAGGGCTGTTACTGCACACTAACGGGGGTTTATTCATTCCGGAGGGGTTTATATAGGGCTCGTTTTGGGTCAATGGAGCGGAAATTTTATGCTTCAATGAAGCGGAAAGAGTTGACGATAAATCCTGGCGATTTACTTGTCAGCTTTAATGTCGAATCTTTATCCACCAAGGTTCCCATACAGGATACAGTATCCATTATTATAGAGTTCCTCATCTCCAATGACTAATCGGATGATCTAGTTGACTTGGTTGAAGTTTGTCTTTTTCTACCTATTTCCAGTTTCGAGGTAAATACCACGAGCAAGTCTCAGGTGCAGCTATGGAATCTCCTCTGTCTCCTGTCGTCGCCAACATCTTCATGGAAGCATTCGAACCACAAGCCCTATTATCTTACAACCTTAAGCCAAAGTGTTGGTACAGGTACGTTGATGACACCTTTGTCATCTGCCCCCATGGACACGAATCTTTAAACCATTTCCTATCATTTTTGAATTCGCAACATGATTCCATACGCTCCACCATGGGGATCGAATCAGACGGGGTTGCCTTCTTTCCCTAGATGTTCTCGTACACCGGTGTCCTGACGGTGCACTAGGGCATTTCGTTTACCAAAAACCAACGCACACGGAGAAATATCTCAATGGCCTCTCACACCATCATCCAGCCCAAAAACGCGGTGTTATCAATTCTCTTATCCAAAGGGCCATTTCCATATCTGAACCCAATTCTCTTCCTCAAGAACTAAACCATATCATTGAAACGTTGATCCGTAATAACTATTCCAAGAAAGATATTCAAATTACCATTAACCGCTATACCAACCCTCCTCCGCAGCGACTCCCCTCGTCTAACCCTAATTTCCGTAAGCAAGCGTATCTACTCTACATTCATGGTGTCACCGATCGCATCAGCAATATTCTCTTCAGGAACAATATAAAAATCATCTTCAAACCCAATTTCAAGCTCTCAGACTACTTCCCCATCAAAGACCGGTGAAACAAAGCGTTCAGTCAGCACTCGTGTTACTGAGTACAAGAAAAAGAAGAACTGAAAGCAAGCAAACTGTGTACTGTGAAAAAGAAAAAAGGGGATTTACGTGAACGTTTTGTCCACGTTGACTGAGTATAATACTGCTGTTGGTTCTACAACTGTACACTTATTAACACACATCAACCTAAGATGACAGTGTGTTTAAAGAATCTTCGATTTCCAGAAAAACATAGGTGCACCATTATTAGAGAAACAAATCACGTTTTTGGCAATCTTTACCACACTGAAAATAAAACAAAAACCCAATGTCGCGGAATAAGACATTAAAACCACGGAAGTGCGGAAGTTTCAAGGTAGTAAACAGGTAGCAAACATTTCTATCGCCTACTTAAGAAAGTAAAGTGCACTTTTTCGTAAACAACTCCACACCGTAATATTCTATTTTTATCGACATATCAACAAACATATATTTATTAATTATATGCAAGGTTCCTAAAACCTTACATTTCGGATTGGAGGCAATCGCGTCCCCTTCATGTAATAATTATGTATTACAATCTGCAATTATGCCATTGTAGGTCTAGGTTCAGCAAAAAAGAGCTGTCCGTTTCGCTTTTTCATTGACATTTCTACGGCTGTGCTTAAAGGAAGTCGGATACGGTTCGAGGATTTAAACGAAGTGGACGCTGTGACCGTGAAGATTTGGTGCTTCATTTTTATTTTTGTTTGAATACAGTTATCTTTCCATTAAAGCATTGCAGCTTTAATTGCTGTACGAGGAATGTGTTTTAACGGTTTTTAGGAGTATTATACAATGTGATTGTAATTAACTTTGTTAGTTAAGGTTCATCTAGGCTTTAGTTATCTTCTTTAGTTTCATGATTGTATATATTTTAACTTTAGAATATATTGTAATAAATAAATGGGAATAGGAAAAGCACTACAAATAATGCTGCCAACATTACATAAGTATTTAGCTACTTCATCAAAATTATTAGAAGTCAGGGCTTCTTGAAAATATTTATTTGAGTTAAAGGTCAAAGGTCCAAGTAACGGCTTAAGTCAAGGTAATTCAAACAAACCAAAATTTAATATAAAGGTAAGAATAAAAAACAATGGTCTAATTTCTCACAAAATTCTATAAAAGAAATCAGGCGACCGGTTTCGTAAGGTACCGGTAAGGTACCGGTTTAGTAAAAGTATAAATAAAATTGTAAAAAGGACACGTACACAACAAGTTAAAAATTCGTTTATTTATACTTTTGTACTCCCATTAAAATGAATTTTATACAGTCAAAATTTTATTGTCCTTTAAATGTAGTTTACACATATTTAAATTTAAATTTTAATATTTGACATCGCTTCCTACTGCTTATATATAATTCTGGTTTGAGGATGTGTAAAACACGAAACCGGTCGCCTGATTTCTTTAATAGAATTTTGTGAAAAAACTGGACCATTGTTTTTTATTCCTACCTTTACTAACATCATCTCACACTTGAGTCTCAATGGATTACTTAAAATTTAACCCTTATGTGGCTGGAATAAAAAACACCTTCTAATGACGTCGCAGGTACCTGGGTACCTACAAATTTTAATTAGAGATTTAACTACAAAGTATTTATTTAGGACGTATTTAGTGGTAAGTATATGTTACATTGAAAACATATGAAGTATTTTACCTATTTATATGCACGGTATAATGATGAGTAACGCTGGCCACGAGCGGTACCGCGCATCGGCGTAAAATCAGTTCGGACCGAGAGGAACGGTAGTATTACTTCGTCTGCGGAGCAGTACGAACATTTTCGCTGCCGGTCATTTGCGCAATTGTTTATCTGTCCTAGAAAAATTATGATTTCGTCAGCAAAATGACCGCGGTCGGACAAACTTCGAAAATTTATTGCAGAAATTCCAGACTTAATATATGAAGGTGCTAAAATTAAATGTGTAATCTGTAAAATCCCGTTAATGTGTTGGTCCAGACAACATTGTCTACGACACGTAAATAGTGAAAAGCATGTCTCAAAAAGAAATTGCGCACGAGACAATGAAAAATTTATATTTAATTTATGCGTTACGTTTATCGCATGTAATATACCGTTTAATTTACTAGACAAGGAACCATTTATCTGCTTTTGGAATAACTATTCGGAGTGCAAATTACCAAGTCGAACATCGTTACGAAGCATTGTGCCATCTGCGCGCGAACATATTGAACAAAAAATAAAATCGGAGTTGAAAGATCAAAAATTGTGGTTATGTGTCGACGAAACAACAGATCGGAAGAAACATTCTGTTCTTAATGTAATAGCACGCAAATTGGAACCTCATCAATCGGCACCTTCAATTCTATTAGTTTCCAAACGAATACAACAGTGTACTGCCGAAGTAATTTCAAAGTTAGTGTTAAATACATTGGACAAGTTTGAACTTTCAACAAACCAACTCTTGATGTTAGTGAGTGATGGTGCTGCAAACATGCTTTCTGTAGGCCGGTCTCTTAAAAAGCATTCTGCTAATTTGTTACACATTACGTGTAAAATTGATGCTCTCAATCTTGTGCCGGATAGTATCAGAAAATGTTATCCTGAGGTAGACGCTTTAATAGCGCATACTAAAGCAGTATTTGTCAAATCACCGAAACGTATTCGCGAATTTCACAGGCTGTGCCCCCGTATACCAGAGCCACCAGAACCTATTCTAACTCGTTGGGGAACATGGTTACAGGCCGCGTTTTATTATCATAAATATTTTGACAATATTAAGAACGTGGTTTTACAATTCGATACAAAGGAAGCTGCCGCTTTCCAGAAAAGCCAGTCGAAATTTCAAGATAGTCAGGTTAAAATGGATTTAAAAATCATTCACGACAATTACTTCGGGCTAGGAGATGCAATAGAAAAATTACAAAATCCTGCGGTGCCGTTAGAAAAATCTCTACAAATAGTGCAACATGTTCACGTACAGCTATGCGCGATTGAAGACGCAAACAATGTTTCTGTTCTAGAAAAATTTGAAAGTGTTTTTAAGAAAAATTCTGATTTTGGCACATTAAGACAAATTTGTGAAGGTGCGTCAACAGAATCGTTAAGATATTTGAAAGATTATTTTACTTACGCAAATATTACGTCACTAGATGTAGAACGTTCGTTCTCTGCATATAAACGCATTTTTTTCCTCATGCCGTACTAGTTTTGCCGAAACAACAGTTGAAACATATCTAATGTTGCGGATATTTCACAGACATTATTCACTTTGTGATTTCATGGAGGACTCTTAAAATGGTAAGTGTTTGAGCACGTGTTATTTAATTTTTATTTAAATGATGAGCAAAATTATTTGCGGCAGCAAACATCTCTATTAGCAGAATAACTCTAGTGGAACGCGACGCCTGGTCGACTCTACGCTACTGCGCGGTACCGCTCGTGGCCAGCTTTAATGATGAGCCTTACAAGACTCCGAATCTGAAGAAGAACCGTTTGTCGCTTCTGATGAAGACGAATATATCCCCAAACCGGTAAATACCGATTTCAAGGAATCTGATGCAGAGAAAGAGCTTATAGTCGAGCATGAAGAAGAATATGATTCAAATGAAAGTGTCGAAGAAGAACCGAGGTCTTAACCATCTGAAGTTTTAGTCGGTAAAGATGGTACTCAGTGGCATGATTCTCCATTTCCACAAGCACAAACAATTAGTCGCAATATCTTGCGCCAAAGAGGTGGAGCAGCTACTTTTAGTGCTTTATTTACAGCCAAGAAAACTTTTAAATTCATCATGTCTAATGAAATATGTTACATAATTCTAAGAGAAACTAATCGAAAAGGCAGAATGATAACTGAAGATTACAACAGTACTCTAGTTCAAAGGTACGAAGGTTCTAAACGACCACCACCAAAGGTTTTCAAGCCATTTACTGAAGAAGGATTTGATGTCTTTCTAGGAATTTTTCTTGCAGCTGGTGTGCACAAATCCAATAGGGAACATATTTCCGAAATGTGGAAACTAGAATTCTTACCTCTTTTTCGTGCATCTGTGAGTCGTGATCGGTTAAAAATGTTCGTAAGATTCGTTCGTTTTGATAATCAGAATACACGTGATGAACGCATCAAAATACACAAAGCTGCTCCAGTTAGTGATATTTAGACAATGATGAATAAAAACTTGGAAAAAAACTATAAGCCACATGAATGCATAACAGTGGATGAGCAACTGTTTTCCTGTAGAGGACATAGAAAATTTACAGAGTACATACCATCGAAGCCCGCGAAATATGGGATAAACATTTTTTGGGCTTGCAATGCAGCTAATGCTTATCCTTTACAAGGTAAATTTTACACTGGGAAACCACCAGTCAAGTCCATATTGCTGAGCGTACGGTTTTGGATTTAGTTGCTTCCTACAAAAGTCCTGGAAGAAATATCACCACAAATAATTTCTTTACGAGCTTGTAACTCGCTCATAGTTTGAAGTCATGGGATCTGACCTTAGTAGCAACTGTTAAAAAGATTAAAAAATGTTTACCTTCTAATATGCAACCATCTAAAGATAGAGCCATATATTCGACTAATTTTGCATTTAGAGAAGAAGAAACTGTATGTGCCCAAAAGGACCAAATCAGTTATTCTTCTAGCATCAATGCATATGGCAGGGGATGTAGAACAAACTACCACTGCGAAACCAAGGATTATAAGGTACTACAACCAAACCAAAGGACGTGTCGACACGATGGATAAAATGTTTGCTGAATATACAGTAAAGCGTAGAACAAATCGTTGGCCTTTAGAAGTTTTTTACATTGTTGCTGCTTTGTCTGCGTATATAGTTTACATGGAGCAGAATCCCAGGATTACTACTACTGATCGGAGGCGAATATTCCTGAAAGATCTTGCAAAGCAATTATGTGTACCTGCTGTAGAAACTGGAAGCGTAATTCCAAAAGTCGTTGGAAATTATTCCACGCGTACCTCAATGGAAATGGTTGTTGGTCGGCAAATAATATAACAAATTGCAACAGCACGTAAAGACCACCCTCCTCGTGATGCTTCTGGACGTATTCCTATAGTTGTCCTATTTGCCAATAATTAAAAGATAAACAACGCAAAACTCGAAAGAGGTTCCACATTTGCACAAAGCCGGTTTGCAATGAGCACCGCGTAAATGAAGTAATGTGCGAAACTTGCAACCAACAGGAACATGATATCATAGAGATTAGATTTGTATGTATATTTTTTTGAATAAAAAGATTTATAAAAAGTTTATTTCATTTTATCGCAAAGCCTAATTTTATGCAGAATTCGTAAAGGTACCCTGGTGCCTACAACGTCATTAGGGTATGTAAAAACCCAGATGTTATTATCTACATTGAAAAATGCCAAAAATAAAATGAAAAATCATATAAAGTGTGCTACAACACTAGTTTAGAGATGTCACGGAACCAGTAATCGAGGCGACTTTAAATTCAGGAAAAACCTTGTTCGAATGCACAGAAGTTACCTGGGTACCTTCCCGGTTACATAAGCGTTAATGGTTGAAATACTAACCCCTTACAATTAATAAATAATGTAATAAAACCTTTAATTTATATAAGTACAACGCCAAATTCCTAGAGAGTGGTTCACTAGAAGAAGACGACCACCTCTGGGCACTCTACAACTTGGCGGAACGAACATTCCCTGGTAGGACCACACGATTGGATCTTGATCAACGGCTGCTTTGGCAAGAACATATCCAATACACTTAGGTAAAGATCTAGAAGACCATCGGAGCATTGTATCTATTAATCTGCCGAGGGAGTAATCTGGGCATCCGGCAGACGGCGACGAATTTCCGTCATAAGATCTAAAATGCTCTATGGTACGGTGGTCTGGTGAGCCGCGGTGCCTACAAACATCGAAATCACCTAGATCTGCCTAGTGTCAAGGATTTAATCTCTTCGACTTCCAAATCCACCTGACAACACACAATATCCATTCATTAAATTACTCGAATAATAGCGGAAAATTAATTATGAAAACAATGAGTTATTTAACTTACTTTACGACAAGCAAATAATCTAAATTCATAGATATTTATCTAAAACTCCATCTTCATCGATAGGTTTTACGCAACTCTATTATTTAAACTGACTTTGAAGTATGATCGTAACGGTAATTAAAGTAATCAACTATATATGTATACGCATTGCGGTTTGTACAAGATTTATAATTAATTGCCCTGTCATGTAATCCCCATTGGAAAAAGTAATAAATTGAAATCGTTTAACGATAGTCGTATATTGCCTTTGAAGTTTGATTTGCAAGTGGATACTTGACATGTACATGTTTAGTTAAGTACGTATTAGTTGCATTGTGCAATATAATACATACGTGCATGTAATATGAGAGAACACTCGAATGCTGTCTATCAAATTGAAAAGGCAAGATTGGATTGTAAGGAGTATAAGATTATAACTGGCGAGCAAGCAAAAAACACGAAAAAGGATAAATGTTAAAACGATTCTGTGCGCCGTAAACAAATATGGGTTTTGCCTAACCAAAACCTTGGCACATAAAATTCTAATATGGTTTCCTATAAAATAATTACGATAATGGTTGGTAATTTTACGTAAATTTATGATTAAAAACAAATAGATATCGACTGCGCCTATCTCGCTGACACAAGTAGGTTAATTAAGCTATATTTTAGTAATTATAATACTACAAGGTGTGGTTTTAATAAAATTTAAGGGTGTTTTACAGAAAATATAAATAGTTATTCACATAGTCTATGTAATATTTCCTAAATCCGCCATTTCTAAAGTTACCAATGTGTTAAACCATATGAGGTATCCATGAAAAGAACGATAAAGTGGCGTTCACATGGGATAATGCGAAATTAGTGTAAGAATTAAGGTGTAATGTGCAAGTTTCCACAATGTAATATATAAAACCGTTCGCATAGCAATGTAGTACAGAATTAAGAATTAGTGTAATGCGAAACTATAGAGACGTCAAACTTTGACAATATCACGGCGTTATATTGGTGCTTTCTACATTTGTTTTTGAATTTGTATGTCATTTTTACTGTAGAAACTGCTAATAAACATACCATATAACGTTTCTACGTAATTCCGTGCATTACCAAAGAAATTACTAACACCGAAGGATATGTAAGTTTAGGTTACGTTATGACAAGCAAATTGGTGTTGGTTGTCAAATTGATATACATATATATATATATACAAATGTTCCTACTACGAGTGTTAAGGTCTGATCGGGGAGACAGTACCAGAAATAACCGAAGAAGGCTATTTAGTCTTGCGATAGTAAGCATTTCGTCGCCGTCATATGAAATTTGCTCGTCCATTTTTTATGAAATTAGGCTTTTAGTGTCATCTTGTTGAAAAGGGTAATTTCTATAAACTGGCACTGTAGTTTGGCAATACGCTGTTAGGTGACCCAACAATATCAATGTTTGAAAACCGCGTAAGTCCGAGACGTTTAGAACAGTGTGAAATTTGCGTAAGTCCATTACTTAATATGCCCTCACGACATTTTTCAAGTTATTTAATTGAGTGCTTTTAAGTGAAGTAAATCGTAGAAGTCGTTGTTAGATAGTTCAGGTATTTAATAAAAAAAACGTTTAAAGACTATACACGCAGAGAAACGTTCACTTTTATCAAAGCTATCCTCCTTAACTCCTTAACAATTACTATTTCAATTATCCGCAATACAACATCTGTTTTAAATCAAAAGAAATATTTTCTTAGCGTTTCTTTTTCCGCTTAAGAAAAGTATATACTTGTAATTAAATAATTGTTTAAGACTTTTGTTAACTTGATTCAAGAAAATCTTGCAGAAAATTTGAAGAAAGCGATTCTTAATATACGTAAATGGCCATTATAATACAAAACAATATTTTCAGGAATATTTAAGGAAAGTAAATAGTTTTCTTATTTCCAGAAAGCATTTAAGTATTATTCATAAATCAATAGCTTCATTTTCTTAAAACAAAGCATTTTTTACTTAGAATTCTTGAAATACATATTATTTATATGCTTTCTACAGACTAGTGTTTAAACAAAAGTGAACTTAATGTAGAAGTACACATGAAAAAAGTACCTAGAAACAATAACCAAGATAATGATAATAAATAGCTCCTGGTATTGATGGAAAAACAATGTGAGAAGAGAAAAGCATTAACGCTCCTTGCTCCTGGCCGCATTCCTCTTACATCTGGCAGTTTATGCCACTAATCTTCAAAAACAGCAACTAAAATATTTCCTGACGCCACCTAGTGCCAGTAGTTATAGTCATGCCGCCCTAGGTAGTAGCGACGGAACTGGAATACAGATACCATACTTACCCATACAATAATATAACCTTTAACGTACAACGCTCCATAAACATCTTCAAAAGATACCGGTTAATGTAATTTTTTTTTCTTTTTATTACTATTTACCACGTGTACTAATTTAACTATAGTTTTTTTAAATAGATAATAAATAATAATAAAAAAGAGATAAATAAACTTAAATATTAACTCATTAATTATTAAACTACATAAAAATGATCCGTATTTAATTACATTATTAAAGAAATAATTCAATTATACTGTAACCTATAAAAAAAACCTTTTTCATTAGTTCATTCACTTGCTCCTAGTTTTAATTATTAACTTTAGGTTTTTTTTCCATCATTGCAATTTTACAGAAAAATGAATAATCAACATTCCATAATGACATCGCATGGTGCAGATTACCAGAAGCTGTTGAATGAGCTCAAGAAGGGATCGATTACAGGAAGGCCCAGTGACACAATCAGCCCCAAATACAGCATTCATAAACCCTATAAAACACTATAAGACTAACACCAGATAGAAATGGACGGAGAAAGGCACCTACGTTAAAACCAAATCTATCTGGTACACAGGTGGTTCAAAAACGATGCCGGAATCTACGGGATTAGACCAACAATAGTTTAGTTACTAAGCATAACTCAAAATGTTACAGTATTAAAAAGTCGAAAAAAATCAAGCAGCAATGCTAGAGTGCATTGAAAAAGTAGATAAGTAAAAGGCTAATTATTGATCCGTTGCTATCTATACAGACAGTCAAGTAATGCTAAAGACACCGGACCCCTCACAAGCAAAGTAAAAATTGGGAAGTCAAACTGGATGACCTGCCAGGTCAACCTAGTCTGAGTAGTAACTCCGAAGTAGTTGACGAACTAGCTCGAGTACACTCGTCACCTGCCGGCAAAAATCTGCCGACCTCTGTAATTACTAAACGATGGAGAGAAAAGAAAACAAGACTGCTGGAAAAACAATCCAGGTCAGACACAGCACAAGCAATTTCTGGTTGGACACATACCTAAATTTACAATGATCTACTAGGGAGAGACAGAAAGTCTGTTGACACAATAATAGGCTTGCTAGAAGGATACATGTATACTCAAAAAGCACATGAGCAACCTAGACTTGACAGCGGAAACAACATGCAGTTTCTGCGGATTCTATGGATCTCAGAATATCCAAAGACTGAAACCAAGACCAAAGATGTCATTGACAAGGCTGTTAAATCTGGTGAAAAATGCAAACCTAATCGGAGATAATCTAGTAACTGAGGAACCACAGTGGATCTGAAAATGTAGTAGTAAGATAGGTCCGGGACAATATGTAGTCTAATCTATTATCTTCACGCTCCCAAAAGAAGCCAGCGTATTTACTGTGGAAGCTATGGCTATTAGAAGAGCACTGGAATATGTAGTAGAACACAACAATTCGAGCTTTAGTATTTTTACCGACTCTAAGAACGTCCTCATGAGTCTAGAAAACTTCAGCTGCAAGTCATCTCTTATTATCGGAGAAATATTTCTGTGAGACTTCCATTTAAAAGAACAGGGGAAGTCTATCAAATATATTTGGATCAAAGGACATTCGGAGATCCCTGATAACGAATTAGTGAACAGACTGGCTAAAGAGGCATGCTACGCTAATAGGAGTGGAAATGTATGTATGCCATATACTGACATTTTAGTGTCTCTAAAGAAAGATCTATATAATAACTGGTAGTCCATATACACGGAAACTTACAAGGGTAATCCCACCAATTATTGTACAATGCTTCCAAGCATCAAAAGCCACCGGTGGTATAATAAGATCAACGTTAGGAAAAAAGTATTGGCACAAATTTTAAGAATAACGTTTAACCACGGAAGATTTCCGTCTCATCTCCATAAAATTAAGATACTGGAAAACGATTTATGTAACATCTGCAAGGATTCGCGAGGTGACATTAATCATATTATTTTGGGATGTAGTAAAGGTAAAACATAAGCTAATTCGAGAATGTAGAACTTCCAGTCAATGTAGTTTTTTTAATAGCCCAGGAGAGACCAAATATTAACTACAGGATATATGAATATATGTGCATCATGAAAATTACTTTTTAGTTGAGTTCCTCTGTGTTTATCCTGTGTGGATATTCCCTCTTTCCGATGGCCTACCCTTTGTGGTGTGTATACAGATGTAATAATACTAATAATAACATTAATCTAATCTATTCGAGTAGCACCTAGAGAAATGGGAGGATAATCAAACACATGCAAGGACAAAATCAGGCGAAGGCACTTATTTCATCTATATACGAAGTGTGGCAATTAAATAACCGGACTGGTGCTACAAAACATTTTATTGATCACCAATTACATTACAAAGTTTATCCCCTTCAACGTACTCTCCTTGTCGATTTCTACAGCGCTCCAAACGAATTTTCTACTGTCGAAAGCAGTGTTGGAAGTCCGTTTCTATCAGTTTGTTGAGAACCTCCGTCGCTTTCGCTTTCACCGCTTCCACACTGTCAAATCTTGTCCCCTTAAGCTTCGATTTTACCTTAGGAAATAAAAAAAGTCACAAGGGGCCAGGTCGGGCGAGTACGGTGGGTGGTCCAACACGGTGATGCCGGATTTCGCAAAGAACGCCTTCACAGACAAGGCGGAATGGGCTGGCGCCTTGTCTTGGTGGAGCATCCAGGATTTACTCTTCCACAAATCGGGCCTTCGTCTTTTCATTCGTTCACGAAGGGTAGTTAGAACCACAAGAATCTTTAGGTTAACTCGTTGCTCGATCTAAACACTCTGCATTTTCCCGACGCGACGCTAGCGTAAGGACTTGATCGGACGATTGCTACAGCAAGACTGAGCGACGTACAACCTGTCTATCGAGCTTAGGGTGGGGAAAGCATCTACAAGAACAGACATGTTCAAACCTGCCGTGGCGTGCTCGCTGTTTGTCGAAATAACCAGTCTGGTTATTTAATTGCCGTATCTCGTAAACTACGAAGAGCTGAAGATGAAATCTGTGATCTATGCCAAGAAGATCTGGATATGGCAGAACATATTTTATGTAAATACACGACATCAACAACTCAGTAGGCCTTTTCTCACACCTATTGAATTGAAGGAAGAAGATCCTAGTACTCTAGGATAACACTACTGTGTTAAGGTTTATTAAAAGCCTCCAACTGTCCTAACACACAATGGGGCACCGTCTTTAATAATAATAATAATTTTCTTTTTTCATTATTTTCTTTATAAATTATTTTTCCTCCACCTCGACACCTGAAAGTCTCTCGCGGAAGAAACACAGGCCACGCTCGCAGGGAAATAACTGTTCTACTATTTCTTTGTGTTGGAATAAGGTGTATATCAGAGAATATCTGCGTGCCAAACGTCATTTACATGAGAACTACAATTTTATTTTGTATCCAAGAAAATGTGGATTAATTGAATTAAAAATCAACCTTCTGGATTGGGGATTGAACCGTCCTTCTTCAGAACTATTCCACTACGTAAACAGTAATCCAAAATCTTCTTTGAGATCCTTATATTTATGCTAACCGCAATACCTTCGTATTTCTTCATTTTCTCATTCATATATATATACAAGCAACATTATAAACCCAACGAATTTTCGATATATATGGAAATTTAATTGAGAACGTATTATTTATATCGCAGTAGCGTAGACATAGCGTCTAGGCTCGAGATCTTGACATTGCCATTTCAAAGCGTGTGTACGCTAATTGTAAGTATTACATTTCCTGGTAATTTAAGTAGCATAAATCGCTTCCTACAGTTTTTCACATGACTGAACACAAGGTTCACGCGCGTACAACAGAGCACCATTAAAGCAATGGCAAGCGTATACGCCTCGTAACCGTGTTTAACCTTGTCCAGAAGGAAGACCATCATCGACGGATAGGAAACGTTAAACATATCGTCAAATTTAGGTCAATAAAAACGACGTGTAACTTTATTTCTTTAATAATCGTCGTTTACTTTAAATTTAATCGTTTAATCGTCGTGTTTTACAACGAGGTTGTCGCGAAGCTATTACCAGCGGTTAGTTTCCATAATGGAAGATTTCCATTCTGTCTAGAACGCCACGCTACTAAAAGAAAGCCGAGACATTGCAATCTCTCGAGTTATATATTGTTTTCTCTGCGAATGTTTAGCAATTTTAACGAAGCGGTCGGCGGATTTCTACAGATAGAACCTCGGTATGATGATTCTTTTGATCGATAATACTGGTACTTTCTAAATAGCGGTGCGTTAATGCAGAAAGAATCAAAATTGATAGTAACGTGATATTTGCGATAATTTAATTAAGTTAATTATTTCATCTACCGCACGATTATGACAAAAGATTCGAGATTATATCTTACAAATGAAATCAGGAATAGGTACTGTTTCTAGAGTAACTTGAATAGTTTATTGTTTTTAACATATATTGATAAACTCTTTTCTTATACTCAAAAATTAAAAAGTAATTTCAAAAGCAAAGGTCTGCATATACATTTCTTCATTTACAAGATTTTTATTTATAACACGTTTGTTTATTTGTAAGGCCTTCCTAGAGTCTTCTATAAAGCTGCCATCAGCTTTCTGAAGATGCTTAAGTTAATTTGCATGTTCTCTGACGAGAACTTTTTGCAAACGGGCTATTGTCGGCGTGTTATCGATGCCTTCCCAAAAGCTTCGCCAAATTCTTCTCTTGGCTTTCCTTATTTCGGAATTATACTGAGCTAGGGCTAGTTTAGACAGCTCCCACTGGTGCTAGAACTTTAAGTTTCTGGCTTTGTTAAACAGCCTTCTAGTCTCAGCTCGCAGTAATTCAAGATCTCCATTCCATCAGGGCACTTCGTGTCTGTGCATGTTTTGTCTACTCGGGCAGCTTGTATCAAATACTTTATGAATGAGACCATACAGTTGAGCTGAAGCTATTTCTAAGTATTTCTATGCAATAATTACCTCTTGCGTATCCACCGCTATCGGCGCCACTACTTCTACTGCAACTAAGTCTCTGAAAATTAATTGTGGTAAGAGTAGACAACTAAAAGCACATTTAGAGGGTGCTTCTTTTCATGTCGCAAAGCTCGTGCAACTAAAGGTTAGGAGAGGGAAAGCAAGGCGCATACATCAAATATGGATGTAGAACCAGTGGCAACTAGGCGCATGTGATAGATGGGAATCTACTTGCATCATTTCATGCAACAAGTATTTTATTTTTACCTTTTTTGTGACGAAAAATTAATATAATGGAATTGAATCAGAGCAATGTTTAGCATTTATTGAAGATTACTATGCTAGGCCCGCGTTGTGGCACTTATCTGATAAATACTATAAGAACCAGCAAAAGAAAAGTGAAGTTAAGGCTATTGTTGCAAGCTTTCAAAAAATTTCGTATCCATCAGGACCATCTTTTCTGCTTATGCAAAATTAATATAGAACTAGTAACTGCAGTAGCAACATGCAGGTTTCTCGGCGCCATTTTCTAGTTCTATTGTTTCAACAGGGTCTACGTATGTAGGCACTTCGACGTATGCCTCTTTAATGCAATGCTTCAGCATAGAATGAGGTATCGTCTAAATGGGCCTTATGAGACGATTTGCCGAGCATTCCTGCTCGTACAGGGTGTGTGCCTTTATAATGTGTCACCTTACCCGTTGATGTCATCTAATTAGACTTCCGCAAACATGGTTGCTCTTGGATGAACGCAATTTTGAAATTAGGGTTAGAAGATTTCTTCACCAGTACATCGGAGGCTACTTTGTAGTGCTGGATGTTAGCCTGTACGACCTCGAATTTAGTAATTTTTTTTCTGGTGGGCTTGTCTGGTTTTTGAAAGCGGACAGGACTGTTTTTTCTCTCTTTTTGGCTTTTACCCTTGGATCTCTTGCTCCCTTTATTCAGTTTACCTTTGACGTCTATCAACTTTTCTAGGTCCTCTTGGACTTCTTGTTTGGCTTTCTCAACTACTAGAGATTTAGGCATTCGACCAATTTTATAGCTGATCCTGAAATCAGCTTTCTTTAAGCCACTTTGTAGTGCTGGATGTTGGCTTGTATGTCCTCGAATTTAATCATTTTTTCCTAGTTTTTGAAAGGGGATAGGACTCTCCTTTCCCTTTTTTTGGCTTTTGTCATTGGATCTCTTGCTCCCTTTGTCCAGTTTACCTTTGACGTCTTTCAACTTTTCTGGGTCTTCTTGGACTTCTTGTTTGACTTTCTGAACTACTAGAGATTTAGGCTTCGGCTTTGAACACTTAGGCCTCATCATCATTCGACCAAATTTATAGGTGATCCTAGAGTCAGCTTTCTTTAGGTTTGCATAGGAGGAGCAGTCTACTGCCATGGTATGGTGACCACTTTTCCCCTTTTTAATCTTCTTTAGTACCCTCCATTCGCCTATGTCAAGGCCTTCATTTTGCCTTTTAACCAGCTTGAGGATTTTATCGGGGCTATCTTCCATGCTGTTTGGTAAATAGGCATTTAAAATGGTCGCCTTTGGTAGCTTGTTGTATTCTAGGGCTTTTAACTTACCTCTGTTCTAAGGTTGCAGCGCAACAATGTTTGCTTTAAGCCTCTCGACTGTGGCTTCGTTAAAGCAGTTTACTGCATGCCACCCCGCCTTGAACGTGGTGTCTAGAAATTTTAGTTTCACGGCCTCTCGTTTGGTGTTGTTGATCTTGAGGGGTGTTGCCTCCTCTATAGCCTTCATTTGGTGCGAGAACATAACTTTAATATTTTTTTTTTGGAATAGGAAAGATGCTATCGAAAAATTTTGCACTATCGCCCCGCCATATATATTACTGTTTTCTAAAAATCGCCTAATAAAAATACAAAACAGTCCTGTCTATAAAAATCTAGAACGCTATATCGGACAACATTAAATATGACATAATTCATTAATGAAATTACAATAACAATAATAACTAGGTATTAAAGAGTGAACGATCCTTGCTTAATCCTCGTGGTGTAGTGATTAACACGCCTACCCGGCAAGCGGGAGATACGAGGTTCGATTCCTTGCCATGGACATAATTTTAATTTAATTAATCAATTACGTCGGAAATTCCAAGGAAAATTATAGATTTTATAGTTCACCGTCGGGAGCTAAAACATATTAATTAAATATGACATTGCTTTAAAAAAGTTTTTACCGAAAAGACATTTTACAAATACTATTGATGTGTACAATATTTTAAACCGTGTGTTTAATTTGACGTTTAGCGTTTTTGTGTGCGTTTAGTGATTTTATTGCAGAGTGGATTGTATAGGTAGAAATGGCAATGTTGGTACTAATATTCTTAAGGATATGTACGCATTTGAATAATTGATTAATACCAAAATTAACTATATAAATTTTCTAGAAAATTGAATTTAAAGCAAGATCTTTGCATTTGTGTACCATGTGGCATTTGAAAAATCAAAAATTGTTGGAAACAGATGTCTTAAAAACGTGGGTTTGAAAAACGAGTCTTTGGGTGAGTTGCAATTCAAGAGGCACTTCGATAATTTATAATTTGCAATGAGCTTCTTTGGTAGTGAAAATTTTCAATACAATTTTTTTGGATGTGGTAGGTTTTATGTGGGAAAGAGATTAATGCCAAAATAGAATTGACCCCAAATACCAGGATATGTAAATTATAAGACTAATACTTCTTTTCAAGTTAGTTCTAGATCGATTAGATAACTTAGACTTTAAAACAAGCTAACAGCATACATTTTTCTTCTTTCTTTTTAAAGAAAGAAGAAAAATGTGGAAATACCAACCATTCTAAATTTATTAAGCAAAAACAAACATAAATTAATGAATGTAAATTTACTTTTGAATTGAACAGCCACAAACTATTATTTGTTTAAACAAAAGTATTTTTTGAACAGGTAATTTATTTTAATTTCTAACAGACCGTAAATATTTCAAAAATAAAATTAATACCTCCTTAACGCAACAATAAACTTGATTAATGGGAAACTATTAACTCATAGCGGCTATACACTCTTGCCAGTTATTAAATCTTTCCATTTTTGCACATTGCATATTAAATAATCTTTAATTGGCGCAATTTAACACCACTATTTTAGAGACTGCGCTATTATCTGGTAATAAAATTATACAATTTCTTCAAGAGTCAATATTAAGGAAGTAATTGGAAGCATTCTACAGGAATCATTAACAAAAGAGAATTACCAACTTTGCCTTTCACATTTATTATTTGTTCTTGTAGCTTCTTTAAACGCACTGGTAATAATTTTGACGTGGATGCTTCGTGTGAGTTATCTGACTCACAAGGGGACTATATTGAGAAATAAAACTAAATTTGACTAAAAATATACTTGTTTCTGTGTTAGGCTGGAAACTTTTCAGATTAACCTCGCATAAATAACTTATTCATGTTTTGCCGATATTTTCTGCCAATTATATATTGTAATGTTATAATTTAGGACAATAGTGCCAGGTATAGTGAGTTCAATATGTCCACTCGTTCAACATCAACATCCCTCTGGCAGCTATGAGCTCTTTTTCAGTAGCTCTAGCTCCTTTTATCACCTCTTATCGCTGTAGCAAGGCTGCTAGGAGATTATTTTAAGTCCAGTCAATGACGATCATGGTGGAACAGATAAATAACCTGTCTTCTGTGCATTTTCTTCACATCCTTAATCTTTATGGAATTTAAGTGAAATTTTGCTAAAGCAATTGATAGCATAAATTCAGTTGTATCTTCAGAATAATTTCGAAAGTTAAATATCGTTCATCATGTAATCGTCTTCTTTGTCAGAAAATATAATATTGTACCGTTGTTGGTGGTGTTAAATGTCAAACAATAGCATAGATTCAGTCTTCCAATTGTGTGCTTGCATGGCATGCATTATGCTACTTTTAAAAATAAGAGTATTCGTTTGAAATTTATTATCAAATTATAAATTTAGTGCATAGAAATCGGCCCACTGCACGCTTTTGACTTTAACTGTATTTCTTTTAGAATTATACCTTAAATCAAAACAAAACTTACATAGTTTGGAAGAAGATTTAGTGTGCTTTGACATGTATACAAATTTATTGAAATTTAATGAATGAAACAAATTATCATTTTATTACTACAAGTAGCATGATTTCTTGAGAATCTACTAATCTACTAATAACAACATAAACTTATTAATAACAGATATGACCCCCTCTTGCTCTAATAACATCTCGCATACGATTAGGCCTAGAGCGAATCAAGTTAGATATTGTTTCCTGTGGAATATTAAACCACTCTTCTTCCACCGTAATAATGAGCTCTGGGATCGACGTTGGAGCACGAATCCTCGCTACGATTCTTCGTTTCAGCTCATCCTATAAATGTTGAATCGGGTTTAGGTCGGGACTGCGTGCGAACCTCTTTTTAATACCTTTTTTTGTCATTCTTACTCCTTCCAATCTTTCTACGTGTCCTGCCCATCTTACTCTCTGTGCTCTTACTATTGACGTTATTTTCTGCTTCTTACATGACTCTTATAATTCTTTATTTATTCTTTGCTCTAATCCTTCCTCTGCATTTTTTCCACTAAATATGGATCTCAGTATTTTCCGCTCCTAAATTTCTAGTTGTTTTGCTTGAGTCTTATTTACTCTCCATGTTTTACTCGCGCAAGCTACTGTTGGTCTTATCATAGATTTATGTGCTCTTATTTTCATGTTTCTGAAAGTGTTTTTTGTATTTGATTGATTTCAACATACCATATTTTTTATTTCCCTTCATTATTCTTTGTTTGATTTCTTGTTTTTTTTCCTCGTTGATGGCTACTCCAAGATAGACAAATTCTTTTACCCTCTCAATCTTGTATTGATTGTTCTCGTTTATTTTAACTGTTATATGGCTTCTTCCGACTGCTCTTTCCCTCCATGACCATATATTTTATTTTTTGAATATTTATTTCAGGCCCGAATTCTTTTGACTGTTATCCTACTCTTCTGAATACCTTTTGGAGTTGTATTTTTGTTTTTGCAATTATTGTTAAGTCATCGGCATATGCTATGCAGTGGTGTTCTCTATTGTAAATTGTATCTTATCTGTTAGTTCGGCTTCCTCTGATAGTGGGTCACCTTGTTTTAATCCACTTTTCACCTCAAGATCTTTTGATTTGTGTCCTTGTATTTCACTTAAGATCACTTTTGTTAGCTTTATGAGTTTCTCTTGTATTTTGAAATTTCTCATCATTGAATATAACTTCTCACATCTAATTCTGTAATATGCTTGTTTAAAATCTATGAACAATGCATATACAAGGATTCTGTATTCGTAATATGTCATTTGGATTTCTTTCAAGATGATTTATTTTCTTTAGTTTTTACTTGCAGAAATATGTTCAATATGTCCCAACACTTACTAACGGCCATTCTTCTTCCCTCCTCCGTCGTGCTATCTATATGTTTTTATTGTAACTATCCGTACAACAATTTCATTGATATATACATAACACGCTTTTCCTTAGAAGAAAATGAAATTCTACATTAATATAGTAACAAACACGTTATAGTCTTTTGACACAAATTCTTTTTAATTTATTATTACGAGGGAAAGTCAGTAAGTAGGTCACAAAAAGCTATTATAAAAGTAATAAGAGAAATAGCCAAAAACAAAGTTTATTTTTCAACATAGTCTCCATCTACATTGATACACTTATCCCATCGCTTTATTAAGGCCCAATGCCTGCTGCATAAAAGTGTTTGGGCTACGTACCTCTTGTCGAACATCATTATCACTCTCGAAATGTGTTCCGCCAAGATGCTTTTTTAGTGGACCAAACAGATGATAGTCGCTTGGGGCTAGGTCGAGACTGTAAGCCGGATGTTGCAGAAGTTCCCACCCTAATTCTTCAATTCTCGCCTGGGTCAACTGGGCCGAATGCGGCCTGGCGTTATCGTGATGCAGCAATATTCCTCTCGTCAGTAGGCCTGGACGTTTTTGTCGAATTGCATCCAGAAGCAACAACAAAACTCTACAGTATGATTCAGCAGTCACGTTCTCATTTCTATTCTGGAAATGGGCTAGGAGCACTCCTTGAGAATCCCAGAACACGGTAAGCATAACCTTACCAGCTGAGGCCACAACCTTGAATTTCTTTGTTGACGGTGAAGAAGGACGTTTCCATTGCATTGAAGCACGCTTTGTTTCAGGTTGGTAGTGGTGCACCCATGATTCATCACCAGTAACAATCCTGTTAAGCATGTCCTCCCCTTCCTCTGCGTACTTAGAGAGGTGTTGCAAGGACAAGCCCATTCGAATCATTCTGTGTTCCTCGGTCAGTTGTTTAGGAACCCACCGTGAGCAAACTTTTCGGAAATTCAAACGATCATCCATCAGTTCGTAGGCTAAACCATGACAACACCCTATTGCAGTTGCTATGCTGTCTATTGTTACCCGCCTGTCAGTTCGAATCATCTCTTCCACCCTTCGAAGTGTTGCATTCGTCGCAATCTGAACGGGGCGGCCACTTCGCTGACCGTCAACAACTTTTGAGCGCCCTTGTGAGAATTTCTCGACCAAGTTATAGACGGCTTTACGCGACAAACACTTTTCACCGTAAACAGGACACATTTCCTTATGGATATCTTTTGCAGGGAGTCCTTTTGCCCAGAAAAAACGCACAACAGCACGCTGCTCTTCCACAGTACACCCTTCGAGCACGGCCGCCATTTTAACACTGCTTGCGTACGCGCACGTCAACTGTCACTTGATTATCATTAAGCTGGATAGTGCTGCCCCCCAATGACAGATACGGAAAATAGCTCTCTGCTATTTTCAGCTTTCCCACAACAGTTCGTGACTTATTTAATGACCTTCCCTCGTATATTTAGGTTGATTAACATTTCAATTAGTTTTCTCAAGGAGTTTACGATTTCTTCTAAATTTATTTACAAAAATATTACTAATTAAATATGATCTATCATTATAGTTATCTCTTATTATACCTTTTTCCCATTTATTATTTTTTTTGACATAAGACATCATTTTTATATAGTTTATCCAAGCCTTTTGCTGTTTTATCATAGAATTTCTTTTGGTTTCCTTGTCTCAATTTTAAGTTTTCTTTTATCTCCAAGTGATTAGTTATTAGTTCATCAAGGACATTTGATGATACAGGAATTTTTGTTTTTAACAATCTATTAAATAACAACTGAGATGGAGAATATGACATAGAAGTTAAAGGCGTGTTTCGATATTCCATTAGTAATTCATCTAGATCTGAACTGGAGTTGGCTTTTCTCAACATGTTTTTATTGTAACTATCCGTAGAACAATATCATTGACATATACATAACAAATATAAGGCATTAAATAGTTTTGTAAAACTTGTTTATATTGTTTTTGTTCCATTCTTCCGTTAACGAAATATATTGGTCCCGGTTCTTCTGTCGTAATACACGACCAAACCATTAGAGATGGCGGGTGTTTAATAGATTTGATCGTATATGCTTCTTTATAACGTTCTGAAGGACGTCGCTGAGCAAATTGGCTTCTCTCCATTAGCACTTCTAGCCGTGATTCATTACTATAAATAATCTAGGAAAAAGTAAAAAATGTCGAGACCAAAAATACAGATGATAAATGAAACCTACTTTCATTTTAGATGTTAGTCTTGGCTTCTTTGCCGGACGTCTGCATTTCAAGATTGTTTCATGAAGACGTCTATGGACTGTTCGGACTGATATTTGTATACATTCTCCACTATGAACACCTTTAGTGGATAAAACACGATGTTTTGTAGACACTTTTACTATACGACAATTATCTCTTACAGTTGTTTTACGTTTGCCGGCATATGTTCTGCCACTTCTTGTACTAGGAATATTCTCCTTAATTAATTTCGCGATTCTCAGAACAGTTTGATGTGATACACCCTCCTTTTGTGCAATTTTACCTTGAGAAAACTTTCCCGTTTCGGGAAGCGCAGAAATTCATGTTTTTTTTTCTGTGGTTGTATCTTTCTTCTTTCCCATTATGATAATAATTGACCATGAA
The DNA here is from genome assembly GCA_029619315.2 of Dynastes maya. Taxonomy (NCBI): domain Eukaryota; kingdom Metazoa; phylum Arthropoda; class Insecta; order Coleoptera; family Scarabaeidae; genus Dynastes; species Dynastes maya. The sequence goes on along the minus strand of JAROYE020000010.1, from coordinate 22,876,036 downwards.
AATAGACGCCCACAAATAAAATTAAAACTCTTTGAAATATGATTGAAAATGTGTGTAATGTCTTGAAAAACACCTAAGTACACGAAACTCAACTACAAAGGAGGAATCACAACAACATATTGAAGATGTATAGCATAATAGCGACGAAATTAAAAAAAAAAAAACAGTAAAAAGCTGCATTGGCGGTATGCCAAAAAGGATTCATGAAATGATAAAACACAGAGGAGGAACAAGCAAATATTAGTAAATATATGTTCAAATTATACTTACTTACATGTTATACGAGGTGTGGCAATTAAATAACCAGACTGGTGCTACAAAACATTTTATTGATCACCAATTACATTACAAAGCTTATGCCCTTCAATGTACTCTCCTTGCCGATTCCTACAACGCTCCATACGAATTTTCCACTTTCGAAAGCAATGCAATGGAAGTCCGTTTCTGTCAGCTTGTTGAGAACCTCCGTCGCTGTCGCTTTCACCGCTTCCACACTGTCAAATCTTGTCCCCTTAAGCTCCAACTTTACCTTAGGAAATAAAAAAAAGTCACAAGGGGGCAAGTCGGGCGAGCACGCTGGGTGGTCCAACACGTTGATGCCGAATCTCGCAAAGAACGCCTTCACAGACAAGGCGCATTGTCTTGGTGGAGCATCCAGGATTTGCACCTCCACAAATCGGGTCTTTGTTAATTCCTGAGATCTCAGCAAGAGCTCGGGCACTCAAACGACGATTTTCGCGGATCAATTTACCAATTTTCTGAATGTTGTCGTCCGTTTTTGATGTTGATAGTCGTCCAGGCCGCGGATCGTATTCGGCCGTTTCACGTCCATCCTTACCACTTAAAAACCTGTGTGCGCGATAAACACTCACTTCCGTACACTTCCTTTAACATGGCATGAGCATGTAGCAGTTTTTCCCAGTTTCACAAGAAACTTGAGGTCAACTCGTTGTTCGATCTGAACACTGCATTTTTTCGACGCGACGTAAGGACGAATGGGCGATTGCTACAGCGAGACTAAGTGATCCATCGAGCTCAGGGTGTGGGAAGCATCTACAAGCACATACATGTTCAAACCTGCCGTGATGTGCTCGCTGTTTGCCGATAGTCGCACCAGTCCGGTTATTTAATTGCCACAGCTCGTATGTAATTAAATAATTATATTTCCAACATCACCAACCGTTTTTTTTTTAATTTTACCCCAAAATCATAATATTTTTAAGTGATTCTCATTCAATGGCCTGGGACTGTATTTATCCGGCAAAACTCGTCTTTTACTTCTTCATCCTTCTTTCATCCTTTTCTTCACTAAGGGCGTGGGCATTTATAACACTTAGGTTTCTTTGGTTGCCATTTATAGGTATTGTACACTTTCTGTCAGAAATGGGTTTGAAGCAACCTGTTCCAAATATCCTGTTCTTCTCTCAACCCTTAAAGAAAATTGCTCCCTCTATTTCTATGATGTGGAATAGTAATATTTCGATCTAAACGTAAGACAGGTTATATATAGTAGGTAGAGAATTTAGTTACGTAGAGGTTGGCAAAAACGTTATTAATTATCCACGCTACAAGCGTTGTAATTGCTTCATTACTTCATTTCAGCTGATTGTAAGTTTATTAAGCAAACATTTGTGGTGTTTATTTGAACACGGTGAGTACTTAAGAAACGCTCAATAGATAGAAAACAAGAAAATGACGACGTATATTCGTAATATTAAAACTCTCATCCATTAATTTACTGATCAATCAGTGATTGTATTCGCATGTGTGAAGCAAATTTTACATTGACCTACTGAGAGAGCAAATTGCTATTAGTTTATATAGCAATTCACTTAATGCGTTAGGTAATTTTCATTTTGATATTAAGTGGTTATTAAATTCTTAGGAATGAGGTGTTTTGTATACATATAATACTAGCTTTGTGTGAGATTGTTCGGAAAAATACATTTTTCAAATCTCGGTAAGGTTAACAACTATAAATTATAGGGTATTCTCGTTTGATTGTCGTAATTTACGTTCGATCTAGAAGCCTAACGGTGATTGTAATGTAAATAGCTCGTGAATTTTATTATAAACTACATGTAATTTTATTATTTACTTTCTTAAGTACAAAAATTACGTTTAAATAGCTATAATTATGATGGTATCGTATAACTAACTTCTTGGAAATACTTCGTCAACGACGAATAGAAGCGAAGACTGTAAAAACAGTTATACAAATTTCACTGAGGCGTAATACATAACAAACTTACCAGTGGGAGAAATGCCACCGTAATCTCAGAACCAATGCAACCTTCTTGCACCAACGGTAGTATGGTGCAAGAAGGTGAACCTTAGAGTAAACCCTGGGAAAATTGCACTTGTACCCTTCACCAAGAGAAGGAAATTAGACGGTCCAAGAGCGCGATCAGTCAGGAGGCTAAAGTTCTTAGGTGTAACCTTGGACTCTAAACTGAACTGGAACTCACATTTACAAAAAATGACCGACAAATGTAAGAGGGTGTTAATGACAACCCGTAGAACAGTTGGGAAAACATAGGGGCTCAAACCACATATGACGTACTGGTTGCACACTACGGTGGTAAGACCCATGATAACTTATGGCTGCTTGGTGACCTAAGATCATACAGAAGCATGCGATAACCAGTCTCTCGAAAATTTAGAGAATGGCATGTCTATGTACAACAGGAGCTATTAAAAGCACCCCAACAGCTGCTATGGAAACCATGCTAAACATACCTCCTCTTGAGATCTATATCAAGGGCGAAGCCAGAATGGGAGCATACAGACTGAAAAACATTAGTAACTGGAGAACCCACAGTGGGTCCGGGCACACTAGAATAGAAACAGTAGTAACAAACCCTGTCTTTGATATGGGTAATGACACAACAATCTCTAGGATCTCCTATGACAAACCTTTCAAAGTTTTCTTGAATTGGGAAGAATGGAGAGATGGAGAGATGGAGAGGGGAGAAAACCGAAAACCCAAATCTGGTACGCAGATGGGTCAAAAACCAGGGATACAAAATATATGCATCACTTGGGCGATACACCACGGTATTTCAAACAGGAATATATGCTATATAAACCTGCGTATGGGAGAGTCTGCGTCGGCGACCGCAGGGTGGGACGGTTTGCATTCTCTCTGACAATCAGGCAGCCTTAAAGGCACTAGCATTTTATCATATAGCCTCCAAACTAGTATGAGAGTGTCTGCAAAACCTAATTGTTTTGTCTAAACACAACAAGGTCACACTGGTGTAGGTGCCAGGACACAGGGGTATAGCGGGCAATGAAATTGCAGACCAGCTAGCGAGGGAAGGCTAAAAATTAATTATATAGGCCCTGAACCGGATCTAGGTATTACTAAGAATACAGTGCGTGATGCAATCAATGAGTGGATCGTAACACAACACCAATTAGATTAGAACCATGTAGCTGGACAAAAGTACAGCAAACGGATGATGGGAAGGCCGTAGCAACATCTGACTGCTGACCTACTTGAATTAAGCAAGATACAGCCTAGGGCAGCAACATGTCTACTGACAGGACATGGCTGTTTGAGAGGTCACTTACATAAGACAGGGATCTACAAAGAAGAACCTTTATGTAGACTTTGCAATGAGGAGGAGGAAAGGGCCTCTCATATTATTTTCGAATGTGCAGCGCTAGCTCAAGGCAGATTCACTATGCAAAGCGCAATTCATCTACCAATGAAGAAAGATTTACTACATAGGCTCTTAAACCTGATCGAAGGAACTAACCTTTTCAAGTAAAACGAAACCGAAGCAGGAATAATACAATAGGCTACTAAGCCCCAGTGTTAAGGATGCAAAGACTAACCCTGCTTGGGCAGAAATCAAACAATCAATCAATCAATACATAACAAATATGATATATAATATATAACTAAGTCCAAACAATTTTGAAAGGGATATATTAAGATTATCTTACAGTCCGTAGTACCTCCGATACCAAATAGAATGTTTGGTTTTTGTTATTCAAACCTGGTCGAATCTAGCAAAATCAGCTTTGTTAAAGAAGTTTCCGGAAATTGATGAAAAATACTTTGCATGCTTTTTAATTTATTTCGGTTCTATACATCGTCGTTTATAGTTGTCAAAATGTATTAACGTGGTAATACTTCATGGGATAGAATCAAGAAAGAACCATGGTAATAGCAGATGTCAAAAAAAGATTAAAACTCATACAATGCAGATTGTTCCATCTGCTTGTGTAATAAAAAAATCACTGGAACGAGTATAAGTTCCTTAGGAACTGAGCAACAGCTGCAACTAAGTGCGAAAAGAAGGCCTATTTGCAACATAGACTTAAGAATTCGAAAAACACGTTGGAATGACTTACGTGATCTGAACATTTACAAATAAAATCTCCTGCAGTACCATCTTACCTTTTGGGTGTAAGCGATCTAAATAATCCTTTTATTTCGCCGTCAAATTCCTTCTTGCTGTCTCACCATCACGTATTTAATTTCTAAAATTCCAATGTGAGGCCTAGCGTTGGCTTTTTCTTCTTGTGATACTAGTGACACATAGGTTGCTTTTATCATTTCTAATATATCTTCCAATTTAATTGAAACAGACGGCATCTCCTTAAAAATGCTATCACTGTGCTGCCCTACTATTCTATCAATCTTAACACACATGTTTAACTTTTGTCTTCAAATTGGTGTTTTCCCTTCTAACTGGAAGAGAGCTCGCATTATCTCTGTTCCAAAAAATTAGAACCCTCTCAGCAGTACCAATCTACGCCGTATTAGTATCTTGCTCGCTCTGTCGAAGGTATTGGAGAAGATTGTCGACAGACAATTGCGTAATCATCTGTCAAAATTTCATTTACTTCCTATATTCCAGTCTGGTTTCTATCCAGGATTCAGTTATACATCTGCTCTTACTTGTATTGTCGATGGCATCATATCTGCGGGTGACGTTAATAAGTTAACAATATTTTGGTGCTGTTGAATTTCTCCAAGGGCTTTGATAGAATCGATCATGATCTCCTGCTAGCTACTCTTTATTACATCGGTTTAAGAGAGGTTGCCCTTCGTTTTCTCTATGCCTACTTGCTTGGCAGAAAACAGGCAGTGGTTGTTGGTTGTCGCGTGTCGGATTTGGCAGTAATACGTTTTGGAGTTCCACAAGGATCCATATTGGGTCCGCTGCTGTTTTCGATTTATACTGCACATATGTTCTTTTTCCAGAATTTCACATGTAACTTTCAACTCTACGCTGATGACACACAATTACACAAGTCCTTTTTCGTTGATGATATTTGCAGAGCTGTTGATGATATTTGCAGAGCTGTTGGTGATATTAACCGTGATCTCGACAACCTGTATACGATTGCAAGAAAACATTGTCTACTCCTAAATGAAAGTAAATCTTACTACATAGCATTCGGTGGTTCTAAAATCAGATTGAGCATTGTTCCTCCTAACATCGGACTTGCATTTAATAAAATAGCACTGCTACATCAAAGTAATGTGAGAGATTTAGGTCTCTTTATAGACAATGATCTGAAGTTCAAACATCATGTTAATATATGTATCAGACTCGCTTACTGCAGCTTAAAAATAATATATCCCCATCGGCGTTCTCTTGACGTTTTCATTAAGCTGTGTGAATCCTTGGTGTTATCGCATTTTAATTTCTGTGATGTTGTTTACGGAAGTTGTTTGGACCAGGCTGATTCACGTAGAGTTCAGGTAGCACAAAACGCTTATCTTAGGTTTATGTACGGAATAAAGAGACGCCAGAGGGAATCTCATAAACTTGTGGATGCTAGAGGGTTGAACATGATACATCGTAGACAATTTCATTTTCAATTAAAATTTTAAATACCGGTGTCCGACTATATTTATCAAACAACATAAAATATCGCACTGACGTACATAATATCAACATCCGCAGAAAAGATGTTATAGATCTATCTGGGCATCATACGCAGGTGTTTAAGAAAAGTCCGAATCCTACATGAGAAAGAGTTACCTTATGGTAAGTTTTAAAATTAACCTTTTATTAAAAAAAACGTTTTCGTGTAATGTAATTCAGGTCATTTACACACCGGTAATATAATAATTGATAATGATCGGGTAAAGTTATTGGACATCGAGAATTGTGTCCTGGGTGTACCAAGCTTTTATCAACCATATTTCATGCAGCATAAGAAAATGTTCAGCATGCAGTCGATCGATGCTTATTCCTTTGATCATACTCTATACTCTATATGAAATGACGTTTGGTGCATCATCATAGAGTATCGTGAACAATTATCCAAATAACTGTTAACAGCTTGTAAGTAAGATGTTCAAATAAAAAAGAAAGAGTAAAGAGAAGACGCTCTTTTCAGGATCTGTTTTGGATTCGATTTTATCACCCGAAGCTTGTAAAACCGATCTTCCATCCATAGAAGACCTTCTACATCATCCATTCTTTTCCACCATAGTTTTGACATTACAACCAACTAATAAGGCTCATCTGAAGATTCCTAAATGGACCAAGGAACAATTAAAAAAAGGTATATCGTTGCTTGAATGCCGCTTACGAGAAGAGTAGAAAATGGTACGGAGCCGAAAGTGATTGGTTAGAGTACAGGAAATGATGAGTTCTGAAGAGGAAAGGAAAAAGCAAAGATGAAAATTGGTAAGGTTGTTGGTCTTTCTTTATCGGTCAATTTTAATTTCTTTCCATTTTAGAAACAAGAACAGAAAATTGCCAAAGAAAAGCAGCGTCAAAAAACATTAGAGGAAAAGGATGAAAGGGATAAAAACGATGTGACGAATGGAAATAGAGCGGAAAGTGTTAATAGTTCGAGCACTACGGGGACAGCAACGCCACCTTCGGTGACAAGAGGTATTACTGCACTATAACACGTACAATTTCACGACATTCATTTTTTTACTTCATTCCTCATAGACTTCATAGACTAAAAGTGGAAATCTACTAAATTCGAAACGTTTGCAATGCCTAAACGATGGGAGTGCCAATTGAAAGCAGGAATCTTCACAACTAACAAGATCCTCAACCACATTTATTACTTCGTACAAGTCCACACTGAATGGCTGCCAAGCATAGGTATTATTAGAAATTATCCCTTCATTCTACATAATTAAATGCAAAGCGTTTATAAACTGTATGATTAACTTTTTTTTCTGCTTCACCTTTCAAAATTACAAACGATTAACCTCTAAAATCTCGACAGCGATCGTTCATATTATACATACGTTGTTATTTCTTTTTTCGCTTACCAAATGTATACCGTGGCATTGCTTCGATGGCCATCGCGTAACCTTCTTACCGGATATCCTTCCTTCCATACGACCCAGTATCGCTAATACGATCATGACTGGCAATCGTTAAGGAAAGGAAAAAAACATCGAATAGGCTAGGTGGTTACTTATATAGAATGTAATGCGCGTGTCTTTCTTTACTTTCAATGATATACAGGCGACAAAGAGTAACGTATTTAGTTGTATATCGAAGCTCTATTATGCAGTTTCTCTCTTTTTTAATCGATCCGTAGAAATCTAGTACACCAGGTCTGCCGTGGACACGGTTGCAATTAGAAAAGAATAACGACGAAGCAAAAAAAAAAAAGAACGTCGTCGTTAGTAGTTAATGGAGCAAGGTTGTTGGCATTCGAAGCGATTTGTCAAAATGTCAATATTTATGTTATTCATGCTGTGATTAGTTCTATAGATTAAAATTGCAATTGATTGGACAAACGAGAAGATAATTAAAAATTGAACTAGAACTGTAGGAATTTCAATTACTTGTATATACATAATTGTTGCATATAAACAATCCATTCACTGAAATCTTTTTTTAGTTATCAAACTGTTTAACTCCGAAGTCTGCACCACTTATTGGGGCTAGACAAAGTCTTTTAGCTCTTGCATCACAATTAAGCAATCTCTTCTCATTGTTGGAAGTTTTGGGTCAATGTACTAATGCATCTGGGTGCATGTCTCCAGCCTCGCCATCCTTCGAATTTTGAAATTTTCTATACGCTGTCATTTTGTGCCGTTTTGTGCCGTGAAAAGAAAATGTTGTGCTTTAATACTAGCGAAGTTGTACGGATTCTTTTTGGCGGGGCTGGGGACATGCCAGCCTCGGCATTTTAAAATTTCCTATACGCTATTTTGTGCTCGTTTTGTGCCGTTTTGTGCCGCAAAAAGCAAATTTTGTGCTTCAGTATTAAGCGAATTATAACGTTTTGGATTTTGGGCATAGCATGTCCCCAGTCCCACCACCACTGTATTTAGAAGTTTCGTATAGGCTATGATTTTATGCTCGTTTTGTGACGCGTAATTTCCGGCTATGACGATTTCTTACCAAAAAAAAAACTTCCATATTCGTAGATTGATGTTTCTGACTAACAGGAAGGTGCTATTTAAAAGGAAAGACCGTACGAAATGGAAGCATTTCTTAAAAATTAATTTACTCCATTTGCTTCCAATGACCGAATTTTGTAGCAGATTGCTTATCGTTTAATTTTGTTTTCTCTATACGTTCTAGACCCCTAAAAACATTTCTATTGCTGAAAATGTGTTTTATTAGAAATATATCAACCAAACACGTATTGAGTATTGGTAATTAATACAATCAATTGGGGTTTCTAACCCAACTACTGCTAAAATAATAGAGAAAATAACAATTTTCTGGCTCCGTTTTAAACTTAGTAGGTAACTCATAATACTTTATACGAATCTCATAAGAAGCTGAATAGATTTGATACTTCTTGGTGTGTTTGTATCTTGAGAGTAATGTTTTGAGGTTTGTCGGTTTCAATAGTTACATATACATATTTTGCATTTTCCTCTCCAACTAGTTATACGGTCTCGCCTTAATTTCGCGTTTTCTATTTCGTTTTACTCATTCATGAGGTCTTCATTTTCTGATGGGAGACTAGTAGGTCTTTGTTCCCCTTTTTCTCTTACATACTAATTTCGAACCTGTAAAATTGTTATATCGTTTTTAGTTATCAAATTTCAAGTCATTCATGTACGTAGCATTTAAGTGCTACTGCTAATCTGTGTACGGGTACCTTCTTTGATTGTACTTGTTCTTCCCTATATCTGAAGAATTAGTAATTTACAACCCGTTAATAACGTGAAAGAAGAGTTCCTTAATTTAGTTCTTTGTCTTTGCATTTTGTATTCACTTCGTATTAGTTGGCAAAATTTATTATAAATTAATCAGATAAAAGAAAACTGTCATATCAGTACAAATCAATAATACGCAAATCATTTTAAGCAATGCTTGTGGTTTTGATAGCCTAGTACAATAATTCTGTTATTACCTAACGCAAATCATAATTTCAATAGTAAAGAATGGAGTGTCAAAAGAAGTACACACGATGCGCGCAAAAATTCTGACAATATTTTTCAACTGCGATCTGACCATCCAAACGTAGCACCACCGCGCACAAAGTTGCGCGAGTTGATTGGCAAAAATATGATGATTTAGAAGAGCGATCTTCGTATTGCACACAAAGACAACGTGGAGTCCCTCAAGCAATAATTTATACTTTATAAAACTCTGACATGCGGTGTGTATAGCCAGAAGCATGACTCCAGCCACGTTAAAAAGAAAGCGTTATAACTAAAGCGTGACAAGCGGTTGCACCCACAGAGGCGCCGTGAAAGGAGCTGTGTTTACTATGTACGTACAAGGAATCGAGTGGACGTTCGGTTATTATCGGTTGATCGGTGTGCGTGTATTATTTATAATGTTCGAGAAACTAGTGGAACCGTCAGAGGCGCATCGCGCAAAAGTAGACACAGTATTAATAAAAAAATAATAGATTGTTACCTTTTATTGACGTATCGATGACCAATGCGGTAATGTGCGACTGCCATGGTACGCCGCGTAGTACTGCAACATAAGCAACACTATACCGCAAAATTTGCAACGAATGTGCGAACCTGTAAATTCCAAACCAGGGAAACGCCGAATATATTTCTTCACATGTGATGCAAGAGGTACACCAGGCCTACGTCCTATGTTTTCGAAAACACGCAATGAGAATCCGATAAATAACCGAACACCCAACTCTTCAATGTCTACCGCATTACTGAACTCTGCATCCACATACGTACATACACCCCCCCCGTACAGGCATCTCTGCGGATGCAACCGTTTGTCACGCTTTAGTTATAACTCGCCTAATATTGAAGTACAAAATTTTCTTTTCGCAACACAAAATGAGTACAAAACGGTAGCGTATACGAAATTTCAAAATCCGGTGTTGGCGGGGTTGGAGACATGCTATGCCCGAAATTCAAAACGTTATAACACGCTTAATATTGAAGCACAAAATTTTCATTTTGCGACACAAAACGGCAAAAAACAAACACAAAATGGTAGCGTATACGAAATTTTAGAATGCCGAGATGGCGGGGCTGGCACGTTGCCAGCCACACCAAAGAGAAACCGTTATAACCCCGTTAATATTAAACCACAAAATTTTCTTTTCGTGGCACAAAGCGGCACAAAACAAACAAAAAATGATAGCGCATGTGAAATTTTAAAATCCGGGGGTGGCGGGGCTGGCGACATGCACCTAATGCATCTGCTTGATATTCGTTTCTTCTCCAATTCTTTCCCAGACTCTTCAGACTCCAAGTCAACGACATCAATCCTCCGTATTGTTATCTTCGGAAACAGTTGGGATTATCACTATCGGCCTCCGCTGTAGCTTCTTCAGACTCAGAATTTGAAGAGTCTGAATTGGCTTCTAATGAATCTTGACCAGGTTCTTCAATTTCAAACGTTTCACTCTCTTCCGATAAAACTTCATCACATTCCTCTGCCCACCGCATTAGAGTATCCTCGTAATTGGGATCTCCATACCTCAATGTTGCACGTTGCCCGGTCGATTTTCTTGAACTTGAAGCCGCCATAATGAACATTCACAAACAAACACCTCAAGCAAATTTTAACAACTGAAGTCCTTTTTATCCATTCGCATATTTATATGATATGCATTTCTGCGTGTTGAAACCTGCATATGCCGTTGAAACTTGCAAACTCCGTTGAGCGCAGAACCAGGCCTGTTCTTACATGTTACAACATGTTGCAGCCGATTGTTAACACATTGTATTCCAAATAAAATTGCAATATGCAGTACATTGACGCCAGAAGCAACAAATTATTTAAACAAAGACAGTTTTGGATGTAAATATAAACGATTATCAATCAAAAATAAACCGGGCCTACGAGGCCCGAGAAATGTAAATACGCGGTAGAATTCAAATATCCAAAATAGATTTTCTTATAAATTATATAGATCAAACGCCAATTAGGAATAGCAACAGGAAGATCCAGTTGAGGCACAAAGCCCAAAAGAAAAAAAATTAAAGATAAAGAAGTTAGAATACCACACTGGGCTTCGGAGGGCCGTGTTATGCATCCTAGGGTTAAGCAGAGAAAAAAACGGTTTGATTTAGAACAGTAATTGCATTGTGGATAATTGAAACAGTAATTGTCTTGAATTAAAGCGGACAGTCTTGATACAAGTAAACGTTTCTCTGCGTGTAAAACAAACTTATCAACCCAAAAGACTTTTACTTATTTCACAATTTTCAACATCATTCTTGCATGAAACAATAATCAAGAGGTACGCATAATTAGCGGTTCAGATTCCTCAATTTTGTACAACGTTTTCCTTTTAAATTCCAACTAATACATTATTTACTCGCAGTACACAAAACGGTTTCGTTACTAGCGCTGGTGATTTTAATAACGTAAAATCCTGCGATTCTTTACAAAACATCGACGAAATGCAGGAAGTTATTTGAGCTACCATAATAGTTTTCGCATACCGATTAATGTTAACGCTACCGATTATATGAGCGTTGTTTATAGATAGCTTAACCGGCCGGTTCTATCGAGTCTACATGCAACAAGACGCAGCCTCGAACTTCATCACGGTTCGGTGGGCATCCCGGAGTGTAGGTGCTAGTCGGCACCGTCTCGAGAACGTTGGCTTTTTTCTTCTTTTCGAAACAATAAATAACGGCCCTGTCGTGTGAAAACGTAAATAGCGACAATGACAATGAAATTCGTGCATATCATTACGCGGGTAATATATTATTCGAAGGAGTAAACATCCATATAACTCAATTACTATATGTCTATATTGTTGTGTCTCCTATATTGAATTAACATGTTGATTTTCTATTGCACTAAATTTGAAAAAGATTTGGCATCGATTTTATTTTCTAAAAATTTAAATTATGTGAAAATAAGTATTAAAGTAAGCTTAGTTACAAGTCTATCTAATAACCGACATATGTACATACATATTAGCTAAGAAAATCATAGTAACTAAATTAATGTTAACAGTAAGGAAGATCCAATAAGTCTTATTAACAGTTAAAGACAAACTAGAATGTGAGCGTAGGAAAAGCTTCATAGATAAACAGAATAATTCCTAACAAATGCCACTACAAATAGTTATAGGATACGTTCTTCTTTTTCCCCATTAATTTACAATCTGTAACTTACTTGTCAGTATAATTCCGAGATAAGGAAAGCCAAGAGAAGAACCCGGCGGAGCTTCTGCGGAGGTATAGATAACATGCCAACAGCAGCCCGTCTACAAAAGGTCCTCGCCAGAGAACATGTAAATGAACTTGGGTACCTTCAGAAAGCTGATGGCAGCTTTACAGAAAATTCTAAAGAGGCATTAGAGGTAACGCTAAATACTCACTTTCCAGCCTGTATTGCATCTACTAGCAAAGACTACCACCTCGAAACAGACTCAAGTCGTCCGTCAAAGTCCGTCAAGTCGTCCGTCGAGTCTAGCAAGTAAAACCTTTACAACAGTAAGAATAAGATGGGCGTTGATGACCTTCAAACCCTATAAATCGCCTGAAGGAGATGGCGTCTTCCCAATGCTATTGCAGAAGGGTATAGACGCTCTTCTTCCAATACTAGCGAACTTATATAAAGCTAGCTATAGCTTCGGCTATATACCATCACTGAGGAGAGACGTAAATGTGGCATTTATACCTAAAGGAGGAAGGCGATCATCCGCAAACCCTAAAGCGTACAGTCTCTTCTCATTCCTGCTCAAAGGAATGGAAGTGGTATTAGACCAATACCTAAGGAATAAAGTACTTGTAACAAACCCACTTCGTCCTAACCAGCATGCCTATCAGAAGGCAAAATCAACAATAACGGCCCTCCAATTTATCACAAGTAAATTGGAAGCGTCACTTGCGGCAGAAGAAATAGCTCTCTGCGCATTGTTCGACGTTGAGGGTGCTTTTGATAACACCTCCTTCGAAAGCATTGAGAAAGCGACTTCCGCCAAAGGTTTTCACCCGTCGTCTACAAAATGGATCAAGGCCATGCTCCAAGTCGACGAATAAGCGCCACGTTGGTATATGAAACGACAACAATTAGAGCTAATAGAGGCTGCCCCCAAGGAGGGGTCCCGTCACCTCTGCTCTGGTGTCTTGTTGTAGATGATCTCCTACAGAAGTTAACTTCTAACGGATATGAGGTGCGAGGGTACGCTGACGACCTGGTAATCATGATCCATGGAAAATATGACACCTATGAGTGGTGCCAAAATCATAGCCTGCGTATAAGCCCGCAAAAGATTACAATCGTTCCTTTTACAAGGAGAAGAAAAGTCTGCCTAAAATCACCCTCCATCGAAGGGAAAACCATTAGCTTCAGCGACGAAGTTAAATATTTGGGAGCCACGTTTGACAAAAAACTAACATGGAACTCCCACATCTCCAACTTACAAAAAAAAGCCATTCACTAGTAGCCGAAGGATGCTTGGTAATAACTGGGGTCTTAAGCCTCATATGACCTTCTGGTCCTATACAGCAATAATCAGACCTACGATCACCTACGCCTCTCTGGTTTGGTAGCCAAAAATAACTCACAAGACTGTACAACAGCAGCTTCAACATATTCAGAGACTTGCGTGTCTCAACATCACAGGAGTGATGCGCACCTGTCCCACAGCAGCTCTGGAAGTCCTGCTGGGAATAACGCCGCTTCACATCTATATTTAGAAACAGGCGATATCGAGTGCCCTCACTCTTAGTAGAACGAAAAGATTACAGTCTGGGGATCTTAGAGGGCATCTCAAAATCCTTGAAGAACCCAACATAAATTATCTGATGTATATTGCAAAGGACCCGATCCCTATGCATTATAATTTTGATCAACCTTATAGGGTGATCATTGATAGTCGTATTAAGTGGGCATCCGGTGAGCCTCAATGTAAAAGAGGTACCCTGAAATGGTACACGGACGGCTCAAGAATGGAAGGTGTCGGAACAGGTATAGGCATCAGTGGTCCTAACTATCACCTAAAAATGCCTACAGGACCCCACACCAACATATGTCAAGTAGAGATTTCTGCTTTAAACCTGTGCGCCATAAAGAACCTCGAGAAAGGGATACGAATCGCAAGTATTAATATATTCAGCGACAGTCAGGCAGTTCTAAATGCTATCAAGGCCTACACATACGAATCTGCTTTGATACACGAATGTGTACATAATTTATGGCAATTAGGATGCAAAAACCGTGTTACTTTGCGGTGGGTCCCAAGCCACCAAGGGATCGAAGGAAACGAAAAGGCAGATAAGCTGGCCAAAGAAGCAGCGAATATGCCTTTCATTGGTCCTAATCCCTTCTGTGCTCTCAAAAAGAGCCACATAAAGCAAGCTATTGAGATATGGGAGGACAATCAAAAGGCCTCGTACTGGGATAACAGACGGAGCACTCATATCAGGCTCGCCAAAAACAGCAAAATGCTATCGTTCAGCAAGGAGGATCTCAGATTACTGGCAGGATTTCTGACAGGCCATCTAAATATCACCTATTTAAACTAGGAAAAGTTGAAGATCAAATCTGCCGTCTATGCCAAGAAGATTTGGAGACGGCAGAACACATCCTGTGTGAATGTGTTGCTACTTCACGCAACACTTCAGTAGGCCATTTCTTGCACTTACTGAACTGAAGGAAGCAGATCCTAGAGTAGTACTAAGGTTTATTAAAAGCCTCCAACTATTCTAACACACATAAGGGCATTCTGTTACAATAGATCTATTAATGTCGCAGTGATTAAAAGCATGTGCGCCATGGCCCGACGAAAATAATTAAAAAAAAATAATAAAATTACAAAACATTGCCCATTTAACCAAATCTCCAACTTGAATGGTAAGAAAGTTACCCATACAATCCTATCTGGGACATCCGGTATACTTTGCTTTGAGGTATAACTATCCTTTGGTCTAGATGACTTTTATTTCGTTCTACTAGAATCAGTTTGAAACCTTTTAAAATTAATTAAAAGCATATTAATAGATAACTTTATTCTTTGAAAGAACAAATTTTTAAATTGAAAAATGTAAGAAGAGGTTTTAATTATTGTTGCTATTTTTCTTCTTGTAAGAATTTCGAAATAATCTGAGCCCATAGTTAATAATAACGATGGCAATCCTGTGTATCTACAATACATCTCCGATAACCAAGCAATTGAATAATGAATAAAATAACTTAAGCCATTCAATATAACGTTTAAGCTTTATACTACTTAATCATGCCGTGGCATTTCTATAGGCGATACATTACACTATTAATAAGTCGACACACACAATATTCCAATACTCTTTTGCATCACGTTATCTAGTTTATCTACATCGATTTAATGCACAACTACATAACTGCGGGCAGTATGTATTAAATTGGAACACATTATGCGTACATATTTCATACTCGCTGTTAACTTATACAACGTGTATAATATATTCGACAGATATTAGTTTTCATGCAATTGCAAAGCAATGCTCAATACAACAACTGAAGTGGGTAACACCTATAGGTCGACGAACTTTCCTTTTTTTAGGATCGAAGTTTATACGTAGCTCATTAGTAGTACACCTGCATGCAGATCTAAAATAAATCCAATAACATACTGTTACGGTACGTGGATGAATTTCATATGCATTGGTAGATCGTTTGAAATGATAACCATATATGGATAGATGTTGATGTAGGGTGAAGTAAGGTATGTATGTGATATATTATGTATTGACACATTTACATCAAAGATGAATGAACTTACAATATAGAAAAAAATCTTGGCGCAAGGTCCAATGTCTGCTTATACGTATTGGAACATTTTTTTTCAGAAAATTTATGACCATTTGCGAAAAAAAATATGCAATGTTTAATATCACAGGGAAGTAATTACATACGGGTGAGGTAATTTCGTGAACTACAAAAGTGAACGTTTATTGTGGGAAAATTGAATATCATTAAACATAAATAAATAATATAACATCAAAAGTCAACTTAATCCGATCCTCCACCACTCTGGCCACAAGTATCACATATAAAGATGTCTTCGCCTTCGGCATTTGACATGGTAAGACTGTTGACAATAAGATCATTGAATCCGTTCAGCACCATTTCTCTTTCTCGCATCCTCGGAATACCATCCCGAGCAAGTTCCGCATTCCCAATCATCTTTCAATTTGCTGTTCTTGGCTTTCCCAGATTTTGTTTTAACACGGGCTGACGTCGCTGAAGAAGTAGATGGCTGATTTACTGATGAATCTTCAACACCATCATTAAGGCATTTCGCTCTAGAGTCCCGTTTCTTCCTATTCGCTTTTAAAGGATTGACAGACGGTTCTTTAGGAACAGACAATATTTTCTCGATCTCTTCATTCTCACTTGACCCAGTCTGCGGCTGTGCAGTAGTTAACAATGAAGGAGCTAGAGCCTCTTTAGATATGACTTTTTTGTTAAAAGGACAAATTCATGTTTATCTAAAGGAATTCTGGATGTTTTTTGCCGAAAAACTTGCTAAGTAGGCTGGATTCAAAATAGCATGAAAGTTTGTTCTATTGGGCTTTTCAGTCGGATACTCCTTCATATAATCATTGAGGCTTTTTGACCAATGCGACTTAAGGGACTTATAAATACCAACATCTAATGGTTGGAGTAGATGGCTGGTGTGAGCTGGATAAGTGAACAAGTAAATGTCATTCTCCTTAGCTAGAGAAATAACCTGAATGTTTATATGCGACGCATGAGAATCCATAAACAATACCACAGGTCGAGCTGGGAGAATGGATTTTATAAAAAACTGGAACCATTCTAGAAATATATCGCTATTGATCCACGCTTTTGGAAAGAGTTTAACCTGTGCATTTGGAACACCTCTAAAAATAATGTGGGGTGGAATCCACGTTCCATTTGCACAAATGCATTCAAGAAGTGTGGAAGACCCTCTCTGTCAGCATAAACCCTTTTATAAACATATCTTTTTCCCACGCAAGTTACCACCTTACTAGGTTTTACTACGTAAGAAAGACCAGTCTCATCACAGTTCCAATACCTATCTGGCATATTTTTGATCCCTAATGTATCGAGCAGGGTTTCTAATTTGGTGAAAAAATCCTCTATTATTTCAGGATTGGCCATTGAAGCTCTGTAGGCGGCAAGATTTTCAGGGACGCGATGCGTAAGGTGGTATCTGTTCTTAAAATGGGTTCACCACCACTTACTTGCAATATCACCATCTTTATTCAGCAGATAAGCGCTTTCAGCTTTTTTGGCTAGTTGGTATGCTACTTTCCTAATCATCTGAACAGTTAATCCAAATCCCAGTACTTGCATTTTAGTAATGTAATTGAATAATCTTGTTTCCAAATCAGCTGACAATGTATGTATATGGTCAAGTTTAGATACCAGTCCACTGTTGCTACCTTCATCTTCATTTTTCTTTAAAAAGTCTCTCAATGTACTCCACGGTATTCTAGACTATTTGCTAGCTTTGTATATAGTAAATTTTTGTTCCGAAACGAGTCTAGCCGCTCCCAGAAGTTCTGGAATTTCACACGGCCGACATTTTCTTTTATTTGCAGGAGTTTTGGTCATTTTAAATTGCAATGACAGGTAATTTCGTGATACCTCTGTAAACAAAGCAGATGTCGGTTTTTGGACACACATTACTCAAGAAACATGTGTGCAAATATTAGCAAAAAAATACAAACCATAACAGAAATTCATCACTTTGAAAATCCCATTGATTAGGTTATCAATGAGTTGCACGAAAAAGGTAAGATAACTGCTTCAAAACTTATGCTGTTGCTATGTAACTATACCGGCTTTCACGTTAAAAATCACACAGAGACAGTCATCAATTCATCCACTAATGACTCCGAAAATATCAAAGGCCTACCTTTATGATATCTTGCAGAAAATAAAAACAAATCAGAGAAACACCGACGCTTGCAAATAAACTACGTAAAAGTGATCACCAAACAAGAACATTTCGTATACTGTCAACCTGATAGATAATTTGACAATAGCGACCGTTGCACCATCTACTAGATGTTTGTCGCAACACATATACGAAATTTCAGATCTCCAGTTGACTAGGTAAGATCGCGGATATTTTATAAAATTTGCAACGAACTTACCTATGTCACGAAAATACCTTACTTGACCCTACGTAAGTCTATCCACACTTATACGTATATGATTCAATAAAATATTGTTCATTTAAAATGTGTGTTTGGATGTGATGTGATGATGTCCAATCAAACTGTCAAAGTCGTTAGAGGACGAAACTTACATTTGGAGCAGTGTGAACTTTTTAGCACTGTTGGTCATGCTTTAGCATTTAGTTGCGTTTACCTCAATCTTTACCACTAAGCATTTCAATGCTTTCCTATAACACACATTCCTTGCCATCGAATTAGAACCACTTATCAAATATTTTGATTTCAGGGATAATTAAAAAAAATTAATTAACGTAAAGCCATCACCTATCCACCATCCATGGACGCGCGTTTCGATGTTCTACATCTCGTCAGCATGGCTTTGTAGAAGGTAATGGTACTTCAATATTTTAAATCGTATATATGTATACGAAATAGATGTTTACATGTACCCATGAGGAAATCTTATCAGATATCCTCATTTATACATTTTTGTCGAGTAAATTACTGCAGACGCCTCTACAGAACTGAATAAACCGTATTGTTCCAAATTCTGACGCGACAGTAGCCGCGACTACTGGCTTAAACCGCCATAGGTTAATTAATTAATTGAAATGTAAAGCCATCACCTATCCACCATCCATGGACGCACGTTTCGATGTTATACATCTGATCAACATGGCTTTGTGGAAGGTAATGGCATTTCAATATTTTAAATCGTATATATATGAAGTAGAGGATATCTAATTAGATTTCCTCATGCGTACATATAAACATCTACTTCGTATATATACGATTTAAAATATTGAAATGCCATTAGAGTCCGTTCAGAATGAGAACGTGACATTACGTCGCATGCGCACAAACCTGTTCTCACTCAAATTGCCATCAGATTGCCGTTTTTTGTAGATCTCATTGTCGTCGTAATATATTTCCAATTAATGGTTTTAATTTTCGTATATTATAAATTTTCTGTTCTATATTTTTATTTTAACGAGCCGCTAATGAAGTGTTCTCTCGATAACATATATTTACTAATATTTGCTTGTTCCTCCTCCGTGTTTTCTTATTTCCTCAATCCTTTTTGGCATACTGCCAATGCAGCTTTTTATTTTTTCTTAATTTCGTCGCTATTGTGCCATACTTCTTCAGTATGTTGTTGTAATTTTTCCTTTGTAGCTGAGTTTCGTGTACTTACGATGTTTTTCAAGACATTCCACACATTTTCAATTGGATCTATGTTTGGTGAATTGCCTGGCCAAGGTTGTACATGCAGATTTTTAGATTCAAGGTCTCGCATTACACTTTTTGCCTTATAACACGGTGCATTGTCTTACATGAAAAGTATATGGTTCTTGAGTCGGATCCAATGAAACAATATAAAGTATTAAATAGTTTATTCTTTTTTATATTGTTTTTGTTCCATTGTTCCGCCAACGAAATATAGTGGTCCTAGTCCTTTTGTTGTAATGCACGATCGAACCATTAGAGATGGGGTGCGTTTGATCGTACATGCTTCTTTATAACGCTCTGAAGGACGTCGACGAACAAATTGGCTTCTCTCTTTTAGCCGTGATAATCTAGGAAAATGTCAAAAATGTATGGAACCATTAAGCCAACTATGAGGATTAATTTGACCAAAACTACAGATGATAAATGAAACTTACCTTTCCCCAGTCTTGAACTGTATATTTTTTATATTCTTTAGCCCATTGAAATCGTGTCACTTTCATTTTAGATGTTAGTCTTGGCTTCTTTGCCGGACGTATGCATTTCAGTCCTGCTTCATTAAGGCGTCTACGGACTCTTCGGGCTGATATTTGTATACCTTTTCCACTAAGAATTTCTGTAGCTACTTTTACCAAACGACGATCATCTCTTACAGTTGTTTTGCGTTTGCCGGCACAGTATGTCCTGCCACTACTTGTACTAGGAATATTCTCCTTAATTAATTTCGCGATTCTCAGAACAGTTTGATGTGACACGTTCTCTTTTTGTTCAATTTCACGTTGAGAGAACTCTCTCGTCTCTAGGAGAGCACAAATCCGTGCTTTTTTCTATGGTTATATCCTTCTCCTTTCCCATTATGCTAATAATTGATCGCGAAAATAGACGCACACAAATAAAATTAAAACTCTTTGAAATATAAGTTCTTCGAAAAATCGGTGAAAATACTGTTGTTATTTATATTTGCAATGGTACTAACGAACGAATGAACGACACAATTCAAACTTAACATAACTATTGTACGTAAGAATGGCATTTCAATAAAAAGCTGCATTGGCAGTATCCCAAAAAGGATTGAGGAAATAATAAAACACAGAAGAGGAACAAGCAAATATTAGTAAATATGTATATGTTCAAATTATATTTACTTGCATGTTATATGTAATTAAATAATAATATTGGCAACATTACCAACTGTTTTTTTAAATTTTACCACAAAATCAATTTTAACATTTTTCTTAATCGATGGCCAGGGACTGTATATTAACAATTACAACAGATTTATTTAATCCAATCAAATACGTAGTTGCTCTAACAAAATTTGTGTTGTTGTCACATATTTTACTATATTTATTGTTATATGAACTATATATTTTTCACCATGTAAATAAAGAATCATAGCGTTTCATATATTTGCATTTTTTCACCTACTTGTCGGCCAACATAAAGCAACCTTAAGCAATTCTCATTTACAAGAACAAAACTGTTTTATTATTACGACTGTGTCCATTGATTTACTCTAGTGGTGACAAAGGTTGACTACTCGATGGAACAGCAAAGAAAAATAAATGTATTGAAAACGATTTGCACACGAATATCTGGAGCACGAATAAATCTAAATTTCCCAAGATAGACAAATGACATACGACACGTAATATCTACCTTATATGTCGCGAGTGAATGACTTTATAGTAAACCTGTCATGTTGGCGGGTTGTTGTGTGGTAATCAAGCATGAGAAAAATTACGAAATGCTTAAAGGATTCGGAATGAGTAAATAAAGCGATTGTCCTGGCATGTTGATGCTTGTTTTCTATAAGTTACAAAAAAATTATTCGTTTTAAATATAAGGACAAATATAATAGTTAAATACTTCAGATTAGGGATGGGTCGTTAATTAACTATCTGTTATTTTATAACCGTTATGGATCCAATAACGGTTGCAACTGTAATCTCGCTGGGAAAATAACAGGTATAGCACGGTTGCTTTCGGACTGTTGTGAACATATCATCGACCGCCGTTGCGGCATACTCAACTGCGTGGCGCTACGACTATCTGATCGAAGCCGCTGTTTATTACAGATAATAGTTACAACTCCCCTAGAAAAATAACTTCAGACCACGTACCTACATAAATATCCTCTCAAACGGTTATTACGGCGGTAGTCGACATCGAGTCGGACGTTCATTATGACATATTTTCTAAATAATTGTATGCATTGGAATTATCAAATGTAAAATAAAAGACCGATGTTATATAAACAATTTACTTGTAAAAACTAAAAATAAAACGGTTATATTTATTATAAAGCATTTAAGCACACAGATGTTCTCGCATTTCGAAGATTAACTAAGATTAAATATAAGAAACATAACAGTAGGATCAGTCAAAATGGTGGAAATTAAACGCTGCTGTAACAATGATTGCAGTGAATCTGATAGTACAGCAGTGAACAGTTTATCACTTAATTAATTTTAATTTATTAACCAGTTTATAATTTATCTGCAAAAAAACGCAATAAAATATTTATATTATAAAAATATTCAGAATTTAAATTTTGGCGTGCTACAAGATCAGCAGTTGCACATGTGCGATGTGGAATCACGATGCGTTATCGTGTAGAACTGTAGACTACCAAATAACGCTAAACCTGTTATTTTGCAACCGTTATTTCAAAATAACTTTAACGGTTGAAACTGTTATTTTAAAATAACGATTTTTTCCATTACTACTTCAGATCTTTTACAAAAAAAAACAATAAACAAGCAAAAGGATAGTTTACTTAAACCTAACCCTGTACATGCATTGGAATCTCAAGATAGTGTATTTAAACTAGAATTTTCGGTTGTGTAGTTCTCGTACCACCATATAATAGAAAATATGTCCTTACTAAAGAGACTAGTGTCTTCACTGCTATTTGTTTTATAAAAGCACTAGAATATATTGCATCAATTCAAAGCAATGACTTTACTTTTCTCACAGACTTGAAAAGCGTTCTTATGAGTCTTCAGACATTTAATTATACATTTTAACTTAAAACAAAGAAAAACAATGCTAATATAGCTTCTCATAGTATTAATAGAGTACTTCTTTACCTGTTACTGCTACTTACCTCTCGGTTAATATCACTATCCTTCCAAACAACGAGCAAAATACCTTTTGGCGACATCTAGTGCTAAAGGATACACGCCTGTTGTCTAGAAAGCAGCGACAAAAACCGGGTACAGTTCCCAAAGAAACTCTCGAACAGTTCATGGACTTCTGAACTCGAGATAGCGTTCACCGGAGTGCTTTGGATAGCTGCACATGTAAGTGACTCCTACAGGCTTACTACGATGTATTGGAAACACATCAACAAATGCCTGGAAACAATAACCAAAATAATGCTAATATAGCTCCGCGTGGTATTGATGGAATCACTCCCGGCAAAAGAAATGTCAGAAGAGAAATGCGTTAGCACTTTCGACAATATCCCCGAATATTTGCTGTTACAGTTACACTATTTTAGGATACTTTAGGGGCCCCTCTACGATTTGAGCTGGCCCGAATTTTCAATTTCGGCCCGCAAATGCCCAAAATTTCGGTCCAAAGCCGCAAACTAAACTTGAGGGCGTGGCTTAGGGGCTGCTACGCCCGCAAGTTTAGTTTTTCGCAATTATTTCCAGTTTCAGCTATACGATTGCGAAACTGACTGCACCAAGCCGCTCAGAAGACTCCCTCGCATCGATTTCGCTAGGCCCTTTTCATCAACATCTCCATCCATTACCCCATTGTAGCAATAGGCCAGAGGACCAATCCTGGTGGAGGCGCCGGTGCCACGACAACATATTCTATATAATACTCTGATTTTACCAGTTTCAAAAGCGATCTTCAAGCGATTTCCTAACGCGGAACGGACCCTTGTCTCTCATCGTAACCCGTAGCCTAAATCGTTCTCCTAATTTTACCCATAAGTCTTAATTGACTTGGTAACCCCTAACCTTATAAAGTGAATTTTGTTACATTTAATTCACCCTCACACCAGCGATAACACTAGTGGCTTAGGAAACGATGCAGATGAATGTTACAATTTATTAATTTTTGAACGATATTCACACGGTTTTTTAGTTTTGTTCCTTCGTTTCCTTTTCTTTGTGGGTTTGGTAAAATATAACAATTTTTATTTTTCAATATAATCTCCCCTAACTTCAATACATTTATTACAATGATCAATTAATAATTCTATACCCTTGTAAAAGTAATCTAAAGTTTTTCCCTCAAAATGTTGTGCTGCAACTCACTAGCGTCCTTAAAACGACGTCCCCTAAGGTCTTTCTTTAAATGAGAAAATAAATAAGAACCATTGTTTCATATCCTGTGACAATGGACTCCAAAATCGGTTTCAGGTCGTCTCCACACATGTTTAAAAACGAGCGCGCACATTCGACCCAAGGTTCACGTTGGACAGAACAGAAATAAGATGCGGTATTCATACTAAAATGGTTATGGAAAATTCGGCGAATACTTGCTTCAGAAATGTTAGACATCACCGCTAATTCCTTCACTTTCAATCGACGATCTGCTAATACCATTCCTTGAGTAATTGAAATGTTTTGATGCGTTATCAGTTCAAGGGATTCTTGCCCCAAACGGAAACATTTTACCCACTTTTTTACAGTGGAATGTGAAGCAGGTAAATCGCCATAAACGCCGTCTAAACGTTGTTTAATGTGATTAGGCGTATGTCCTTCCTTTGTTAAAAATTTAATGACCTCGCGGTACTCAATTTTCGTTACCTTAGACATTTTCGTACACTAGTCACGTTATCTGGCTGGCTACTAAAACCTACTGCTCTTCGAGCCGTAATATATATGTGTAGGCCTCGCACATGTGCAACGATGACGCAACGGAATTTAAACACGCTCGAACCTGTATAAGCCTGTCAGGCCGAGAATTTATGGCGCCTATCTCGTACTATAGTAAATTTTAAGTATTCTGTGGAATTATATCAAATTATATGAATACACACTATCTAATTTTGGTTCTATTCCATTGGGTAATTGGCCAGGTCCTGCGTTACCTCTTTTTTCATCTGTAAAAAGATATTGGTGCCATAGATTCAACATGTCAACGTGGAAAAAAGCAGCTGCAAAAAAGAATATTCATAATAGTAAAACTTGGCGTACCTTTAGGTTCTAGTGGTTCTCATAAAAAGTTCCCACCATTTAAATTTGGATAATTACATGGTTCACAACCTCCTTTAAAATCACTATTTAGTCGAACATAGAAGTACTGGAAAGCATTAACAAAATATTTTATGCACACTATCGAAATATCTCTGGGCGATTTTGAATATAGGTAAAGGGCGCAGTGAGGTTCCCTCCATAGAATATCTTGTCGAAATTGTTTTTTGCCTGCATTACCCTGGGTTGTAAGGAATGTTGTTATAATGAAGTAGATAGATTGAAGCTTTGATTGCCATCATATATTTTTATTTGAAATTTTCACTATTGTTTTACATGACTCTAAAGTTAAGCATTTCGATTACTCGTAAAGAAAAGCAGCGCACATGCTTTAGAATTAGTGGCGGTCAGGCAGAGTATTTCTGGCGCCTACGTCATAGTTGCTTAAATAATGAATTTGGCAAGAAACACCTCTTCTCAGGACTACCCTGAAGACGATGGTAGATACACTGCTGAAACCTCGGATTATACAAATCCAACAAACGATGGAAATAGCCCATATATATATTGTGATCTTCCCACCCATGTGTTTTAATACTACTACATACATATTTCGATCATCGTTATAGCCGATAGATGACGTCGTAAAGCCATAACATTTTTGCTGTAATACAAGAATTCGTCGTTATATAGACGTCGTTATAACCGAAGTATTTTTATAGTAGACGTACGTAGACTTATGGACTTCCAAACAAGTATGCAAAATGTCGCTGTTATATCTAGCTGGTTGTTGTAAGCGGAGTTGTTATAACCGGATTTCACTGTATTTCATTTATAACTTGTTTTGCATTTCCACCTGACAGAATCCAAGTAAATAACTTCAAGCAAAAATAAACTATAACTTGTTCAAACAGTGATTCATAAACCAACAAGAAAGTCATATAATATACATGCAGTTGCGACATCGAAATTACGAACACATGTTTCCATGTATTTTAATTAAGCTCATAGCTCACTGCTCCTATAGATTTAAAAATGTTGTTACGACAGCCCTAAACAGTCACCGCATTAATTATCTTCGGTAAGTAGAGAGAAAAAAAACACATTGCGTAAAATTATGTCAGTGAATAAATTAAAATCCTTTTACTACTGCATGATCGACCAAACAGAGCGTACACGAGTAAAGGTGGAGGACAAGGTTACTGCCGAATTCGTCGAAGAAATAAACGTTGTTTATGACTATTTATCATTAAACGCAATTATTGTTTGCATATTTGGTGACAGTTGCATACTTTCGAAAACGTGTTTCGTCTTCCAATCCCTGTATCCGATCTGCTCGAAAGATTATTCCAACTTACCACGTTGTTATCGTAAAGGCACAAAAGCAGTAGCTAACTGATAACATTTTTTCATTGCAAACTAATATTTACATAAATTACATAACACTGGTAAAAGCGGTTACACTTAACACCTAGCTAAAAAGGTGTAAAAGGATTTGGGAGCGAGCATTGCCCAATTTGAACGAATACCTTACCCATAAAATACGCCAATATGTTTTTTAACAAGTAGAATAGAGCTTGTTTACTTCCAGGAGATAGTAAGACGAAAATTATGTTTGCTAATTCATGGATATTGTGACAAACAATCTGGTGACAGTGAAGTAATCCATTGTTAATCATCTACGTTTTTTCCATTCCTCCAGATTTGAATTTTGCAATTTTTTTTCAGAAACCTCTAACCATTCTCACATCGAAGAAACTTCTAAGGGATCTAGCCAGATAAATACTACAAAACGACTCTGGAGAGCAATTAGTAAAACAATTTACATATGAACATTAACAAGTTATAGGAACATTTCAGAAAATTATAATAAGCTTAAGCAACGCTTCTAAATGGAGAGCGTGTCTCACTGAAATCTACAACAATTACGAGTGTTGTCTTTCTAGTTTTGCATATAGCCGCGCAAAGAGCGCCAAAAATGTTACATTTTGACACGTGGCGTTCCACGTGTCAAAATCAATTTAAATATTTATGTAACTTAAATCCAAAGTTTGATCACGACAGGGCAAGTGATTTTGCCACAGCAAATTTTTAAAGCTGACAAATCACTTGAAAAATGAGTCGATAAAACTTTCGCGCAATAATTTTTTACGACTTTCGGAGAGGGTTATCTCAACAACAATGCCAAATCGAGTTGGTTTCTGTTTTTGGTAATGAAGCACCACATTAGTCGATAATTTCTCACTGGTACTGCGAATTTCAACGTGGACGCACCAGTCTCAACTACGATCTCAGGATAGGACCACCAAAAACAGCAGTTAATAATAATAATAGTTAATAATAATAATAATAGTTAATAATAATAATAATAGTAATAGTTTATTATGCCCAACAGATATTACATCCAAAACGGACAGTAAAATAGAAAAGATAATACGTGTGGACATACAATCACAAAAGAAAATACATAGAAACGAAAATATATCAAAATAAATTTCGAAAATAAAAAGAAAATTAAACATTATTAAGAATAAGATTATTAATATGAATCGAGGCCAAGTTGATCAAAGCGGACTAAAGGTGCTCACCACAGTACATTCGTCCGAGCAGTGGGAATGCGAAGTAATTGGTTCGATCTTGTTTCCAGACGTGGTACGAGGATATCAGCTTTGGAGAGTAAATCAGGTGAGTCGATATGTTTGGTGATAATATTCTTCATAAATGTACCACTAATGTTTCTTCTTCTATCGGCAAGTGTAGCTATGCCATGCCTCTCAATCAACTCACTGTAAGGAATTCCACGGACAGGATAACGACCATCGTTCTTATAAGATAGACATTTCAAGAATTCGCGCTGAATCTGTTCGAGAGCATTTATTTGAATAAAATAAAAAGAGTACCAAACAATGGATGCGTATTCAAGTTTAGAGACAACGTGGGCATAAAAAAAGGACTTGATGGCATCAATGTTGGTAAAATCCTTAGAGGTGCGAAAAATAAATCTTAATGATTTAGAGGCCGCTGACATACTCGCCGAGACATGGCTGGAAAAAGTAAATTTTTCATCATATATTACACCTAAGTCTTTAATACAAGACTGGCGAGCAACATTAGTACCTATTGTTGATGCGATATTGAGAATCGATTGCATGTATCTTCTTTGTGAAAGACAAAAAGAAACAATCATCAATGTTTAGTTTAAGGTTATTTTCTAAGCACCAGGAATAAATTTTATCAAGATTACTTTGCAAAAAGACAACGTCATTGGGTGACAATGGTATGGTAAATCTTAATATCATCGGCGTAGGCATGGATTTGAGAAGGTCATTGGTGTATACATTAAACAAGCGAAGGCCAAGGTTCGAACTCTGTGATACCCCAGAGGTTGAGTAAAAAAGTCGGGACTTAAAGCCATTAAAATAAACATAATTAATTCTGCGCAAAAGATATGATCGAATGAATTCAAGAAAGTCTTTGCTTATACCGAAAAATCTCAGTTTTTCCAACAGAATACGATGGTCTGTGATGTTGAACGCACGTGAAAGATCGGTGTAGACAACATCCAATTGGCCACCCTCATCGACAGTTTCAGCTATTGTTTGTGAAATTTGCGCAAGGTTAATTGCGGTAGAACTGTGCGACATAAATCCATGCTGAGATGTAGAAAGATGGGATCTTATGCTATATGAGATGCGCTTATACATTAATAATTCAAAGACTTTAGCGAAGGAAGAAATTACAGCAATAAGTCTGTAATTGTTGATGTTGGAATTACCACCCATTTTGAAGATTGGCGAGATTCTAGCCACTTTTCACATCAACAAACAGACGTGCGTAGGGCTAGGTCGAAAATTATAGCTAAAGGAGTAGCAGAGATGGAAGCACAGTCCTTAACAAGGAAACAGAGAATGTTATCGTCACCAGCTGACAATTTATTTCTTAAACCTTTTGTACACTGAATAATTTCATCTTTAGAAACAAATTGCAAACATAATGGCGGTAAGCTAGGGGCTATGTCTGGTAGATCACAGACCAAAGACTCGGGCAAGGAAACACTAGAGAAGGATTTAATTTTAGGGTTTTCTTAATCGCAGGTGAGTGCTAAGAAGGAAAGTAACTATTATGATATGAGCTCAGCAAAGGAACAGATAAATTAAAACTAGCGTATAACTTACGGTAAAAATCTTGAATCTCCAAGTTAACGTCCCGATAATTTTCAAGGAATAACCATGTAGTTGTACGTAAGTAAATCAGAATAAAGCTTATAGTAATTAGCTTTGTGAAATTATTATTGGAAGGAAGAGTAATATCCAGAGCGGGATGGTGATTGTCTTCAATAACAAGAGGAAGAGAGTCATGCAAATCTCCACTTCAGACTCAAGATTAGACAGTACCAAGTCCAAAACTCTATTATTGCAATTAAAAGTATGGTTAAATTGACGTAAGTTTAGGGATTCCATGCAGGATGAGAATAGATTTAATTTGCAATCAAAAATGCTAGGTATAGATGCGAAGTTAGGTAAGTTAAAATCATCAATAATGACAACATGCTTATTGGAAATAAAGATTTCGATCAGGTCAAAGAAGTATTCAAAAGAAGCGAAGTGCAAATCCGGGGGAATATAAGTTAGAATCAGGTAGTAGTAACCAGGGTGACATACAATTCCTGTAATAAGTAGATCAACTAACGGAATTGATGTCTTAAATAGCGAAGTGTCGATAATATCGAAAAGAATGTCATTTGAAAAGGCCATCAAAACGCTACCCCCCATTGACCTGCCAGTAGCAATAGAGTCACGATCACAACGAACAACAGAGTAAGAAGGAGAAGGAAACTCATTATTAGACATTGAGTTACAGAGCCAAGTTTCAGTAAAAGGTAGAATATCATGACTTGACGAAAAACTAGCCGTCAGCAAACTATTAGTTTTACTGCGAAGACCACGAACATTTTGATAATATAAATGAAGGTGTGTGCATCTGTTGGGCATCTTTAGTTTAAAGTAGAGACAATTCAGGGGATGCCATGTATATATTTAATCTTTAGGTAATTTTCCCCATTATTTTTGCGCTCGGTAAGCTCAGCTTTCAGACCTCTATATACGAGGGTGTATCAAATATAAACGGGACTGATTTTCTTAAAAAATCCGGAGGGCTTCTAGACCTGGAAGAGGTTGATGCGCAATTAGTCTGTATCGTTAGGGAGAGGGGAGAACCGACCGCAACTCCCTCGGGTCCGTTTAGTATCAAAAGAAACCATGAGCGAGAAAGAAGTGCATGTCTTCGTGGAGCAACGGATTATCATCAAGTTTTTGGCTAAGGAGGTGGTGAACACAACCGAAATTTTCCGGTGATTACAGACACAGTTCGGGGACAACACCCTGTCAAGAACCCGTGTGTTTGCATGGCACAAAAAATTTTGTGGAGAGCGTGAAAAGGTCGCATTTCATTTTGATGTTTTTTGATATATGTTTCCCAAAATGTATAAAAGTTACAAACGAATCGAATGATGTCTATAATTTACCTTTTTGAAATTTCAAATTTGCGGCATGTCGCGTTTTGCATAAATACGTCTCATATCTTCCACCTTCTATGACCTTCCATAAGTAAGAAATAGATATATTTTTAGCAGAAAATGTTTGACTCGCTCGACATGCGTTTTCTTATCTGTTCGACATAAATACCTAACCTACGACTATTGAACGTACCACGCATATGTCAGGAGTAATGAATATGTATGTACATACATCAATCGTCGTAAATGGAACATCGAACGACCAATAAGGCGAAAAGAAGAACGACAAATTCGAGCCCTGTGGGTACGATTCGATTTTAAGTGTACCAAGGGTGTTTCTGAATCGGAAGGCGTAACCTTTAAGCGCTATTGTCGGTCGCCTTGATCTCGTTGCCGTTTCGTTTAGTAAAAGAACTGCAAGTCGTTTTTGCTGCCTCTTGCTCACCAATTCGATTTGCTAGACATCGAGTCACCTTGTTCTTAAATTCTTAATACTTTTTCATGAACGTACATACAAGTAAGTACACGTGAATTTTATGTACGGATTGCTTTCGTACCAATGTGATTCAGCGAGATGCACAATACTGGGTTTGATAGACAGCGTGTATTTAGTGCATACTTGCACTTCGAAGAAAAGTACGTTTCAAAACAATTTTTCATCAAAGTTTTGTATTTAATGTATTGAAGAGGTAAAGAGGTTTAAATATCCTGTTTTGAAGAAATTTAATTTCAATTCACGTAAATAACTTCAATAATTTTTAGGTAAAACAAATGCTTATCATATTGTTTTTATAGTTCCCCGATGAAGTCGCAAAATCAGCAAAGAAAATTTGGTCGTAGAATAAAGGATTTAACTAAACTAGGTATTTAGATCTCTTTACCCCTTCAATACACTAGTACATAACTTTTGCGTTAAGAAAATTGTTTAGTGTTACTTAGTACTCGTGTACTTCTGCCCTCATAATAATAATCTCAATTTAAAAAATGATACCTTATTTTTACATATATATATATATATATATATATATATATATATATATATATATATACAGTGAGGTGCCCCCCCCCTCCGTTCTAACTTTTGAATAACAGAAGCCAGCGTTTTTACGTTTCTGGAAATGTAATCGAAAGGCAAATCCAACGATAAGGCAAATCCAACGATACCGCATATATGTATTATACTTTAACTGAAATATGACGATATGCAGCAATAAAAGTTTTGGTAATCTGTTTTTCTTGTTACACCAAATTGTGTCTTGTGACGCCAGACTGATCAAAAGAGTTCGTTGCTAAGCAAAGTAATCATAACAATTGTTAAACTATGTTTCGATTCCAAAATCTTGTTCTCTATTGTTATTATAACCTGCATTTGCTATACCTTCGTTCTTTGTGCATGTTATTATTTGATCTCATTTTAACATGTTTTGTTAGTTGTCGTTTCTTATCGAACTTTATTGTAATTAATTAATTATGGTAGATTTGTTCAAATTTGTTAGTTTTTGATAGGCAATGTGCTTAAGTTATGTTGATTTACATAATATTAAAATTGACCCAGCAATTTTACATGGTTCGTGCCGAAGCTATCATAGAAGTTGCAACACAAAAAAACCTAAAAGACAGACAAATTATCTATTAAAAACTAACAAATTCAAACGAACTTATCATAATTAATTAATTGCAATAAAGTTCGATAAAGTAAAGAAATAACAACAATTAACAAAACAAGTTAAAATGAGAGAAAATAATAACGAGAACAAAGAACGTATGACAAATGCAGGATATAATAACAATAAACAACAAGAATAATTTACGCTTTTGGAATTGAGATTTGACAGTTTGGCAATTGTTATGATTACTTTGCTTAGCAACGAGCTCTTTAGATCAGTCTAGCATCACAAGAAACAATTTGGTGCTCTTTCCTAGCCAACTTTGTGTAACAACAAAAATTGATTACACAAAACCTTGGTGTATATCGTCATATTTCTTAAGTTAGTTGTTATATGTAGTAAGCTAAAGCACATATCGTTAGGAGCGCCTTTAGGGTGTAAGGGTCTTATTTCCACTTACTACTTCTCAATAAATTTATTCCAGTCCTTTCTGTTTGTTTTTAGTTTCTTAGCTTCTAACCATGTTTTTCTTTTCTTCTGTAGGACGTTCCCAGTCGCATTATTCCATGACTCCTTTGACCGTCCTCTCTTTTTTTCCCGGTCATTCTAGATTCCCAAACTCTTTTAACAAGTCTATTAATGTCGAATCTCTGCAAATGTCCCCGCCATCCAAGTTGCCTCTGCTCTATAAATTCTTCTATTGCTTCTACTTCCAATTCTTCTCTAATATGTTGGTTTCTAATTCTCTCTACTTTAGTGACACTTTGTACTCTTCGTAAATACCTCATCTCTAGTACCCATGACTCACACCCGGAAGTAAGGATAGACCTGTAAACGGCTTTGTAAACTTTCATTTTTGTGTGTTTAGTTACTTCCTTTCTATTTAAAAAAACATTTACTCGATACGTGGAATACTATATTTAGTTCAATTTCATGGCTTCCTGTTTTTGCTAGAGTTCTTCCTAAATATTTAAATTTTGACCTGTACTATTATTTCGTCATTGATCCTAATTTGACTTTTTACTCAAATCTTTGTTTTGGATTTATGCATATACCCCAGCTTATTAACAGAGTTAGTAAACTATTTGCATCTATACCACAGGTTACTATCATAATTGAGCACCAGAAACGTATTTTTTTTTAATAATACCCTCTGTTTTCTTCTGTATCCACCGTATAGGAAATTTATATCTCTAAGGTTTTTGTATAATGATGCATATAATGATATGTCTAACATTGAAAGTAAAACAGATTTGGGTATTGCATCCATGTGCTTTCTGGCGGTAGTATTGTTTAGTTATTATGGCAATAGTAAACAAAATATACTAACATGTTGCTGTTCTTAACTGTTGGTTCAAATCTTTAAGCATAAGTAGCTACTTATTAAATTAATTACATAGAATTAAAATGAATACATAATAATTATGTATTAAATTAAGGATAACACAAGCAGAACGGAGTGCAATATTTAGTATGCTAAGAAAAGTACAGAACAGCTTTTACAAACGTTTGTGCAAATGCTGCAAATGTATCGAGGTGGAAGGAAAGAATTTCTAGCATTCGCTGTATTTACGAGGGTAAGTCAAATATTATCTACACTTTCACCATAACAAGCTTTGAAGGTTATCGTAGTGGCGGCCGCTTGCGCATGCGTTGAGTTGGCGCCTCTGTGGTCATGTGTGCGGAATTTAATCACGATTGCGTCATTTGTCTGCTAGCTACAACAGCATAAGCATAGCAGGTGCAGTGTTTTGTTGGCGAATAAGCTGAAACCAGCAATTCAAAACAAACGCCGTGGTCTACTCTCAAGGAAAGTTTTGTTGTTGCAAGATAACGCCCGTCCGCACACGGCCCATAACACCATAGAAACTATCAACAGGTTGGACTTTAAGACCCTGGAACACCCTTCCTACAGCCCTGACCTCGCCCCCTCAGACTTTCATCTCTTTGGACCGCTCAAGGAAGCTTTGAGAGGTCGTCGATTTGCCTCAGACACAGACGTTCGGGATGGGGTACAGAAGTGGCTTCACGACCAACCGAAAACCTTCTACCAGGAAGGCATACGGAAGCTTGTGCTCGCTGGGCTAAAACTGGAGACTATATCGAAAAATAATGTATCTGTTGTACACCTATCTTTGTTTAATACAATTGTAGAACTAAAAGTGTAAGTAATTTTTGACTTACCTTCGTAGATAAGTAGTTTATTATTAAGTTTGTGTGTATTACAATACTGCGTTACATGTTATTGTTTTTTAAGAATTTTTGTTATGTCAGCAGCCAATTTTAGGTTCCTACCATTCACAGAAGGTAGGGACAGGCTGCGTAATTCCAAATGGAAGAATAATTTATCCAAAAAATTTTTGTGGAAGTACTACAAATTAGGAAACGACGCAATTTCATTTCATATTTATACAATTTATTTCCGAAAAAGACATTCAAACGAAAATTTACTGCCATATTTTCAAGCATAAAAAAATCTTTCTAAAGAAGGTATGTGTAACAAGTTCCGTTGATAATAGTATACCGTCAATTGGCGTTGTTCATATAGATATTATTATTATAAAAAAATCAAGGTAAATCGAAATCTTTCCAGAATTTATTGCTTGTATTCAAACCAATATAAACCATAAACATTTTCTGTTCCGAGAAAAAGCATAAGTGTCGCCTCTTTAATGGGCTATCAAAGCGGTATTCATTATACATGATTTCCAAAATGTACAGAATTACGAAACCTTGATGTAATTTCATACATGTAAAACATAAAAGGACAAATATGAATGGTCGAGAAAGAAGGAAAGGCTCATAATTTAATCCGATTAGCAAGCAGTAGCAGAAGAAGGACAATATACATGTCGTATTTCTCCATTTCTATTACATCGGATTATCGAACTCCTTTTGAATTGCAAATAATGGCTATTTATTGTATAGTGATGTATAAATATGTATAAATATTATATGTACATACACAAATATGCGATGCGATAGTGTCTACGTATTTAGTACATTGTTTAAAATATATAACTCGATAATCTTGACCCAATTGCCAATGTTCGAGCTTAATTATTATGATGTACTGCTTCGATACTTTACGTGGAGGCCCTGACAACGCCAAACGTATATTTTCTTGCAGCCGTGTGGCCATATACGGACGGAACAATGAAACGTAAAGGTTTTATCTCTGCAAAAGAGGAATTATTTATGAAGATGAGCTATATTGGACGTCGTACTAACGATGTTAATCATAATACCCTGGAACCCTGAGAAAAGATAAAATACTGTTGTGTTTCATAAGAATTACCTACACTATGTACTATACTAGTTGCTTTTATGAATAAATATCAAATCTTTTTCCAAGAGCAAGTTAGAAGAGTAATGTAGTAATCAAAAAGCCTTGGTTAC
Organism: Dynastes maya; assembly: GCA_029619315.2. Taxonomy (NCBI): domain Eukaryota; kingdom Metazoa; phylum Arthropoda; class Insecta; order Coleoptera; family Scarabaeidae; genus Dynastes; species Dynastes maya. Next base: position 22,840,615 of record JAROYE020000010.1, on the reverse strand, counting down.
GGCGTTGCAATAAAAAAAAGGAGACTTGAGTATGGTACAGACTGCAGAGGATGGACTAAGGAAGCGTGGGATGTCGTTCTCTTTATTAATGAATAGACCTATAGGTATAATATATAGGATACTGTCACGGAAAATTCCGTTACACATAGAGACTCATGTAAAATAATCGTAAGGCGAAGCCTGGCCATCTTCCCGTTGTCTAGACGCAACTTATTCACATTGTTGTAAACTGCGGAATTGCAGAATGACACGGGAATGTTGGGCTGGATAGATAGCCAGTCAGTTGTAGATCGTAATAAGAACACTTGGACTAGTGCCTTTAACATAAAGTGCCAGCGGGTCCTCCCTCGTCACGTAAGTATAGAGTTTGCATATTTGATAAATGAGGATTTCTAATAAGCTCTATAAGATTTAATTACAACTGCAGAAAAAATAGTACATTTATTCATTTTTCTTTATTTTCTTTGGTACGTTTTGGAAAAATCCAACGGGAACTATGATAATAATGTTCAATCACAACGAAAATAAATGTTAAAACAGTGAATGATTAATGTTACATAAAGCTTTCTTCTAACGCAGAAATCAGTCCCTATTCAAGAAAATATTTGTATTTCAAGACTATAAAAATGTTTAATATAAGAAAATAATTTTCTTGACATTTTATTTGTATTAAGTAAATATTTTCTTGAGGTTAGAAAATCAAGAAAATCCAAGACAGAAAAGTGTTTCTTCCAAGTAAATCATTTAGTTTTAAGTTAAGAAAATATTCATATTACATTAACCGGTATCTTTTGAAAATGTTTATGAAACGTTGTGCATTAAAAGTTATATTATTGTATAGGTAAGTACGGCATCTGTATTCCAGTTTCTGTCGCTATTTTCTAGGACAGCACGACTATATCTCTTAGCACTAAGTGGCGCCAGGAAATATTTCAGTGCTGTTTTTGAAGATTAATGGGATAAACTGAGAGATGAAGAGCAATGTAAACAGGAGCAAAAAGCGTTAGTGCTTTTCCCTTCTCACATTGTTTTTGCCGGGAGTGATTCCATCAATACCATGAAGCTTATATATCAGCATTATCTTGGTTATTGTTCTAGGCCCTTTTTTCTTGTGTACTTCTACATTAACATTTTTATTTGAACATTATTCTATAGATAACCCACCTTAGCCTTTTTAAAATCACTAGCAATGCGAATAATTTACTGTATTATGTACGGATATGTCGTACTGTTTTAAACAAGGTAAGTGCAGTTAATAATGTGGATATGAATAATATGTATTTCAATAATTCTAAGTAAATAAATGCTTTATTTTAAGAAAATGAAACTATTGATTTATACCCAAACGCTTTCTTGAATTAAGAAAACTATTTACTTTCCTTAAGAAGGCATTGTTTTGTGTTATAACAGCCATTTTCTTATATTAAGAATCGCTTTCTTCAAATTTTCTGCAACATTTTCTTGAATCAAGTTAACAAATGTCTTAAACAACGAAATACAATTATTTCATTACAAGTATATATTTCTCTTAAGCGGAGAAAAAGACGTTAAGAAAATATTTCTTTTGATTTAAGACAGTAATTGTATTGTGGATAATTGAAACGGTAATTGTCTTGAATTGGGGCGGACAGTCTTGACACAAGTAAACGTTTCTCTGCGTGTAAGAAAGGCTTCAATGACAAAAAACAAACAACATTATTTTTTACTGGTAAGTGAATGACTTCGCCGTTACAACTAATGTTTATTAAATTATTTCTAATTGTGGATGACAAATAAATACTTCTAGGCGATAGCATTTTTCTGGATAATTATAACTCCTTCAAAGGTACACGTGACTGCTCCCTTATAAACGAAAGAAATAAACTGCCACGCGGATTCTAAATTCATCACTTATGAAAGCAATATTAACCCTTTTTAAAGTTAAACATCATAACCCTATGTAATTTAACACCAGAGGTGGATAGACGCTAAGGAACATAGAAAAAGAGTTGAAAAATGTTAGAGTTAGTCTACATTTTCTCTGAAAACCTTTGTGTTCTTGCTCAGTGGGGTGTTTGACTTAAAAAGTTAGCTAAAACTAATTTGGTTATTTCATAAGCGATAACAAAGGACAGCAGAGCAAAAAATGACTTGGTGTTTGACCTCTTACAAATCAATGTATAAATACATATACCTTGATTTGTAAGAGGTCTTTCTTGATTACAATTATAGTAACGTTTTCCAGACTTTGGACAATTTTCATCTGTTTTTCTTAGTAAGCTTACTGCTATGTCTTACTGCGAATAATAACTTCTCCAGTCAAATTTAAATGGTTGATTTTGCATCTATGGCATAAACTAAGTTTATTTGCGAATTATTGTCTTATCAAATGTTTTCCACATCTTGACTACCCGACACTTTTCTAACTCGCATTCTAACTTTGTTGACGACTTCTGGTTTTATCTTTGGAAATTTACTGCAGTTGTTAGCTTAGTATTTTTTTGGATCTTCATCATATTTCCAGATCCTGCGTTGTTGCTATTTGGGGTAATTTTTTCGATTCTGTGGATGACACCATTGATATATGATATGTTCTTACACTAGAGAAACGATTACTTGTATCGAGACTGTCCGCCTCAATTCAAGACAATTACTGTTTCAATTATCCACAATACAATAACTACTTTAAATCAGAAGAAATATTTTCTTAGCGTTTTTTTTTCTTCGCTTAAGAGAAGTATATGCTTGTAATAAAATAATTGTATTTCTTTGTTTAAGACTGTTAACTTGATCCAAGAAAATCTTGCAGCAAATTTGAAGAAAGCGATGCTTAGTATAAGTAAACGGCTGTTATAACACAAAACAATTATTTTCTTAAGGATAATAAATAATTTTCTTAATTCCAGAAAGCGTTTAGGTATTGTTCATAAATCAATAGTTTCATTTTCTTGAAATAAAGCATTTATTTACTTACAATTCTTGAAATGCATATTATTTACATCCACATTATTAATTGCACTTACCGTATTTAAAACAGTACAACATATCCGTACATAACGTAGTAAATTATTTACATTGCTTGTGATTTTAAAAAGGCTAAGGTATAAGTTAACTAGAGAATAATGTTCAAACAAAAGTGAACTTAATGTATAAGAACACATGAAAAATGTGCATACAAACAAGACAACATAGTAATAGACTAAAGGGTGTTTCACGCATACCAAACACAATCACTGATGGGGATGTGGTATATCAGGATCCCCAGGAAATTGTTGACGCCTTTGCTAGTAAATTTTCTTCTGTTTATCTGCCACACTCCAACAGAGTAATCGAAAATGTATTCAGCAACATACCATCTTTTGACGTCAAGCCTTTGAGTGAGACTGACCTGCTAACTATATTGAGTCGCCTAGCAAATACGGATACAGCTGGTGATGACCTCATCCCTAGTTTTTTAGTGAAGGAAGCACGCATAGTACTTGTCAAACCACTCTTGCTTCTTGTCAACATTTCTTTGAGATCTTCTACCTTTCCTAGGCGCTGGAAACGAGCAAGAGTTACGCCAGTTCTTAAGAAGGGAAGCAGCACTGATGTGACTAACTATCGTCCTATATCTATTTTACCTAATTTCGCCAAGGTATATGAACAACTTTTATATTTTTCTATATTCAACAATGTACAGCCGTATATATCTGCGAAACAACATGATTTTATACCTAAAAGATTTACAACAACTAACTTAGCGACAGTTACACAGTTTACAAGTGACACACTAGATGATGGAGGGCAAGTCGATGTTATATACACGGATTTTTCTAAGGCCTTTGACAGAATTGACCATGATATTATGCTCTTTAAATTAAGTGCTTTTGGCATGTCACCTCGCCTTCAAGATCTGATGGAGTCCTACTTAAAAAAGCGGTCATGTTATGTTTTCTATAATGGCTTCAGCTCATGTGAATATGCTATTACGTCAGGTGTTCCACAAGGATCCAATTTAGAACCTTTGCTCTTTGTGCTTTTCCTCGAAGATCTGCTGGAAGCGTTGACCTGTGATACCCTAGCTTATGCAGATGATGTAAAGGTGTACACAAGAATTGATTCCATTAATGATATGGTTAATCTACAAATGAGTATTGATTACGTATTTCACTAGTGCCAAGAAAATAGTCTTATGTTAAATGAAGCAAAATGCACGTATGTAACATATACTCGCAAAGTAAAAGGCTTGCCTACTACGTACAGTTTAAGCGGTTACCCACTGCAGAGGAGCGAGACCATAAAAGACCTAGGAGTTATCTTTGATAGTCAACTATCCTTTAAACAGCATGTTTCGCAGACGTGTTCCTCGGCCGCAGCCATGTTAGGATTCATTATACGATCTTCGAAATACTTCACGAATCAACATCTTCTGAAAACGCTGTATAGAGCATTTGTCTTAAGTCGGCTAGAGTATGCTTCCATTGTATGGTATCCTTACTATCAATCCTACGAGGATTCTATTGAGAGAGTACAGCGAAGGTTCCTGAAATTCCTATCTTTTAGGCCACATTATTGGAACGACATGCGGTCCGGAGTATTTCGGAAAGAAGGCAAATTTGCAGTGCGCGATTTCTCTACAAACTTAGTGACAATCAAATCGATTGCGCATATCTGCTGTCAAAAATTAATTTGAACGTTCCTCGTTTGTCTTCGCGTAGTGTTCAATCGTTTCGGCCTTTAGCTGCAAGAACTAATGTGCTGCTGAAATCGCCAGTTCAAAACATGTGTGTGAATGCAAATAAATATTATGCAGATATTTTTGTCGGTGACTCGATGCATTAATCGGTAGAGTATATATATATTATTTTTTTTCTATTATTTTTCAGTTATCTTTTATTAAGTATTATATTTTATTTTTCTCTTTGTATTATGTGCACATGTATTCGTATTATTATTTCGTCCTGTAATTGGGGTATCCTGTTGGACGAATAAAGTTTATTATTATAACCAAGGTAATGCTGATATATATGCTCCATGGTATTGTTCGAATCACTCCCGGCAAAAACAATGTGAGAAGAGAAAAGCACTAAAGCTTTTTGCCCCTGTCTACATTGTTCTTACATCTCTCAGTTTATGCCACTAATCTTCAAAAACAGCAACTGAAATATTTCCTGGCGCAATCTAGTGCCAATAGATATAATCATGCCGTCCTAGATAGTAGCGACGGAACCGGAATACAGATGCCATACTTACCTATACAATGATATAACCTTTAACGTACAACGTTTCATAAACATTTTCAAAAGATACCGGTTAATTAAGTATGTTTTTTTTCTTTTTATTACTATTTACCACGTGTACTAATTTAACTATAGTTTTTAAAAATATATAATAAATAATAATAATAAAGGGATAAATAAACTTAAATATTAACTCATTAATTAATAAGAATAATCCCCATTTAATCACATTATTAAAGAACTAGTTTAATTATACCGTGACATAAAAAAAACTTTTTTATTAGTTCATTCGCTTGCTCCTAATTTTAGTTATTAACTTTAGTTTATTTTTCCATTATTGTAACTTTTTTTTTATTGGATACCCTTGTAGGTAGCCTGGCGATGTGTTTCTTGAACAGGAAACCGGTCGCCTAATTTCTCAATAGAACTTTGTGAGATCTGGACCATTTTTTCATTCCTACCTTTAATATGAATATTTTCTTAACTTAAAACTAAATGATTTACTTGGAAGAAATATTTTTATGCCTTGGATTTTCTTGATTTTCTAACCCTAAGAAAATATTTATTTAATACAAATGTAATTTCAAGAAAATTACTTTCTTATATTATATATTTTTACAGTTTTGAAATGAAAATATTTTCTTAAATAGAGGTAGATTTTTGCAAGAAAATCAATTTTCTTGATGCATGAAACCATTTCTCTGCGAGTAGTTCCGGCGTATTTTACGATATGGTTTGAAAACCCTTATTGCCTTCAACAACAATAATTAACGATCTTCTATCTAGTATCTAATCGTCACGTAAACTTACAGTCTATAAGAGTAACATTGCAGCATACTAGGAGGGTTTTGGGGATGTACATACATTCAAATGTTATTAACTGGTTTCTCTGAATAACCTCGTTTGTAGTAAGTAAAAGACTCATGGGTAATTCTTACATACTAAATAGTTGGGATACCTTTTAGTTTTTGTTGCTGATGAATCTCACGTCGTTTGTAATTGAGTTTGGTATGTATTATATAGTATCTCCAGTTTGGTGCAAAATGAGGTTTTAGTTTTTGAATTATACGCAGATTATCTTTCAGTAAAGAAAGCATTAACCTTCATCTTTTTTCATTAAAACTAATAATATGCTAAATAAATGTAAGAGTATATCGAATACCGTTACTAATTTATTTGCCGAAAATCATACTGTAATTAAACCGAAATTAAAAAAAATCAGGTCGCCCCAAAAATCCATGCAACGCTTGCATAACTAAACAATACCAATTATTCTTGCAAGTGCTATTAATTACACACTAGGAACGAAAAAAGACTTTGCAATCGTTTGCAACGGTTATGCTAAAGAAAGAATTGGATAGTGTCTTAACAACGAGAAAAATACAATTCTGTCATTATGAGGTCAAGAACAACATCGTATTGAAGAATTGATCGTGGCGAATATGTTTGTTGAATAGGTGCCGCTAAATTGCGTAATAAAGTAATCACTATGATAATTATATATCAGTATGGATAAATAACACCTGTGAAGTGTACCTATTCAATTTACTGTTTTAAGAAATTTTACATTTACACTACCGTTCATGGAAGTTCGGGCAAGCAGAAAAATGTACGGAAGTCAAATAAAATAAGAGAAATATTAAATGGCCATGTATTTAATACTTACTTACATGATTTTACATATTTTCAAACACAAATTTATTAAAAAGAAAAAGTTAATGTAATACAAATAATTTAAATCCGATTTTCATCGAAAAATCCACCTTTTGCCTTTAAGACTGCTGCCACTATTCTCGGCATCCGATTCGCTAATTTTGCTAATGTTTCATTGGGCAAGCTTGTCCATACCTCCTGGAGAATGGTCCACAAATGTTCCTTCGACTTTGGACACTTTTTCCTAACACATCGGTCTAATTCTTCCCATAACAACTCTATCGGGCTCAGATCGGGGGACTGTGGTGGCCATTCCATCATTTTTAGGGTTCTTTCATTTACTTCTTGCTGCAGGTAATCTGTGCACAATTTAGATTTACGTTTGGGGTCATTGTCCTGCATAAATTCAAATCCACGATCAATTAATCGGACTCCTGACGGTATGGCATTTTGCCCCAGGATTTTCCGATATTCTTCTTTTTTCATTATGCCCTCAATTTTGAGGAAGTCCCCTGTTCCGATTAAGGAAAAACAACCCCAAACCATTACAGATCCGCCTCCATGCTTCACCGTAGGAACTATACACTCCCGTAACACTCTTTCCCTTCTTGATCTGCGTACGAAAACTCTCCGTCTATTTCCAAAAACCTCAAACTTGGATTCGTCAATCCACAAAACGTTTGTGAAATCGTCCACTGTCCAATCTCTATGAACTTGTGCCCATTTCAGTCGTTTTAGCCTATTTCCTCTTCGGAGTAACGGTTTTCGACAAGCCACTCGCCCATGCCTCTTTCAGCCGACGTTTCACAGTACTCTCAGAAACTTTGGAATCTCGCTCATTATTGAATTCTGCAGCAATTTCTGATGCTATTAGTCTTCTATTGCGCTTACTAATTATTTTTATTCGTAAATCTTCCGCAGGAGTCGTTTTTCTTGACGGTTCTGGCCGATTACGATCTTGCAGATTTTTTTTTTTTAATTTATCCGCAATCCGTCTTTCTGCGTACCCTTCCTGATGCAAGGTAATAATAGCAGATCGTTTTGAAACAGCTAGAGGCTTTCCACGAGGCATTTTAAGCAGTCAAACCGAAATTATTTTATTTTTCACTTGCATAACCACAGATACTTTCACAATAACAATCTCTTCAAAACTAGTGCGTTTACAAATGTTATAATACTTTATAAAGGGTATACGAATATTTCCAGGTAACACGAGTGAATCAGCTAACCCTCCTAGGGATTATTATAATTTATTGTCACTGTAATTATTGGGGATTTCCAACATAATTATATATTTTATGATAACGGTCTTATAATAGACAAATACTACCTGGAAATTGGTAAAAGGCTTCCAGAAAAGGTTAGTTTTAATAATTCCTCCCAGAAATGTATATTATATAATTTTAAAATTTTTTCCTTAACAGTTAATATAATTTGTCAGCTTGCCCGAACTTCCATGAACGGTACTGTATATAGAATTTAAAAGGAGTAAGATAAGCTAAAAAGAAAAAATATGCAGCTCAAAATAAATCCAGAAAATCACTTAAGAGTAAAAAAAGGGTGCACTTAATTATAATTTCCCACATTTTTTTGGAAAAGTTCGATGTAACTTTTTAGAATTTTTTCTTAAACACTGTTTATGCGCTAAGAACAAAAAAGTTTACAGAAATAAAAAATTATTTATTATTTAAATTGGAAAATAAAGCAATTATTCTTAATTGATAATTCTCATCCTAACAAGCATTAACAACAACGTATTTATACCCTAAGTAGTGATTCATATTCCGTCCAACTGACCTCTAGTGGTCTAGGGTGCAGGCTTCAAACCTGTGGTCGACTAACGTCGAAGTGGTTCAATTCCACCTGTTGGACGTCGTCTATACTACTAACGTTTCTCTTTTTAACGTTTTTAAAAATTGTTTGTGTGATTGAACTCGTTTAGCCTTACTTGACCCTTACGCAATTTTCTGCGGTTTGTGTTTAAGATGTTAAATACAAAAGAATTTTTTTTGTGAAACCATTTGGTTTAGGGATGTTTTGCGTTCATGAATGTAACGATTGGTAGTTCCCTAGAATTGATAGTGACAGGGAACTGTCAAATCTTATCAAAACATTCCGGTGCATTCCGGGAAAAGAATGTCAGTCTGAAAAGGCGTAATAATTCTATTGCCGATTAAACAGTCTAATGGCTTTTTCAAATGCAGTACAAATGTTTTCTAACCAATGGCTATATTTGAGAAGCAAACTTCGAATAAGGTGTTAATCGATGATACCGAAAGTATCTCGTGTGTAATAGAAAATTGGTTCAACACAAATGGTCATACGGTAAGATAATTATGTTAATAGCCGAAAATTATCCAGATCATGACTAATACGATTCGAATGAATAGGAGTTCGTAATTCGAGTACAAAGAGGACCGTTTTCTGATAGAACTTGGCGAGTACACAAAAGATACAATGATTTCGTTAAGTTACATTCGCAGTTGCAAGCTTCTGGTTTGCCCTTGTCACTACCACCAAAGAAAATTATCGGAAACATGGATCCAGAATTCATTTCAGAGCGTCAGCAGGCTTTACAAGTACACATTTTAATTTTTATTTAGAAATATTTATTTAAAAATTTTTCATTTACGTAGAAATATTTAAACTCAATAGTAATGAATCCAATACTAGTATCTTCGTTGCCAGCAAGATCGTTTATTGATCCCGCAAATTATTGTCAACCATTCCGAGGTAAATATTTGGATAATTTATCATGTAGGCTATATTAATCAAATATTTGCTACGATTTTTAGAATTAGCACTTCAGCATGTTTCGTTGGCATTACGTGGTGAAGTAGGATGGGAAGTTGTGACTCCCTTGACAGAAATTGGCTGGCGTTTGAGGAAACATTATTATCATGTACGCAGTAAGAATGCACCTAAAGAAGAGTTCTGGGCTAGCTGGACTGACTATGGACCTGATAAGCATTTAGATGATAAGGATATGCATGCTGTTTTTAAGAGTTTAAGCCAAATCCAAGTAAGTGTTAAAAATTTGGTGTTAAATTATCTTGATAAATAAATTTTGATAAGCGCATGTAATTACTGTAATAAAGATATATATATTTTAAATGCTTGTAACAGTTTGTTATGCAGCATTTTTCTAAAAATATGTTTTCAAGATAACATATATTAAGGCATGTGAATACCTTTTTATATTCTGTATACAGAGTGGCTCTAAAGAGTTTGTGCAAAATGCTATTACAAAATTCATAATTAAGATAAAATAAGAAAAGAAGTGTAAAAGATACAATTTTGTTTTTATCAAATAATTTTGACGGTAATCATAGTATTTGCATGAAATTTGGTGTTCGAAGGCTTTTTGGGACGAACATTGAAATTTGTTCTTTGTAGAGGGTGGCATGAATACTCGTTTCGTTTTGTTAATAATTGAACGGAGAAATTATTAAATAGGAAATTTTTATCTGCAGATGAAAATGGATTGGCAGTCTGCCTTTGTTAAATATTTTGGCAGTTTTGGTATAGGCACAAATTAGCGTAGATTACTTGGATTTCGGCTAGTTAATTCAAATTATCCATACATCATAATCATCGTAAATTTTCGAAATTTGTCCTCTAAAAATACTAAACAAAATTCGTAGGTACTTTTCTATTACTGAGTTGGTATCAACAGCAAAGTTAGTGAAAAATTGTCGGCAAATCAGAGCGCATTCTATTCAATTCAATTAATCGTACGATAAATTGTTCAAGAAATCCAACCGATTTTTATTGTTTTACACGGTGCGATAAAATCGAAGATCAACTTGTTCAATCAATTGGCCAATAAATTACGGCGTGCAAAGCCTGTTTACTATTAAATGTCTAATTAAAAGCTCTTATTTTCTGACATCTTACAAGGGTATACCTGGGAACAGGGCCATGAGGTAGATCTTTTCAGTATGACGCAAGTCTTCGAAATGCTATCCGTTAAATGTTTTTTCTTTAAAATAACCTTCAATTGTGACTTTAAAAAACTGCACAAACTGTAGGAATATTATTTCTTGTTTGAAAATATAAACTACTTTAAAATAATGATATCAACTACAACAATCTACTAATAGTTTTACCCTTCTAACTTTAATTTTAGCAAATTTGTTAATTCAATAGGTATGTCTAGAGTGGGGGCCAATATAGATTCAATAGAAATTGGTGACAGATTTATAAATTTTGTTTAGTTTATTGAACTTCTTAAGTAGTGTTTTAATAATTTTAATTTTGAAAAACCTCCTTCCTCACTAGCTACAGAAACAGGGAGTGTTAATAAAATTCTCTGAGCTACAACAGTATTTGGACACAAAATAATTAAATTATTTTGACACAAATAATTTAAAACAATGGTTTCATAGAATTTGGTAGCATTCGAGATACATTACGTAACTCTTCCTGAAGATCATTTGCATTTACATCTGATTCATTTTCGACCGAAAGTATTGACTGGAGACTGGTACAACAATTTTCTAGCGTTTTATCATCTATATCCTTGAGTTATCAAATGTCGTATAAAAACTGAAAATTTTTGCTATGGGTTTCCAGAAGCATGAGTCGTTCATTTAGAAAATTAAGGGTGATGTACAGAATATAATTAAAAAAGTTTATTTCAAACTTATTCTCCTCTATTAAGGATTCATCGACAGCTTCTTCATAGTCAAATTGACGCTTTTTCCTTCTGGTTTTAACTTCAGTTTCAGTAGGAAATTCTGTACTGCAATCAAGATTCTCTGCAATCTCATTTGCAGCAATTTTCATCTAATCATATCCAGATTGTTTATAATTTTTCATTTTTTGTATGGTTTCTGATAACATCCTTACACAATCCGACAAATTTATAGTTACAGATTGCAATAGCTTCGAGACAAAATATCATGCCAAAGAATTACACCGCATATAAACTTGTAATTTTAAATATTTTTTGCCAATCCTCTTGCTTTAGTTTTGGTTTCTGCATCTCTGTTGACGTCTTCTATTATTTGGAATAATGCATCATAAATTTCGCGAAGTTGAAATGGTAACGGTTTTAGCGCATCCACTGTGCTTGACCACCTAGTAGCACTCAATGGTTTTAGAGTTAATTGTGAAACATATTTTTTAGTACTTCCCAACTATTTTGTAGAACCAGAAAAAAAGGGTAAAGTTCTTGTACAATATATCGGAATAACATAGACCAATATAGAAAAGCGTTGCGTTAAGATGTTTAATTATTGAATGGTTCAAATTGCATTTTGATTTTGCTGCTTATGCCGCCCCTTTACGATGCGACCGCCTCTCTGTATCATAGCACGGCACGGCCTTGTCTGGGAATAAAGTTTTATTCTATACAAGAAATATAAAGGAAGGAGGAATACATTTCTATCTGTGCTAACTGATGTCATACTAAAGGCAACAATTTTTTTTACATAATCTGCCATATCTTTAACCCCTTCACACTCCTCAAAATAAGCTTCTGCCTCTGTAATGACCTCTTCTTTTACTCTGAGGTCATCACCACTTCACTGGAATCAGGAGGCAGGCCTTTAGGCTCTATAATCTCAAATAGTCGGTTACGCAGCTCCGGTAGTGTTTTCAATATTATCCTGTTTGTCTTCCTATTTAATTGGACGCAAAAGCATCCCAGTTGGGCCAAATGGATCCTCAAATGTCGTATTCCGAATCTTTGTCATTCGTTTTTGCAAAAAGTTAATGAGGATTATTCTTTTCAAATTTCAAAAAATCGTGGCTATGAGCTTTCCGGATGATGGGACCGCCTTCACCTTCTTTGGAGCAAATTCACCTTAAAAAGTCCATTGTTTTGACTGTCGCTTCGTCTCAGGCGTATAGTGATAGATCCGGGTTTCATCAACGGTGACGGTTCGACGCAAAAATTCTTGCGGTTTTCGCTTATAAATCCATATATTGCTTCGAAAGTGACTGTCATCTGTTGTCCATTGTTAGCAATCGCACTCCTAACTTTTGCTGTAAAATCTTAATTGCCGTTCCGTACGATACACCTACGACCTCTGCTTCTTGGTACACTTTCGTTCGGGTCGTGGACTTTTTCAATGATATCCTCAGCAACCACGTCTGTCGAGCGACCTGAGCATTTCTCATCAAAGACCGATGTACAGTTACGTTTAAATTCATTAAACCAATATCTAACAGTTGTCATAGATGGTGAAGTATCCCCATAGACAACATCCAACTTCGCTTCAATTTCTTCGCATGTTTTTCCATCCAAAAACAGAAATCGAATTACTCGACGATATTGTTCCTTTTCCATTTTATACCAAATACATCTTATACAAATGACTGTCAAACCAAAACTTAACTTATGAATCTGCCTGAAATTTTGTATGGCGCCGTTTAAAAGATGGCAGTCCACGATAGCAATGATAGTAATGTCAAAATCACGCAGTAGCGTCACCTATCTTCAAGCACTGGTATTTATTTATTCTCTCTCGTATTCCATAGGGAATAGGCGTTAAACTTCAAGGAATTTATGTCACCTTTAACTAATAAGTCTGCACTTTGTACATGTTTGGAGCGCACCAACTTTTTTTGTTGTCCATGTTTCTGGATCTTTTCTTAATACCTTGAGTCATTTTTTATACTTACGCATGAAAAGAAATCCTTTCCCGTTTAAATCTTCTATTAGTACATCCTTGTATAACACACGATCTTCTTCGCTTATATTAGTTTAGATTCACAGTTATCAAATAACGATAAAAATACAAGCAGATGTGATGCACATTAACAAGTTACAATGTTTTGACGCAACAGCCTTCAATAAACCCGATAAAATTGGGTACGCCCTCGAAGTACATTCTCATTACTTCTGTTTCTCTAGTCCTACGCCACTACCCTTCTTCATACTTTAAAGACCCATGAGTCAACAATATTAAGAATTTAAAGACAGGAGAAAACAACAATCATAAGATTGCAAGCCTAATGACAGACCACCAGTGATGAAGACAGTTTATGTCTGCATAAATGGATCAAAAACTAACAAAGCGATTTTTACCGAAAAGAATCATGGCCACTAGGAACGAAAACCGTTTTTGTGTCAGAAACCTTAGCACTGGCTGGCCTCAAGGTTATAGGCAGAAACATCAACTTGTTTAGTGACAGCAAGCAAATAGTATCAGTGCTAAACCACCAATAATGTCGAACCAGGTACTAGAGTGATGCAGAGCTCTATCCTTATTCTCTGAAACAAACAACATCGACGTTATAGGACTGAAAGGCCATAATGAAATTCTTAGCAATGAAGAAGCGGACAAACTAGCTAGAAGAGAGGTTTCTGTATGACGTTTGACGACCCAGAACTCTCCATTCGATCGCATGCGTCTGTACTTTATGTAAGAATCAGAACTATCACCAATGAAAGCTCTGACTCATCCGAATAAGAGAGAGGGAGATCTGTCATGCAGGGGCTGCCAAGCCGTAGACGAGACAGCAAAGCACTTTCTCTGCAGCTATTTTGCGCTGGTGTCAATTAGAAGGACCATGCTAGGTAAGGAGCGGTTACGGCTTGCCGCCAAATACCGATTCTGGACAACGTCCTAGTCCATGCCAGACCAGTGGCTTGTTTGACGGCCTAGATAGCTCTTCAGTATAAAGAGGATGCCTATTGTGGTCTAAGCGCTGTAAGTTACATCTCACCCTCTCATTGTTCATAACCAGAGGCCAAGTACAGTAAGATCATTCTTTGCACTAACATAAGTTGGATTAAATCGTCATGCCTATTCTACTAGCGTAAAATAATTGTGGTAGCATTTTGTGCATACACTACCGCTTACAAGTATGTAGGCACCTCAAATTTCAGGGTGAATCGTTAAATATTTAAATGGAAGTATTACAACATGTATTTGGTATTTAAGTATACACAAACATATAACTTTAACAATTAAAATTATTTATTTGACCTAAATTATAGATTCGTCTATGTGACCTCCTTTACTTTTAACGATTGCGTCGCATAATCGGGGCATTCTTGCAATTAATTTTAACAATGCTTCCGGAGTTATTTAAGCCCATGCTGCCTGTAGTTTGTTCCACATCTCATCTGCTGAAGTTGGAGTAGTTTTTCTTACTTCCTGATCGAGTTCTTCAAGTCCGGACTTTATCTAGAAAACTGCCACTTTCACTGTATTTTTTGTTGTTATAGTCAACAGTAGATGGATTTAAATGTAATTTTCTAGCAATTTGACGATTGTCTATGCCTAAGTTATGTTGTGCTACTATCGGAGTACGCGTTTCAACACTCATTTCTCTCCTTTTCGGCATATTTTAAAATTTTAAACGAAATTATAAACACTATTCGTTAAGGGACGTTGTCGCTACTAACATGGAACGATAACTGACCGTAATTTAAAAATATTACTTCAAATTGCTTTGTTATAGTTTCATGACCAACTGTTACATTTTTCCTGGAATTTCAAGAAATATGCTCTTTGTTGTCGCTACTACTTGCGCTTTTATGACGGTATTGTCTCTCATACAGATAAAAGAAGTAAATAAACCAATATTACTTAATGAATTTAAGTGATTAAGTTATTAGCATACTATTCAACAATGCTGGAATGTATTTCCTAAATACATTCTTTGTATACAAAAATCTAAAATCCAAGGGTGTCCAAATACTTATGAGCGGTAGTGTACATTTAATTCTACAAAGAATTTTATTTACAGCACCCATATATTTATCCAATAGAATTGTGCCTATGTACAGATATTGGGGCTCTGGTAGTGAGAACTAGTCATAAAAACGGATCTTTACGTGATATACTATGCGGCGTTAAGCCGAAACAATCTTTCTTAAAAAAGTATGGAAATCCTAAAGGCCACAAGCCCTTAGAAGCATCCCAAATAGCTTTATATGGACGTCAAATATTAGAGGTGTTAAAGTTCCTACATGATAAAGGGTTACCCTATGGTAAGTCTCAAAATTAACCTTTTATTAAAAAAAAAACCCTTTTGGTGTAATGTAATTTAAAGGTCATTTACACACTGGTAATATAATAATTGATAATGATCGAGTAAAGTTATTGGACGTCGAGAATGGTGTCTTGGGTGTACCAAGCTTTTATCGACCATATTTTATGCAGCATAAGAAAATTTTCAGCATGCAATCGATCGATATTTATTCCTTTGGTCATACTCTATATGAAATGACGTTTGGTGCACCATTACATGAGAGTATCGTGGACAATTACCCAAATAACTGTCAACAGCTTCTAAGTAAGATATTCAAATAAAAAAGAAAGAGTATTGAGAAAACGTTCGTTTCAGAATCTGTTTTGGATTCGATTTTATCACCCGAAGCTTGTAAAGCCGGTCTTCCATCCATAGAAGATCTTCTACATCATCCATTCTTTTCCACCATAGTTTTGACATTACAGCCAACTGATAGGGCTCATCTGAAGATTCCTAATTCGACCAAGGAACAATTAAAGAAAGGTATATCGTTGCTTGAAGACCGCTTACGAGAAGAGCAGAAAATGGTACGGAGCCAAAAGCGATTGGTTAGAGTACAGGAAATGATGAGTTCTGAAGAGGAAAGGAAAAAACAAAGATCGAAATTGGTAAGGTTGTTGGTCTTTCTTTATCGGTCAATTTTGATTTCTTTCCATTTTAGAAACAAGAACAAAAAATTGCCAAAGAAAAGCAGCGTCAAAAAACATTAGAGGAAAAGGATGAAAGGGATAGAAACGATGTGACGAATGGAGATAGAGCGGAAAGCGTTAATAGTTCGAGCACTACGGGGACAGCAACGCCACCTTCGGTGACAGGAGGTATTACTGCACTATTACACCTACAATTTCACATTCATTTTTTCACTTCATTCTTCATAGACCGTGTACTAAAATTGAGAATTACAATGCGCATTGCAGTATGTGAATGTTCGTACTTGTCAGCCACCTGAGAAACTACTTTATCTGAGATGTTGTTTGTCAGTAGATGGTATAGTTTTTCTTAGCTGCGTGATAAAGCAATTTTTTCTAATTATAACTATTAAAATAATGTTTATTAAAAATGTTACAAAAAACAAGAGGAACGATAAAATATAAAAGGCCAAGCTTAAATCCATCTGTTTTTATTGTAACCTGCTTTGTAATTCTTGTCTTACGGACACGGTATTTACGAGGTAGGCGCCTTAAATTCTCGACCTGTCAGACTGTCACAGGTCCAAGTAGGTTCAAACTCCATTGCGTCGTAGTTACACATGTGCGAGGCCTACACTATATATATTACGACTCGAAGAGTAGTAGTTTTTAGTAGCCAGTCAGACAACGTGACTTGTGCATGAAAATGTCTCAGGTAACGAAAATTGAGTACGGCGCGGTCATTAATTTTTTAACAAAAGAAGGGCATACGCCTAATCACATTAAACAACGTTTAAACGGCATTTATAGTGATTTATCTCCTACATATTCCATTGTAAAAAAAGTGGGCAAAATGCTTCCGTTTTGAGCAAGAATCCCGTATCATGTGTCTTTGCCGCATAAATTGAGGGACAGTATTCGTGCAAACCGTCGAGGAAAATTGACAAAAGGTATTGCACGACAATGCACCCGTTCATACCGCCGTCATTTCACAAGCTGCCATCCGCGAATGTGGCTTTCAAGAATTGGAAGATCCACCGCATAGTCCGGACATGACTCTAAGTGTTTATTATTTATTTTCTCGTTTAAAGGATGACCTTAGGGGACGTAAACTTTGGATTATTTTTACAAGGATATAGAATTATTAATTGAGCGTTGTAATAAATGTATTGAAGTTAGGGGAGATTGTATTGAAGAATAAAAATTATCATATTTTACCAAGTTTACCTTTTCTGTATCAGGCCGAAAATTTATGGCGCCTACCTCGTATATTACATGAATTCCCACATTTTTAACATAAATTATTTTGTTGCTGTACATTTTCATACCTACTTTAGAATTTTTTAGATTCTAGACTGGCTTATTAGGCTTTTCTTTTGTTTAGGCCTTGCTACTTCTTGAAAGGATCTGGTATATTATTTCCTGTAATTTTAGTGTTGTTGATGTGTTCGTCTTGCTATTCCTTTTTTGTTAAATCTGTATACCTACCTTACTTTGTTCATCTCATTTTTTTATATTGCAATTTCCTCAGAATATGACGTCGTTTCTGTTAAATGTTATGCAGAATGTGAATTCGTTTTCCGCCAAATCCAATTTTATTACAACAACAAAAAAAAAGAATCATTTTCATATTACAAAAGTGAATCACGTGCTTTAATAGATAGCATTGAATTAGTATATCTGCTTTGCAGTTGGATTCATTGATTCTATTTATTTGTAGTTCCTTTCATTTTTATTTAATCACTATTCTTACACATTATAATTTTTAGGCTGAGAAATTAACTAATCAGCCCTCGGACAATTGTGTCTTGGATCGATTACCATCAACCCAAAACTTCCATTCTGCTTTTAAAGCTACGACCTTTGAGGCGTTGTGCAAGTAAAAAGAAGTAAAGATCACCTCATATTGTCTACAATACAACGTTTCGTTTGCATTTTGATGAAACGTCTTCAGAATCATCTTAAAACTGTTTTTTTCTATTAAAACTTATTGGACTTTCTTTTTTTATAATTTTCGAATCCTTGCAGGGCCTAAATACTTTGTCATTTAGCTTTTCTCTGCTTGCCATCATTTTTATTATGTAATTATCAATGGAAGCACCTAAACTCAGAAAACGAAGTTATTAATCTTTACAATGAAGAAAAAAAATCATTTCTAGGTCCGATTGTCCCAACACCACCGCCACCGCCACCTATCGGTGTACCACCTCCTCCACCGCCACCATTAGAGAACGGTACCGTTAAGTCTAGCACGTTACCGCCTGCCGATGAACGTTCGGCCTTGCTAAATTCCATTTGCAACTTTAACAAGAATAAATTACGTAAGGCAAACTAATGAGATGTTCTTTAGGCGATATAATTCTTCTGCACCAAACTATATGTCTATTAAAATTAGAAAACATAAGTTCAATCAAAGAATGCTAGGAACGTTGTTAGTAGACGTACAAGGAATTGAGGAATCTGGAAAAAGAGATCGATATAAATGCAAAACTAAGTTAAATACAATATTATTGCTATTTTATTTTTTATTGAAACAAAAGAATATTGTGATATTGATGTATATTTGTTCGATTTTTATAGATATATAATGATAAATACCTATTAACTATTATTATTTTAATGCTGTATGTTTTGTTTTTAAAGTGTCTATTTATAGTTGCTGTTTATTGTATTTTAACGTATCTAAATGGTTACGTAAGTAGTGATAATTAAGGTTCGCAAAGCCGGTGCCAGACCATGGGCGTGTAGAGAGGCGGTTGATATTCCGGTAATACCATGCGCGGTAGGAATAAAAACATTTATTATACCTAATAGGGAAGAAACTTAACAATAGCGTAAAGAATATCAGTCTGCAAATATCATTTCGATTCGTTCAACGTTACCGTATTTTAGTAGCAAATACGAGTGAAGAAATAATTCGTCAAAATTATTACTTGGTGACTGCTTAAACTTGCTTTCCCTAATTTTTTACATGTAACGTGTATACTGCATGCGTTACATCTCATAGTCGAAGCTATTCACCACTACTATCTAGATGTAAATAAGTAAAAACATTGGACTAAGGCAGTCAAATCTCTCAAACGAATTCGGCAATTTCGTGAACAGCGTCGTAATAACCTAGAACCTCCATAGCCAGTTTTGAACCAATGCAGGACATAGTTGGAAGCTGCGTTCTATTTTCGACATTTCCATCCACTCCGGTCCTTGATATTACAACTTGATACAAATGAAGCTGCTCCCATAAAAGCGAGTTGATTGAAACTTCAAGACTATCAAGTTGAAATCGATTTACAAACTGTTTTCAATAACTACCAAGTAATAACGAGCCATAACAGCATTACAAAGGCCTTCATTACGGTTAGTCAAATCCTCGCAAACAGTAGATAATAGTGACGAGTTGCAACGGAGCAACCTGCTATTTCCTGATATATGTAACAACTAGGCATTCGTCGAATACGCAATTACACGTTGTGAAACATAAATTTAGATCTACAGCAGCGTAGCAGTAAAACAATATAAAGTATAAAACGTTTCTAAATATCTTGCTTCGAAAACTGTTTCGTTGCATTAGATATAGCTGCTTATATGTATGTTGCACTGCGGGGCTGCCCCACGCAGCATTCTTTTTTATCTAAACGTGAATTCCAGTTTGTACTAATTTCTGAAAGACATTGTTAATTTTCGTATATATAAAGTTGTTTATTTTGAATGATTATTACAGTTACTTGTATTTAGAACCCAGAAATCATAGTTTACTTGGTGCTACCGTTGACATTAAAAGTAGTAATTGATATAGGGGAGACTGGGGAGGGTAGATACGCTTTTAATTTAAAAAGTCGTATAAGTCAAAATAAACAGGGTTTTTAAACTGTTATTAGATAGTTTCATTTATTGCAATATTAGCAAAGGAAAATTATATAAAAATCATTTAAATAAGTCGTAAAACAAAATTTACATTGAATTAAAGTAAAAGATGCAAAGTGTCTCAAACCTCCCAGCATAAGGGAGGTTTGATACTCGATACTGGGAGGTATGAGACATGAAAAATTAGAACATTTAGTCTTTACAAATATCAAAAATAAATATTTTGGTGCATCTGCTAACGCATATTCTGTATGTGACCATTTAGAACAAACTTGGCATTTAATCCAAAATTTGTGAGACTTAGAATGAAAATATAATGAATTGCAATATATGCAGGCCACATCATCTTCTTCGTCTTTGCTTCCTGTTTCGGTGTCACTGTCTTGCCAGCATTGTACTTTCTCTTTTTTGTTTCTCTTATAGATTTCCTTAACCCATGGACCGAATCTTCTAAAACGTTTAAATTACCGTCATCAAATGAGACATTCTTTGTAATCTTTTTAACCCTTTTTGCAAAGTTTCTGTTTGTCCTGTTTCCGTCAGAATTCGGGATTTTCCCGGTTTTCTTCCTCTTTTCTTTTTTCTTGGTGCTGCCTTTGGGTAAGGTCGAATTTCTTCCGGGCTTCGAAATACGATTGACGATGAAGAGGTATTGTCTATTTGCGATGTAGAGGACTCCCCTTCGAGCACAATAGTCTTTCATGTAATAGTCTCGACGGTTGTATTAACTTGAATATCATTTTCCATTGAATTACTTAGTGGCCGGTTGGTCACCTCTGCACTTAAAAAGTCTGTTTCATCGAACAAGCGAGGATTAAAGGGATATATTCCGGTAGTAGAAAATTCTTTGATAATATTTGTTGAGATGAATGCTCGAGGGTACACTTGTCCAACTAGCTCTAGAATGTTTCTCAAAGATATAATTTGTCCAGGATTGTTGACCATGCAGGTGTCAGAATATTCATTAAAATAGTGCTTGAATGGTCCGAAAACAGAAACATCCAAAGGTTAGAGGCGGTTGCTTGTATGTGGAGGTTAAGTTAATAAAATTATCCCATTGGTTTTGCAAAGGTAATTTAGGAGATTTTGAGAACAGTGCTAAAAACGGATCTAACTTTAATCTATGAAAATTGGGCAATTTATATGCCTTCCAACGCACTTTTACGTGATATAATTTTTGTCTTACAAAAATTACCGCGCAGTGGTAACTATAGTTAGATGAATACTTAAATTTTTTAGCTTAAAAACACACTTTGCATAACAAAACTCTTACTTATACGCGCATATATCTCAAACTTTCGATGCATGCTGCCATCTGTGGGATGTCTATACTAAGAGTTTTAACCGCTGATTAACACCTAGGCGTGAATTATAGAAATGTATCAAGCCTCCCTGTGTACCAACCCTCCCCAGTCTCCCCTACATATTTCACAATAATTTTCATTTAGAAATTGCCAGCTTGTATGTATTGTAAGTTGCAATAAAACATATGTTTCAATAATAGGGATCGATTTTCCAAATCGTTCAACAAAATCGCTTATCCTAAATAAAATGCAATTAATATCTTATCTCTACTTATTCGCTAAAGAAACAATTTTCTTTCATTTATTAATTGATTATTTATATTATTAGATTATTCATTATTAGTTATGAAAATATATGGCTATATTTATTAATTATTATTCTTTAATATAAGTAAATATATGAAAAGTATATCCACATATACATATACCCCCGACCGTTATCGATAGATACTCAGTGAGTAGCAGCTTTTTTCAGATTGTAGCTGCTAACGCAAAGAAGCACTTTTACACATCACTCGTAGATAACTCCCCCGTGTTAAGCCCAAATGTTGTAACTCCAATTTTGGTCAGTTTTAAGCTAATGTTTAGGGATGAATCTGTTTGTTTGTTAAGCCCAAATGTATTAAATGCACAGGTCAGGATATACAGTACAGTTACAATAGCGATCCACTTAAAAGATTTCGCGGCATAAAGCAAAATATAAACTTGTTAATAACTCAAAACTGGCTTGATGTCAGTCATACGATACTTGGGCTTAACACGGCAGAACGCAGGTAGTACAAAAAAATAGCAGACTTGGCTAGATTAGGACAGATTTATAATAACAGTGCTCCTACAGATACGTTTACTTGTTTCAAAGACAATTGTGCAAATATTACGTTATTACATGTCGAGCAGTTGTTTTCGTTATACAAAAATTTTTTGCACTGCTACAAACAACGCTCAAGAAAACGACAATGCAAATGTGCGCCTTGATTCGGATGTTTAATCAAGCACATTCGGAATTTTAATATTTACTAGGTAAGTGTGTATTATGTTAATTATAACTTATAAATTCTTACTTAAACAAAGTTACGCATTTCCCAGTCGGACGTCTATGATCAGGAACCGTGATTTGCGAACCTTCGTGTAATATTTAAAGCAGAAAGAGATGGGTTACGTGATGTAACACGAAGGACAAGTTGCACAAATTCTATAGATATAAAATATGAATAATTGGATTAAATGGATAAATATGTGTTTCATACAACTGCATAATAAATTTTATTGTTTAGTTTAACCTAATCGGCTTTCATTTTAATTAAAGCTGAGCAGATTTTTACCTTTGATAACATTCCTTTTTGATATTTAAATCAAATTTAAACTTTCTAGAAGGGTAATGTAAAAGGATAATATGAATTTCCTCTATTATATGTATATACAGTGGCGAACGAAATAATAAGAACGTATATGTGGAGCTTATTTCCAAAACGGTATATGTGTGTTTGATCAAATTTTTCAGAATGTGCACTTTTATTAAAGCTAAACATTTATGTCATCTTCATTGTATTTAACGGTTTCTCCCATTTAAATACAAATAGTAGTATGAATATGCTACAGACCACTAAGCTTTAGTACCTGGTCTTCGTTAAGAAGTGCATGAGTTTTATCTCATTACATTTCAACATATTTTCTGCACCGCTGTATAATGGTCACCTCAGACGTGCGGTGACATCGCGGCAACTGCAGCAGAGCGGATTGTATATTCACACGGCGCGCCATACAAATTTTAAAATAGGTATTATGTAGCAGCCGTTCTCAAACGTTTCATTGGTATCTAATCATGTGTAGTTCATCATCCAGTGACCATGAGGACGCTCTTTTTGCAATATTGATTGATAAAGATGCTAAAAATCGCAGAAAAATGCCGAAACCAAAAGATGATCACAAATTTTATGAATATTTCCATATGAGCAGCCATAAATTTAATGAATTATTAAATTTAGTTGAACCCTTTTTGAAAAAACCTACAATACTTCACAGGTCTATTAGCGTAAAAGAAAGGTGATGTATCACAATAAGATAAGCTTTGCCTCTTATATATTTATTAATAAATGTATTATGTCATATGCATATTACGTTATAAACATATTCTACAGATTAATATAGCCAAAAGTAGAATCTTCTGATTGGTATTCATAGTTTTTTTTCTGAATTTGATGTAGGAGCCTGTAAATTTAATTCAGTTTTAGAAACTAATTTAATTTCCATGTTTGTTTTAGTTTTGTAATACGGTGGAAATATTTTAATTGTATTGTACATAAAATTACAGAAATCTTTTAGAGCTCCATCTTCTGACCTGGTTATTTATAATTTCCGTTCTTCCTTTTGTTTCAAGTATTTTATGACATGATTAGTTGCTGATACTGTTTTAAATTTCTTTATCTGGAGTTGTAGATCTCAATGAATCTGCGGAAATATTGTTCTTGTTTCTTATATTTTTTAATTGTAAAGATGTAGCTGGTCTGTTTCGTTTTGTGCTTCTAAGAACTCCTGCTGAGAATCCTCTGACGGTAGATTAATGTAATTTTCCATTTTGATATTACTCTGTGTGCTATAAAAATTCATATTAATTTCTTTTGCGAAAAAATGTCATGGTTGCCTATTTACCTCCTATTTTGTACAAACGGTAAAAGGAAATCTAGTAAAGTACTTACCTGTAATTGAATGTCCTCCCATATATTATTTTTTCTAATTACGTCGCCAAACGAAGGGTGTGACATATCGTACAATTCCATATTTTATTGCATGAGACTTATAAGTAATAATTCATTAATTTTACATTAAATTTAAGTAGCATTGTTCCGACAGTAAGCAAACACACAAACAGTAAACAAATGTTCGAGAACTCTGATTTAGCTGCACTTCTTACCCTGTATACCCCTCTACGCTCTAGAAATATTCCCGAGAAGAAATCTGCGTGCAGCTGCAGTTGCTGCCGACGCGAAGTCGCAGTTTCCTCGCGGTGTGAAAAACGGCATTTAAAACACATACTGTAATACCTTTGTAACGCTCTGCTGCAGTTGTCGGGACACTGTCGCAGATCCGAGGAGACCTTAAGGCGTAGCGCAGACGACTATTTTCCTAGCCGACAATTGGGTTGGCAACAAAAATAGCATAGGTTTGATCTATTTTGTCGGCTCAACATTATTGCCATTCTAGTGTTCACACGCATTCTAAACCGTAATGTACATTGTGATCAACAAAATTGTTGTATAGCGACTGTCTGTCGTCTGGACTACGCCTAAAAGTCTTGATACGCACGGTACAGTATGCTCACGGGTTATAGTAAAATAATAAGTATTCGTAAATGGTGGCCAATGTTTGAACATTTGAAATTAAGATAGTTAAATACTGTTAACTGTTCAAATAATTTGATATAATTCTTGCAAATTTCGATGTGAATATTGAATTGTTAACTAAAGCTATCCTAGTCTGATGGCTTACAGTATTGCTAAAGGGGGCGCTGTGATCTTAAAAGATTTCACGAATACTTGTATAGATCAAATTTTGAACTCAAATAAAGAACTTAATCACAGGGTGCATCGGGAGGAACGGACCAAATTCCAGGAATGTATTGTACACGTTAAAATAATGTAAAAAAACTCATATGTTCTCATCCAATCTTCGTTTGTTTTCTAGATATAACATAATTACAAATAAACAAAATTTCATACATTAATATTTTTTAATCATAGCGTTCTTTTAATAAATGTTAAAAAATAGCGATATTGACTTCTAAATATTTTATGCTTCGTTTACGAAGAGCACCTGTTGCTCTCCTGATTGCTTTATGTATTCAAATATCGGCTGCGGTACTTTTAACACGTCGAATTAGTGCATTCCGAGTGTTGACTTTTACCTTGTAAACTTCATTTTTGAACCAACCCCATAAGCATGAGGCGATTCTCCAAAATGAAGAGGCCAATTAAATATCTACGGACCATACCATACCACACTGTACCAAAGATTTGTACTGAAAATTACTTTCGACTGTTGCGTGGGGATTTTCGTCTGACAATACATGAGAGTTCCGAGTATTATTAATGCCGTCACGGGTGAACGTTGCTTCATCCACGCGATACAACACGACGATTATTGCTTATCCACCGACAAAATTCCATACGCTTAATATAATCTTCCGGTTGTAGGTGTTGTATACGCTGAATATGGTATGGATATAAGCCTTGCTCATGGAGTGTGTTTATTACTCTTTTTTGTGAAATGCCCAACTGAATACTAATTCTTCGTGAGCTGGCCGTTACATCTTCTACTAAATGCAGAATATTTTCTACTTCTTCTACACCTTGTCGAGTAGCTCGTTCAGATGTTATGTTAGCACTGGGAAACATTCTAGTCTCGCATAATTTGCTGAAAACGTTAATAAATACTTTTTAACCAGGATTTCTCTGATGTGGAAACCGTTGACGATATTCTTCAACAGCAGCTTATTATATTAGCCATAAACAAATATCATATTCAAAATTTCTATATAAGTGTGTGGCATTTTCTAACAAAATAATGTACAAATTTGAAAATAAACGTTAAACACTCTCACTGACACAAATGAGAACAGCAAAATTATTGAAATGATTTTGAGCCTCGAAAGGATTGATTCAGATAGCCGGTACGTCATACCGCGTTAGTAAGTTCCGTAGTAAAGTGAACCGCTAAAATATATTGACACTGTTGCACGTTTGCTCGCTATGAAAGTAAGAGGGCGTGGAGTCGCGTGACGGAAATATATCATAATCAGTAACAATCCAACCGCTGCTAGAGGACCATCGCGCTAGACTCTAGTCATGCACCATACCCCTAATTTATTTCTTTAATTGATCATCTTTGCCTTTCTCGATGTTTTCTCCTTAGTTATTTTTGATTTGCTTTGTTTGTGTCTCGAAATTATACTGTACAATAGTATTCTTTTTAATTATGTTCTTATAAACTAAGAAGTTATGAAATGGTACCACATTAGAAGCAGCACTGCAAATGACTGCTTATTTGAACATCTATTATAATAATAGGTTCAACTGAATTTTTACACATACATATACGATTCATTTTGACATAAACTCCATTAATTAGATTTAAAAAACATGTTTTTGTTTTGGAATTTGCATTTAAAAGTATGTATTTGTTATGCACTTACTATCATTTAAACATTTAATATATTGGATATTTGTAAATGCAAAAATGTAATCTAGTTGTTTTATAATGAGAGGTTCCATTTATTTTTGGAATTCATCATTTCTTTTTAAAATAAGAACGTTTTCTTTGTTTCATATACGACAATATTCTATTTAAGTATTTATTTTGAAATAATCAATAGGATAAAAATCAAATAAGATATATTACGTATTTCCATAAATCAGTATCGAGCGGATATCTCGAACTCGTATGCTAGGCGACTGATTTGGGACTGTGTGGGATTGTCTAGGGGCAGAGTAGTAAAGAGGGTGTTCCTAGCAGAAGCGACAACGTTATTCACTATATATATGGAGCCCTAGTATGTGAAAAGAAGCGGAACAAACTTTTAATATCGAACGTACCTAACTTTGTTTTACATGGGGAGTCAATGCAAGGATATTTTTATTTTATTCAAGATGTATTAACTCGAAAACAAGCGAGAATTTGGATCATTCACAAGAGCGTTAGTTAAAATTGTTTAATTATGCTATAACTTGAAAACAAATGAAGATCGGATAAGAACATTACATTATTTCCACGTATACAATACACTCCTGGAGTTTGGTCCGTCCCTCCCGATTCACCCTGTATATAAAAAACAGTATTAATTATTTTAAACGTTTAACAAAAGATCAATATGTATTTTTTTAATTTTCTAAAAGGTAATTTTGCGACGTCCTAACAGTATTTTCTATTAAATATAACTTAAAAACTTTTTAGTTAATCAATCCATTAAAGAAAAGAACAAAACGGCACTAAAAACTTTTTCTTCCTTACAATTAACAATGTGATACGAAAGAAATTGTCCTAGTACGCGAATATGGCACGTAAGATCTTGTAACGAACAGTATTTCAATTACTAACTATCAATAAATAGCTCAAACTCAAATTTCCATTATGATAAAATAGTTACAATCTATAGTACACTTAACTAAATACCTTGTATTACACTTTTGCACTTGAAATTGCATAAATCAGGTTTACCACAGCTATAGTTACAATGTTTGTCTTAAAAATATTCGTTCAAAAATGTTGGAATGAATCATGAAATATACAGGTATGGAAACTAAATGCTCTCCAATTTGTAGAACTAAGAAATAAATTTTCCATGCCTGTATATTTTTATATAACACGTTATATCTCTGTGTTTAAACTGTAATTAAATTATTTTCGCTTTTTCTGTTGTAGGTTAATGCAATAATGTTGGAAAATTTGCATTGCTATGTATATTTAAATTTTTTGATCAAGGATTTCGCCAATTTGTATCTTAACGCGATATTTGAAGAAATTTTATCTGTGATTAACTTTTTAATAGGGTACAGAAAGACTCTTTAACACAATGAATAAAAATTAAATCAAAATCTGTTTAACTCAAAAAAATTCAAATGATTTTTAAATGACCTCCAAAACACTCGTGACGTCAAAATATTTATTTACACATTTTTGACAGGAAATATAACCTCAAAATAAAAGTAATGAAAGTGATTTATCAAAAAATACAGCGGGATTTGTTTGTGAAGATCACTTTACTGTGAATATGCATAAACTCATGGACAAAATTAATACATCAACAAAACATTTCATTATTATTTTAATTTTTTTATATTATGGTATTAGTCTAGCATTATCTTTAGTCTAGTATTATTGAAAAAAAAAAAACTGAATAAATAGAAAGAAACAATAATATCTAATGTAATGAAAATGGTGCCAATGAAAAGCTTTTTTAAAAAAAAGATGAACGTAAAATTAAATCGTAAAAATTTGAATTCAGTAGCGTGTAGATCCTCCTCTAGCTCTTATTATTGGTTCCATTTGTCTGAGCATGCTATCGATTAAGTTGTGAATGGTTTCCTGGGGAATATTCTCCCATTCGAAAGGAATAGCTTTTTTGAGTCCCTAAGATTCGTAGAAGCAAGTATGTGACGCCTAACTGATCGTTTTAGTGTATCCCATAGACGCTGTATGGGGTTCATATCTAGCCTCCTTGGTGGCCACCTCATAATTGGAATATTTACGAACCGAGGGCAGCGCAGTACTTTCCTAGCAAATGGGGCAAACAGGATTCCTGTTCTTTTATGTTTTTTTTTTTGTAGAAATATACATTCATGAATCTCCTTCGTATAAGAACCAAATCTATGCGACTATCGAAACAAATTCCTTCCCTGAACATTATTTATCCACCAAAAAATAGAATTCTCGGAGATATTGCAGGCAGCAAACTTCTCTCCTGACCTCCACCAAACTCATTCGCGTCATCTGGTGAATTAAATCTTATTCTTGTTTCGCCTGAAAATAAAACTTGGTTCTAGTCATCAATGGTTCAATTTACGTGTGCCCTTGCAAAACGCAGTCTAATAACTCTATGTTGCTTGGTGAGCAGTGGTGCAATAGTTGGTCTTCTAGTGTTCAATCCTCCTTCGTTAAGTCTTAAAGAATGCTCCACTCTTGGTTTCCGGGTTGGAACCGTGTCGTTATCATAGCTTGGCCAAAGCTACGACAACGACGCGGTTCCAACCCGGAAACCAAGAGTATATAATAGTATTATTGACGACCGCGGAAGCCTACGGACCAAATGGTAGAACGCTCGTTTCTTAAGGCGACCTTATCCTGGCGTTCCATATTAACTTCCATGTTCATTGAAACGTTTAACTATTCCACTAATTGTTGATTGTGCAATTCCTAACAAATTAGCCACGTATCGCCGGCTACGTCCATCGTTAACTAGAGTTACTGCTTCCACTGCTTCATCTTCTCTTAAACTGCGTGGACGATTCATTTCTTCTACTTTAAGTACATTGAATAAAGTCTTTCATTGACTTAATAACATTAACGTAAAAAAATTGCCAGCAAAACTGAATTTATTATCTTAATAAATCGCTTTAAACAGCGTTAAATGCCTTATTTGACGCTTTCCATTCAACAACTGGAGTAGTTCCAAGCTACTCAAGTAACACTGAGCATTAAGTACTTGGGTAGCTCGCAGTTACTCCACTTGTTTAATGGAAAGCGACAATTGAGCAATTGCAAAATGTTACTTGACATCTGTCAAACAATTGCAATTGTTTACCAGTAGTTACAGAGGATATCCTACATAAAATGTTTAATGATTTTAAACGAAAAGTTTTGCGCATGCGTTAATTTTGTCCAGGAGTTTATACCGTGCATTTTTTATATCACTGAACATATACCTTTACCTTCCATGCGTTGATGCGTTTTTTTTTTAATTGAACATAGGGGCGTTTAGCAAGACGGCTACTGGGATTATTATAGAAAATAAAACAAATACGTCAACATTTAATTCATACGTCAAATTTGACACTTAATTTTTGATCTAATCCTGTCTAATTAGCGGGGCACAAAAAGGCGGTAATTGATTGTGTATTAACGCAAAGGGATTCATAAATGGAAGTACAAAATAGAATAAGTAGAATTTAATGTCTCAACAAGTGTTCGAAGTGCTCACCTTTACATTCCATACAGTTTGCAAGCCGATTGTGAAATTTCTAAGGAGAAAAACCTAAATGTCAAATTTGACGTATTTGTGTTTTATTTTCTGAAATAATCTCAGCAACTACTCGCCATGCTAAACGCCCCTATATTCAATTATAAAAAAAAAAAACGTGTCGCATGGAAGGTAAATGCATATGTTCAGTAATAAAAAAAATGAACGGTATATGAAGACTTATTAGAATGCATTAATTACTCCGTTTCAATTTCATGTGTACAATCGTTTTGTCAATATAGCTATATCTCATAAAATATAAATAAAATTTGGTTAAAAGCAATTTGTTAAAATACGAGTTACTTATAGTAAATTTGGCGGTTATATGTTTTTTTAGATTAATATTTCTTTCTATTGCTAGTGTATAGAAAGAGACCTAAAAATAATGAATACACATTTCCCGAGGAAAAAAATTCACAAAGGCCCATGGATAATCCCTGGCACAAATGGAAACGAACCAAGTTGATCATGTGTTAATACAAACAAAGCAAGCCAGACTGCTAGAAAATGTTAGATCATACCGAGGAGCAGAAATTATTCACTTTCTTGTAGGAATAAAGACGCAACTACCTAAAACACAAATGAAAAAGAGAAAAGAACCTATGAAATTAAGTGCAATATAAAGGAACTTCAAAATCCGGAAACGATAAAAAAAAACAGGACCGATGCAGAACAAATATACAACAATCGTGAAGAGAGGAGCAACAGTGTAGAGGAAAGATGGAAATATATATAAGAAACTTTAATAACTGCCACGAAAAGAAATATAACAGAAAAGAAAGACAAAATGATGGGATAAAGAATGTCATGGCGAAATAAGCATAAAGAACAACTTGAGAAAAAAAATGTTAGAAAACAACCCAGAGTAAAATAAACAAGGATATTATAACCAAAGGAGAATAGTAAAAAGGATAGTAAGAAAAAAAATGAGCTTGCATGGATAACCAAATAAAACAAATGGAAACAAAATACATTAACAGTTAAATCAGAAATTTTTACAAACATAAGGAGCGAATATCAAAGCTTGCTACCCTATATTAAAAGTAAGGACGGTACGTTAATTGGGAGTAAGGAGAAGATACTAGAAAGATGGGACGAACACGAAGAGAATTTAAAAGGAGTAGAAGAGCAGCCATCAGAAAGAATAACAACACTAAATGAAGATAATGTAACCATACAGCCCACCGTACAAGAAATAAGAACCATAATAAAAAATATGAAAAACTATAAAAGCGCGGCGGAAAACAAAACAGCAAGGCAAAGAGGGACCTTCTTACAAATGCAGATAGCAGGACTAATAAAAGAAATCTGGAAAACAGAAACTGGAGTAAAGCAATTATCCTACCAATTTCCAAAAAAATTGACAAAATGGGCTGTAAAAATTACAGGGCCATAGCGCCATTTGACGTCACATACAAAGTATTAGCAACATTACTAAAACACAGGATGGAAGAATATATCAAAAGAGAATTAGGAGATTACCAAGGAGGTTCCAGGAAGAGTAGATCAACAATTTTCCAAGTGGCAAAACAAATTTTAACAGGTTACGAACAAAATATAATAGTAATTATTATATTCCCACATGCATGCTCTTTGTAGACTTCAAACGAGCGTACGATAACATAAACAGAACAAAATTAATTAAGATACCATCAAAATTAGTAACACATAAAAATGACACTACAAAAAAACAAGCACTGCGGTGAAGTTCAAAGGAAGAAGCAAAACCTTTAAAACAGATAAAGGATACGCTGTCAACAACCTTGTTCAACTTGACGTGAGGTAATAGAGATAATAAGGAAAAGTGGCATCAACAGGGAAGGGTTCTGCTGGCGAAAAGCAAAAAAGAATTGGAAAAGATCACAAAACATCTGATAAGAACGGCAGAAACGATGGGACTTCAATTTAACTTCGAGAAAACCAAATTAATGGAACTTAAGAACAACATAGGAAGTAACAAAACGAAATCTACAACTACAAACACAACCTGATAATATATGCGAGTTTGTAGAAGTAAAGGATTATATGTACCCGGGGTATTAATAACTAACAAGTGCGAAGACAATAAGGAAATAGAGATAGGTATTGCAAAATGCAATACCTGCTCCCAAAGACTCCACAAAATCCCAAAATTGGTATCAAGGAAAACAAAAATAAAAATATACAAAACAGTGATACGACCAACTGTAACCTATGGATGTGAGACATGGATCCTTAATCAGGAAAAAAAAACAGAAATTAGATATCCAGGAAAGGAAAGTACTACGAAGGATGTTTGGGGGAAAGAATACGGAGCTGGCTGGGAAAGAAGGATGAACACAAAACTCTACAGACTATTTGGAGATAAACCTATTGGGTAATTTATGAAAGCAAGAAGATTAGAATGGTTGGGACACCTCGCAATAATGGAGACTAATAGAAAAGTAAAAGATGTAGCTTGAAAGAAACCTGAAGAAAAGAGGAAATGCGCTAGACCGAGGGAAGGATGGAGTGAGGCAATAGAGGAAGATTTGAAAGAGAAGATTCGTAACTGGAGAGATATAGCAAAAGACAAAAAGGAATGGAAGAGAATCACACAGCTCTAGGCCTGAAAGGCCCGCTTCTAAACTGTAAAATACATTTATAAAGAATACTATATCGTATTAACAGATAGACTGATATATTCACTTACATAACTGCTTTAACACTTCTAATTTATGTAGCGTTAAAACATTCGTTTCTTTTTATGAATTTCATCAACATGAAAGCGTCTATACTTGGCGGATTCTCACTTTGTTACAAAACATCAATAGGATAATACCAAAATCGAATTAAAATTATGTTTTTAGAACAGGTACAAATATATCGAATGGATATAAACAAAAGGTAAATCAGATGTAAATAAATATCGTGACGTCATCATGCATATTTGTGTATTATCCGAATGTGGTCATTTTCAGAGATACGTCATATGAAGTCAAATGAATTCATTTATATATTCATAACACTGTCTATTAATAATTTTGAGTACGCCTGTACCCTATTATTTAAATTGAAACAATTTCCTAGAGAAACAACTTCAAACATATTGCTTGCTAAAAATCAAAATGAAATAATTGTATATCGCTGTTAAAAATCACCAGAAACTCGATCTTCCTGTCTCATATCTTTACGTTTGTAATTTAAATAATTTGCACAATATAATAACGATGAATAGCAGAATAGTACATAATATGCATTTGTAATGTTATATATAGTATAGCATTATCATTCGCGCAAACAAGCATTATATTAAATATATATTTGGATGTTTATAAAATTCTTGAAAGCCAAGTAGTTTGAGAAGTACTAAGAGATTTCTTTCAGCTTTGGTAGTGCAAAATATTTTATTTGCAATTCTGTGTTTTCTATGTTCGACAGCGTGTATAGAATATAATGAAAATGGGTCCACAATCTATTAGCGTATGTACCTATAGTGATCACCAAAATAATGGTACGAATTTCTCCATTGTAGAATCTGTTAGCTCTTAGCGGACGTGTTAATATTCGTAGAACCGGTTATTTGTTTGTGAAATGTTAATTTGCGATGTATTTGTTAAATACTATACACAACATCCTATCACTTCTCTGTATATTCATTGTATATGTATTACAATATTCAGTAAATATTATACATACCTATGATGGAATTAATAAAATATATTTAATCAATTGAAATACCTCTTATTTTTAAAATTAAAATGAGCACTACCGTTTATTTAAATTGAAGCCCTGATTAAAGTTCAAAAAATTTATTAAACGAAATCTAAAAAGGTAGTAGCTTCCCCTTTCAAATAAGCCTACAAATGTTCTTTGCATATTTATATAAAAAAGCTCCATCGCACAGTGGTCGAAATAGCATATTTAGGCGAAACTTCAGATAAAAAATAAATATTAAATATTATTTCGATTAATGGAACATTTTTCAATGTAAGAAATAATAAAATACTACCTGCTAAAACAACAAAATATAATTAAGGATGGATAAATTACACTGTTCAACAGCTAAAATGCATCGGAGAAATTCTTAGTAATAATGTGCTAAATATGATTGGTTCTCGTTACGAATGGGATAGTCGTGCAAGGGATAAACATTATAAAATTAAAAGTTGGCCTCTTCGAAATAATTGGAACCAGGGACTAAAAATGTTATCCGACAGCCACTAGTGGATTAATCCAAAATAATTATGCCTGCATTACATATCACATTAGGATTAATGAAAAATTTTGTGAAAGGAATGGACCACAATGGAGAAGCATTTAGATATCTCTTTCATAAATTCCCCCGACTAAATGAAGCCAAAATCAAAGGAGTTTTCATAGGTCCCCCAATAAGAAACCTGATGTCTGATGAACACTTCAATGTAATTTTGATAGGCTCTTAATATATTATTTGTACATAATTTGATGCAGAATTGTTTCCATTAGAGTTGGCATTCTATAAATTTCATTGATGATTTAAATTGGTAGTTCCGGCAATAAAGGACATATTCGTCTATATTACGTTAAGAAATTGGCGAAAATGTCCTTTGTTGCCGGAACTACCATCTTAATTCATCCGCGAAATTTAAAAAATGCCAACTCTAGTTTCCACTATTACCAAGGGTTGCCTATACAGGGTACAGCAATAATACGTCCGTCTTTTATTACGCGGGCTGTATACTAGATAGCGATTTGATATTTTGGGGATGTAATATAATATTAATTGTACATCTTCAGAAAATATATTCCTATATACTGGGTGTTTTGTAAAAAAAAGTTGCACAGTAAAATTCACTTTTAATGGAACAGCCTGTATATTTTTACATTATTAAAGATCCCTAACTACATTCCATTTTTCCCCGGATTATGAAAGTAACCTGTTTTGTGGTTTTCAAGTTACAATTGTTTCTGTTAAAAAAATCACATATATCAAAGGAAGTACATATTCCTACGTCCAAACGCTTTCAAATTTAGCAATAGCATTTGTTGCGTGGATTGGTTGAGATTGGGTGACGACGTCAGTAAATTGTTTTGTCACCGGATGTACAGGATAGTAATCAGGAAGGTATTAACTTTACCAATTTCAATGATTTGTCTCGATTTTGTTAAATGGAACAGCTTGTATATTATTACTAGAAATGACGCAGAATTACATTCTGCATCAATCCATATTAGATTTCTCTATACCTATTTTTAGCAGTTTCTACAATAATCCAGAATAATCAAAACTCCAGTATTCAACTTTTTATTGAAAAAAAATGAATATTGGAATGAACATGTCCACATCATCCCCAGCCAAACGTCCCCGACATGCCTGGGTAAATCGGGATGTCTGGTAACCCTAGCTCCGCAGCCATAGTGCACCAGCCGCGCACTAACCCCTTTTGTGGTCTCCAAAAGAATCACATAAAACAAGCAATTAAAACATGAGAATCAAAAAGTCTCGTACTAGAAAAGCGTTCCGGGGCAAAAACAGGCGAAAGCACTCATATTAGACTCATCAGAGTCAGAGAGAGGCAAAAATAGCGCTATTGTTCAACAAAGGGGACCTTAGATTACAGACAGGATTTGTGACAGTTCATGTAGCCCTAAAATATCTGTCATTTATGCATCTACTGAACTGAAGGAAGAAGATCCTAGAGTAGGTAGTACTAAGGTTTATTACAAGCCTCCAACTATTCTAACTAGAGCTGTTATCTGGATCCGAATAATTTACTATCCAGATATCCGGCTCTATTATCTCAAACCTTGAATCCGGATCCACTATCCGAAACCTCGTATCCGGTTCCGTTATCCGAAATCTCGGATCCGGATCAATTTGAAACCTCAGATCCGGATCCGTTATCCAAAACTTCGGATCAAGATTCATTATCCGAATCTTTGAATTCGGATCTGTTATCCAAAATCTTGAATTCGGACTGAACGAATCCATTATTCGATAACGTAGATCCAGCCCCGTTCTCCAATAACTTTTTCGAGCAAATAGTAAGTAGCGCTAAATTTCGTAGTAAACTCTGGAAACCTGTAATAGGTCGAGTAATTTTCAAATGGTGTAGCTGTAATAATCATCAGATTCGAGAACTGGATAGCAGACCCGGATCCGAGAAACGGATAGGGGATCCGGATCCGAGAATCGGATAGTGGATTTGGATATCACATAAAAGCTTTTTGTTACAATAGATCTATTAAGGTCACAGTGACTAAAGGCATCAGTGCCATGGCCTAACTATAATATTAAAAGTAAATAATAATGGGTTATTTTTAAACAAAGAAAAGAAGTGAAATAAAACAATTTTTGTACATTAACGAATAGTTTTATTGGAAACTACATTTTAATCATCTTTAACAGAAACATCTCTTTGTTTCATCAAATCCACTAATTCCTGCTTCACTTTATTAATTTCTTCCTCGGTCACTGTAACTTCCACTCCGCAATTTTGTTGTTCAGAACGTATAAATTCTAAACTTCGTATCTTCTCTTCCAAAAAAGCCGGTTGTTGTTCTTGCAATATTAATTTATAATCATTTAATTTTGCTTTTATTATGTCATCACAGTATTTATCCGTTAATTTTCTCAATGAATCCTTTCTTGTAATCCAATGGTATTTATTTGGATGTGGTTTGTAAACAATATCCAAATTGTCAATTAACCATTCGAATTTCTTATAATCCCATCGTCTTAGATATTTTAAATGCTTTTTCCGTTTATCGATTAACTCTTTCAATTTTATTTTTACCGTTTTATTCCTGGGATGTGCTTCCATAATTTCTTGCCATGCTCGTATAACTGCTGTCCATCTTGCAATTCTTGACTCAATAGAACCCTTATCTAAAGGATGTCTCTTGACACTTTCGGTAATATCTTTCATGTATGATTGTATGATCTGTTTGTGTGAAGCATATTCTAACTTGAACAATCTCTGAACTATTTCATCAGCATCTTGTAATTCTTTGCAATTGCGAAATTCTATTTGATATTGGTTTAAATCAATTTCTGGCATTGGCTCCAGGTCTCCACTTTTAGCGGGTTTGTAGCATAGAATTTTCTCTGGTCTTACCCATTTGATTTTTAAGTCACTTTTAAATGCGTAGCTTCTTTGGGCTGTAGTATTAAGTGGTGTAGATTTTGCGCCATAAATTAGTATTTTTGGTAAATTTTTGGCTATATTCATCATGCAATATTTTATTTTCCTCGAAAAGCTATGGTTTACACTGCCGTGTATACATTGAGGTTATGAAAGTTGAAATTCAGGTTATCTCCTCAATTAAAAGAATGAATTTTTTTTGTTTAAATTTAAAATATATAGGCAAAAACTTAACAGCGATATTTTGAATTGTTAGTAATTAAGCTAAAGCTTTGATGACTAACTTTAAATTCCCAGGGATCAGGATTATAATTTGTAATAATTGAATCCAAGTTTAACAAAATACGGTCTGCTGTTATGTAAATATTTTATTATTAGCTTAGTCTACAATACATTTCTATACATTTATACAGTATTTCATTTACTTTTCTAATCCTCTGTAGTAACGGATATTTACTAAAACCCATACTGGAACTGCACACAATGCTGTGGTTATTAATATTCCATGAGCCAATTTCTCTGTAAATGACAATCTAACGAGGGGTGTTGTACCAACCGCACTCATTTGCCTAGTTTGTTGAGCAGCTACCGACTGCAAGGTTGCACCTGCTCTTGCTAATGATTTGATGGCTTGCATTCTATAATAACAGATTATAAACTGCATCAAATATACTAATCAAATAAAACATTATCAAATAGGAATTATACATAGGTCATGCAAGAAATTTTCTTTTTATTTAAGGTATGAAAAATATAAAGTCGTTGCGAAATGGTATTAAAAAGAAACAAAATAAATACAAGCAATACGAATTCTTTTACCTGTAAACTAAAA
Source organism: Dynastes maya (assembly GCA_029619315.2). Classification (NCBI taxonomy): domain Eukaryota; kingdom Metazoa; phylum Arthropoda; class Insecta; order Coleoptera; family Scarabaeidae; genus Dynastes; species Dynastes maya. Next base: position 22,802,328 of record JAROYE020000010.1, on the reverse strand, counting down.
TTTTGATTAGGTAACAGCAAAAATGGCGAGAACGTCCAGAACCAAATCAATTCTTATCAAATATGTCAAAGAAAAATTGAGATAGGGGAATCACTACTGACAACTTAAAATATTATTTGAGGAAGAATATTATAGTTTGTTGGTACCTAATTTATTTTGTAAGAGATGAATTACAAATAATTTGTTTGCTTCGATCTACTGCAGTAATGAGAATTGTATCTACATTTAATTTACTGATTAGAAATCCTTATCTTAATTTTTATTTAGGGATTTCCGTTAGGTATATATATGTTGTTGGCTGATATGATAAGCAGAATTATCTAACCTCAAAACCAACCTTGATTTTATAACCGCTTTTGTTTCTGTGAGGTCACGTCAAAAGAGTGACGGAAAATGGCTGCGAGGATTTCAGAAATAAAAGACAACTTGAACAAATCTCTGCGAGATAAAACGAAGCCCTGGACGTTCGTTCTCGATATTTTAGAATCAAGAACTGGAGTCGATCGTTTATACTTGTTTATCGGTGAGTAGTACCATTATGAAAACCGGTTCAAAGATTTTAATTAACATTTTTTTTTGAACGCATATATGAATTTTAGCGGGCATCGGTCTTGTAACGTTGTGGCTTGTTTTTGGATTTGCGGCACAACTTGTATGTAACGCTATTGGCTTTCTCTATCCAGCTTATGTTTCCATCCATGCTATCGAATCCCATAATAAAGATGATGATACGAAATGGTTAACTTATTGGGTAATTTTTGCTATGTTTTCGATTATTGAATTCTTTGCTGATTTCATTGTTGGGTGGTTCCCATTATATTGGTTAGCAAAGGTATGATTTAAAAATATATTTTACTAGTCATTTAATTTTATGAAAATTGCTTGTCTTAGTGCATCTGTATGGTATGGTTGATGATTCCAACTGAGCTTAATGGATCTTTGATGATTTACAAGAAGTTCGTAAGACCGCAATTTTTGAAACACCATAATGTGATAGATGAAGCAATGGATAAAGGTAAATGCATTTAACTGATTCATATATGCCAAGCTATTTTATCAGTATAGTGATTAAGTGATTATTTACTTAAAGATGCCAAAATTATTCCTTTAAAGAACATTAATTTAAAAACTAATCTTTATATTTTTCTTTTTAGATGAATAGTTCGTGGGTTAACGGCAACTTATATTTAGTGTATATTTGTAATAAATTTGTTTTCTATTATGCAAGCTTTTCTTTGATGTGTTACTAATCTATCGGTCTCTTTCCTTTTCAGCATCCAAATTCATAAATAAGAAGGAGTAATGCTTCAATAATTTTACGAATTTTAAAAACTACTGTAATTATTGTGATCTTTATCTTATTCGGGTCCCATAGCATCCATTAGGTGTGTTTGGTTTTTACTGTACGATTGTTTTTAAGTAGTTTAGGATAGTTTTTTTAGATATAATTTAAAATTTGAAGTGCAAACACTTTTTTGTATACAAATATTATACATGTATTGCCTTAAATATTACACCTTTCATGAAGTCTTTGACAATGTGCATTCAACATACTCAAGCTCCTTTAATTTGCACAGATTGTTGAGCATGTATTCGCAATGAACTTTGAAATTATGAAATTTATATATATATTGTATACAAACAATACAAGACCTATTTTAAATACTTTTTTGCATTGCCTATAATAATAAATATTGGAATCTCATTTTGTATTCATTCCATTTCCTTGATAACATCTATCCTAATTCTCAATATCAATCGAGTTGTTTCTAAAAAGTCTATACAAATTGTATTATAAATAAGGCCTGGGTGTAACCTGAGAACTTGTCTGGGCAAACAGCGGTAACAGTCGGTGTAGTAGATATGTGGTGCGGAGTCGGCAATTATTTATTTAACGTGTTCACAGCGTCTGTACTAAATCGATGCGACTAGTTTTGTGTATATGTAGGCTGTCGTAACTTATTTCATAATTGTACGCTTATGTTTGCTTTAAAAATGTCGTAGTTAGGTACGTCGCGAAAACGACCAATGGCAGACACAGTTAAAAACTTTATAGTGAACATGCCGGACTTCATTTTTGATGGCGCTAAAATTCATTGTCTAGTTTGCAAAATCCCTTTAACGTATTGGTCCAGAAGCCATTGTCAACGTCACATCGAAAGCAAATAGCATTCTTCTGCAAAAAGTGGCATACGAGACCAAGAAAAATTTACATTTGATTTATGTGTTACTCTTATTTTATGTAGTCTATCGTTTCGTTTACTAGACAAAGAAGCATTCATCTCTTTCTAGAATAAATATGCGGACTGTAAATTACCTAGTCGGACATCGATACGAAATGTAGTGCCATTTGCACGTGAACATATAGAAAAAAGAATGAAAACGGAATTGAAAGACAAAAAAATGCAATAACAAAATACTTTAGGTGAGTTTGCATATTCGTTTAGAGTAACTCCAGTTTCCCCAAGTACTACTCTACTCGCGCTACTTGACGTTCAGAAATGTCATAGAGTTACTCCATCCAAGTTCGGGTACGATAGAACGTTGCTAAAGGGAGTACTCGGTGTTCGTTTTGGAATATGGCTGGAGGGATCCATTCATGCTCTACTTCTGATTCACTTAACGTGCTCTTTACTCTTGATCTGCTCCGATCAAATATCCTAACACAGCTTTTATTGTTCAGTAATGAGTACTTTTACCATTGTTTCTTATAACCTGAAATAGTCAGGTTGGAATGGAATTATACAGTGTTCTCAAGTAGTCAACGAGAAGTTCCGCGCAACTTCGTTTAAGCGCCGGTTGTAGTTCGTCAGCGCAACTGAATTGCTTAGCGTTGGAATACAGTTTACGCAACAACCATTCCTAAACATCTATAATCTTCAAATCGAGGTAGAGCGACGGCCAATCGAGAACCTCCATACTTTAAATGGCATACTTCTGATTACATTGGTACTCAGGGCTGTATCAGCACAGCAAGTGGTTAAATAGAACGCATAACATCTGTATTTTTGATGTACTGCAACAACTCCTTTGTGTCCGAAAGCACCTTTTAAAATCTATACAAATATTTAAAATACAAATTTTTCCTTTGTTATGGTATACATTATCAACTAGTAGCGCTAGGTGATGATGTGAACGAGAGGGCGCGGACGGCGATTCGATTTCCCCATGTTCCCTCCCTTGCATATTGTGTACATTGTACTATGCAACGGAAATACACGAGGAAATCGAATCGTCTGCGCTCTATCGTTTACGTCATCACCCACCAGAGCAACGCTAACTAAAAACAACTTCAGGTAATACTATTAAATTAGCTTTAACAATATTAATTTAGCGTTAATACATTTATTACTCTAAAGAAAAAAGAAAATTGACGGGCTTATTAGTAGATAAACATGAGAACGCGATTGAACTAATATAATAAGCAAGGAACCATGAAATCTAAATTGAGGTGTACCTTAAACGCTTACTACCTGCATAGATATTATTATATAAGATGTTTTAAAATAACGTTTAATGATTTTAAGGGCATGTGATGCGTTCGAAAATAAGTTAAATATTAATAAACATATGTCCGCAACGTGCTTTTACAGCATTTCCATTGGCGTGACCGTACATAAACACCAGATCCCTCATTTCAGCATTTGAATGCGCAACCATTGCAATTGGTACAAATTGCACAAAACTTCAAATTAAACTATCAAAAAGAACAGCCGATAAGCATGTTTACTGGGATGTGTTACCATACTCAGTTATCTCGTAAACGGTTGATTTGCGGACATATGTTTATTAAGACTTTTTAACTTATTTTCGACCGTACTACATGCTCTTAAGATCTCTAAACGTCGTTTTAAAACACCCTGTATAGGTAGTACGCGCCCGAGAATACCCGAAGTACACGGTCCAATATACGGTGACCGATGATATTTGCACATAATGTACATTTTTTGCTAACTGTACGTTCCTACAGAAGAAAGATAGATACGACCATATGCTTGGTGTTGATTCAGACGCCTCGCTTTACTTCCACGTAATGAAACCATTATAGTCATCCTATACGATAATTTTCCATCTTATTCTTATATACTTTGGATCGATTCTCAAGACTAGATGAGCTTGCGCCTAAATAAACAAATACCGACAGTGGCGGTACGTTCGAGTAGGTATTATCCCAAGAATATAAAGATTTTATGCGGTGGAGTTTCACTTTTCTTTGTGCATTTTTTTTCACTAAGTTGTATTTTTCTTAACGATGTTAATGAAAATACTGTTACTGTTATACTTAATTTGCACATTACAGAAATGTAATAACGGGTACGAATAATATAACTTAACTGATTAGAAAATTTGATTCAGAACTTTGAAATATTCCCAACAATATCAATTTGGCAGATCCCATATTTAATCAAGAAGTCAAAGTTGATATATTATTGGGTGCATCCATTTGAGACTTGTTGTGCATAGGTCAGATAAAACTAGGAGAAAATAATCCCTATATGCACAAAATACGATTATGGTGGATATTGTCTGGACCGGTGTTTTTTCAAACCAACCAACAAAGCAAATCACTTTGTTATTTCATCGTAAATCTAAGTAAGCAGCTCAAACATTTTTATATAATAGATAAATGTAATTTAGGAACAGGAATGTGAAAATCATTTTATAACTATATACTACTACGTGCGACCACAAGGGAATAATGTTAATATAGCTCCTCGTGGTATTGATGGAATCATTCACATTGCAAAAGCATTCTTTTGTGGTTTTAATACGTCACGGTAAGCCCGAAGCATCATTTACATACCTACCCATATCTCGAGTTAAGCAGTCCAAGAACTGCTCGAGAGTTGGTTTTGAAGCAGTAGCCGCTTTTTGTCGCTACTTCCTAGACAGCAAGCGTGTATCTCTTGGCACTAGATGGCGCCGGAGATATGTTGTTTGCTGTGTCGGAGAGTAGTTACATAATCCGAGAGGCAAATAATGATGTAAGGTAGAAAAAAGTACTCGGAGCGACACTGATAACGTCGAGTAGACAGAAACATGCTCGTTGCCTAGTGTTTCCTCTCCTCGCCGTGAGTGATTCTATCAATACCATGAGAAGCTATATTAACATTCTGGTTAATAGTATAATGTATTAGAAAACTAAAACGATAAAATAAAATTCAATCCGAATGTCTAGACGGCTAGAAGAAATTGCGAATGGAATGTTCTATACTAGTTATTAAATAATTATATCTACCTATACCATATATCCCATTAGTTTATATTTTTTGTTAATTGTGGTGTTTACCTTCCATACTAGAATGTTTTTTTAGTTTTTATTTCTAGATATTTATAAATACAGAAACTATTTATTTTCCATTTCTTTGTGTTTTCTTTTATAGAATTTTTATTAATTCGAATTTTTTTGTTCATTTTCATTTAAATTAAAGCAAAAAGAAGATCCAACGACCTTGTAAGATAAAAGGATAGGTATAATAGAATAAGAATACTCTAACGACTGCGGTTTATACCTTGCTTACCTGTTTATTACGGGACCCTACTTATGTTCCATCTGAAGCGGATTAAGATCGCCTAAAGTCTACTTTCGCTTGCAACTATATCTGATTTGCAGTCGTAGTAGCGACCGAAAATTCTCATTTAAAAAATGTTTCATTGTACATATTTTAGCGAAAAAATTATCTCCATCACTTCGTATTTATTGAATGACGCATTTTAGGTATAAGGAAATTTTTACAAAAAATATTCTAGGAGAGCTTCTCTACTAAATTTTGCAAAAATATACAGGCTGTTCCATTTAAAAAATTTAAAAAACATGGAGAAAGTTCGTAGAACATCTCTATCATGTTCTATTCGAAAAAATCAGACTGGTATCGCATGCAATCAAAGCTAAACACTTTGTGGACTCGAACATAATTTTCTGTTGTGCAGGACTTGTCACTAAATGTTTTTATTTGAATGTTCTTTCTTTAAATCGCTCAGGGAACGAATTATCTTTTGTCCATGCATTAGGTGGACATGCTATATATTAAACATTCATACTGAAGTTCATCATTCCCTATCCTTATATTGGTTTAGAACCTTATAACTTGTCCAAATTTGAAATATGTTTACAGGCTAGTAATAATTACAATTTAAAAACTAATGGATTAATAACGATAATAATGCAAGAGTCCATTACCAATAACAAAAAAAATTTAGTTAAAATGCTTAACAAACTTTGGATTGAGATAAGTTAAATTATCATATTTCAGTCTATGAAATTTGAAATAACATCTTGTATAAACTTTTTGGAGGCAGCTGTATAATCGTTAAATTGTAGCGATTGCTGGGATTAATAGAAAAGAAATACCTAGCAAAACTGTGCTAGTTAATTCTTTTGTAATGGCATTATAGAAAGAGAACATTTATTACTAATAAATTTTATAATTTAATTAACTATTATAACTTATATTTAAAACTACGATTTAATTTCTTCAGCTTCTTTACTTTCTTCCTTTGCTTTATCTTCTATTTGTTTCCTATTTCTCCAAGCAGCTATATATATTCTAGGATGTATAGGTAATAAACCAGCTAATCCAAACAATTCACTAACAGGTCGTGATACATGAGCACCATAGCCCATCCAATAAAGGATTCGTTCCAAATTTAATGCAACCAACTTTTCTTTATGTTCGTTTTCTAAAGGATCAAAAGTGCCTAATTGTTCGATGACAGGCATATGCTGAGTTCTTCTTCGCTGAAATATAACGTTTTATTTATTGAAAACACATTTTGTTTAAAAAAGACCAACTTCCGTTACGACTATGTGAAAGAAAGGTCTATTCGCACATCCATGCCTAACGAAACGTATAATTTTTGCCGATCTTCGAAAAAATGTACCCGTTCCACTTGCAGGACTTAACATTTTCTTTGTACTATTTATCCAAGGAACCTATTTGAGAAAATTGGTTTTAGGGTTTTAGGTTACCTTTTGTCAAATATGTCAATAATGAAGAGCTCTACACGTAGAAAATTTTTGAAGTTTATCAAATATACAAACAAGGTGACAATTATTATAGTCTTAGCATTTATTTAAAAATCAAAAATATTCCTTATCTTTAACGACGTTTCGTCGCTTGTTTTTTTACTTAATTTAACGCATTAATTATTAACGTATTTTGAACTTTAACTCGGCCGATAATAATTCGCGCCACTCGGAACGCGCTTTGGAGGCCATTTTCACGACGGTCACGTGACATAGCTGCGTTGTGTATTACGGCTTTCAGGTATGGTTGTCGTTCTCGGTTTTTTATTTTATAGTTAATTACCATTGTGTTTGTTATGTTAAATGTGACGTACTTATAACATTTAATTGATCTTCCTGTTGCGGTAAAATTTTTAAATAAATTTAAGCTTTTATTTCGTGGATATAAGATACAATTTTGTGGATGTCAATAGACTGCCTTGTAAGTCTGAAATGGCGTCCCTCCACATGGTGGTTGGGATCTTTAAATAAATATATCTCTTTTTTATCATATTCGCTTTATGTTTGCAAAATTCGTTAGGCGAAAGTTCTAAATTTCAGTGCGTAATCTGACAGTATGTAATAATTAGTGCAGTTCTTTTGTAATACATTATACCAGTGTTGCCACACAATAACACTTTCTTCAGACTCGGGATGATTTTAGTATTATATCTTTAATACGTACGCAATATACGTTAATTTTCTTAGTTATACGCACTCCAAATCGGTACATCACGTTAGATAAAATTTATACTATCATTTAGTTCTTGGTATTGTTTTTTTTTTGGTTTCATAGTTTAGCCATTTGAGATATTGTTTTACCATTCAGAGATAAGCTTCTATCGTGTTTTCTAGTGCGATTTCGAATTATCTGATGATATAATTTTGTTTCAGAAACGTTGTATATACTAACCTTTGTACATACTTGTAAAGATGAGTTCGAGTAATCGAACCACCTCTAAGGGTGGTAAAGGGCCAAAGGCCGATAAATCACACAAAAACAACAAAACAGATTCAGGTAAGTTTATTTAGTTCTAAATATCTTGCAGCATTTTTAAAATTTCTTTGTAATGTTTAGTATATTAAATCATTTTGTTTACAACTACGTAGGAATTTCCCTATTTATCTATAAATATGAATCAGATAATAATGTTACAGCAATGCTTGGTTTGTTTATATATTATATATAGAAATTTTGGCTTATATGATAAGCATGTGTAGAGATATGTTTGTAATAATTGTGTTATAATTATAAAGCAAATGTTTACTATTTCCCGCAAACAGTTTAATGAAAATTTTATTTTTATTTGTTCATTTTTATACATCTTTACATACATTTATACATCTTTTGTTTGTTTTAAGATAATGCGTGTATTAGCAGTGATTTTTTTATCTTTTCGCTATAAAATAAAACCTTTACATGTTGATTATGTCGGTATTCTTTGGGGAATTTACAAACTTTGTTTTTTTTTTTCGAAATCATTATGCTTATTTATAACATTTCAGTAAATTCAGCTATAAATCATTCAATTCTACAAATTGATATCAAATAATTTAATACGTTTGTAAGATAAGTCAGCTTTCTGGATGACAAGAGACTTGTATAGCAAGTATAGTTGTAGTTTTGGTGAAGTATAAACAAGACTCACTTTCGTATAGGTACACTGCGTATCATCCAAGTTTACTTTTGTGCCATTGTACATATGCAATCACGATTACTTACGAACCCTAAGATCTATATATGTTGGGACAAATTATAACTTTTGTAAGAATGCACTGGTTTGATGAGACGATCTAAAAATAACCTTTTTGTTTTAAAGATATTATATAATAATGTTTTTAGAATATTTTGAAAAATACTTTTGAGACAAAAAAGGATTTGCTTACAGATTAATTAAACTATATTTTCAATAATCAAAGGTGTTGGGATAATTATGTGTAACCACAGTTAAAAAGGTGTTACATGTCCTTTAGCCTCAATGACCACCTTAATTTGAGAGGGTATAGTGTCGACAAGGGAGTTACAAAATTCCACAGTAAAACTGTTCCAAATTTCTTGTAATTTATTCTGCAATTCTGGAATGATTCATTGAGGATTATTTCTTAAGTGTTGCTTCATTTTATATAATAAAGTCTCAGTGACCAGATTTAAATAATCTGGATTGCTGAACGGATGAGACAGCACTTTGACATCATTCTTTTCAAACCATCTTTTCGTGATGATGATTCTTCAAGAATTTGTATATATTTCTGGACATTTACAGTGTCATCTACGCTGGCAAAAACATCTATCCAATTTAATAATTCAATTTTATCTAGTATTGAATATCATATAACTGTTTAAAACTTAATAAAACCACTTCGTAATTAATTAATTTACTAACGAATGAAACATTGGAAAACTCATACAATTAGCATTTGTAAACAAATATGTAAGATTATTAACAAACGTAACAAAGTTAAATTAGAGTGACACTAAATAGCAAAACAATTGAATATTAACGAATCGAAATACACTGCCCTTATTACTGCCTGCATTCTTTCATTCATACCTCATACAACTTTCTGGAGAGATTCTTCAGGCATAGCTTCACGTACCTCATGCAAGCAGTTACAGATTCTTACCGCAGTGATATACCTGTTTCGTAATGCACTAGATGCAATAAGACGGTCGTTCCGTTAAGAAGTGAATCTTTTCCGTTCTGATCCGAGCCTTCGTTTAAATAAAACAGTTTCTTGATGTTTATACACCCGTTGAACTTCAGAATGTCTAATCCCAAGTCTTGTTGCAACATATCGTTGGCTTCGTCCATCTTCAATCAAAGCAACAATTTGAGCTGCTCGAGTTTCATTTATATACATCTTAAGGGTATTCAAATAAATGAAAATTCGGAACAGTTTTTCTACCCCGAAAAATTGAACAAACACACAAAATCACTCTAACCGATTGAACAAATGCATTATTCACCCAATAACATCAAATAACACTACCCAAATGACACTTAAGTTGATTCTCAATTATTTAAAACATTACTAAGCATGCAACGTTGTTATCAAACAGTTACAAATAATTTTTAACATTTCTGAGATAAAATTTAAAAAATATTAATGTGGCTAGAATTTTTTGCTCGCCAGTGTGTAAAAGTTAAAGTGCCCAATCTCATTGGTGACATTTATCACAGTCTTTATGGAATGCTTCGTTGTTAATATTTAGGTTTTGCCCAAGTTAGTCTGTTTTTCTTCTGAACTCCGGTCAGTAACGGCTTTTCCTTGGCCCATACAAATTATGCCATGTGTAAATCAAACTAAGGGTACCCTGTAAAATATATACTATTCTACAACATTCTCTAGAAATCTTTAAACCTGAGTCTATATTCATCGCATGGTAATTTCTCGGAGTATGGTTGTTTTGCCGGTTTTGCAAATTTTGGCTAAGCACCTTAAATGTCTCTGTGAAACTTAATGGTTTTCCAGAACTCTTCCCTCGGACTTCAATATTTGCAGATTCACCATATTCTTCGAATATATTAAAACATTAATGAAATAAATTAAAGCCATCTTCATTGACACATCTCGGTCGTTTGGGATCTACATTTTAAAAATATTTTGCAATATACATATTCATAACTACCGGCAAATTATGAACCTTTTTTAATGGTCAATAATAAGTTTTCTAAGTGTTTATGGCGAGTTCCGGCGCTGTCTGAAGGTACTGTCGGACATCGTTCGGGATAATTCAAGTTTGACTGCAACATGCATTGGCGTAGTTCGACTTATTTTTTAAATTGTTAGCATAATAAAAAAACGACTATAAAATAAAGTCTTGTTTTTCCACCACGCATCTGAAACGTTCGCTATCCTATAACGCACAAATTGTATGTTGATATTATGTTCTTGGGCCAAACGTTCTGCGATATTCTCAAAGTAATTTGTGAATTTATTTCGGTCCAGCTTATTATCGTTTTTTCCGTTCTTCGATCCCTTTGCTTAACCAATCCTATGCAGTTTTCACTGAAACATCGACTACCCTAGCTAGTGTCTTCCTATCTCCACCTTTCTGTGGTTCATTATACGAACATCATCATTTTTTTATATTTTTATTTACCATTCTTAACAACACTAATAATAAACTTAAATGTAATAAATAGATGCTTTATTTACATTGAGCAACTTATTTTGACGATTAACATAACCACAGGTTGCTATTCCGAAATTAAATACTTATTTTCTGGAATTAAACTTTCATTTTCCGAAATTAAACTTTCATTTTCTAACATTAAACTTTCACTTTCTGAAATTATACTTCCATTTTCTAAAATTAAACTTTCATTTTCTGAAATTGAAGTTGAAAAAATATATACTGTTATATCATTGTCATTTTCCAAACTTCAGTTTCCATTTTATTTTTTCGGAGGCGTTTAATAGAATAATCTCAGAATTATTTCTCTTGTTTTGATATAAAATAATTATTTGACCTTAGTTCATTTCGAGGAACGCATAGTGTTCATGATTCATAACTAAATCATACTGTATACGTAACAATTATGAGTGATTTTTCTGTAAATCATTTCCCCAAATTATTATATATTTTCTATCGTTTTTGCCTATTCAGAAAATTATTCATGTCTTAATATTTTTAATATTTTTTCAAGTAAATGTATAAAATTTGACAAATATCGGAAATTTTTAGTTCTCGGACCTCTCGTTATTATTGTTCTTAGAATTATCGACAAATCCTTAATGTAATGTTTCAGTAGTGAAATCATTTACCTGATATCTACCTTTTAACATGACTAATAACTAATTCTCATTTATAAATGAATGGCGCACTTAAGTATTCTGTACGGTTCTAGATTGTTGATGACTTATTAATCTCATGTAATTTTGTATTGCTCTAAATTATCCATAATAAAACTGGAGTTATTTAGAATGATAGTTGGTACCAATTTTTATGTAACAAAAATGAGTTGACCTTGAATAATTTTCCTTGCGTTTTTAAGAGATACCTTTTTCACGTTATAATGATTTGCATTATTTAAGTTAGTCACATTAAATTTGGAGAGATAATAGCACATTTAAATATGTATTTTGGTTCTTTTCATTAATAGGCGTTAAAATTTTTGACCAAAATTAACTTTTTTGTGTACAGGGCGAGACAACTGTTTGGCAAAGTCTATTTTTTTTTCCAAAGATAAAGTTAAAATTTTTGTGAAAATTATTTAAAATTGCCAATTCACAACTACCTAGCCTAAACTTTTTTCTATTCAGCACTCAATTTCTCCTGATTTGAAAAGCACTTGACAGACTTGTTACACATACAGGATGTGTAAGGAGGAAAGGGAAATTCTTCGAGAATATATTTACGAGATAGCCGTCATAAATTCTCGGCCTGATATAGAAAAAAAAAACTTGGTACAATATAACAATTTTTATTTTTCAATGTAATCTCCCTTAAGTTCAATACATTTATTACAACGATCAATTAATAATTATATACTCTTGTAAAAATAATCTAAAGTTTTTCCCTCAAAATGTTGTATTGCAGCTACTTGCAACTCATTCTCGTCCTTAAAACGACGTCCTCCAAGGTCTTTCTTTAAATGAGAAAATAAATAAGAACCATTGTTTCATCTCCTGTGACAATGAACTCCAAAATCGGTTTCGGGTCGTCTCCACACATGTTTAAAAACGAGCGCGCACATTCAACCCGACGTTCACGTTGGAGAGCAGAAAGAAGATGCCATTTTGCGCTAATCTTATTCATACCCAAATGGTTACGGAGAATTCGGCGAATACTTGTTTTAGAAATGTTAGATCGCTGCTAATTCCTTCACTTTCAAACGGCGATCTGCTAATACCATTTCTTCATTAACTGAAATGTTTTGAGGCGTTATCAGTTCAATTGGCTCATCATCTTCAAGGGATTCTTGCGCCCAACGGAAACGTTTTGCCCACTTTTTTACAGTGGAATATGAAATCACCATAAACGCCGTTTAAACGTTGTTCAATGTGATTAGGAGTATGTCCTTCTATTGTTAAAAATTTAATGACCGCGCGATTTTCATGCACTAGTCACGTTGTCTGGCTGGCCACTGAAAGCCGTAACATATATAGTGTAGACCACGCACATGTACAACTACGACGCAACCGAGTTTGAACACGCTAGAACCTGTATAAGCCTGTCAGGCTGAGAGTTTATGGCGCCTACCCCGTAGAAGATCAAATAAGTAAAATAAATCAATATGTTTAAGTCAGATTCTCAACTATTACGGAAATAAATAATAATTTGATTAACTTGCTCGTTTATTAATTGTCCGAGTAACATGTTTAATTGATCGGTGACTATTTCTTATGGTAACTGCAGCATTAAAAATGCGATCCAGTAGTGCCTCTCTCGTGTCCACTTTTGTCGTAGAAACTAAAGATGTTATCCACCCCCACAAACAATAATCTAGAGGGTTTAGATCTGGTGACCTCGGTGGACAATTTTGTGGACCACCTCTACGACTTCAACGATCGTAAAAGCGAACATTCAAAAAATTTCTAGCAACCACACTAAAATGTCTGTCAAGTAAATTTCCAAAAAGTTCAACTATTGTTCTCCAGTAAGGCGATCATCCAATACAAATAGGTCAAATAATTGACCGTACAGCATACGACACCATTTGTTGATACCAAAATGATTTTGAAAGATTCGTTCAACTGTGACATGTGGATTTTCGTCTAACCATCAATGTTGGTTATGGTAATTATTTACTCCATCGCGAATTAATTGAGCTTCATCGCTAAATAAAATGTCTTTGTATAGTCTTCGATTTTGACATATCCAATTATAAAATTGCAACCTTGCGGCATGATCATCTTCGTGAAGATTTTGACCAGGTTGGGTATGAAAAAAATGCAAACCATTTTTTTTTAGCAACTTCCAAGTGGCTAGTTTGAAATTGGAAAGACGCGTACTTATGTCGGGATTCTCTTCTACCATATCTAGAATATTTGTTTCAAGTTCTACATCTAAGCCGCGTTCTCTTTCGCAAACAATCCTTGCATTTGCAAACATTCCTGTTTCTCCAGCGGTTACAAATGCATTTTGAAACACATTAGAATTCTTCGAGCCGGGAGCCAACATCGATGTTCATACATTATCATTAAAGCAATATCCATAAAGGAAAACAATATCCATAAAGGAAAACTATTTCTCTCTATGACTAAATATATCGCTGCCTTAGTAAGAAAAGCACGTAACTCAATTTTTTATCGAAAAAAAGATTTAACTGCCATATAATAATAACTGAAAAAAGGTTTTCAGAATTATTTTTTTCCCAAAAATCATTCTACAATAGCCTCTAAAAGAGGAACAAGAGTTTACACTGGGATCATATTCAAACCAAACAGTTTTTTTGGTCGCCTGTAAATTTCCTTTTAATGGAATTAGCGCTTTTCTCACCAAGGCAACGATATGTTGCATTGTTTGCTTCTATTCAATAAAAAAGAGGTATTAAGTCTTTTAAGCTTAAACTACTAAGAAAGCTAATATTTCAGGGCGACAATGAAAAAAAATTAAAGTATTTCTATATTGATTGAAAATCGGACTTAAACACATTGCTTTTTTTATTTATTTTGGACCTTCCGAATGTACGCTCCAGGTACTTCCCTTGCCTCCTGAAACATCCTGTATAATAAATATAATTAAAAAATAACCTTTTTTATGATTGGTCAGTTTTCTATATGTTTTATTCTGGAAATCTCTTTTCAATATCACGAATATAAAATAACTTTGTATCTCACTTTACTTTCTTAGCTCTTTTTAATAACGTCAAGCAATTTGTTTAATTATGAGATAACACAAAAAATAGGAACTCATTAGAGAGGAAGCGAGTGCTTAAAAACTTTACTTGAATAAATTTTCAACAGGACTAACACACAAGTTACTTAAATGTACACAAGACGTGGAAACGTCTCAAATCTAGAACAAAACAAGGTAGTAATAAATTTCGAATTTAGTATTTTAAAAAATTCTATTTTCATTTGCAAACATTCCACCAAAGCTCACCTCCTTAATATGATAATGGAGCAAATAAAAATAAAATTTCTCACTGTAGATTATCTATAAAGATTACGTCATTTTTTTTTTTGATAGGATATTGCGTTTCTACAATCTTTTATAGGTACTTTTAATATTTCCAAATACCAGGGGCACTTGTTTACCACAAAACACGTGCCGTAAGTAAAGTTTACTTACATGTTTATTTGATTGTAGTCTTGTCATAAAGATAAAAAATTTCGATGTGTCAATTTATATTAAGCACACAACGTGCTAGGAAGCCCTGTGTCTTTTAATATATGCAATTACGCTACAGTTAATCTTGTAATCTCAGGATTAATAAACTAAATCAAGTCTGCCTATTGTCTTATGTTTGTTTTTTATATTTGTATATATTTGTTTTTGAAATTAGATCTTTATTTTGATTATATTCGCATTTGTGTACTACCGTGACTTATTAGATCATGCAAACAATAAAATAGTTGAGAAATGACGAATATTTGTTAATTCCATGTGCTAATTATGTATGTGTTGGATATTTTTTTGCTCCGTTCATTATTGTTTATATTGTTACATAATTTATTCTTGAGTTAAAAACATGTAGGAAATGATCGGTATTTACTGAAAGACGTTATCAGCTGTTTTATCCCAATGTTGACAAACAAGTACGCTGATTAATATTTAAATGTGAAATATTTCATTGCCTATAACGTTAATGCGCAACATTAAGAATCAAAAAAAAAATTATAATTTAACCATGCTGCTCATACATACAATTAAAAAAGTAATTGACGTTGAAGATTTAATTAGATGCAAATTGTTTTTATTTTAATGTAGAACATATTTTCCTTTGTTTTCACATATTTTCCTTTGTTTTCTGGAAATATTTAGCATATAAATCATTTTTCTAATTTATATGTGAATGAAACTCCTCTGTGGTACACTTAGTCACAAAAGTCTACGTACGACAATAAAATGTCGAAGAATAGTAATAGAATATATAATTATATTGTTTTTCATTAATCTATTTTTCCAATATTAAAATACAAAAGAACATTCACAAAATAAAACACAGTTAAAAGGAAATAAAATGTATTTTCGATAAGAAATCAAAATTTTTAATCTTTAGTACGATATTGGTCCTCCTTCGTATTCTATTACGGCTGCTAATCGATTGATGAAACTATCTTTTCTGTGACATCTGGTGTTATATTTGCCCATTCTTCCATTAGAATTATTTTTAATTGTTCTTTATTGTAAACGTCCCTTTTTCGCACTCGACGTTTTAATTCGTCCCATAAATGCTCGATAACGTTTAGCTCTGGGGACTGGGGAGGAGAATTGAGTTGATTCCTTACACGATATAATAGCCATTCCTTTACAAGCCCAGAAGTGTGCTTCCAGTCGTTGTCTTGTTGGAATATGTAGTTTCCACTCAGCCCCAACTTTCCGACACTGGCTGTAAAACTTGTTTTTAGTATGTCGAGATAAACGAATTTATCGATAATCCCTTCAATAAAATGTAATTCGCCAACTCCATTCCCTGCCATACAGCCCCAAACCATAACAGATCCAGAACCATGCTTCACCGTAGGTGTTAGATTTTTTAATAGCATTTCCTTATTCGATTTTCGCCAAACTTTTGCTCTTTCATCTTTACTACATACGTTAAATTTACACTCATCGGTAAATATTACACGATTCCAGAAATTTGCATCTTGTTCGTGGATCTTATAATACCTTTTAGCAAACTCGAGTCTTTTTGCTTTGTTTACAACGCTAATGAAAGGCTTCCTTCTCGGAATTCTTGAATGGAATCCTTCTTGTCGAAGACAACGACGAATCGTTTCAGGGTGAACTCGAATTTGTGATGTGTTGTAAATGTTTTCTGCCAATTTATTAGCGCTAATGTTGGGTTTAGCAGTCACCTCACGTAGAATACTTCTTTTATTCCTTTCGGTCAGTTTAGTTGGTCGACCAGATCTAGATTTATTTCTGTAGCTACCAGTATTATTAACATTTTTTATTATTGTTTGAACTGTGGATTTTGCTAATCCAACTGTTTCAGCAATGATAGACATTGATTTTCCTTCAACTCTGAGCTTCATTATCAACTTTCTTATTTCTACGGCTACTTCTCTTCTTTTCTCACTCATTTTGGGATTATCGTTTAAAACTATTACATGTGTTGCTACTTGGAGACTGAATAAATCATAATTACATTAACTCGTAAAGAATATTAGTCCGGGAAGTACCTATTTCTATAAACAGATAAAGGAGAACTCTCCGTATGTAGACTTATGTTGCGGCTTGATATTGGGGAATTCCCTGCACTTCGGGTATTTACATAAGACTATAATAGATATATTTGTTTTTTCATCACAAAGTTATTGCTTTTTTAATGTGTTTGCATTATTTGCGAAAGGATAAAATTTAGACATTATGTGCATTGTATTTTTATCAATTTTATGGTCGTACGTAGACTTTTGTGACTAAGTGTATGTCCTAATGAACTTATCTTGTGAGGAAAATTATGTGGGAAGAAAGGAGAAAAATCACTGTTCATTAGAAACACGTTTCGAGACAACGAAACAATTTTCACTTAATTTGAAAATTGAATCTGTAAACATTTTTAACGTTTCGACAGTGTTTTGTCTTCTTCAGAAATATACGTTTTATTTTCGTTAAAATAAAACATGTCAACAAACACAACACTTTAATTTTTTTTAATAATAATATTTTTTATATGTTACATGGTTTAATTTTATATTATTAAAATAATTGTTATTAACATTTTGTCAGCTATGTTAATAACAATTATGTATTTTGATAATATAAAATCAAACAATGTACGGAACCTCCATGCTTTACTGTTACCTGTAAGTGTTGTTTCTGCAAACTTGTCCTAGTTTTCCGCCTCACCATTAGTCTTCCATAATAATAAATAAATTACATTTATTTCACACAAATAAATTACATTTATTTCACTCTGATGGAAGACAAATGGTGTGGCGGAAACCTAGGACAAGTTTGCAGAAATAACACTTACATGCTACAGTAAAGCATGGAGGAGGTTCCGTCATGGTATGGGGATGTTTTTTTACGGCTGGAGTTGAACATTTTTATTTCATCGACGGAATAATTGACAAAAATATGTACATAAACATTTTGAAAACATTTGAAAGTCAGTGCGGAAAAACTAGGATTCTTTTGCCTTCTATCAAGACAATGATCCTAAACATAAAGCGCATATAACTCGGGAATGGCTATTATATAATTGCCCTAAAGTGTTGGATACTCCTCCCCAATCCCCGGACATTAACCCAATAGAGAACTTGTGGGCTGAACTTAAAAATAAAATGAGAGTACATCAAATTTCAAGTAAGCAAACATTAAAAGAAAAATTGAAGATAGAATGGGAAAATATTTCTTCGAATATAACGCAAAAATTGGTGGAATCTATGCCGAAGAGATTAAATGAGGTTATCAAAAATAATGGTTACCCTACTAAGTACTGAGGATTTTTTATTACACTGCGGAATCCAAATTATTGTTACTGTACGTTCATTTTGTTGTCTCCAAAGGACAAAATTAATTACATTGTGAAAAAGAAATTCAAATAAGACATGTTTTGTTCTATTTCTATTCTATATGCATGCTGTACGAATACAACTGTGAGTGACTGTACATTTCTGAAGAAGACAAAAAATTGTCGAAACGTTAAAAATGTTTATTGTTATAAACCTTTGAAAGATTTATATCAACAAAAGCGCTAAAATCAAGATTCAATTTTCAAACTAATTACAAGAACGGCTAAAAAAGAAATTACATTATTTAATTTTTACTCAATACATTTGATTAAAAGTAATCTCCACTGGCATTGAGGTACGAGTCAAATTGCCATCTTAAAAACTTAATTCTATTATGCCCAGAGGTCGGCAACCTTTTTAGGACAGTGGGCCACTTTCAAAAGAAATATCTTTAGGCGGGCTGCACAATCAAAAAAAAACATTATTTAGTAGCGATTTTATTAAAATTTTATAGTAATAATAAAAATGAAACTCCAATAATACAAATACATCCTCCTTTTTATTGCAAAGTAAATATTAAAATTCAATGCGACTTTTGCTGTTGTATAATTTTTAATAATTCATGTAAGTCGGTATCAGTTTATGTTTAGAGATCCTTAAAATGTTTTGTAAATTGTCATTGGTCGACCTTGTCCTGTAGTTTGACTTAATAACATTCATTCTTCAAAATGTTTGTTCGCATAAATATGTACTTCCAAAAACGCAAATCATTGATTTTACAAAGTTTCTTAAGTTTGGAAATTTATTTTCTGGCAGACTTGAATAAAATAATGTCAAATTATTTTCATCAAAGTTATTTTTGCACACATTGTTTGGTACTCGCGTTTTGCAGATCCTAACTTAATGTATTTCGTTACTGCTTGGCGAGCCGCACAAAAACAGCTGGTTGCCCACTCCTCCTATAGCCCACCTACTACCTATAAAGGTTTAAGGCATCGTTGAGGGTTGAGCTGATCTGTTGGTGACTTTCTCCAGATTTCTCCCCATCTCTTAAGATCCCTGGTGAATTCGTTCAAATTTTCTCTTTGTCAGTTTAAATTTTTTCTCAGAGCTGCTTCTCTTACCTCCCCTATCCATGTTTTTCCTAGGTCTTTCCTTCGATTTCTATTTTCCAGGTCTTGTTTCGAAAACCTGACAGTTTGAGAGCATTATTTTCTAACATTCTTTTCACATGTCCACACCATCGCAACTGTCCTCTCCTCGTCTTGTCGATCTTTTGTAGGAACCTAATTTCACTCGCTCTTATTCTCTGTCTTTTTGTTTGTATCCATGTTTCTGAGTTGTATGTATTTAAAAACTTGTATTCTCGCTTCTTTTGGCACTTCTTTTTTGCAAAAAAAAAAATTGTTTTTCACGGACTTAATCAGGCTTTCCCCCTTCGTTATTCATTCGCTTATTTCCTCTTCCACTCTTCCATCCTCAGCTAAAAATCCTAAGTATTTAAACTTTTCTGTTTATTCAATTGCATTTTCTCTCATATGTATTGTATGTTGTTGTTTTGTGCCGAATATCCTGGTTTTTGTCTTTTCTACACCTACGTTCATAATTATTTTCTCTAAGGCATTTTTGTAGAGTTCTAGGTTCCTAAGTAGACTTCTTTCGTCTTTGGCTATTAGTACCATATCATCCACGTAGCATAATTCCGTAATTTCGATGTTTTTCATCTTTTAGTATTCGATCCGGTTGGGATCTTCTCCCGTCGTTGTTTCGAACGTATGTTGTCTGTTGTTTTGATCGTAGTTAGTTGTTTTTCTGTATATTTCTTCCTTCACGCATTGCTTCTTGCGATTTGTTTTAGGATAAAAATAGCATCATTTACTCGTTTATTTGTTTTTTCCAATATTCTTTCACACTTTAGCTACCGTATTTGTTAGTTCTGGCAATCCTTAATGTCTTCCTGTTTGTGGATTGGCGTAACTGTCAAACATTTCGTTCTAAAATGCGGTAACTATTGCTTTCTTTGTTAATGTTTGAGGCCAACATGTTTTCTCGTTTTTGGAAGATTTCGTTTCGACTAGTGTGTATCTTGTTTTTGAAGGATCCATAGTCCAACATATGACTCTATTTTATTGGATTAATAATTCCCTTGTGTAACCGATTTATGGAAAATTCGCCAATCTTTTTCCGGAGTCAGATGAACATTTTGTGAAAACACCAATGTACTTATGGAAGAGAATCGTTGTTTTATGCTAATTAAAGCGATTATTGGATCTTATGCGCGAATTAGAGCTGCATTCAATTTGAGCACAAAAGTTGCTCGGGATAACTGAAGTACTTTACAGCTCTTCGATTTATTTGGAGTGGGGTGTTACCCTTTTTGCACCAATGAATTTTCTGATGAAATGGTGGATGGATGCCACTTTCTAAAGGCTGAATTCGGTTTGAATTACAAATTAAAAAAGATAGCGACTCAATTCACAATTACATTTGATGTAGCTGGAATTGTGTAAATTATTTTCTTATATTGTTGATTTGGAAATCAAACGGCTAACAAATTGACCATTGGATCCTTACGATGGGGATTCGAGCCCCAGTAGAGGTTGTCGATAAAATTCAAAACGTGTCTTTTCAAAAGTGAAATTAAACTCTGAGCTCCATGTCAATAGCCATAATGACATTGATTAAAGATTAGTTTAAATTTCAGAATTATTGAAAATTGAAACGGTTCTCGGCTCGACAAAATGTCAATGGGGTAAAGTAATGATCATAGCAGTCTATTTCGCATCCTGATACTTCACTCAACTGTCAAAATAAATCCATTAACTGTAAGGATGTATTGTAACAATATTTGTTTTAAAAATCACTTTTATGTATTAATTTAACTATGAAAATGTTATTGTTGTAGTTTACAAATTCAATAAAATCTTGTGTGTAATGATAAACCATAAGTTTCAAACTTATGCCACATTAACACACAATCACAATTGACACACAACCATAAACAGAAGTCACGGACGTTATTTATTTTAGATTACTTTATACAATCAGACATTTATACAGCTTGTTTTAAAATCCAGTCTTTTTTTACTAAAAGACCCGAGACACAGCTGTAAATGTACTCAGAATTAGAACGAGCAATATTGTATTTTTCCGTTGAAGATTGCTTTAAATAAAAAAAATTAAATTAATTTTTCTTTTGCATAGGAAAAACAAATGATCACAAACCAACTGGTGGTGGAGGTGGCGACAACGCCCGTTCCAAATCAGACGATCCGAACGTCATAAAGGAAAGGGTTCGTCAGGTTATGGAATGGACACATAAGAGTGAAGAGGAGGCGTGCTTGGCGTTGCATGAATGTGATAATGACGTGGAGAGAGCTGCCGACATGTTGCTCGACGATCATTGGGCCATTATAGTGAAGAAGAAGAAGAACAGACAGGCTTCCAGTAGTAAGCAGGAAAATGCGGACAATGCGGTAACTGCAGCGGGCGTAGTGGACGATTGGAATGATCAAACGCACTCGGGCGATAAGGAGAAGCCTCGCAACAAAAGCGGAGGTCCACCCCGTCTTCACGGCAGACACAACGATAGCCGCGGGTGGAAAGGCAGAGAGAAGCAGGAGAACGAACGCAATTTGGAAGATGGCGGAAGATATAATCAGGTAATAATAAACAAAACAAGTAGACAAGTTGAGCTGTTGTTAGTCTATCTTGAAACTATCTAAAAAATCAATTTCAGTCGATTGTTTTGATAAGAATCATCTAAACAGCTTATCTTAGACGAATATCGTGTGTTGATTAAACGTGTCCAGTATTAAAGGGTGCCCTAATAAAAGCGGAAAATTAAAATTTTAAAAGTAGACTTCTGGGAATTATGTATGGAACAACACATCTGATAAATCCCCCCCCTCGGCTTTGCTCTGGCACATTTGCGTTCTTTTCGACGACATTTTCAGTCACGGTTAAGTATAACTGGCTGGATTTCACTGATATGGCTAATCTCCTCCTTCAAGGCTTGAGTGATCGTGGACTTATTGACGTAAACTTTTGACATAAAAAATCCCAGAGAAAGAAGTCCAAAAGTATTAAATGGCGCGATCTAGGTGACCAATTCTGGTCGCGTGTCTCGTGCAATAATGCCATTGTTTCACGTGATATGTGACAAGTGACACCGTCCTGTTGGAACCACCTGTCTTCGAGATCCATAAAATCAATCAAAAGAAAAATGACCACTAGAGGGTTAAGCACCTAACAATTTGGGTTGAATCGGATTTCCTTATTTTGTTTCAAGCTTAACTGAGGAGTGAGTTGTATGTACTTAAGCTATTGACTCGAAATTGGACCCTACAAATTAGTTTAATAGTTATAAAATTAATTGACAAAATTTTAACTTCTTGCTGAAGTAGTAGGGTCTTTCAAAATTAATCAAACAATTGCGGCAACTGGAGTAACGAAGAGCTGTAAAATTAAGACAAGAACCATTTTATAATAGACATAGTCATAATTCATAAGCCTATCTGCCCTTGCGGGTATAAGATTGTGGAATTTCAGTTCTCCATTGTCACTGGCTTCTTGCATATTTCTCTCGACTCTTTCCTATTGTCTCTCTTTGCCGATGCACCTCCCACATCTTCAATCCAGGTTTGTCTCGGTCTTCCTCTTGCCCTCTTTTTGATAGTTTTTGCTTCGTGTATTTGTCTAAGTAGTTTGGTATCTGCTCTTCTTCCTACATGCCCATACCACCTTAACCGACATTCTCCTATTTTTTCTTGTATTGGAGACTTTCAATAATCTGACACGTTCGGGACTTGAAGGTGTCGAATTACCGAAAATGCTAGATTATCGAGCGGCATACTCCGCGATCGCCAAACGTTAAATTTTAGAATAAATATTGTTTAACAGGAGCATAAGGATAAACATTTCAACACAAATACAGGCCAAGACTAAATTTTTGTACATTTTAAAGGCTCGTATGTACAGCAATGTCCATCTTAGATGTCAGGACTCTCGCACCTCACATAGTTATATTCGAGATGGATATTGCTGTACATGCAAATTACAGCTCAGTAACGAATTACAACCTAAATAATATGTGGCCTACAAACAATTGGAAAGTCAACTACTAAAAACTCTCATTTAAAAAATTATTTCGAAATATATATAAATCACACTTATATCTTGAATTTGCTTTAGCAAAGGCTATCAATTTGTTTAAAGCATTTGCCGCTTTACCTCAACTAATACGTTCCTTTTCTTCCCTTTCGTCTTCATCCGACTTTTCAAGATTCACTGATTGAGGATTGACACATTGAATAATTGCTTCATCTGTCAGTTCTTTCTCGATAGGTCCATCCTTATCGATCTCAATCCATTCTACAATTTTCTCTTCGAAGATATTTCCCAAAGCATTGTCTTTAGAGCTACTCCTAGTGACATCTAACACTTCAATAACTGTCAAAATACTCCTCTTCAACAACAGTCTGACTTGTTACTTCATCGACGTTGGTGACTACATTTGGCCAAAGTTTCCTCCAACATCGTTGTAAAGTCACTTTTACTTTAGACCATACTTTGAGACCAAGAAAGTGCAGTGACATATACGGCATTCTTAACATTAAATTCCTTTTGAAAGTCAGTAGTGTCACAGTCTGAATTCACAGGACCTTCGACAAATCAGTGCAACGTCAAACAACGTATGTGAGATACAGTATTATTAAAAAATAATATATTCTTACCTTTTATTGACGTCTTGATGTCTACTGCGACAAAATACGACTGTCCCGGTAAGCCGCGTAAAACTGCAACATAAGTAATGCATCCATTGTCAATTCACTTAGCCTTCAACGTTCAACAAGGAAGCTGCTGGATTATTACGTTTTAAAGGACGTGCTACAACATGAATTACGCTGTGTTTCTGTGCATCAGTTGTTTTATCCACACTTACGCAAATTTTCTTATTTTTCAACTCGTCTACTATACAGTATTTTACTGTATCCTGCAAATGTGGTAAATTGTTTCTCAATTGTCTATTGGTTGATAGTTTCCACGAGGGAGCATATTTATCCCAAAAAAGACGAAAGTGTTCATTGTCTACTAGGTGTTGTGGGATGTTGCACACACTTAGCATAAAAATAAAATCATACAGAAATTCCCAGTACGGAATATTGCTTAAATTCAGTACTTGATGTTTACTTTTAATATGTCTTCTATAGTGAAATGTATCGCGACCTATCAACCGTATATTGCAAATTTTGCACTGAATGATCGTACCTGTATATTCCCACCCAGGGAAACGGCTAATATATTTATTCACATGCGATGCTAAAGGTAAATCTCGCTTACGACGATCCATGTTTTAAAAGACGCTCACCGATAAACCGATAATTATCGAACGCTGTTCACTTCCACGCCTATCGAATGACTAAGCTCTCCACTGGCTTCGCATCGTAATGAGGTAACGTTAGGGAGTAGAAATGTTGCAACTAAGTCAGCTATGTGTACAGTTGACCAATTGAAGAACGGCTTTGCTGTCTTCTGGTAGGTTAACTTTATTAAGTTATCCGTAATCTGTTGGATAGAATGAAAAAAAAAGCTTTTCCATTGAATAATGCAGCAGTCATTCAGGCATTTTGTTGAGTGACATAATGAACAGGTAAAATCATAACACTTATGAGCCCTTAGCTTTATATATTAGCCAATTACAAAAGGTGTTAATCGATGCTTCCTAAACGCATTACAACACAGTAAAACTGTCGTTATATCATTGTTTCTTTTAAAACCCTTAGCTGCATTTTAGCTCCCCCAGCTAATGTCGATGTTGGCAAACAACGCCAAAGTAGGTCTGTTTCATCAGCGTTGACAGTTCAAAATCATAAAAAAAATTTCCAAACTTGACCTTGTATTGTTTTTTCGAGTCTCTGTTAGCCGAGTATGTCTTTCCCGTTACATCAATCCGTCAAAAATATGCTTGATAGCCTATAAACTCAATATAAGATATAAATAAGATTGACTTTTATCTCAATTATCAATGACTTCATTTGCTATCATTTTTTCTTTACAGATAATCATGTCAATAATCCTTCTTTTTAAAGGAGGCCTTCATACTTTCTTACATGTTTTCAGTTATATGAAATTGTTGGCACATTGCATTGTGACTCTTCGAAATGACAAGAGCAAATATAGCTAAATGCAGATGGTCTCAATTGTTTATATTTTTCTTCAAATACTGTCATATTAAATTAGCGTTGCAATACGAAGTAATTAGGTTGTTTTATTGTTATTTATGGGCGCTAATTCTGCTGTATTGTTTTGGAAATTATAGGAGCATAGAGATCGTAGGGGAAGACCCGGCGGACCGACTAGAGGCGGCGGCGGACGGGGTAGAGGTGGTGGTAGAGCGGGTGGCAGGTTCCCACCTCGTAGTAACCGTGGCACGTTCAGTAGTCGACCGATGGAGACGTGGGATAATTCGAATACGTGGGATGCGAATACGGCGACGAACCATACGGAGAATTGGGACGATGCTACAATCGACGAATGGTCTACGGAGGAGTACACGGGAAGTCTGGCTGATACAAAGGTGTTTACCCCTAGTGTTCAGACGGATTTACCGAAAGAGTCGGATAGCATTATGCCAGCGCGATCGCCTTTACCGGAAGAGAGAAACCAAATGTCGATGCAACCAGGTACGGCATAGATGTAGAATCACACATGAATATTTCGCAAATTGGAAATACAAGTTATCTCGACACGTATGATTTTGAAATAATGACAGAAATTAATAAAACGTACATGTATTTACTAAATTAACAGAAAATACGCACGAGCATCTTGATTAATGAAGTCATATGTCATTTTGTGCATACACTACCGCTCACAAGTATTTGGGCACCGCAAATTTCAGGGTAAATCATTAAATATTTAAATGGAAATATTGAAATATGTATTTGGTATTTAAGTATACACAAATATACAACTTTAAGAATTAAAATTATTTATTTGACCTCAATTTTTGATTCGTCTATGTGACCTTCTTTACTCTTAATGATTGCGTAGCACAATCGGGGCATTCTTGCATTTAATTTTAACGTCTTCGGAGTTATTCGAGCCCATGCTGCTTGTAGTTTGTTCCACATATCATCTGCTGAAATTGGAGCAGTCTTTCTTACTTCCCGTTCGAGTTCTTCCCATAACTCGATGGGATTCAAATCCGGGGTTTGGAGTGGCCATTTCATGATTGTTAGTGTCTCTTCCACTTCCAACTGTTCTATATATTGCTTGCATAATTATGAAGTGTATTTTGGCTCATTGTCTTGTTGGAATACGAAATTGCGACCCAAAATTCTTACACCAGAGAGCATTACATTTTCTTCCAAGATGCGTTTGTATTGCTCTTTTCTCATTATGCCTTGAATTTGTACGAGATCACCTGCGGATGTACCAGCAAAACAACCCCAAATCATTACCGAACCACCTTCGTGTTTGACGTAGAGACTGCATTGCTCTAGTGCACATTCACCCACAGATCTTACAAACGTTCGTCTTCGCGAACCGAAAATCTCGAATTTGGATTCGTCGGTCCACAGTACCTTGCTCCAATCTTCTACCGTCCAATTTCAATGTTCACGTGCCCATTGTAACCTCTTTTCCTTATTAATTTAGCGAAACAAAAACCAGACTCTTTAATTTGCTATTATGTGGTGTTTTACCTAATCTATCATTACTTTTCCCACAATAATTTTTAAGTAGGGTATTTGTAGAACAATTTATTAAAATTGTTGCAATTCGTTCACAGCTGTGAATATGACATTTACATATATCAATATCCAAATGGTTATGTTCGGTGATATAATTTAAAATATATTGTATTAAAACAGAACGTTTATTATACACATTTAAAAACATCTCTTCATGTTCAAAAACAATTTTGTTAAATATAACGTAAGAATATAAAACTATTTGAACAATAAAATCTTGTTTTTTTGTCAAATACAACGGACAGTTAGGGAATTGAGTTGGAAGGGCATCTTTTTTAAGTCGAGGATTTGTTTAACTTACAGTTATAGTTTCACTGGTCCTTGAATCTGTTGAAAAATAAATAATATCTTCTTTTACAAAGTGTAAAAGACACACCCTACTGTGTGCGCGAAGAAATTCGAAAGTTAAAAAATAAGGCCTACACTAGTCCGTATTTTGGTATTACTATCTTGTTGCGGCGGTCAGTTCGTGTAAATTAAACATTGCACTGATGGTATATCAAAGTCTTTAAGGATGCACAAATAATATTTCCCAGCTAACTTTCTGCTACCAAACGTTGTACACAGGCTAGGCACAACGCTACTAGTCCCCTAGAAATACTGGTCTCTCATACTGCATACGGAAGTTGAGACGCTCTATATAGTGCATTTCCCGTTTTATCTTGCGTAGTATTATATTAAAATACTTGAATATCTTTCCACTGAAAAAGTTCGTTTTTTGTTATTATAGGCCACGTTCCACCCCAAAGTCCTGTACCTATGGTTGGCACGCTGAACGCTGCCCAAACACAGTATTTCAGTCAGTTAACGCAACAGAATAGTGACATAAAGACATCGCACATACCGGCCCAGACGTATGGCACACCCACCCAACAGCAGGGCGCGACTCAACAGTACAGCGCTACAACGCAGTATGGTGGCGGTCATAACAACACGTACGCTTCTAGTGGGTACCCAGTGGTTAATGCGACTAATTATGGAACCGTTTCTGAAACGCAACCGACTCAGCAACCAGTGCGGACTAAGACTCAACGTGCTAGAGTACCACCTCCGTCAAAAGTAAGCATTTATCTTTTTCGAAGTAGGGAAGAGTACTATTAATTACGATTCTTATATGATGATCCGATGACGAGACTGACAAAGTCGATTATAAAGTTCTGGATTATTGCTAGGAAGAAAGTTCTTTTCTCGCCTTCAATGATTCAAAAAACTTAATCGATTTTTAAGATGATTGGCAATCTGATATATATTTAATATCATTTTCGTTTCGAAATCTTTTAAAAGTATATTTTTAAATCGTTTTGTTTTGTGATTTTGCAGATTCCTTCCAGTGCTGTTGAGATGCCGGGTGATTTGAAGAGTATCGCGTTACTAGACGTTCAATTCGGAGCTATGGATCTCATATCGGATAATATGTCATTCGATTCGGTGGCGGATACTAAGTTCAATTCTACGAACAACACGAAGTTAGACAGTGCGAATACAACGCCCAGCTCAAATTTGGATCTCAGTAACGCTAATCAAAATTCGACCATTGATGCCTATTCTTCGCAACAGAAGACGAACACACAAAGTAGTATTAGTCCTGCGCTGTCACAGAGTGTAAGTTAATTTTCTAGAATGTTACATCCCTAAAGCTCTTTGGAACTTACAAGGGAAACGCTGTGCAGTACTAGTATTGTGAAAACGCAGAAAATATAACGTGTTCTTACAAATATTGTGGTACTTCTTCGTAGAACTTAATTTTTGGGATATTGCAATTTTAAGGCCAAAATTTCTTCGACAAACGTGTGCTTCTGCCGTAGCACACGTTTGTCGAACCTTACTTATTAGGCTACCGACTGAACGTGGACGTCTGTATCATATACAGAGTATCTCCACCGCTCACCAACTTTGGTTGTTTGGATTCTGTGTAATTCTACTAATGCTAAATCCTTTTATTCTAATTACAGCTTATGGCATCAATTAATTCCTTAACTAACATTTTTTTTTAATTCAATCAAACGTAGAGAATATTTTATATATAACCGTCTAACTTTTTACAGCTGAACAACTCTGAAACCATTCCACAAACAAGTGAGCATCTATCGTCGGGTTATAGCACTACAACAAGGACTGCAATGACGGGCAACAGTACGACTAGCGGAACGCCGTCTGCGATTGATTTAAACAAACAATCGGACTCTCATTCGTACTCCCAGTCTTCTACATACATTTCGTACCAGCCGAAGTCCAGTTCGTACCAGACGCAAAATTATAGTTCGCCGAATTACAGTACCACGCAGGTGAGAAACGAATTTACTTCCAATTTTGTCTGTATATTTTAATTATTATTTTAATGCGTAGACAACAAGCTCTTACGTATCGAATCAGCCTAGTAATTACGTTAGTAACAACAGCGGATCGACGTACAATACGCCTAGTGGGACTAATACTTATCAAAATGCTTATTCCTCGTCTAGTTCGTATCAGTCGAATACGGCAACAGCTGTTTTCCCTCCTTCGATGAGTCAGGCGAATTCTTATCCAAGCACCAATCAAGCGTATCCACAAAACACTAGTCAATCTGTTTACGGTGCTAATGCCGGTAAGCGAAAGTTCACCTTGTCATTTGTACAGGTTGTCTACTCGAATTAATTGTATTTGTGAAAAATGTGTAATATAGGTTTATTAAAACATAAAGACAACCTGTATAATTACTTTAGTTGTTTAGTAACACCAACATTGTGCAGTATATAAACGTAAAGTGTAGATGTTTCTGGGTATTATCTAGGTTTGAATAGCAACTCGAATTATGGTAACACGACGTCTTCAACGCCTCAGTACAACAGCTACAATTCGACTGCGAACCATAAACTTGTGAAAGAAAACACTTATGATAACAGCACGACTGTTGCAAGCAGTACAGCTACATCTACGGCAAGCGTTAGCACTGCTGCCTCAACGTTAACTCTTTCGCAGACCACGACGACGGGTACAAAGGCTACGACTACGCTGGGTATGTTATAAATATTTTTTTTGCTTATGAGAATTGAGCTTATAAAAAGACGTCATTACACATCAATATTAATACACCATTCAGATTTAGTCACAACTTGTTGATTTCTTCTTGAACTCTTAGCCGACTTTGCTTTTTTTTATTATTGATTGTGAGCTAACTTTTTGTCGGCATTGATACTGTGGTAGGAATTATTAATAATTTTTAGTATGTACATGATGCAAGAACAGAAATCTCTTTATAACACTCTCTACTGCTGCATCTGTAATTGATTCGTTCGACTTTGGCGGCCACGTAACCAATTTTCAAGCGTACCAATCAAATCGATACTTCATGATAATAATAATAATAGTAATAATGACTTTATTGCAGTATCAACATGATAAAAGTACGCATGCAGTAGAGTCCCGATTAACCGAATTCCAATTATCCGAATTTCCATATTAACCGAATTAATATTCGGTGATTTTTTTTATCTTGTAAGTGCTACATAAACTCCTGGATAAAATTAACGCACCGCTAACATTTTTTAAAAACATTTAGAGATAATTGTAACTTTTAATCTACTAACTGTCTTACAAGTAGGCTTCGGACCTCCTCTGACATTTCAAAATTAAACTTCAGCGAGTGTGTTAGGAAGAAATCATTCCAGCATAAGTCGCATAGTTAAATGATTTAACGAAACAGGATCTCACATTCGAAGGCCAGGGTAAGGGCGAAAACGATGTACAAATCAAAGGGATGATTGTTTTCTGAGACTAGTAATGTGTTACAAAATGTTATCAGCGGTTCGTAATGTAATACAGTCGGTGTCACAAAAGTGTCGTCACGATTTCTTCTAAAAAAAATATTTGTGAAAATCAACGTAATAGCCTTAAAATGGAGTATCTTAACTACGATGCGTTTACCTAATACGGCGATTGTTGATTATTGCTTGATAGCGTCGGGGCATACTTTCAACCAAACTTTCGGCAAGAGTGCAGGGTAAAGATTTCCAAATTTCACGCAGATGGCGGGTTAGCTGTTTGATGGAGAATGCCGGCTTCCCTTGAAACTTAAGCTTCATTACTGATCCCACAGTCTCGATGGAATTTGTACCTGGAGATTGTGAGGGTCACTGCAGAACGATTATCTCAATTTTCTGTTTCCACTGGCTGCAGAGACGGCTGCGATGTTTCGGGTCGTTATCTTCCTGAAGTATCCAGTCGTCATTCTCTCTAAACCACTTGTTGGTAGACCTCGACAATGCTTTCTGGTAAATTTGAAGCATCTTTTCAGCATTCAAATTACTAGAAAACACGTGTAAGACGCCGAAATGTTTAACGCAACGCTGGATGAAAGATTGGCCACGAAAAAACCACGCACGCGATGTACGAACCCATGCCCGAAACGATGACTCATCAGTAAATACGACGTTCGACCAATCCCGCTCAAGATTCTGTTCCGCCCATTCCAGTCGCCTAGTCAGTGCTCTGATCTCACGAATGGTTTCAGCATCGTGCTCCTCCATTCATAACCGGCAGATTGCAAACGATGTTCAATCGTCTTCAGGCTCACTTCCACTTCTTTTTTGGCCAAAATTGTTTGAACTTGTCGCAAATTATAAGTAGGGTGTTTCTCGAAAAGCTTAACGATCATTTTATCCTGCTTTTCGTTAGTAACGCGCGTTTCCCCCTTGTCTGGTAGATCATCGACGTTTTTCGCCTCTTTGTATCAGTTCACCTACTTCCTAACAAAGTCCTTTGACTTTTTCATATAACGCGCAGCCGTTGAGAAACTCATTTTTGGTCCTTTTGGATGTGTACACAGAAACATGGCTTCGAAGCGAAACCTATAACGCATCATAGATCTCCCCTCCCCATATTCGATTCCGTATATAATTTATTTCTCGGTCGGTCGTCGTCGTCCTACAGGTGGCGCTCTTGTGACACTGACTGTATCTCGAACAATCAGAAGACGTTTAAATGAAGCCAAATTAAGGAGCAAGAGACCGGCACTGCTTAGCAGAGAGCACAAAGTTCAAAGATTGCGTTTTGCCAGAAATCATCATTTTTCTGTTAATGATTGGAAACAGGTTTTATTCTCTGACGAAACGAGGGTTAGCTTAAAATCACCTGATGGACGTGAGCGTATTTGGCGAAGGAAAGGAGAGAGATTTGCAAGTTGCAACATTTCTCCGAGTCCCGTTTGTTAACGGCATCTGCTTCAGCGCTCATACAGAGTTGGTCCCTAGACGTGTGAGATCTATGAATGCGGATTATTACCTGGAAAACATCGTACTTGAACACGTAATGCCGTTTGGTCCATTTGTGAATCATAATTTTTTAAGACCATGCGCGTCTCTACATGTATGGACAGGTTATTGATTTCCTGCATGCTGATGTTCCATTTATGTAATGGCCACCTAACAATCCCGAGCTTAACCCCATTGAGCATTTATGTGACTATCTCAAAAAAAGGTCCGAGGTCGTAGACTCCCACCTGCCAACCACAATCAACTGGTGGATGCAGTAATTGAAGAATGGGAGAATATTCCCCAGGATACTATTGAAAATTTCATCGCTAGCATGCCGAAGTGTATGAATGCGGTAATTAGGAGTAGAGGAGAACCTACAAAGTACTAATGTCACATTAGATCCATTAATTCTATTGCTTTCGATTTTTTAAATGTTTTTCATTTTGATTTTCGTTTTCATATCCTCATTTGCAACAAAAGAAGTGTTTAATGATTTGAAATAAGATCATGTTCCCCTGATTTCTTTCTCAAATGATGTATAAACCCAATTTGTAAGTTTTCGTTATAATTTAGTTTAATTTTATTTTAATTAATGTAATTATTTAAGTTTAATAAAGTGGTGCATTAATTTTGTCCAGGAGCTTACTATCTACACTCTTATTTATCAACGAATTCTTGGAATATTCAGCAAACAGCTACGCGAACGTCATCTATAACCTCCACTTCTCATTTTAAACACTGCTATGGGCGGTTTTTCGGCACCCTGCAGTTTAATTTCTGCGTTACGCCCCATTACTCCTGCACTACACATCGCAAAAGTTGGCGTAGATGTCATCTATAATTTTTAAAGATTGTTTTTTTCAACGTTTTACCTGTAAAAAAAGTTCTTGGTAAAGGAAGGCTTGCCCTTGAAAGTCGTTCTTGTAATACATTAGATGAGGAATCAGAGACTCAGCTTGGAGATATGTCGGAACGGATTCAAGGCGATGAAGCCGCTGATTTGACTTTAACAGAGAATGACATTGTGGCCGCTTGTTCGATAAGTCAACAAATTGTCTGATGACGATGACGCCGTTAAAGAAGAAAAGACTCGAACCACACCGGCGCAACCGATATGTTTGATGACCTAACGCTGTACATGGAGCAAAGACGACATCCCTTGTGGAATTGCTGCTGATGAAACGACTTCGAGATCGTGCAACATAGAAGCGCTCATCAAGTCTCTAGCAAAAGATCTCTATCTGCTTCAACACGTTGAATTAGTGTATGTGCGCTAAGAATAACGAACTTTTTAATTTAAAGTTGCTTTGTATCGTTTATTTGGAAAAAGACTTATTTTATGCACGTACATATTTGAAAATAAATTACGCAAACTCTCCCTGGTAACACGTCACGCACTCAAAACCTTGCGTTCGTTTGAAACAAAATTTAAACACTAAAGCACTTGGAATTGTTTGGAAAATTGAACACTTAGCTAAATACATCTTCATTCAACAGTGATTTGAACTAACCAAACAGATTGTGATCTTTTGCTTTCCCTCTTTTGTTCCCGATAGTATTTGTGAATAATGCTTTATATTATTTCAATTAAATTTTCTTTCTCTAAAGATACCATATAACAGCGTGCATTTTATTGCATTTTTCATCGTTTGTTAGATACTGTCGCTGGCAAAAGACGTTAGAGATTAGACATTCGAATTGTAAAATAAAAATATAACATGAAATATGCACGCTTCAAAGGGCGTTGTTAAAAAAATACATGTAATTTATGATGGTGTATTACCGGCTTTAGTCATAAATATGTGTAAATATACATCGAAACACATTTGATTAATGTAACGTTATTTCTTTCGAAACGAAAAAAGGTATTTAAATTTTCTTAATTTCAGCGAAAAATTCAAGCGGTGTTGTGTCGAATATACCACCCGGTGTTGCGCCTGTGATGAGTACTCCATACATTATGAGTCAAATTCCATATTTCCAACAACCTATGTACACCTATGAAGAAATGCAGATTCTGCAGCAGAGATTACCGCATATGGTATGTTTGTGATGTTATTCTTGATAATTTAATCTACAGTAATCATAACTAGTATTTTAATTAGCATAATTTCTATCACCTTATTGATCGGAACTTTACGTGCAATGTTAATCGTGTATAAACACGCCCTATACAGTGGTACCACGGTTTATAGAATTAATTGGTTGCAAAAAACATTTCGTAATCAGAAATGTTTTTTGATGGAATCAAATCCCTTTATAAGAAATAAAGGAAAATCCGTTCCCATAACCAAAAAAGTCATAAAAAAATGCATTTGCGCATTTTAAATACAATTTGAGGAGCTTTTTTACAAAACGCAACATGTCCACATTAAAAAAAATCGCTTATATATGGCGTCGTGATCTATGTTAACAGTAGAATAAGGACTAAGTGAACAAAAAAGGTTATTTTTCAAGACATTTACGAATCATAACTCCAATATCAGTCACGTTAAATGTAAATGCGAGATACACTACAGACTCTAGGATTATTCAAAGCACTTTATAATCCCAGTAAAACCCCTTAAAAACTTGAACGCTGTCGAGTTACCATTACTGAACTATGCGAAAGGAATTTCACAAGGTAAAGAAAAGGCCGTTGGTATTCTATTAAGAAAATGTTTGTGGTGGAAAACGTGGTGAAAACACGATAAGGAACGATAAATGAAGTTTTTATTTTGAGGTTCTAAAGGACCACGATACTTTCAATGAACAACATGATGAAGATGGCCAATTATGTCACTGCTTAGAAGAAGCCTGAACCGAAACATTAACCTACACTTAGTAGTTTACATTTTCAATTTAGAATACGTTTTATTCTCATGCTACGTTGTTCTCATTTAAAAATAAAGTTTTTCTTGCGGCATAATTCCTATTTAGTTCCTAGAAATTGCAGAAGAAAAGTGCTTTCGAGATGCAAAAAGTCAGAACTTTTCTTTCAAAATGAAACACGTCCAAGGGTCCTTCTGGAAATTCTCCGAGATAAAGCATTTTTCATGAGTGATTTTTTTTGTCTAAATTAGGTTAGTTTAATATAGGATAACACCGTCACGAACTTTTCTGGTTTCCTCTAAAAGTACTTTGTGTGACTTGTTGCGTTTTGTAAAAAAGCTCCACATTTAATGTATAGAAAATAATGTTGCATAAAGGAATCAATAAAAAGACGGTAAGGGTGAGATGGCTTTTCCATTTATTACAATATTATATTACAATATTAACAACGTCACAAATGAGAAATTGTTTAATACTAGCTGTAGAACTTTGTTCTTTGGAAAAGATTTTACACAAAGATAAAAGAATTTTCGGTTAAAGTAAGATTAATATTAACTACGAATTCAACTCAGATACGAAACGTTGGAGTAGTGGGAGGCTAATCTCATAAACGATCGCATTACGTTATGTATATCTCTTTCAAGCATGTATACGAGTCGCGCGGAAATTCTGCCGAATCTGTATATCTTGGGAGCGCCTTTCGATTTCGGAAACGAAAATTCATCCTAATTTTCTTTTGTAGTCGGTACGGCCGTAAATCGAGGTACCACTATATAAGATTATTGGCGAATAGATACTGTTAAGTAACTAATTCTCATCTCATGCTAATAATGTTTGTTCTAATTTAGACAACCCCTTACTACGAAATGAGCTATCAAACACCAACGACGTTAACAGCAGTTCGGGATCAACCGTTAGCGACGTATTCGATGTCTGACGCGAGGTTTACGAGAGGGGATAATAATGCATCGCCTGTGCCGTCTACGTTATCGCAGCAAACCAGCACGTTAACGCAAGGACACCAGGCGCAACCAATACTAACGCAGACTGCAGGACCATATTTCTTCGCGGCACCGTACAACCCAATGCAGAGCTATCAATTTGGCGCTGTTTATTCGGTACGCGGTTTTATATAATTGTATAATTTAAATATTCAATAATTTGAAATCGCAGCAAATTCCTACTGCGACTAATGCCCACGGAGCCAATAGCAGTACGCAGTACCCTAAACCGTCAACATATGGTTCTGGATACGGATCCGGGTACGATGCTTTGAGTCAGACGCAGGATTATAGTAAAGGTGGTTATGTTGGAAATACGCAAGGTCAGACCAAGGGAACAGGTGCTAACGCTTCCTCAACGGGCACAACGGGAAATGATCTGTCCGCCATGTACGGCAAATCTCACACAGCTATTGGAAAGGTGAATGTAAGTGCTAAGATTTTGACGGGAGTAGCGCCAAAAATTCCCGGCCTGACGATGAAAGAAACAGCGTACACCTGCAATTAAATTCTATTTCTTAATGCATTAATGCACTTATTGCAACGTTTCAGCAACAATTCAATACCCCCTAAACATTTTCCTTTTCTTTGTCTTCAAAATGTGTCCAAACTTCAGCCGTCACTGAAACGGCGCCCGCGAAGGTCCTTTTTCAAATTTCCTGGATTATACAGAGGATGGTCGATTTGTTCGAAGCCGCACTTACGAATTGTGGCTTGTGTAATTCCAGCAGTGTGCACAGGTGCATTGTCATGCAGCCAAGCGCATGCCCCTGGTCAGTTTCCCACTTTTCTCCCTATAAGAAGAACGACCTCACAATCCCAAAAAATCGTAGCCATTACCTTTTTTGTCGACAGATCCTGAATTTCGTTGGCGGTGCCTTTCCTTTCGCCTCCATTCCATCGATTCCATTCTGACAAAATTTCATTCCCTTTGACAATTTATTGATACCTAAATGATCGCTGACATTTTAAATACTTCTTTCACCTTCAGTCGATTACCTAATACAAGATCCTCAATATGGGCAATGTTGTCCGTCACCGTTTCCACCGTCCTTCCCGTTCTTGCGACGTTTTCCAACGATTCATTATTAGAAACCGTCTTTTATTACAGAATAAGACGGCGAATTTTTCCCAGGTACCCTTCAGCTGATTTTTAATGCTTTGGTGAGAGAAACCTCAAGTAAGGAATTTAATAACAGCACTATACTCAATTTTCATGACTTCGGACATCGTGATGAACGAGTAACAGTTGTAGGAAAATTGACATTAAATCCATTTTTGTTTTTTCCAAGGCTAGTAAGTAGAGCCCGGTAACAGGGAGCCGTGCCATAGCCGTACCTGCCTAGTATACAAAAACAATAGTAAGAAAATAGAAAAAAAATAACACCATCACAAATTTGCTTTAGTGTGCTAAAATCGGGATGTTTCTGTAGCACACTCTCGAACTTTTCTAAAACGCGATTATATTTTGCGTCATGTATAGTCAGTAGCTCTGTATACACTCCGTCCATAATTTGCAGAGACTCCAATAATGATAACGATCTATTTTGTAATTGGTCGATTGCGTCAGCTAATCCTTTATAGTAGCTACGAATATTTTTTAAATCTGTTTCAACGGAAATATCTTGAAATTTCGACTGGCTCTCCTTAATAGCTGCAGCTTCGGCAGGATTGAATTGTGCAACAACAGCTTTTACTATTTTGAAATGTTCAGCATAATAAAAAGCTGCCTGCAACCATGTTCCCCAACGTGTAAGAATTGGCTCCGGTGGTTGACGAATACCAGGACACTCTGTGTGAAATGATCGTAGGCGTTTGGGAGATTTTAAAAATGCTTTTTTTGTGCTTGCTATTAATGCATCTACCTCGGGAGAGCATTGTCGAATGGTTCCTGCCACAAGATGTAAAGCATGCACTTTACACGTAACATGTAAACACTTGCAACTATGTTCAAGAAGAGAACGGCCTACCGAACGCATTATCGCTGCGCCATCGCTCATAAACATCAACACTTTATCTTTTGAAATGTGAAATTTTTCCAACGTACTAAGTACAACCTTCGTAATTCCTGCAGCAGTACACTCTTGTAGTCTTCGGCTAGTTAGTAACAGTGGTAATGTAGGTTTACTAGGGTCTAGTATGCGTACCATAATATTTACAATTGAATTTTTTTACGGTTTGTTGTCTCGTCAACACATAACCAAAGAAACTGTTTCTTCAATATGCGTTTCATTTTCTTTTCCACGTCATCGCGTACAAATGCAACATGCTTACGTGCCGTTTTCTCCGTTGGCAACCGCAACTCGGGATTCTATTTGTCCCAAAAGTCCTTAAACGGTTGTTTATGGAGTAAATCTAATGGCAAATTACAGTTTATCAACATAAGAATTACATAAAAAAAATCCATTTCTCGGTGGCATGCCCAATTTTCGTTTTCTATGCTGTGCGGAATTTACGTGTCTTGTACAGTTCCACTTCTTATTTGACATCAAATGTATTTTGCGCACTTTACAAACTATCTTACTCCTGTTGTAAAGCAAATTGGGAAAGTCGGAAATAAATGCTAAACTGAACTGAGTGATGATGATTTGTCGTGTCGTATCATAATCGACCAGTCCTCCCCGCCGACCTAAACACAGTCACAGTTACCGGGCTCTACTAATAAGACTTGAACCAAAGTGTTGACAAAATTTTGACTCTCTGCGATACCTGCACGAATGTCAGGCTAGGGAATTTTGGCGGTTTACCCTCGTATAGCATGATTGACTGTATACATGTCACAAGTAAAAATAAAAATCTAAGTAATAGATTTTATATAAATTTACCGGGTATACCTTATCTTCTTGAATCTTTTAATCTTATAAGTAAAATCAATATACAGTGTACTCCCTCTTAAGCGGACACCTCCGGTCGCAGAATGTCTGTCCGGTTAATAGAGGTTTCCCATTATAAGGAAACTAGAGACAATACTATGTATACTGATGCGAAAATTTCTGTGAGAAATAATACAATATTGGAGTATGTCTTTCATACTTCATACAAAATAAAAACTTAAAAAATTGTATTTATAAAAAATAGACAAAGATTCTAACTTTTGAAATTAGTAAATTAGTAATTTGTACGAAAAAAATCTAGCATTGTTGTTTGACTGTGTACTCTCGAAGTGATGCTCTAAGCCTAAGCAATTTAAATCCTTTTGAATCTGCATTTGTCGCTGCAAACAACTTGATATAACTTAAATTTGTGAAAGCATCCTTGTAGCTTTTGATGAGATTTTCTCTATTTTAATTGTCCACATTTTAGTCATCGGTATCAGAATCTTGTACTAAATTTACAGAATTCTCAAAATTTAAATCCATGTTTTCATCCTCTTAAGCTAAACAATCATAAATTATCACATATTGCTCAAAATCACTATTATTTATTCCACTTTGGTTTATTGTTTTATACATTTCAGCAATAACTGATAGTGGTAATTCATATTCTGAATCAAAACTATTGTCTCCGAGAATATTTGAGCATGTAAACCCTCCTTTGCGAAAACAATTTTGAATAGTTGTGTTACTTGACGACATGATTTTTGAATAAAATAAACATCTAACAAATTAATTGATTTGATCGATTCTTCAGAAGAAACGCATGTATCTATCTGGCCCAGAGGATATGTTTTAAAATAATGGATCAGTGCCAAGTTTTAAAGTTTTTGATAATTCCTTGATCAAGCAGTTGACAAAATGCAGGTGTATTCGGAGGAAGAAATATTACCTCAATGTTTTTTTAGTTTTAAGTCACGTGGATGTGACATTGCATTGCCTAAAAATAGCAATATCTTTCGTTTTTCTTAGCACATTTTTTTATCAAATTCCTGTAAAAATTCGACCATTATCTCGAAAGTCATCCGTATCTTTTTATTGGATCGCCACTTCACTGGTAAAATGTTCAGATTAAGTTTACGAAACGCACGAGGCCTAGCAGCGTTACCAATAACGAGCAATTTTTCTGAATCTCCTGCCATGTTTTTCACAATGCAAAATTGCAAGTCTTTCCCCCCTTTGCCCATTTTCCCACCAGAACACTTCTCCCCTTTTAATGCAAAAGTTTTATCAGGTAACGCACGGTCAAACAGTCCCGTTTCGTTTCGTCTGCGTTGTGAATATTTTTAGCACCACAATGACGTATTAACGACGGAATTTTTGCTTTAAAATTTGAAACATCGTCGGGATTCACATTAGCACTTTCACCAAATATGCGATAAGTGATATTGTGTCTTTTTTAAATCGCTCTAACCAACCGGATGAGGCACTAAAATTTTCATATTTTAATTGTTCCGCGATTTATTTTGCCTTCGATCAAATTAAAGTCCCAGAAAGTGGAATATTTTTATTTCTTGCTTTCACAAACCACTCATACGTCATTTTGTTTATATTGTAGCCCTGTACATTAAGGAAACTTCATTTCCGCCGCACATTCACATTACTACGCCATTGTCTTAGAAGTTCTTTCTTGCGTATGATGGCCACTTATGTTTTAGCGATATTAAATTTGGCAGCCAAAGCGCGGACACCAACCCTATCTTTATTGTATACTTCTATGATATTAATTTTTTCTTGAAGTGAAAGCATTCATTTATTTGACTTTCGCTGAGACACTTTTACGGTCGCGATTCAACCTGATGTAGAAGTACACTGAATCATTTGGCTGTATAGCCTGCGCATGTCAACTCGTAAACACAAACGAAGAAATTTTGGGAAACCCCGATGTTTCTATCTCGGAAATGTTCGCTTAATAGGTAAAAAGGGATGTAAACTGCTTTATTTGCGTGTCCGTGTCCGGTTAACGGAGAGCCCGCTTAAGAGAGAAACAATGTACATATAAAAACCTATGCGTTTTTACTATTCCTAGCAGTGTCCCTTTAAAAGAGATGTCCGCTTATCGGAGATATCTGCTAAAAGAGAGTACACTGTATTTCATCTGATAAATTAAAATAAGATCTAAAATTATACGCAGATCTCTAAAGAACGATAATTTATTGGCAAGTTTTATTATATAATTAAGATTTGACACTTTTTCCATTTGAAAGTTTAAGCGTAATTGTCGGACACGCTGTATAATGTTTTCGAAAAATTAATTTAACTCTTTCACAGTTACAAAAGTTCACATGCACTAGTCCATCTGTTAAAAATCTTCAGAAAATTCCAATATTTCAAATATGGCTAGATATAATAGTAACACAGTTTTATCAAACAAACCTTAACATTGAATTGGAAATTCAAAAATGTATTAATAGGTAGGGTGTTCCGTTTAAAATTACAAAGTTGACAACTATTTCCGATACAAGCGGAAGTGTCAGGTTATTAAAAATATTTTTGCTCAATAGCACATGTCAGGTTTAGTGTACTGCTAAGTTTTCAAAATTTTCCAATATATACTCTTTCATATGTCGATCGATGCAGTTCCCGATGAGACACCTTGTAGTCCTGTTTATTTAAATGATGATATCGATGACGAGACTGAAGTACTAGTAACGGTCGACAAATTCAAGTTATCTGAAAGTTTTTTTTAGTAACTATCGATTTGCTGATCAGCACTAGTTACTTAAGATGACTCCGGCATTCTGATTACATTAATTTAAATCTAAACTATTAAATTACGCGGAATATGGTGTAATTTATTTTTTTCAATCTCCAGTCGTACGAGAAACAAGGTTTTCATTCAGGGACACCACCGCCGTTTTCCGGAGCACTACACGGTAGCCAGAATGCGGGTTTGGCTCCAAGCGGGTCGGGATACGGCCCTCAAATGTATATACCCACAATGCCGCCACATCAACAACATCATTCTACCCAGATGATGCCGTTGCATCAGGTAATTTAATGCTACTATCTTTCATTAGATAAATTTTTTCTTTAATTTGATCTAAAACGTATCGTTTTGATATACTTTTCGCTTCTTTAGTTGCGATGTATCACATGCATATGTCATCGTATTGGTTAGAAAATACGACGTAATAAAATCGATAGTGACGAATATTCTTTGTATTTCAATTTTTTTACACCAGTTTAAATTTTTTTTCGATAATAAAATTTCAAGTATACCGGGTCTGGCATTAGTGTGTCGGCGTGAAAACTATCAAAGATGGTGAAATGAGATTTTCTGTACGTATGTAGTATACCACAACGTATTTTGTAAAATTATTTATAAATATACAGGATGTTCCAAATTTTCGCAACCGTCTTCAACTTTTTTATTTTAAATGGATTGCTGTATTTTTTATTAATTTTATTGATCATTTTAATAGCCACTTAAATCACCTTTACAATGGTATACAATTACGCACTGCCGATAATTACTTTTGTCTATATTGCAAATTTTGTTAAAATGTTCATAGTTGCAGACTCTGACGTTTTGAGACAGCCTGAAAACGGATGTAGTGCCTAGCTGTTAGATGCCACGTATGTTGAACATTACAAACGTATTTCCCATTAAAGTGTAATATCTTCGAAAACACTGGAAATAAGTGTTACGTTGTTGGTATCATTTTGAAGGTAATTTTACAAGAAAATTGCTTGCAATATACAAAAGCATAGGTTCTATAAAAAAAAAAAGGATGATTGAATTTGGATAAATGCTGAACGACATATTTAACACCCTGTATATATTTTCACATTATACAACCTTGAAACATATAAAGCGTTAGCCTCTAAATTGATAGCAAAAGAGCAACTCCTGACACTACAACTGTTTTCAGGGCTAGGTGTTAGGACGTCAGAGTCTGCAACTGTCAACATTTTAACGAAATAACCGTATGTCATTGCAAAGGTAATTTAAGTGGCTATCAAAATGATTAATAAAAAGTTCAGTAATTCATT
Organism: Dynastes maya; assembly: GCA_029619315.2. Classification (NCBI taxonomy): domain Eukaryota; kingdom Metazoa; phylum Arthropoda; class Insecta; order Coleoptera; family Scarabaeidae; genus Dynastes; species Dynastes maya. Next base: position 22,759,077 of record JAROYE020000010.1, on the reverse strand, counting down.
TAAAATAATAAAATTGGTTGCGGAAATACACCTATATATTTGGAAATAATTTTACAAAATACGCCATGGTATACTGCATACGTATAGAAACTCTCATTTCTCCATTTTTGGTAGTATTCACCATGACGCACCCGGTATACTGAAAAACATCGCGTTACGATATTTAACTTTAATTTGATTTTGTTGCAGTAGCTTTTCTCCCATTTCTACTTTCAATATTTGACGGTCAATTTTTTTTAGTTTTCTTTTTTGCATGACTTTAATCGGCTTGAATATTATTTCTCTCCTTTTTTTTTATTTTAAATTATTTATTTTGCACGTCATATATCATAGTACCACTGAGTACAGTCGTTGACGATTGAATTAGCCTCAATATTTTTTTAAATTCATTAGTTGCCAATACCGTAAGTTTTACGTTATTGCTATCTAAAGGAGAATTTATACGATGTCCACTACACTTTTTTTATTTTAAAAATCATCTAGGATGGTCTCAAAACTTATGAAAAACGCTCTGGCATGGAACCCTATTCACTAAGTAAAAAATATACTTCGAAGAAATATTCACAGAAGTCATAGTTACTGAGAAATGACATGGTGTTGTCAAGTTTTGGGACACGCTGTATTGAATTATTTTATGAGAAACACTCGTCTGCTGTCTAAATTCAGTTGAATTAATTATAGGTGTTGAGGTAAAATTCAATTGTGAGGGACTGTATATCGACAAAGTTTCTATATTTCTGTCTGTAGCACAAATTTTGAATACTTTGTTGATATATGTACAGATATGAGGATTATTTTGGTATTTCCAAGCTACTGTTTTTTTTTTTCGCTGTACCTTAATTAAAATAAATATAATTTCTAATTTTGTTTTTGTTATGTATATACATTTTTTTAAGTTTTAAATTAGTGCAGTATTATATTATTATTCAGTTATGCTTCCTTTATTTATATATTTTTTTGTAATTATAAGTACGTTCAATTTATTGGCATTACACTAACCAAAGTTACAAGAATTTCGAATAAATATCAGATAATACATAAATATCAGATATTTTACATCCTCGTTAATCGTTTAACAAAGAAATGTGTTTTATTTTAGTTTGCTTTTTTAGCATTTCATAAAGTGAAATAGTGTAATCATTTTTAAACAAATCTAGAATAAAATCATCTCTGGATAATAGCAATTTTTCTGAAAATCGAAACCTATTGAAGTTCTAACTTCATTTGGTGAATCACCAACTGAAAAAATTTATTCAGTTTCGCACTTTATATAAAATGTGCAGGTTGCCAATCAAATCTGATTTAATACCTACAACACACGCGGAAGGCGGTATCAAGTCCCATCAGAACACTCAACGTCGTGCAATATGCACCATTAGCTCTCGCAATCAGTCTAGTGGTAAAGGACGAGAATGTTTTACGCATCATATAATTTTTATTTTTTTTATAATTTCATAATAATTTGTTTAGTTTTAATTTAAGAAAATCTTTTATTTTTAAGTTTGACAGCTTACACTTGAATTTTTTTTTAATCACATTTGCGTTGTTGATTACGAGGGACGTTAAGCAACTAACGAAACAAACCGCATTAGCGGGAAAACTAATGAATATTATTAGATGAAACTTTATGTGGGTCAAGTTGGCAACATTGGGGACAAATTAAGTCAGCTGTTTGAAAGAAGTAAAAGCAAACATAACCTCTTTTGTTCATTTCAAAATGTAGGCTCCTCTCGAAACGTGTACGGTGGAAGAGCAACGTTCAGTGATAAGATTTTTGTTTTCCGAAGGTGTGAAGCCGGCCGAAAATTACTCGAGAATGTTGAAACAGTACGGTGAAAAGTGTTTAGACCGCGGAAACGTATTTAAGTGGATTGAACAGTTTAAATCGGGCAGAACAGGGGTCACCGATATCCATCGCTCCGGTGCAAACGTCGACCGACGCGCTACAAAATCGCATAAGTCACCTTATTCTCGATGACAGGCGTATAAAAATCGTGGCAGTAGCTGATTTGTATAATGTTAGTGTTGGAACGGTGTATTCAATCATTTATGACAAGCTGAATTACCGCAAAACGTATTCGAGATGGGTTCCAAGACAGTTGACTCGAGTCCATAAAGACACCCGCGTTCGCATTTGTTCTGAACTCAAACAATGGTTTTTAACGGAAGGTAATGACTTTCTAGACCGTGTTATAACCTGCGATGAAACGTGGTTTCACCACTATGAACCTGAATCCACACCTTCGGATAAAAATTTTATCACTGAACGTTGATCTTCCACTATACACGTTTCGAGAGAAGCCGACATTTTGAAATGAACAAAAGAGGTTACGTTTGCTTTTATTTCTTTCAAACAACTGACTTAATTTGTCCACAAGGTTGCCAACTTGACCCACAGAAAGTTTCATCTAATAATATTCATTAGTTTTCCCGCTAATGCGGTTTGTTTCGTTAGTTGCTTAACGTCCCTGGTAGTTTTCATTTCAGTACTTTATTGTTTTTATTTAGAATCTTAAAAATCTTTAGTTCGTCGTTTATTTGTATAGATTTACTTATGTAACGTTTTTTGATGAAGTAAAGTTGAATTATTTGCATTAATACATATTAACGACTGATAACGTTGTACAACAAATTTAAATCTTTTTTCTGCCCTCTGAATTAAACTACGTCATTGTAGTCATGAATGAGGCGAATCAAAATGTGAACTCTCAATTTTTTTTGTCGCACTCTATTTCCAAGAGGCAGAGTTTTATAGTTATAATTAGTAAACCTATAAACTTGCTTAAGTGTTTTTTGATTTTTGTAGATATTTTAGAATGTAATGTTTTGTTGTTTTCTCTTATATTCCCTTTCTGACGATTCCCTAAGTAACGTCTAACAGTATTTTGCTGACATATTGCAGTTTTATTTTCCCGCAAAGCGTTTTTCTAATCTTAATGCGACGGTGAACTTTTCCGATGTTATCGGTAGTGGCTGCAATTTTTGGTCGTCCCGAACGTTCATCGGCAATCAAGCTGATACGCGGGTATCATCAACAAAATACGGAAATATCACTACACAGCATTTTTTTAATAAAACCAATATAATTTGGATAAACCAATTCAAAACGCAGAGATGGTCTCAGTGTGTAAATGCGTTTATATAGCCTAAATATAAATGCGTCAAAGCTGTTGAGCCTTGTCTTAGCGGTAGTAACGGCATAATGCCTTCACCACAATATTCTTTTTTCTGTTAACTGCGTAGCTATTAAATCAGTTTTGGTTGACAACCTGTATAACCAAGTAGCAATATTGTTTTACCGATTTTGGTAGATTTGAAAAGGATTAAAGTATAACTTTGCAGACTACATTTATTCTCAATTTCAGTTAAGGTATCATAAGTAGCTGAAATAAAACACAAGACACCTTTTCTACTTATTATATGGTTATAACGAATAATATCTACTAACAGATCATTTTTATTCTCATGTTGTATTATTTTTGCTGAAGAGCATGTTTCTTCTTTCTTTGGTTATCTAGGTTTTGTTTTGCTTGTAGATGGATGTGCGGCACCAAGGCCGACGCATGGTAAGTCATTTTCTATCTCTATTAAAATACCCAATAAGAAATCTCACGCAATTTTTGCGCTTTAATGTTTGTGGTTGTTATTTGCATGCTGTTCGCTTATTGGTAGTAATTTTGTAAGCTAAACAGGCGTGGTAATTTCATTTTCGACTTTACTTTAACACTAAATTCCATTAGTAAATTTCTAGAATAAAAAAGGAATAGTTAATTAATTCTAAAACTTTATGACTCTGCATGTGGTATTTGTAAGCTAATTTTTATTTCCTTTTAAATAAAAGAGAGTCTAGTAAAATTAGTGAAGTATGGAATAGTGAAGTGCTTTTTACTTTAAAATTATCGAGATTATTTAGACTGGTGTTGGCTAATGAATTTGTCGTTGCAGGATTCTGGAAATACTAGCGGACAACGCTCCCAATCGACTAATCAAACCAAGTCTGGAGCTAAACAGTACCCGAATGCGTATTGGAATCAAGCCTAAGAATACCAACCTTCTGGCCCGTTTGGTGTACGCTGTCTGATTGCTTCGTCTCATTTATTGCTACTATTATTATTTCTTTTTTTCTCCCCTTCTACAAGTGAAACAACCACTGATTCGATGAAGTTTTTGTTTATTATAGTTAGCTAGATATATACATTATATATATATTTTAAACTAATTATGTGTAGTGTTGATAAATTATTTTCACTTTTCGTATTCTGTTATTATTAATTTTATTATTATTATTATTGTATTTATTACCCAGAGTCAGTGGTATGCAACAGAGAACATGAGATTTTATACAAAATCCGTATGTCCTGTGTATATTTTTTTTACAATTTTCGTCCATACGTTTTTGTATAAAATCATTTATTTCATTTACTATTTTATTTCTTTTGTGTATTTATATATAGCTATATAGTTCATACTTGTAGACTACTGTAACATATTTAAAAACGAATCAAAAAAAAAAAAGAAGAAACATCCACGGTGTCTCTCCTTCCAATTGCTTTGCTGAAGATACGCGTTTCCTATTATTTCGCTCTTTTGTATAACTTCAAAGTGTGAATTGTTCTGTGCAATGTGACGGTGCAATTGGTTTTAAGTTCTGAAACGTATTTTTTTAAGAATTCCATTTTTTTTTGGCCGGTGTATGAATATGTTTTTGTTCGAAAATTTTTCTTTTCTGGGAGAAAAAATTTGATATTTTATTTTCGAAATTTTATAATCAAATGCTGCTCTTTAAGAATGCATAGAACTAGACTTAATTACACTTTGCCTACGACTTCATATAGCTATTGCAATGTAGTTTATGTATCGACTTGTGATTGCTAAATTTGCCGATAGTTAAGGAACAGTTTTGTGTCTAGTAATCTGCGGTAAAAACAAAATAGGATCAATTGTATTTCGCATACAGGTGAACATTGTTTAATAAATTTTCCTATGAAAAATTTTAAAAATATATGACAAGCTAACATGTATACGAATAATGGATTACCGCAGTTTACTAAATAGCAATTTGGAAGTGAAATTGTGTAAAATATTTTATTTTGCAAGAAAGTATGATAATGATGCTGATGATAAGTATTGTTAACTATTTTAAAATCAAGCATTTTTCTTACATTATGTATATATTATGACAGACTAATACCAATTCAAATTATTTAAAAAGGACTTTTAATATGTATATACTAACATTTTTTTTTAAAGAATTGAAGACACTTTTATTATACATTAGTTAACTTGTGATTCAATCAATACAATGGATAATTATTTCTTCTTCTATGGCGAAGTGATCGGCAGTTGTTTTTTCACGCTTGACAGTCAATTCAATTCAATTAGATTTTGGGCGTTCATTTTATTATTTAAGTATTTAAAGCAAAAAGATGTATAAGATATTGGTGACAAAAGAAAACATTATGGTTCCACAATATGTAAATATGGCTGTATTTGGATTTTGTACTGACACTCTGTACCTAGATCCACCTTGCGTTATGCGTAGAATTGTAGTTAATGAGAAAAAGAAACAAAGAGGAGGAAAAACTAACTATTAATCGGTAAATTCCTTTTACCTGCTGATTGTCCGGATCGTCCGGGCAAATTTCTTTAATTTCGTAGGGGTTTGGGTGATATTCCGTCGTCAGTTTCTGTAAGTCGGAACGTTAAGGGACGCTAGATCCTGCCATGGAACAAAAACTAACCCTTTCTCCTATTTCGAGAACTATAAGAAAAGTTTCAGTAGCTAGGTTATTATTAAACTAAATTATCTTTGTGTACCTATGCTATGTATAAAATAATCAATTTATGTAGAGAAGAAACCACCCATGTATATGTGTAGTTTTGTTTTTTGTATTTGCTAACTTAACAATTATGAAATACATTATGGATAAATCTAACACTTAATTTTGTGTACTGTGTTTCTCGTATTTTGTAATTACAATAATTATTATTTACATTTTTTTTTTTTTGTAGATCATTAAGGAAATGACTGTCTTATATGATCAAAAGAATAAAGTTAATCTAATGGTACTATTTTATCTAGGAATTTTTCACGTAAACCAACTAGTTGCTGTAGTATGATTAGAAATTTTACAAAATCTTTTTATTATTCCTTCTTTTAACTTTATCTCCCACTTAGTATGATCTACGTTAAAATACATAGCTGGAAAATCTTTGCTGTAGAATACAAAATTTTAACATAAGCAGTGAACTAGTTAATTTGTTCTATTTATAAGGACTGCCCCAGAAAAGAATTGGCCATTAAGAAAATAATAAGAAAAATAGTCAAAATCCGAAATTTTCGACAAAATTATTTAACAAAACGAACGTTTTTACATGAAGTAATTTATAAATGGTGGCATTAATTCTATTTTCTATAACACTTGACAACCTTAGATTTTACATTTGCTAGATGTTGTATGTTCAATTGGTATATGTGGATATGGAACAACAATAACGTATATGGCTACATGTACTGTAGTGATAGTAAAATAAAAAAAAAAAACTGGGACAAGCGACGTTACCCATTTTAAATACGCCTTTTGTAAACTGAAAAAATATGTCAAATTGTCTGTCAGTGTCAATCGTAAATGGACAAGTCATTGTCACACGATTGAAAAGACGTCAAAATGAACTCATAAAAGTTGACCCAGATTTTTGTCCAAGTGTTGGTACACTGCTCTGTCTAGCTGTCACTAGCGCTTTCCTTACCGATTACATTGTCAACCTTATATACCGGCCAGTCGGAAACGACCCGAACGCTATAGTTGAATACTGCATTGCGAAACTACGACAAACAGCACTTATCTAAATGTTAGAGAATTATCAAATAGAAGGATTTCTCAAACTAATGATTCATTGAATTAGAGTTTTTCTTAGATTCTAAAAGGCATGGTTAATTTTTGTATTTATAAAGTTATTTATTTCGAATGAATAGAGTTGTTTGTTCATTGAAACGGAATCGTAGTTTATTAGTGCAAACGTTGGTTTATTTGTTCTTTCGAGTGCGACGGATTAACTACAAAGCAAATGCCCAAATAAATGTGCGCACCCGATCGAATCGACGATTTCCGCAAGGTATACAACCTAAGACATGATTTATTGCATTTAAACTGTAAATACAATATTTCACAACATAAACTGTTTCGGTTTAATATTATTAAAATGACATAATGTCAAAATTAAACTACTCTTAATATTACTATAAAGAATACAATAGTACATCGAAATAAAAATTATAAACCATTTCAGTTTCTTGATATTGTTAACTTAGTGTTTTAAGTCTAGGTCTTTTAGGTCTTTGCACAGATCTTCCTGATTTGATCTTTACGGTATCATTTGTATTTTTAGTTGGTTTGTCAGTCTCAGAGATTCGTTGTTCATCGTACCGGATATTTTTCATCTCTGTACGTTGGTTTGATTCCATGTTTCTAACATTGGTTCTAGAAAGGTTTTCTTCTAGTATTTCTTTAAATATCTCTACTCCCTTCCTTGTAAAGTTGTCTCTTTTAAAGTCTCTTAAAAATTTCCTATTTCTTTTTATGGTATAATTTCTAACTTAACATTATATGACCTAGGTTTGTTCGTGTTAATTCCTATCACCGTCCCAGGTTTCCATTTTTTATCCTCCTGTAACATTAGTCGGCTATTAATTTCTAGGGGTGGTTTATTATTTTTTACTTCACGTTGATCCACACCATTTGAAGCTATTTTGATTTTGTTTTCCAAATCTTTTACGTCAGCGAACTGCTTTTCAGCTTTCTTTTTAGTAGAGCCCCATACCGTTCAATCAGCCGTAATTCGAGACAGTTTGGTGGATTTGCCGTTCGTGGTACTACAGTGATGTTTTGCTGGAAGAATTCTAAGGCTGTTCGAATGTAATAGTATAACCAAATCGGGCCAAACAATAGGAGTATGTTGTGCGCTTCAATAAATGGTGGAAGTAGGCGTTTGTTGACCAGAACAACTGTTTGAAATTACCTTTGCAATAAGCTTCGTTATCCTTGATAATGCAATCAAATTTTGTTAAATACTGTTCGTAAAGTTTTTAGCAGTAACGGTGGGCGCTGACGTAAATAGGAGGATGCGGACTGCGATTCGATTCTCTCGTGTATTTTCCTTGCATATTGTGTACATTGTACTATGCAACGGATGATTTGAAAGAATTTTATGTAATAAACAAAAACTAACACTGATGATATTCTACATACTGTATAGTATACGGACATACCAAATTAAAGCACATTTAACACTTGTGTTTTGTTTCAGAGCAACCTAGTGATGGTCAATTTTTTTGGGATAGACCTTGTATTCAATTTTTATGAGTCCACGTATCTTAAACTTAAGGGGAAGAAGGGCTTGCTGGTATTTTCAAAATATTTGAGTGGAACATGTACTTTTCAATCTATAACTGTTTAACTTCTAGTTCTATCTGAATTTGGTCTTAAATCGAAGTTTTTATTAGACGTTAAAAAAAAAATTAAGTACTTCATTAGTTTGCGTATTCGAATAAATACATCTAAGTTGAAGCAGATTACTTAGAAAAGGCTGATTTTTTGTGAACAATTGACATTTATTACACCTTGCACGATCATTGAAATGTTTTTGTCATTTTCGGGATGTTCTATTTCTATTCGCACTATATTACGCTTTCATGTAATTTTAATACCTTGTTGGCTCTAATTACTTTACAAACGGTGTTTATATAGGATATACTGAGTCACAAATATTTGATATTACATTATAACTGAAACTGCCACGAGCGAGTGCTATAGCAGTGGCATTACATTCGGGGAAATCGAACGCAACCGATATGCTGCCGTGTAGCCTTAAGGGATTCAGTGCTCTGCTGTTTGTGAATGCTGTTTTCTCTGTTGTGACGGATTTTTCATTCTAACAGGGTAAGTGATACACATATAAATTGGTATAACTTAATGGCTTACTGACGGCGCCGTTTATATTGTAATACACATCGGCAGCTTGTTCGTGTTCTGTACAAAACGGGACATTTTTATCTTGTGCGACATTCTAGGGAGCTACAAAGCCCAGAACTCCTAGTATTACCAGGCAATTAGTTATCTGCTCCTCTAACGAGCTTCACGCTCAACTATAAGCTGTTCCAGTGTTGAAAAGTAGTGCTTAAATTTGACTTCAAGTAAAAGGTTGATTCAATTTTTGATTATTCAAAAATACGTGGAGTTGATCTCGCCTTCGAAAATTCAGTAGATAATCCCCAAGTAGTTCCCTACCCGTTCGAAAATAGCAGGTAACTTGCTTTGGACAATGTTTGCTGTACTTTTCGAACGCGGGTAGATGCTCCACTGTTGCCGGCCTCCGGACGCCAGGATAAATTACCCATCATGCGCAGTGTTACTTCATTCCCTCAAAAGCCAAAACAAAATTATTATTTGTTATAATATACACGTTTATATAAGAATATAAGTAGTTAATATTAAGCATTACGCTATGTTTCAATAAAGAAAATAAGTAGAGGTATCGAAGAAAAAAAACTAAACAAAAATAGAAGAAACATGCAACCAATGTGCCAATGATTACAATTCGCTTTTTTCTTTGCAAATCCATATTATATCAAATTATAAAAGGATATACAATTAACAAATTTCAAAATATTGAAATCTAACCTAACTAACAACATTTCAAAGTACTTCCCACTCCGAACATCCATTACCCGTTTCCATTTGAATAATAAAGGGTAATAGAAGTCACATGACCATTCCTTTTATTACCAATACCCTACCTTTATCCCATCTTTCCGAACGCACCCTAATGAGCGCGCGCGGTAAACGTCAAAGTATGAGATTAATTTTGTTATCGATTTACATTTGTAAAACGTTGCTAGTTGCTGTTTATTTTATTTTAGACTGACTGCCGAAAGTGTCGGGGACATTTTGGGGACCTACCGACCGAGAAAATTAATTAAATTTATTTAGAAAATAAATTTTCTCGTATTCATAACTAAAGGTGCGCGTTCCGGAAAGGTGCAACCCTCACTGATTGGCCCGTTTTGTTAAATCGCCGCTCCATTATAACGCACCCTAACGCGAGGAGCACCGTAGCCTACCGTCTCTTTCTAGTTTATCTAACTGACAACCATCCGATCTACCAAGGGCGCTTGGTCACGGCACAGTCACGGGCTTAACCGTGTGCGGTATAAGCACAGTATATAGAGAATACAGGAATGAAGCGTCATTACTAAAGCGTGACAAACGGTTGCACCCGCTGTTTACTATGTACATACAAGGAATCGAGTGGACGTTCGGTTATTATTGGTTGATCGGTGTGCGTGTACTATTACATCGATAGTACACGAACGTCCACTCGATTCCTTGTATGTGTACAGCGGATGTAACCGTTTGTCACGCTTTAGTCGTTACCGAAAACGGAAATTTTGAGTTGTTTTTAGTTAGCTAATTTTTCAAAACGTGACAAGCGACAAAAATGCGCATGGCGATAGAAAACGGTTCTCCATTGGTTTAGAATGAGTGTGGTGGTAGCAACGGGGTTTCAAGGTCATCAAAATTGCCTGATTTATTCATAAATAGGCCAACTGCCATTGCTATGTTCTCCCTATTTCCAGGACAGCTATCACATCAGCGATTGCCGAAGAACAGTAAGTGTTTACACAGTAAACGCTGGGTAACTCAAGTGTTTGGTGACAAGATTGCTCAATAGGAACAAATTTAGATAACGCACTTGCGACGTCACAGCAATGTTTGCTTGCTTCTAATCATTGCGATTAAATTGGAAAATGGAATTTAAAGTAGAAAATCTGTCTAAAGATACTCAAATATTGAACATAACTTATTCATACCATTCCTAACGAATACTGGCTGTTTAATAGATTTCACCACTCTTTATTGGCGAATAAAAGAATTTGCGTTCAACCTTGAGAATGAGAAAATTCTATCACGATTACAAAAATATTTTGTTCTCAGAGTACAATTAATAAAGATTAATACCATTTCGGAAATAATACACAGTATTTTCATTAATATTTATCGCCATCTAGGTAAATATTAATGAATGATAAACAGGCACAAGTATACGTAATAAATATACTAGTAAAATAACTACATTTTTAATAATATAAAAGAGATTTATTAACAGTCTTTTTTGAAATTAAGATGAATACATTGTAATTTTCAAAAACGTTAAGTGAAACATTTAACACCGTTGTAGTTTAGTATTTTGGTAATAAATCTGACAAGAATTAATAAAAAATAAAACGAAATGTACAAAAGTAAGTGAAAAACATCATCCATACCCACACTCATAAAATGACAGTGACATACAATCATTGTTTTTCTACCCTGCTACGAATTGTTTGAGAACAATGTAATATATCAAGTTTCGAATAGCGATGTGCCACGTAAACTGAACTTATTAACATCCATAAATACATTTTTTTTTAAAAGGAGATATAAATAAACGATCATTTCATTGAGATGTTTAAAATTTGTTACAACGATTGGTAAATCTTGATCTTCCTTCTTAAAGCGAATTTACAAAATAAAGTTACAATTTTAAATACAATATAATTTTAAAATAGTCTTTAATATATTTTTTATACACTTACTACATTTTCCTATTAACATAATAAAAAAAAGTAAAAGGAGAAACAAACACTATGTATTGAAGCGCAATAGTGAAAGAGAACACTTAGAAATTGGTCATAGAATAATAAATAAGCTAATGTGTTTTTCAAAACTTATGCTTTCTTTTCCACAATAATAAGTAATTCATTGATCGCCGATTCTAGCAGTTTCAAGTTATCCAACGGGCTTGGTATTTTAGGTTTGTGCTCCTCGGTGCTTTCCTCACTACAGGTAGTGTTTTGAGTCTCAGAATCACTTTCATTTTTCAACTCTGCTGGTTTTGTCGTTTCTGGCTTGGCTTCTGTTGAAGATTTTGGTTCCTCGGTCAATTTGGATGTGCTTGGTTTATCAGACAAAGTAAACGATTCCGTATTTTCTTTAGTGGATTTCATTTCCGAGTCTAAAACGTAAAATTCAATTGAGATACCGAAAGTGTGTTCAGATGGCAACAAGTGCAGTCTTGTGCAAAATAAAAGCAGTTTAAAAAAGAAACAAAATATTTACGTTTTTTAAATTTCGGGGATGATTTAAATTGGTAATTCCGACAATAAAGATCATATTCCCATGCATTGCATTAAGAAATCGGGAACATTCCAGTATTACCGTAACTACCAGTTTAAATTGTCTGCGAAATTTACAAAATGTTTCTACTGGGTAATCAGGAACCCCAGTAGTAGATGTTTCTCATACTCAAAAGGGTTTATTTAAAGAAAATAGTGTGGCGTAGATTCCACTACGTGTCACATTCCTGTACTGAAATTGATTTCCAAGAATTTTCATCTCTGTTCCATAATTTTCGGATATCGAACGGTTTGAGAGACCATAATATTATGTTAATATGATCTTCGAATCTTTGGGTCATGTACCCTTAACGAATTCAAGGAAGTAATGTAAATAGAGCACGTAGGGGCAATATACAAATAGATTAGCAATTATCCGAACAACTTGAACTAACAGAACCTTATCATTATCAAGAACGTGATTCGGAAAAAGATTCAACATTGAAACTTCCTAGTTTTTTTTTATAGAATACAAGAAATGAAGCTGCCTCATTTAGGGATGTAGCAAACAGATTCAATATCAGTAAAAGTTCTTTATATAAGAAGTAACAATTAATAAAACAAGGAATAATAACGAGAACAAAGAATGAAAACATGACAAATCCAGGATATAATATAATAATAATAATAAATAACGCTTTTAGAATTGCGATTTGACAGTTTAGCAATTGTTACGATTACGTTGCCTGAATCAACCTAGCGTCATATGAGACAATTTGACACTTTTTCCTAGTCACTTTTGTATAACAACAAAAACAGACTACGAATACCTTTCTTGTTGCATGTGGCATCTTTGGATTCGTCTTTCGATTACCTTTACAACAAGTAAAAATAAACAGAATGTTCTATTTAAAATAAGAATGTTACCGTCATTTCCAGAAACATCGGAAATGTAATTGAATATAACGCCAAGTTATCTCACAACAAATAGAAATCGACCTATTTTTTCTAAAAACGCTAGCTTATGTCGTTCAAAAGTTAGTATGGTGGGAGATACAGTATATAAAATTTAAATTTGCGTTTTAACTTCAATTTTACCTCTCAAGTCACGGTACGATAGCAACTACCATATAATTGCATAGTTCACCAAGAGATGCCGCACCAAACGTTCTCCTTGTCTTTTTAATCGTTCGTGATAAACAAAAATCTTGAATGGATTTGGAACAGATTCGTGGTCACGTATGCGTATTGAAATTTGCAAGGAACTTTTGATGTTATCTACCTAGCTACGAAAACGAGTTAGAGAACAAGTAACATTTTATTTTTCGACGTAAGAACCATTAACGCTAACACACTTTTTCCAACGTTTTTCTAATAACGCTGTGACTTCGAAAAAAATCTTTTGGTAATTCTGGAAAATACGACACCAATTCATTATTCAATAAACGACGCCCTCTCAAGTGTTATTTGAGTTTTAGACAAAGATAATAGTCACAGGGGGCGAGGTCGGGACTGTAAGTTAGATGTAATTCCTCAAAGCCGCATTCATTGACTACTCGGTAAACAATTCGTGCTTTATGCACCCTGTAGTTGTGCAGAACCAATTTTCTGAGCATAATTATGGGGCCTCTTTTCGCGTATAGTCGTTTTCAAGTTCCTAATTGTGCCTCAGTAGACATTCCCCGTTATTGTAGTCCCTTTTGGCATAATTTGTCCGCGTGCCAGAAAACTGAGGCTTTCCTCGCAGAAAATTACGTCTTCGTCTTCTTGGGTGGTGGTGAGCCCTTACAATCCATTTTATGAACTCTTGTTTTGTGGAAGGGTCTCAGTGGTGTATTCAGGTCTCATCACCGGCTATAATTCTATAGAAGTCTTCATCTTGGGATAAAGCAATTAAATTCTCCTCGCAAATTTATTGTCTATACAGTTTTTTTTTCGGTACTGAGTAGCCTGAGAGTCCATCGTGCCGACACTTTGCTCATTCCCAAATCTTCGTGTAGAATTAAAAAAAAAACTCGTTTCTGATATTCCTATTTCTCTAGCAATAACTGAAACTTTTACTCGATGGTCAGTCAACACCAAATTTTCAACTTTGTAGATGATTCTTTCAGTTCGTGCTTCCAGAGGTCTTCCACACTTTGGGTCATCATGAATGGATTCCCTGTCCCATTTGAACTGCTTGCACCAATATTTGACTTGGAAATAGGACGGACTATTTCCTCCATACATTGCCACTATTCTCTCAACGATATTCTTCGGGCTACTGCCTTCTATCGATAGAAATTTCATGACGCTACTCTCTTCAAGATTCAAATCACTAATTTTCGCTTCTTTAAACTGATATATAAATGACAAATTTTAAGCGACTAGAGACATGGAGATGACGCTATAAAATGTCACAAAAACTTGACATAAGATAATTGTTACGATAGCAAATTATTTTCACAGTTAGGTAGATAACATCAAAAAACTCCCTTTGTACAAGGATGTTATGTTCCGAATATGTTTAAAATCGCAAGTAAGACTATTATTTTGCACACCGCTCTACGTTGTTTGCTGGCCAAAGAAACGACGTTTAAAAAAATTTTAATTACTTTACCAATATTTACTTAAATATATGTACCGGGTGATTCATTTATCTTGAGACGACTGAATAACTCAGAAACCATTTGTTTAATCGAAAAAAAAGTTAAATAGAAATTTTATCATATGGAAGGGATAAGGTCCATGTTTAATTTTAGAAGTGTCATCAATGACTTTCGAGTGTTAAGTTACTTTTTTCAAATGGAAACTTATATTTTTTTAATAAGTATGTTATTGTTCACGAAAAAACAAATAACTTTTATTTGAAACCTTTTTTTATTTAACAACTATTTAGGGATATAAACATTAATAAAATAAATAAAAGGAACAGAACAAGTAGGCTTCTCTTTAAATTGACTGCAGTGAAGGAACAAATGAACTACAGATCAAGGAGGAATCTCTTGTTATTGCACACATCTTTCCCTGCATTTGTCAGTTTCCTGTGTTTATTAGTTACTCACCGTTGCGCGAACCAACGCGCTGGCGTTATTTGCATTTTCTTACGTAAATATAATATTTTTATGTAATTTTTGACATATATCATGACAACTGCGAAGATAGCGATCGTTCACAGATCCTAATTAAATTATGTCGATT
Organism: Dynastes maya; assembly: GCA_029619315.2. Taxonomy (NCBI): domain Eukaryota; kingdom Metazoa; phylum Arthropoda; class Insecta; order Coleoptera; family Scarabaeidae; genus Dynastes; species Dynastes maya. Next base: position 22,743,743 of record JAROYE020000010.1, on the reverse strand, counting down.
GCTGTATGTGTATCGTGAATGTGTGCGCATCTGTGATCGCATCGCTATCGTTACCGCCATCGCCACCACGTTGGTTTACGCGACGTTTATAGTATGGGAAAATTAACAATGGCAGAAAAAACGGAATCTTGCTATTAATTTATATGCAGAAAGTTTCCTCAGAGAAATACACCATCCCGTGCATCATTTTATCGTGCTGTGAAACAATTTTTGGAGATCGAAGAAGTACAAGAGAAAAAAAGACGACGTAAGAAAACAATAACAGGTGAAGATAATGAAGTCGTTATATTAGCTGCTGTTCAAATTAATCCACACATTTGTACTCCTAATATTTCTTGCGGTTATGGTGTATCACAAGGCAGCGTATTTAGACTATTACAACGGCATAAATTCGATCCACACTGTATATTATTACACCAAGAGTTTCACGGGGACGAGTTTCAAAATCGAACTGCGTTTTGCGTGTAAGCTCGAGAGCAAATACAAACTGATCAAGATTTCTTTCGCAATGTAGTTAGTATTTTCCGACAAGAATGGATTCACTAAAACAACGGTCGGGTTAATCGGCGTAACATGTATTACTAGCCAAGAGAAAATCCACACTGGTTAAGTGAAGTTAATTATCAATAACCTTGGACGGTCAATGTATGGTGTGGAATTATAGATGACAAATTAATTGGCAATTTTTTTATTAATGGTACATTGAACGGGGAAAAATACAAAAACTTTCTGGACCAAGAACTACCACTACTACTGGACGATTTGAGTTTAGATAGGAGACTATCTATGTGGATTCAGTATGATGGATGTCCAGCTCATTACTCACGAGATACAAGACAATTATTGAATCAGGATTATAACAATAAGTGGATAGGAAGGGGTAGCCCTATAAATTGCTAGGTCTCCAGACTTAACAAGTCTTGATATCTTTTTGTGGGGTTACATTAAAGACAGTATATCAGGAAGCACCAACAACACCAAATAATATGAAAGGATGAATATATGTGATGTGTGCAGGCGTGTCAATCTAGAAATTCCACGGAAAACACACGAGCCTTTTATTCATCATATACAAAAGTGCAGCGAAGTAAACGGGCATCGCTTTGAACATTTATTAAATAATGAGTAATTTTATAGCAAAGCCTACTTGTTTTCTTCTGTTTGTTTTAATTACTTTATTAATGTTTATATCTGTAAATAGTTGTTGAATAAAAAACAGTTTCAGATAAAAGTTATTTGTTTTTTCGTGGACAATAACATACTTATTAAAAAATATAGCTTTCCATTTGAAAAAATTAACTTAACATTCGAAAGACATTGATAGCACTTCTAAAATTAAGCGTGGACCTTACAATATACTTTCCCCCTTCATCTGATAAAATTTCTATCTACATTTTTTTTCGATTAAATGATTTCCGAGTTATTCAATCGTCTCAAAATAAATGAATCACCCCGTATAGGACTGAAAGGTTGTTACCTTTGATTAATGTTTTTCCATATTAAGCAAACTTATCACCTCCTGGTACAAAACTAATTCAACTTACCATTAGGTTGTAATTTACAAATTTCCGTTTTTGTTCGCATTTGCAAATGCTTCAAGGTGGTAAGTAGAAGAGGAGGGGGTACTGCTTCCGGACTATTGTAAACTAAAACAAGTGCTCTAAGGTCTCCCGCTAACTTTCTCGCCGTTTTTCTCAAGTCAACTGAAACTACTTGCTCGCTCAGAGATACCACAGTATTATCAATCATAGTCAGTGTCTGTTCAGAGAGAACATTTGCGGACACCTAGAAAGGTAAACGTTAGATATGCACGCATGACATTTAACAATTTCCAAGCGTGTCTGTACCTTAGGGAAGAAAGTAGTTAAGAACTCATATATTACATCTACAGTTAATGCAGCCCTCTCGTCCAATAATACTGAATCTATATAATCGATAAAATAATTACAAGATGTTAACATCGTGATGTATTTACGATCGACATGCTGAAAATTTTAGAAAGTTACTTGAATGATGAAAAAGTATAGATCAGAGCGTGTTAAAACCTGTACTCTAAGGACATCTAGCCATAACTTCGGGAAAAATGTGGAATGTAGCGGAACAGCTTCAAAACCGACCATTGCGGAAAGCGTTACCATAACATCTGACAACGTTTCTGAATTTACGGCTAGTCGGCACAGCATGTCGATGAACTCGTGGTATGGTGTATAGAATTTATCTAATGCTTCGTCGTATTCTGGATCCACACCCTAAAAGAAATATTTATATGTAAAAAGCTTATGTTACAAAAAAGAAAATTCATAAATAACAGAAAAGAACTCCATAGATGGTGGATAGGTGATGGCATTACTTTTCAATTCACTTAGTGTTTTAAATTTTTTTTTTTCGAAATTGATAATGATATGCCGAAAATAAATCGAATTCTTTTTCTTTGCATTATAAGATTCCTGTGCAATACGCATATCGTTTATACAGGCTGTTTGGTTCATCGACGTATATCTGAAAGGAGATAGGCGAGTCGGTTTAGAACTTGTTTAACCAAACATACCATTATACAAAGTGTCACTGTTTCTGAGATAAAACCAACTTAGTGATTTAACTAAATAAGATTTTTGAATTTTAATCGATCCCAATTTTGTTTTTATCACCTGTAGAGTATATGAAATGATTTTATTTGATGGACTGGACATCAAAGTGTATTAAAATAAAAGTTACAAGGAATTAGAAGTTTGTATCTGGACCATAAGCAAGACAATTCTAAGTCGGCAACTGTTAAATTGACTGCAAAGCAGCTTGGGCTAAGTGAAAGAACAATGTGGGATATTGGATATCACGGGGCTTGTTAGTTCACCCCCTAGAAAACGTCTTCGTCATACAATATATGATTCTTTGGACGGAACGCAAAAGTCAATAATTAGAAGACATGCATTTCTTTTTCTTGAAGAACGAATTACTAACATACACAAAAATATTGAATGGAAATATAATATATACATTTGTCTTACACTTATATCACGTTACTAAATCTTACAGGTTCTTAATGCAGACAATACTTTGCCCACATTGAAAAGAACGACGTTATAGAAAATCTTAAAGAAGTTGGGGTTTAAGTGGATGAAGCGAAGTCGAAACAGTGTTTTAATGGAACGGCAAGATATTGTATTACGGAGACGTCGATATTTAACCAACATTAGGAAATTTCGTGCAGATAGTAGAAAGATATATTACTTAGACAAAACTTGGGTCAACGCAGGTCATACAAAACGAAGACTATGGGAAGACACCATAGTACTTACGGCAAGACAAGAATTTGTAGAAGGGGTTGCCACGGGACTGAGGAATCCCGCAGGAAAAGGAAAACATTTAATTATATTGCATTGGTAGCGATGATGGTTTCGTTGAAAATGGTCTCCTCTTTTTCGAATCGAAGAGAACAGGAGATTACCACGATGACATGAACAGCGAAGTGTTCACTGAGTGGATGAGAAATATACTACCTTTTCTTGAACCAAACTCTACTTGTCATGGACAATGCTCCTTACTACTCAGTCAGAACAGAAAAATTGCCTACCTCTGCCTGGAAGAAGCAAGAATTGATTGAATGGCTTCTTGCGAAAGAAATTGGTGCTGACAATACTTTATTAAAGGTTGAGATACTCGAACTTGTAAAAAAATATATTGTTGATAATCCCATTACATATGTTATCGATCAAATGGTATTAGACAGTGGTCGTACAATTTTAAGATTGCCTCCATATCACTGCAACCTAAACCCCATTGAGCTTATATGGGCACAAGTGAAACATCATGTCGCTGCTAATAACAAAACTTTTAAATTATCCGAGGTCAAAACGTTGCTAATTGAGGGGCTAAACACTGTGGATAGTGATGCATGGAGAAATTGTATCAAACGTGTTATCGAAGAAGAGAATAAGATGTATAAACTGGATGATATCATTGAAGATATGATTGAAGAATTTATCATAACAGCAAATCATCGTCAGACCTGTGATCAGAAACTGAATAATCATTCGTATGTGTATTAAGTTAATCACATTTGCATAATAAATTGAAATTATCTGTTCATCTTGTTTATACTATGATATTTCTATATTTATTTTATGTATACATTAGTTATTTTATAAATAAAATTCTGAAACGATACAAATCTTTTTTTATTAATGTTAATTCATATATTAAGGGGAGAAAACTGTAGAAATTTGTAAAACGTGCAAAAGTTTATTGTCATAATATTTGTCTTTTCTTCTATTAACGCCAAATGTAATCCCATTTATTTACTAATACAATTAAACAAGCTCCAACTATTCCAACAAATCAAATAACCGAAAGATATATTTATATTTAAATTAATTTCAGAGATGTGTTCACTTGTTTTATTTTATCACGTCATAATATAACCATAACGTATTGCACATAAAATACGAAGAACTATAATTTCATGCGATGTTACACTTTGCTATTTACTACAAAATGTTGATAACCAAACGTTTAACGCTTACGACGCTGTCAATTTACAATTTGAATTCACCGCTGTTTTCCTATTCGGTATATTTCTTGGGTGCAATATGGACGCCGATCGTAGCACTATCTACTGCATTCTTAACGTGAATGAACTATAGTCTGTTTACTTTCATCACTAAATAATTCGCTAACAATTAATTTCAAACATTTTTAAAATTTTTATGACCGGACAAAATTATAGCAACGTACTAAACCTCGCATAAAAAACGATATTTCTCTTCCATTGGTAAACAAAACACTGTTTGGTGTGATGACCCTTTGCTTGAATAACAGCAGCATATCATTTTGACAAGGAAGCAATTACATTGTTGATTACAAACAGATTATATTGTTGCTACACTCTTGCAGTAATAGCGTTAAATATCTAAAATTAAATTATTCCCAACATGCAAAATATATTTCGAAATCCAAAGAGTATGTTATAACTGCTTGTACACTTCATGTTATAACTATCTTGATTCTCGTATAGAAGCAGAAATTCCAGAGAAATTATGAAATTAACATCAACATTTGTTAGTGTTGAACTGAAGTATCGATATGTACAACTATAAGTTTAGAATGGTTAATGTGAACATGCAGATACAACATCTATAAGAGTAGTTAAGAATTTTAAGACTATTATATTATTATTAAGAATTATATTAAGAACATTTTTTTACAATTTTTTTAATTTTTTTGGCCGTTGTACACCCCCTATGTTTAGTAAGCCTTGTTTATTTGCATTCAATATTAACAGTATTAACAAAGAAAAAAGATAATAACGACATCAAAGATGTACGATTTTACAGAGGAGCAAACATCGACTCAGACCAGTTCCTGGTGATAAATAAATACAAGATACAAAAAAAAAACATACGATATGAAAAAAAAAGGCATTTCGGCGAGATTTACGAAAACGAACTGATAGAGCACACGTTATAACGCGCGGAAAAAACACCTACATATGAAGAAGTAATAGATTGCATAGCGAAAATGAAGAATAAGTACCAAGTAATGGTAGTATCTGTTTAGAAATATTGAAACACGGTGGAGATGAATTATATTAAAAAATATTTTATTAGTTAAAATATGGATAGAGGAAAAATTCCCGGAAGATTGGAAACAGGGAATTATAGTGCCAAAACCAAAAATAGGAGTCTCGAACACTTGCACGAATTACAGAGGAATAACACTGTTGAACGTCGCTTATACGATATTGACAACAGTGTTAAAAGGCTGTCACAGCACAATAAAACACTGATCAGTTTAGATACAGGAACGACAGATCAACAACTGATGCAATTTACATTTTAAGACAGATTACTGAAGAGAATCACGAATACGACATCGACATGCACATTCTCTTCATCGCTTTTAGACAAGCCTTTGACAAGTTACACGGCTAAAGCACAATAAAAGAAATTGATCAATCTGATTAGAATGCCAATGAATGGGTCAGTCGTAGCAATTAATACCAAACATGCAATTAGTAAAACCTTCTAGGTTGATAGAGGTGTACGTCGAGGCGATTGCCTTATCAGCATTGTTATTCACAGCACCTCTAGACTCTATAATAAAAAAGAGTAACATTAGAGGGACCGTAAAGAATAAATCCACGCAAATTATTGCGTATGTCGATGACCTGGCAATAATAACCAGAAATAAAAAACAGTTGAAGGAAACATTCGTCATAATCGTGGAAGATGCAAAGAGAGGTCTGGAAATAAATGACAAGAAAACAAAACATATATTATACAGCAGAAGAAGGAACGTAACATTCTCACACCTCAAAATGAAACAATATAGTTTCGAAGAGACAGAAACTTTAAATATCCAGGGGTGCTAATAAACAAAGAAAATAAAAAAACACAATCAGGATACAAAGCATTTTACATAAAAAAACTGTTATTAAAAGGTAAGAATTTAAGTGTGAACACCAAAATGAAAATTTATGTAACGATTATTAGACCAATTGTAATATGCGTAATGGCAATAACTATAAAAAAAATATTTGAAAGAAGAGTAATTAGAACTGTATTTGGGACAAAAAAAGAAAATGATAATGAATGAAGGCAGTTGATGATAGATCATTGAAGGGATAAAACAGCACGAACAATTAAATATCACAGGATTAGATGGTATGGTCACATATACAGAAAAGATAAAAACTCGACTACCAGAATATTGACGGAATGGAATCCCATAGATCAAAGACCGAGAGGCAAACCAAGAGAGATGTGGATAAACCAGGTAGGAGAGACATAGCAATAATAAAAGTGAAAAACCCGAAAACGTCAGTAAGCGATAGAAAAGAACGGGGGAAGATTGTGGATCAAGCAAAGGCACACAACTGTAGAATAATGGGATAGAGATACATGTGGACTAATCCACCACGATAAACGGATTAATCGAGTTATTTATTGAAAGAATAGCTACAATTTCCACGAGAATGTAATAACAGTTAAAACGTACCCTACTACATTCTAATTGGTTTTGAGGAACAGTCATTTGAACCATAGGTCTAATTGGTCTCACTACTCCCTTCCCGGCGATCGCAGGCAATGGATGTCCCCTCCTCGGAAAATAAGGTCCCAACGGTACAGCATCCTGGCTATCCTGGAACGCTGAATGGCAATGCGACAACAGAGGGACTAAGATCTGCATCGTCTCCCCGGGCATGATCAGGATGAACTCCTTTAATATCTCTATGCAGAACATTCGCATATCCGGTGGATTGTACGTATTCAACAATGACGCCAATTTCTTTAGGACTTCCAACCAGTCTTTGCAAGCTAGGAGAATTCCACGCGCATCCTTTGGATCCCTATACAATCTAACGCAGCGGATGAGATCTAGGAGTATCGACAGCACTTCGAGTAGTTCCCCGGAAACATGGCAAGCGGTCGCTTCGTGCAACATTATGTGGAGGTTTTGGAAAGACTCGAAAACAATCTGCAGTCCGCCGTTGTACACGACGTAGAGGCGATCGTCGTTTGAATCAACTAGGATTCTCACAGCCGAAATCAGTGTCGACCAACTGGTACGTCCGTCCAAACACTAAATGATAAGAAAAAAGCCTTTTATGTGAGCTAATGCATCGACACAGTACTACCTGTAAATATGTAGTTAGCGTACTCCGTCTAAAGCTGCAAATTTCCCTTTGCTCAACTTCGGAAGCATCCGGATGCTTCATCACCATTAACTGCATTAGTTTGAATAATTCTTCAACAGCACCAGAGTATTGTGTAGGGTGGGGTGTGATATTTTTGAAAGCCCATTGTAGGTTTTGATGTTGCGCTAGATGTCTTGTAAATATTCTCGATTGTTGGCACATCATCCGCAGTAAGCCGTAATATGCTGGTAACATCGCTCTGTTGTACATGACAATTTCTTGGTCATCATGGTCAGCTCTGGAAATATGTTGAACAAATTAATAAAGTAATAAGTAGAGGAGCCAATATTTTAGTTGAGTATGCATCGAGCGTTATAAAGTGGGGAAAAATTTCATTTAACGAAGTTAATTAATTAATTGCACAGTTTGCAGGGAGTGTTACTAGATACTCTTTCGGCAGTTTAAATTAAAAATTAGCACCGAATATCTACGTTTTTCAATTATTAAATAATACAAAGAAAGAGAAAACTAACCAGAAATTGTGACGTTTCAATGAAAACTCTGGTTACGCGCTTCCAAAAATTCCGCGTATTTTTAAATAATCAAATTCAGTAGTTCGAACTAAACTGAGAAAATTGGAAGCGTCCCTCGACTCCTTTGTTCGCGATAGCGATTGTTTGATCACGGCCAAATAGGATACACCTTTCGAATTACAATTTAATATTAAATTTCAATCGAATTTTCTTTTTCTAAAAATAGCGTAATGCATGCCACGCAAGGACGCAACTGAAAGACTTTGTGATACTGTATGACTTTTGACAATCCCGACAACCCCCAAATTTCTTAACTAAAAATATTTAATATACGATATTACAACAGAGATACGACTGAATTTATATAGTAAATAGTTGTAAGAAAATATTTCATTTAATATGAAGAAAATTTAAAGAAGAAGAGTTACTTAGCCGTTCCCCCAAGATCGTCGTTGACTGGAGATATATTAATCTTCTAACACGCCCGCGTGTTTTCAATTTTTATGATTTCCGAATTGCTATTTCATATTTAAACCTTCTGTTATTACCGCCACCGACCGGCAAACCAAAAACCAAACTGAAACAGTTGCAGGACACACAAATCTCTCTGGGAAAAATTTCATTTTTGTTGAATTTCTGTTGTTTTTGTTTTGTCCGTTTGGTGAAAATTCAGCATAATATGTAGCTGCTACAAGTTATAATTGGACAGCTCGGTTCGCCGCTAGCGGTAGAAGTAGTGGGGAGAAAAAGTGAATTTGTACTTCCATAAGAAAATACACGCAATTTTGAGGCAGAATCCCCATAGCTATACTACTGACGATATTGTAAATAGATCCGTTTTCCATGTTTATATAGTGTGCTTGTGTTTCTATACTTATGTATGTTTTTTCTTATCCTATAGTGTTGATGACTATTATTACTGTTACTATTTGACAATGATTAACTCATAGCACCTCTGTAGTTCAATAAATTCTATCATGCCGATTTCTAGAACTAGATGGTGTGACTTCAAGTTATGTCTTTACATTTGCCGATTTCTAGTTCAATATTAAATTGTAGTTTACTTCAATTCCAAGTTGACGTAATACTTGACATTTGTCAATAAATTGATCAATTACAATAACTTGGCCAAGTTGTAGAAATTGATGAAATAGAACATGTTCTATTTCTACTTCAATTTTTCTTCAACTTTCGATTGTAATTGTCATTACTGTCATTGTATTACATGAAGAGTACGTGTGAGTAGATTGCTATTTTGTACATACAATGACGAGGATAAAGTCAATAAGGCAAAGAAACTAAATAACAAATTTGAAAAAAGTCGTGTTCTCTCTTCTAGACCGTGGCTGAAACCAAAAATAGACAATTTATCATTAGTTGCATCAGAATTTGCAACAGATCCAAAATAGCTTTGGATGGATGAAGATTCTTTTAATAAGCTATTGAATGCAGTCAAAGAAACGATTTCAAAACAGGATACGTTTTTCAGAATTGCTGTAACTGCAAAAGAGAAGTTGATAATTACTTTATGAATAAAATGAAATAATTCAAAAATTCAAAAACTGTTAAGGAACAGGTAACTACCGAACACCAGACGTCACAACACGTAACTTATGACTTGTGTCATTTATTGATAGCTACAGGATTTTTATCGAAACTAGGCATTTACGAACCTACATTGTATATCTAAATTCACTACTTAACATAGTGAATTTAAGCATACCTTATCGAAGGTATATTGGCACTAATTGACACGCCTATGTCCACTGTTGCATTGTCAAGAGCGCGTTCCCAAATAACGTGTAACGGTAGAGGAAGGTAAAGCAAGGTAAAGTGACGTCATCGTAAAATTACCCTACCCTCCCTCTAAAATTGTGAACAAATTTTGAAAGGGGAAAGTGAATTTAATATTTTTTAATAATTGTCAGTGACGGGTTATTTACGTCAGGCTTTAATTTTGGAAGTGCTTTTGAATTGTGAAAGTTGGCCAAATGAAGATGAAATGATTGAAATTGTAAATTTCACACGATACTATGACAAATTTAATTTTTATTTATGCGTTACCTTTATTGCATGTAATCTACCGTTTAATTTACTAGACAAGGAAGTATATGTCTTCTTTTGGAATAAATATTCGGACTGCAAATTACCTAGAAAGGTTTGAAAGTGTTTTAGAGAAAGATCCTGATTTTGGCACATTAAGACAAATTTGTGAAGATGCGTCAACAGAACCGTTAAGTTGTTCCAAAGATTATTTTAATTACGCAAATATAACGTCACTAGATGTAGAACGTTCGTTTTCTGCATATAAACATACTTTTTCTTCACGCCGCACTCGGTTTGCCGAAACAACTGTGGAAACATATCTAATGTTGCAGATATTTAACAAACATTATTCACTTTGTGATTTCACGGAAGACTCTTAAGACGGTAAGTGTTTGAGCACGTATTATATTTTATTTCTGACCATTTATTTTGTGTAAACTTTTATGCGCCCGCGTAACTGCCTAGTTTCGATAAAAATCCTTCATAATACAAGGGTTAAGTTCTTATTTAAGATCTAGAAATTAATTAAATTTAAGATCTCGGAATTATTAATAGTAAAACAAAAACAATGTCCAATTAAGAGCTAGAGTTTGATCAATTTCTAAGATCTTGAAATTGTTCGATAAATTGACAAGTGTAAAATCGGTTTTAGTGTTGTGTACTCCCCGTACTGTGCTCACCATGGTAACAAGCTTATTGCTATGGTTAATTTGATTTATAACACTCCAGGAAATCCTATAGTTTTTTGTTAAGCACGAACAAACTATAAATATCCTTACAGTATATAATTGAAGGCAATATTCTTCGTCACATATCCATTTTGAAGCATCAATTGCACATTTTCTGGACAATCCGTGCAGACGTGATTCCAAAACGCTAGAAGAGCTTGTTTGTTGTGGTGAGCCGGGATCGACGGTTCAGAGAGTTTTGGATGGAATAAATGCCATAATTGGATGAAATATTGCCCAAACTATAATAACCAATGTTAATAACAATTATAATATAGACAACTAAATCTCACCATAAGTTTCTCAGTCCTACCGATACAACAATACATCAACAAAGCGAAATACGTTGTCAATTTCATCGTTCCGTGTTGTTGCATGTCTGTGTAATGCTTCGCGGGCCCTAGCAATCGCAACAAGGCAGTATATACTTGGTGTAAAACTGTTTGAGCTTCAGCCGAAAGTTGCGGTTCCCTATGTAATCGATGCGATGCCCTAAAGCCCAATCGGAATTGCGTACTTGGCACTAAAGATACCAGTAACACCCCGGCAGCTATAAAAATTGTCGTATTTTATTTGTAATCATTAATTGTTTGTATTAAACTTACTGTTCCTAACCCTTTGATTCGCATGAGCAATCAAGAAATGTTCCAGCCATGAATCTAATGACGACAAAACCCATTGATGTACTAACCGGATCTTCGTCACTTGCACTGCTAACCAATCCAACGCAGAATACGGACAACACTCCGCCGCTTCCCATACTTTTTGTAGTACGAGCTGCGTAAAACATGGAAGTCCCGAAGGGCCACCCGAGTTCTGATTGCCGCATTCGGTCAGTAGCGTAAGTAACTTGAAGAACGGCTGGCAAGACTGTAAAGAAAAATAAAGTTGGCTCAAAATGCATGTACAAAAATGTATTCGTGTTAAAAAAAAATGTTGGATGATTGTGGCATTACGAGCACACGAAATGCCGCGTATGCAAATAAAGCATTAAAATTTGTAAAAATTTGGCCATTTTCATTCGTTTTATTGTGTAATTTTAATAAAATAAATGTTGTATTGTTGGGCGAAGCGTCAGGTTACATCTAGCACTCCTAGGCATCGATTACTGTGATCATTAGCCAACCCTGCTAGAATTTTGCCGAATCCAGAGGTGTTCCAACATTTGGTAAGGATTTTTAACGTGCCAGATATCGTATTGAGATGGGGCCTAACAGTTCTACTTCCTCATCCGAGAAGGCATACTCCAATTTTTATCCGGAATTAGAAAAAAAACCATCGCGGCCGAGATATGAACCCGCGTCGAAAAAATAAATATTGTTATTATTACTATTGCTGTTATTATGCGTAATGGAAAAAAATCCACTACATATTCAACATCAACGTGCTACTTCTGCTAGAAATACTTATTTTTCCACTAGTGAAAAATCATATTAACCAGCAATAATAAAAGTAATACATACATCTGGATTTCTACTAATAGCTTGGGAAACCATCGCTATTATAGATGTGGCTAATCTTTCATTTCCTCTACACAACGAATGGATTAAATTACGGGTTTGTTGTAGATTGATGTTGTCCTTAATTTGCTGGTATAGAAACGGAAATCCCTAAAATAACAACACTATTAAATAAAATACTTGCACTTTACCAATAATTAGAGTTGGCATTTTGCGCGGCGAGACAGGATCGGATCCGCTGTTGTATGTAGATATACAGGATGTTTTAAAAGAACGTTTAGAGATTTTAAGGGCATATAGTACTGTCGAAAATAAGGTAAAAAGTCTTAACTGGCGTTCACATAGGGTAGCGCAGGGGTAAGGTAGGAATTAAGCATGTTCGCACAATGCAATTAAATACGACCGTTTGGTGTAATAATTTGTTTTGCATGAGGGAAGATGGAATCGTAGTGTTTCATAAGATAGAAGTATACGATATTAACCTTAAAAATTTGCTGTGGTGCTTTTCATAAAAGCATCCATATAAATTGGAAACAACCTGAATGGGATATGTTTTCGAAACATAACGCTTGCTCTGGAGAAAGATTTAGAAGTGTTATACAACACAATTAATGCCTTATCGACATTAATCTATATGTCAGAGCTTTGGTGACTTTGTAATCCACCACGTATAACTTGCCAGTGGAGTATTTATTGAAATTCGTCATATGGTTAAGAATTTTCTATCCATTAAAATTTACTAATGGAGAGTTAACATTTCAAGAAAGGAGGATGCAAAGATTGCTTCTTTAAGGCACTTGTAATTTTTGATTTGTTTAAAATATATAGTTTATAGAATTTTCTTTTTTCCGAACAATTACTATATACTGGGTGTCTCCAAAATGTTGGGACATAGCTTAACTACAGACTCCTGGGATTAAAATAAGAAGATTTAGCCCAACTTACCTATATCCAAAGTCGCCTGGTTAAGTTGGTACAAGACTTGAAAGTTGTTTGAAAAAAAATAATTTTGCGTATAAAAATAAGAGGCTTTGATCGATTGTTATAATTTTTGGTATCGAGTGTTTTGTGACTATAAGTCGTGTTTCGAGATGGTTTTGGTCTTCATCGGTAGGTTGTAAGTGTATTTAATTAAAATGTCGCAATACAAATTTGGTGATAACTTTCTAGTGCTTAGGCTGAGAACTTTCAATTGTTTGTTACAAAAAGATATTTTCTTTAGGAACCTTTTTTGTATCTTTGTCATTTTTGATAACTATTACGGTTTCTCCGGAAAAAAATAAAATCTGACCTGATGATATGCTTTTTTGATAGGAATAATCTAGCAATAATCTAGTTAACCGGAATACTATCTTTTAACGACAAATGAGTATCATTTGTTTGCTACATGTCAAAAGCACAGATGTTTAGTGTGCTAAAAATTAAGTAATTAGAATGCATTACATGCCATGCCATACATTTTGTATTTTTTTGTTTATAATGTATTTAAGATTTTTTTCCGGGGAAACAACTTTCACGTCTTGTACCAACTTAACAAGGCGACTTTGGATATAGGTAAGTTGGGTTAAATCTTCTTATTTTAATCCCAGGAGTCTATAATTAAGCTATGTCCCAACATTTTGGAGGCACCCTGTATATTTGATTATCTGATATAAAATAATTCCAAGTATATTTGTACATGATAACAGTCAGTATGTAAGTACGTACATTGTATAATGCATTTTACAAAGGTACTATCAAAGTATACAGAGATGTAAGGATAAGAATTGAATTTATAAGCAAACTTTATAGGTACGAGTCTATAGGAACTTTTGCTAACTATATCATTTAAGAAAGAATAAAATGTTATGTTTGTAATTACCTATATTTCACAATTCTTTTTAGATAAACATTAGTCATTTCTATTGCAACTTCCATTTATACTTTTACGATGAAGGCAAGTAGAATAAAAATTAATTAAACTGTTTTGCTTTTATGTGTTCATTTCTATTTCTTTCTATGATAATTTGCTATAAAACAAAAATCATATTTAAAATGTTTTCTTATATCATGTCATTTATGTAGTTTGATTTCATTTTCTTTGATTTTTTTTGCTATTATTCATTGCTCCAACACTTGAAGATTGATGGACTCCTGTATCCACACATACAAATTTATAGTTTGCATCGCATACAGCAAATAAAATAAAAACAAATAAAAAAGTTTTCTTGTAATTGTAATATAAAGAGCCAGAGTTGTTAGATTGTTTTATATAAATGCGCATGCCTTTTATTGGACCTATACAATTAGGAGTACAGTCCACAGCACTTCAAATGTTTCTCGAAATATTTGACAGACCTTTGATTTGCTTTTACTATTTTCAATAAATTTTCAAATAAATCAACATTCATTCCTGCATATCAGAAAAAGGAATCAGAATCATGGTTTAAGATTTCCTAAATCAAATTTAAATGGTCCACTTGTTTCTTTTGAGTGTTGATGGGACGTACCCGCCAACCTCTTCTCCTTTTATATTTATTTTTAAATTTGTTCGTCATGATTATTGCAAAAACTGCTAATAAACACAGTATATTACATTTATATATCATTCCATCCGTTACAAAGGAAATTATTAACAGATAAATTAAGGCCATGATACGACAAAGTAAACCGAGATGTCAGTTATCATTATGTCACGAAATTATTTTAAGAATTACGGCAGAATATTGCAAATAATTTCCCCCATATGTTCACAAATCAAGTGTTTACGAGATAACAGCGATTTTATTGCAATAGCAGAATAAATTTACTTTCGTGGTTTTCATTAAGGTGTTATTGTATTTTAACGTAAAAATGATTTACAACTAAAGACATCCAAAATTCCGTCCTTCCATTTCGACACAGGATCTACGTCTTCCTTCAAAGCAAGTGCGCACACTTTCAAAAAACCCGGTTTTTTCTCGAATAATCTGGCAACAGCGTTATATTCGTTGACGCAACTCTGAAAGATCGTTTACCGGTATTGTGTACACTAAACTATTTAAATAACCCCAGATACTGAAGTCCAACGGAGTTAAATTGGGAGACCTGGAGGCGATGTAATGGGACCCCCTCAGCCTATCCATCTTCCAGAAAATTCATTGTTCGAATATTCCCTAACAGCACGCGTAACGTGCGATTGAGCTCCATTTTCCATAAACCAAAAATTCGGTCTTTAATTTAAAGGCAAATCTTCCAAAAGTTCGGGTAAAGTATTTTCCAAGTATTCGAAGTATGCAGAACCTGTTGAGCGTTGTGGCAAAACAATCGGTCTCTTATCATGCCTAACCAGATGTTTAGGGAGAAATGATATTGATGTCTGGCTTCAAGGGTAGCAAGAGGATTCTTGTCACACCAAGTATGATTGTTGTGGAAATTAAATATTCCATTTTTAATAAAACTGGCTTTATCAGTAAAAAGTATAAGAACTGCTCATGTAGAGTCTCCAAACAAAATAGCTGCTTGCGTCCACTTGGATCGAAATTCTTCTAATACTTGTTTCGGGATCTTCATTAATAATGTTGAAAATTTGTTCTTCACTTTCCGGTGCATATGATGATCTGTGCCGTCCAGTATCATACGACCTCTTCTCAAACGAACACCGTCTGAAGCATTACATACTCTTCATTTCGGCATTTGAATACGCAACCATTGTAATCGATACAAATTGCACAAAACTTCAAATGAAACTGTAAAAAAAAAAACGGCCGGTAACCACATGTTTACTGGGATGTGGTATCATCATCACTCGTTATCTCGTAAACGGTTGATTTGCGGACATATGTTTATTAAGACCTTTTACCTTATTTTCGACTATACTACATATCCTTGCAATCCATAAACGTTGTTTTAAAACACCCTGTATATGTGATACATATGCATCTCCGATCGGCGGTCAATGCTTATATTCGCTTCGCACGGTCGGCTCGCTGTTTGTTGCTGCGTATTTAGTTACTATGATGCTGGCGCGCCGCCCGAAAGTGCCAACTCTACTAACAACTACTTTTTTACCTTTCCTCCAGCGACAGCATTATAATCCTTAGAGCTTAGCTTCAATCGCAAGTCGGTGTCTCTGCTCTTCTCAACTAGAGATGCTATTAAAGTGATCATTTTATCTAAGGAGGCAGGCTTGTATTTATCAGTTGGTAAGGTTACAACTTCTTCTTCTTCCTCACCTTCGCTTACATCAACCTAATTATTATAAAAACAAATGACAAAAAATGTCTTCTAGATTTTGAAGAACTTACGAATTCATGCACTTTGTGTCCTAAATAGAAGTCAATCATTGTGTGAATTGCACCAACAGCCAGCAAGAATTTCGATTCCTCCTCACCCATGCGACTAAATTCATATAGGAACCCAAAATATTCGGTTAGATGTTTTAAATGGGCTTTAGCACCGTGCTCCATCTACAAATTATTATTGATTTTATTATTTATTTATTCATTTACATTTAATTTGAAAATTAAATGCAAATGAATAGAAAAATTACCAGACAGAGTAAAGTTTTTACGAATTTTGTAACACAAGACGAATTGCCAAGTTTAGTTGGATCGACATTCATTTTTTCATCATCTACCCTCTCAGCAGCACTCCCAGGTCTATCCTGGTCTACTAGTAGATACAAACTAGAATGTGTAGGTCTAAAAATTGATAAGTGCATGAAATAAAAGCGCATATTTTGAAAGCAAAGATATTCACTTACTTCAGTCTTTGAATAACATGTATGCACAGTCTCTGGAACATCTGACGTACCATTTGATTGGGACACTTTAGCAGTACTTGTACAGGCCACCAGGTGTCCTGGGCCATGTGTTCCAAGAACCACACGCACGCTTCTTGACATGCATTGAACTGTTTTGTCACTAGTTCCACCCACTGTACCATTGTAGGCTGAAAAGTAAACTACGATTAAATACTGGATTTGGGGAATTCTATATTTACCTTTTCTTTGGCGTGAATGAAAGTTTCTATAAAGAATGAGGTCGATAGTTGAGCTGCACGTTGTGTGATGTCTGGTTGAATGGGCATTATCGTTTGAGGGATGTAGCCACAAATTTGCCACATGAAGCTGAAATAATTTAAATTAATTTTCAGATATTGGAACACTAGGAACTTCAAGTTGCAACAATAATATATGAGCTTTAATAAATAATTATTTGGACATCTAGGAATTGTACAAAATGTTTATTTTTTCTATATCAGGCCGAGAATTTATGGCGCCTGTGATTTTGTACATACAATGACGAGGATAAAGTCAATAAGGCAAAGAAAGCGAATAACAAATTTGAAAAAAGTTGTGTTTTCTCTGCTGTTTGCCAAGATAACTAACCTTATAACAATATCAAAGTAATCAAGAAGATAATGAGATAGACCGTGGCTGAAACCAAAAAAAGGCAATTTATCATTAGTTACATCAGAATTTGCAACAGATCCAAAACAGTTTAAGAAATACCTTCAGATGGATAAAGATTCTTTTAATAAACTATTGAATGCACTCAAAGATACGATTTCAAAAGAGGATATATTTTTTAGAATTGCTGTAATTGCGAAAGAAATGTTAATTACTTTATGAATAAAATGAAATTCAAAAATTCAAATACTGTTTAGGAACAGGTAACTATAGAACACCAGACGTCACTAGCCACAACTTATGTCAATTTATTGGCAGGTGTAATACAAGGACTAAGTTCTTATTTAAGATCTCGGAATTATTGATAGATGCAAAACAAAACAAGTTCTAATTAAGAACTAGAATTTGATCAATTTTAAGATCTTGAAATTGATCAATGTATTGACAAGTGTAAAATCGGCTTTACTGTATGTATTCTTTTTACCAATCTTACTTGAAACGATCGTTTTTTATCACTAAATTCCAAAGTGAGCTATAATAAAACGATATTAATTTGCCCTCCAACAAAGCGAGCTTAACGCATAAGTTATAGGATATATGAGGTTCGATCCAACACGCTTATAAAACCGTAAATTTACCGCCCGGTATCTGCGCAGTGCAAATGAAGTGTTCCAACTACATTATGTACCGTGTCTTGAACGATAATAATAGTGTTCCAACTTAACTTTGTATCGTACAAGTACCAGTTACTGTACGGTCATATCGGTACATCGTATTAAGCAAGAACCGTTTGTACTGACATGCGCAATGTGGATCTGTTCCAATACAAAACATTCATATTGCATATTACATCCTTATCTATCATTTTCTTTCTCAATAGCGACACACAATTGATTCAAAAAAGCGTTCCAACATCTACGACACCATGTGCTAATTCACAAACGATGTATATCTAACGCACGCGCAATAATCGATGTGTGAACTGGTACAGGTACCGTACAGAAATCGGTAGTTGGAACGAACCTATGGTTTTCTTTTTACTGCGTACTATATATTAGCGGGTATCTGTTATATATTTTTTACGAGAATAATTTAAGTAATTCTTGGGGCTATGTAATGCGCTTCAAATTATGCAGGCAGTGGCTGAAGGCTATTAGTCGAGAGCATCAAAATTTTACTTACTACAAAAAAAACCACTATATTTGTTCAGAACACTGAAAATAATTTTGAAATAGGTTTAAATATACATGTCCTAAAGTGCAATGTTATACCTTCGTTTGTTTCGCCACCAATAGAATCTAAAGTTCTACATATTAATAAAAATTTCTGTATGTATAAAATGTTTATTGTTTAATAAATAAGTATATTTTTCTAGTATTTACTTTTAATAAGAATTAATGATAAATCTGTCTAAATTAATTCCTATTACCATTGATTTTCTTTATGTTTCTCCAATTATATCTGAGTACTCTAAATTTATTCATAATAACAATAACTACTTTTTTAATAATAATATAATTTATAATATAACATGAATATTTGATATGAGAATACATATATTTTGCGCTTTTAAAAGAACCAAAAGCAAATCGACATTTACGTTGCCTATATCAAAGGCGCTCAAAATACGTCAAAATGACGGCCTCATAAAGCACAGGTCGAATGCCTCTCTTGCGCGATATACCCTTTTCTATGTATGTGATTTGTACTTACTTGAAGTATGTATGCTCGAAGATATTCTTATCCTGTATAAAGTGCATATTATCTTGCCATATCCAATCTTCAAGTTCCTTACTCAATTCGAAGGTGGTAGAGGGCGTCGGCGAAGCCGGACATTGCGACGAGTTTGAAGAACTATCGCCTGACTCTAAAGTAGTGGAGGGATATTCGATATTTTCGTTGCTCAATGGGCAACGCTCATAGAACAACATATAGGCACTGTTGGTTTTCTCAAAACTGAAGTCCATAAATTTATCTGTCACACTATCATAGGTCTTACTCTAGATTAAAAAAAAATGCGATTATAACTCATTTATAGGAAGGAGTTTTTTTGGGTTACTCACAGTCATTTCACCTCCAAAACATTCAGCAGCTATTTGATTGGGATCGAAAGGCTTCACCTCAGCATCGTTGAAAAGGAACCACTTGTCTCTTGCACCGGCCGATCGATCTTTAATGAAGCTATAGTAGTGACCTCCGTCAGCTGTTCCTGTATGCACTGTTACGCCGATAAGATCGTATTCGTATTGTTCGTCCTCTTCATCGTTGGCTTTCAACCGTTCCTCTTTGTAGTGTTGTGGCATTAAATATTTCTCGACATAGCTGGCCATATTTAAACGCAAGGGAAATGAAAAGTGCGTGTTTACCTTTTCCTTCAACATCGTTAGCATGTTGAAGGTATATCGCATCGTATTAAAACATAAAATGTGAGGTAATTTCTTAAAACACGCCCTGCAATGTTTGAAAATCAATATCTTCTTCGGAATCTTACAAAAGAAAAATAATATACCTTTTCTCTGCTCTAACTTTCTTTCCGCATTGGGAGCAAGTATACATATTATCGCCTTCTAAAGTATCCTTAACGGTTACCTCATCGAGGGACTCGTACAAATTTCTCATATCGGCAACTTGACAACGCACAGTGTAAAATTCCTCTAACGTACGACTAACATGATCACAGTCCTAAAGATAACGATTATTATGCCAAGTATTGCAATTTAGGACTATAACCAGAGCTTGGCATGAGTAGGATGAATTTTTGTGGCACATTATTGTGTTGACCGTAAACGTTTCTCTGAAACGTACTAAACAGGTTTTGTAATTTGGGTGATTCATTTTTAATTCGTAATAGCCGTAGCCCCGACGAGCCTAAGCAAATCCTAATACGTCCCCGGTCACTGTCACCGCATTACGGTAGTCATTTTAAATTTAAATTGCAAACGTAGAGTGGTGAAATAAATGTTATGTTATGAAAAGAAGGGAAAAGTAGGCAGTTATGAGAGTTTCTTTTATATTCTTTGGTTTAAAACTTTTTTAACTCAATAAGATGGTGTATTTGTACTATATGTTCGTATTAACGAAAAGTCTTGATAAAAATCATTAAGAAATAATTATCGATAAATTCGTCGCCGAGAGCTGAAAAAATCACTACATTTAGCAACAAATTCGTATATGAATAAGGATGCAAAAGTAAGTAAATCATTTTCACGAAAAACTTGACATGACTCAGTTGGCTCCAGATCGAAAATAACACCTATTATTCTTCTCTGAATAATAAAAGCTCTACGCCAATCAACCGATAATGTCCAGACAACAATATTATATTGCAGTAGGCAAGCGAGTAATACACAGATAAAAGAGGTTTTCTATCCAAAAAGTGATTAAATTTCAGGTTACATATCGCAAAATAAACAGAATTTAAACGTGAACAAACTTACAACATGTGGGACCTAGTCCAGATTATAGTCAATGTGAATTCCAAGGAATTAAGCTGTTAAAGTGCATTCTAACACGTGATTGTTAGAAATTATGCTAACCTTAGAAAAATCCTTATTATTTGGTTTATGGTTAAACAAAATGAACTTAGTTTTCTCCGCATTAACTACTAATTTATTTTTATAACATCAAGAATGAAAATTATCACGAGTCAAGAGTCTTCAGTAAATTAGTTTTCAATATATCGAGACTTTCGCTCGAGTTCACTACTTCCACAAGTAATGTAGTCAAGAAGGTCGTTGATGAAAAGTAGGAAAAGCAATGGGCCCAGTATTGAACCCTGTGGCACACCTATTCTTTGCAAATGGATATCCGAGGTCGTATTGTTCTTTGACACGAATTTTTCTGTTTGAAAGATAAGATACCAAGCATTTGTTAACATTTCCACCGATTCCCAAGTTATATAATTTAGAGGACAAGAAAGAGTAATCTACTGAATCAAATCCCTTTGACAGGTCAAACAGAAGAACAGCAACTTTCAGTCTTCTACTTAACAGATCATTAATGCATTGCACAACTTCAGTACATGCTGTTTCTGTAGAAAAGCCCTGCCTGTACCCGTGCTGACTACTAGACAATAAGTTGAATTTATTGCAATAATCTGTAATGCGATGAGCAATTGCTTTCTCAAATATTTTAGATAAGGTTGTTAAAATGGGTTTATAGTTATCTATATCCACACTGACTGAGCTGCAGTCAGTGTGCAGCAACAGCCCTGAAGATGTCCCATGAGTGTGGACGAAACATCGGCAAAAGCTACAACGACGCAGTTCCAACCTGGAAACCAAGAATATAGTGCAATCATTTATTTCTAAATTAGAAGATAATGCCGTTGCAGTGAAACAATGTAAAACACTAATTTTTAACAGAAAGAATTTGCGGTCACAATTACAATTGATTGAAACCAGTTTTAGAGAAATACCAGATATCATTAAAATGTTATAGAATGGCGGTTTAAAATTGTTAACCGCCTTCGAAAAGTTTGACGTTCTGTTAACACATTTGAAAAAGAGTAAAATGGTCACTACGAAGAGGGTTGCAAGACAAAATTATTGCAATTATTACAAGAAATCCAGATTTTGAAATACAACAAATATCGAAAAATGAATTTGCTACTGCTGATACTATTTCGCCATTTTCTACCCCGGCTCCCCCCTATATATTTGCGCCAATAACAACTTGCGACGTGAAAAAATCCTTCTCGAGTTTTAAAGATGTTTTCACATAGAAAAGAACGCAATTTGCCGAAGAAAATTTAGAAAAATATTTAGTTATTCATTCTTATGCATAGAACGACAACGAGTAGTAGGTCTGAGTGTTGTTTTTACGCACTCGACGTATTATTTTCCACAATTTTCAATCAGAATGCGTATCGCCAGCATGACACTGATTTCGCTCCGGTCGCGGCGTTGGTGAGCTTGCCGCGTGTTTCTAGTGAGAATTGAGTTCGGCCGCTAGCCTAGCGTATTTGCGCCATTAAAACCGCCGCTCTTTGGAAATCACAGATGTAGCCAAAGCTGTTTAATAAGAATAGATAAAGGGCATCAATACAAACAATAAATAGAAATACTACAAATAATTTAGGAGTAAAATTGCTATCTGGCAGAACAAAATCGATATTTTGGGAAAGTTAGTAGTTCCCAGCAAAACGAGGAAGTAACATTCCTGTTCTTACTCAGAATGCACTCATTTTATTTCTTAAAAAATGAGCCCTAAGGTACGATATTCATCTACAAATGTATGTGTTCTAGTTTTGCTATTTAATAAGAAACACTGATGTGTCGCTACATTTTTCAGGTTTTAATATAATTTTCCATTCAAAGTATAGAGCATTGTTTAAAAATGTACACAATAAATTATCTCTTTTATTAATTGCTGCATTATCCTTATTGTGGTATTTATATTGTACTGCCTCACCCTGGGGAATACAGTCCTTGTGCAAACGGTGCAAAAATCATCTTTCTTTATTAAACAAAAATTATGTAGAATTCAAGTTACCGCAATTGTCTGCGATATCGCATTTTGTTAATATTTATGTGTAAAATTTGCCATCTTTCCTTTAATAAACCAAAGACATTTTCAATAACCATTGGTGCACAATTCAATCCTTTGGTGTACCTTATTTGACTTCTGCTTAGATTTCCAACATCATTGAAAAGTTCCCAAGCTAATCAACATCTAAACGATTTCATTAACCTCACTTTTAGAGGATTCGTCATTATGAACAACTTGTAAAAATTATCCATTTAAATATAATTGGTAATCCATTTGTAATGTACCATACATCTACGTATTAGGTTATGCAGCAATTACGATTATTGAAAATATACCTAATGAGGTCACAATGTTAATTGCGTATAAAATCTATTAACCTTGCATTATTTCTTCTGTTCACTAAATTAACACACGTAATTACCAAGTTAGGAAGCCATACTAACTGAGACGGATCACTGATTTTCAATTTCATATTAACATTTTACATTGCATTACGTCTTCGGCCACTGCTAAACGCGACACCATCCTACTCGTTACGCCAAGTTGTGATTATAACTGATAAAACTTACTAAAGAAACAACATTATTACTAAGTACACCACAGAAAAGATTCTTCACAACTGCTTTTAGAGCAGGAGTCATCTCCTCCAGTTTACTGACGAGATCTATAAAGAATTCGGCCATGTCTTTTTGTTCCGCAGTATTCAGAGGTTGATGGTCCATCGTGTACACTTTACAAAAACTTCTAGGATTGTAAGCTTTTCTTTCGCTTTCCTAAAATGCAATTAAGAATAAAGATACGGGTGCGATAATGCTACCTTGCAGCACACCAATTACAAATAACTTACTAGTAAATAGGCAAACATCCTTTGAAGTTCCTTTAAAGTAGGCTCGTGCTTAGAATGCTCCGTATTTGCAGCTAATATAGACGCTCTAGCTTGAGGCATCATATACAAATGCTGCATACAAGAAGCCATATAGCAGGTGGCTCCTAAGTTGGTTAAACCTACATATCCGCATTCCGAACGTCCATCTTCGTGAGGCCAGTAATCCCAAGGATAAGGCGAATTTGGACCTGCATTACAGAATTACCATTTTCTATCCCAATATTGTGAAAATAATGAATTGATTTACCCGGCTGATGTTGCTTTAATAATTTCTCATGTAGCATGTAATAATTATCCGGGGCGCCTTTTACAAGTTCGACAAGAAGATCAAAAGCTGCCGTTCTAGATCTTCCAGATTTACATTTAGGAACATGGCGTAATTTAGGATTTGGTAAAGCGAATAAAAATTCGAAAACCTGTAATATTTGTTGGGATTACACTTTGAATTTTAAGATTGATACTGCAAATAAACTTGCCTCGCATAATAGCTCCTGTCCTTGCTTGCTAATTTGAAACGGTGGCCTATGTTTGATTAAATTGGTCAGTAAATTTAGAAGTCCTATTAAACCATCGTCATCTACTGTACGATGTCTTGTTTCTAGGTAATCCCTGGACAAAAGAGACTGTGATATTTTCGCTGTTAATTCGTTTATATCGATAACACAATTCTGTGGTTCTTCTATGCTTTCTAAAATGAAATCGGTTGCATTTCAAATACATTTACTCTAAAATGTAAATTGTGTACCTTTAACAAATTCATCTGGTAAACTATCAACCAATCGAGACGTAAGCCAGAAATAGTCCCGACAAGCAGGACCATACGGTTCTTTTCCTTCTTCCGGTGCTTGTATTACCTAGACATAAAAATCATGGAGTGTAGAAGACAACTTACGAATGTTGGAATGGTAAGTGACTGCCCTCATGATAATATGAATAGAGAGGACTAGAATGTAAATTCTTCAAAAGTGACATCAATTATAGGAATAAAGTGAAAGTTTCAAAAGTTTAGGTGAGATGGTAAACATCATTCTGCACCAGAAATTAAACAAAGGGGATGTGTCACATGAATAGACACGTTAGAACACTAACTAATAGTGGGAATGGGTGTGTTCGTATTGTCATTGTATTGGTGTCACAAAAGAAGCTTGAACACTTATTAAAACGACTGTTCACCAAGACCAAAATACTAAGAAAGTATTCCGGCTTCCACTAAACCTGTATATAAAGGCGAAAGAATTTGTTTTCTAAACAACTTTCACGGTTTGTACGTCCGGGAGTGTCCCCTAGACACTCTCTCCCAAGAAAAACTAACCTCAAATATTAACTCTATGATAACGCATCACAAACTCAAAACCCCACCTTGAAAGACAATTTGCGCATTAAACACTTAAATTTACATGGAAAATAAAACACAGCCAAATACGTGCTTGCGCAACAGCGACTTGAACTAAAGGGAAAGATTGTTTAGCGCCCCTTCGCTCCTTTGTTCTCGATAGCATTTGTCAAATTCTGGCTTATATTAGGATACACATTGTACGGAAACATTAACTGCGAACATTTATATTAAAAACGGACACTTACAACGACAAGAAAATGAAGAGAAGACGAGTTATTTAGCCGTTCCTGTTGAAGGGAGATAGCATTATCTAATAACATGTCAAGGACAGGGAGAGGGGGTCCAGAGGCTATATAAGCGGCTGGAAACACCGAGAAAGAGGTCAGAACGACCTTGTCCTGCGAGAAGTTAATTGAGTGGACACCGGCTGAACGTGGCGCTAAAGACAGCCACCTTCAATGTTGTTCATTTTTAAAACAGTACTAGATACCCGAATTTTTTTCTGTAAAATTATATTTCTAATAGTTCGAAGCGTAGCAAAATTAATAAAACTAATCATCGCAGCCCGCATTACACTGGCAAAATTTAACTCAAATAATGTTGATCAATGTGTCAGATAAAAATACGTACCTCTACTTTTTGTGGCCTCATTCCTTCCGCCTTTTCCATATAGAGCAATAAATGTGACAACATAGGTGCGACAAAAGTATTGTCGAACACGTCACCTTGTGCGGACATGCCTAAGCATAGTTTATACAAAGCGGAACACACTTCTCTTCTTACTGCTGGCTCTGGATCTTCTAGAACGAGTCTTTGCAGCCAAATAGAAAAGTTCGGAGATTGAAATAAAGCTTGTCTCGCTTCTTCTCTGCAGTGTAACCATGATACTAATAACGCCATAGCGTAATGCACAACCTTCAATTAAAAATAGCAGATAAATACGCCGAATTTATTGATCAAAAATATGATACCTGAGCTCTCCCCCAAAATCCAGTTTTGTAATGGTTAGGATCTCGTGGTAAAGATATTTCTTCTAGTATGCTTGTTAATTGAGCCATAACTGTTTTAACATCCATCATGGATAGCATCGCCTAAAATCAATAAACGAAGTTGATAGATTGTTAGATCCCTTGATCCTTAATTTTACTTATACCTCGTTTAAACCTGGAATTACTATCTTATCAGTTCTACTCGGTCTACTTTCAGGGGGTGAATCAACACCCAATTGGCACAATAATTTTAAAAGTGACGCTAAGCAGTCTTGTTGCCATTCGCTGCCATCTTCGCCAGTTCGTTGTAAAACACCTTCAACAAAATTTCATTGAAAGGCGCTATAAAATAAATTATTATGACATATTACCTGACATGAAAATATCAAACAAATGTCTTAGTCCGCCATGTTGAATAAATATCCTACTCCAATCGAGTTTATCGATTAATTTTGAGCCAATTTTTGTACTTAAACTTTCTACTATATACAATGAATACATTAATTTTTGCGGACTGGATGGATCTAGAAGTTCTGCGAGGGGAGTATCGAGATTTTGGAAACCTCTAAGCAATGTAGGACTAGTTGGCAATAAACTTAAGATATCCCAAACTCTCCTACTTAAAACTTGTGCTTTTGTGTGAGGTATGTGACGCTAAAAATAGTCCACTTCGAATCGGATCAAACTTTTTGGAGCTAAATGAAATACTTACACCACCTTTTATGGGCGTTTTCATAGCGCTTAAGGTTCGCATCAAACTAAATAACTGCTCAAAATAATTCGGCCCCAAGAGTAACAGAGTTGGAATCGATTCTCGTGGTGGTGGTGGATGTAAGGATGGAGAATCCATGCACTCGCGTTTTTTTAGATTCCTAGAGACGCCCATCGATATATACACCATCTGGAAACGATGGAAATCGAAAATCGAACCAGCAAAATTAAAGAACTCACTCACTTGATTATCCTTAAGTCCCATTTCTCCGAGTGTTTTTTCGTCGCAGTCCGTTGTTAATTCTTGACCCTGCGTAATGATTCTGATGGGATTTTGCTGCAGGATAATCGAGGTTGACACTTTTTCATTTTCCGTATTTTTCTAAATAATTATTAGAATAAATGTGTAGGAATTTAAAGTAAAATGTTTTATATTTACTTGGCATAGGTCTTCCCACCACTTCACTATTTCGGCCCTTAAATCTGCTACGTAATCAGTACTAAGCAGATCTAAGACGCAGCGTTCCGACATTCCGGCTGGTTGGATTACTAATCTAACAGGTGTATAGGAACGGTCGCCAGGTGTCGCTGCATGACTGCCCACCCCTTTACCTTCTAGAGCCCATCTTCTTAAGTGATACGCATATCTGTACAGAGGATAAAACATTATTCAACAAAATAATGTAAGTTCAAAATGGAAATGTTTCCTGGACGCCAATTGTGGTTTGGAATTGAATATGCGGTACTAGAGATCCTACAAAGACTCATGACTAGAGCAACGCAACTGCGCTGAAAGCCAGTGGCGGACGCATAAAAGTTTACACAAAATAAATTTAATGTGATACGTGCTCAAACACTAACCGTTTTAAGAGTCCTCCGTGAAATCACAAAGTGGATAATGTCTATTTAATATTTGTAACATTAGATATGTTTCCAAAGTTGTTTCGGCAAAGTGAGTGCGGCGTGAAGAAAAAATGTTTTTGTATGCCGAAAACGAACGTTCTACATCTAGTGACGTTATATTTGCGTAAGTAAAATAATCTTTCAAATAACTTAACGGTTCTGTTGACGCACCTTCACAAATTTGTCTTAATGTGCCAAAATCAGAGTCTTTATCTAAAACACTTTCAAACCTTTCTAAAACATAAACATTTCTTGCGTCTTCTATCGCGCATAGCTGTGCGTGAACATGTTGCACTATTTGCAAAGATTCCACTAACGACACCGAAGAATTTTGTAGTTTTTCTATCGCGTCCGCTAGTCCCACGTAATTGTTCTGAACAATTTCCAAATCCGTTTTAACCTGACTATCCTGAAATTTCAAGCGGCTTACCTTGACAGTCGCAGCTTCCTTTGGGTCGAATTCTAAAATCACGTTCTTTATATTCTCAAAATATTTAAGATAATAAAATGCAGCCTCTAATCATGTTCCCCAACGAGTAAGAATAGGTTGTGGTAGTTCAGGAATACCGGGCCATAGTCTATGAAATTTCCGAATACGTTTTGGGGATTTTACAAACACAGCTTTTGTATGTGCTATTAGAGCGTCTACCTCGGGATAACATTTTCTGATACTATCTGCTACGAGACTGAGAGTATGAATTTTACATGTAATATGCAACAAGTTAGCACAATGTTCTTTAAGAGATCGACCTACAGCAAGCATGTTTGCGGCACCATCACTCATAAACATCAACAGTTGATTTGTTGAAAGTTCAAACTTTTCCAATGTATTTAACACCAACATTGAAATTACTTCGGCAGTGCATTGTTGTATTCGTCTGGAAGCTAGTAAAATTGAGGGTGACGGTCGATGTGGTTCCATTGTGCGTACCATTACATTAACCACAGAATGTTTTTTACGATCTGTTGTTTCGTCCACACATAACTACAGTTCTTTATCTTGCAACTCCGATTTAATCCTTTTCTCGACGTGCGCACGAGCAGACGGCACAACTCTCTGTAATGTTCTCTCACTTGGTAAGTTAAAGTCCGAATATTCATTCCAAAACGAGACGTATGCTTTCTTCCTTAGTAAATGAAATGGTAAATTACATGCAATAAACACATAAATTAAATTTAAATTTGTCATAATCTCGTGTGGAATTTTTTTTTGAAACATGCCCTGCACTATTTACGTGCCGTAGACAATCACTTTTCGACCAACACATTAAATCTATTTTACACACTACACATTGAATTTTAGCGCCATCACACTTTAAATCAGGCATTTCTGCAATAAATTCTCTTATTGTGTCCAACTTTGGTCGTTTTCGCGACGTAGGAAACATTTTCAAAACAAACGTAGAACTACGATATAGTATACGACAGCGTAGATGCATACACAACAGATCGGCTTTCGAGTCGCAGTTATACTGACGCTTATACCGAATTGTCCCGGCCGTGTTTATTTTGTGTAAACTTTTATGCGTCAGCCACTGGTTTTCAGCGCAGTTTGCGTTGCTCTACTCATGACCATGGCGCAGAAGAGAAAAATTCGTTTTTTTACTCCTTCCACGGTAAATAAGATACATTCGCCAACTCAAAAAACATCGACCGGTTCGCTCGTCATTCGCATTGTCGACTACATTCGTGTTATATCTCCCGTTATTATTTGCGTTTGCTTGAGTTTCTAAAAAAACTTTTTTTCAAGACCACATTCATTTAATATTAACCATTTAAAAGGTAAGATTTATAAATTTAATATTTATTACGTAATTAAATTTATAATAAAATGTTGAAAGCATGTGTGGTTTTAAGGTTGTTTTAACAATGCACGAAAAATATGTTTACAACTTAGTGGCAATTATTATTAAGTTTCTAATGATAGAATGTATACACGTTGGCTCGGGTTTCACCGGGTTGTGAGATATATTGTACGTAGCGCGGTCTGGCATCCTTGCATTTATCCCCGTCGGCCAGCCTCGCCGCGCACAACTGCAGTGCCTCTGAGAAGCCTATTAGATGCACTCTTTGTCTTTCTGTGCGCTCGTAAAGTTCTAACAGGAGATCGTGGATTGCAGAAATGGTACAGATCAGTAAATGGTATTTTGGGAATTGCCGTAAATGCCAACAAATTGACGAACAGCCTCAAGTCCCTCTAATCAGGGTTTGTTTGTTAATTGAAATAGATGAACCTTGCTTTAGCTGGCAAATTGCAGATGAAATCGATGTTAGTAGAAAAACTGTGAAACGTATTTTGAAACGCAGCAAATACAAAAGTTACAAAGTTCAAAATTGCCAGGAGATTTTTCCTCTTAATAAAGTAACATTGTTAGAATTTCAATTTATTTTGTATAATTACCGAATCCATTTTTCTTTAGTTTAATTTTATAAGAATCGTTGTTTATTTTCCTACTTAGGATTACTTTTTCGTTCTCCTACATCGTATAGCAGCAACAAAATGAATATAAGAAACTGTACTTTCTAAAAATGACGCAGTAATTCTATATTAACACTTTTTGTCAGAAGGCGTTGAATTATAATATTGCGTGATTGAGCGGACATGCGTGTTTATAATATGCGTGTGTACCGCTGCTCGCTTTATGATATACTGCGATTGAATGGGATCTATCAGTGAGACTTGAATGCGCTGTTGTCATTCACAAAGGCAATACCCCGTTCGTATCTGGACCAACGTGTATACACATTTTATTATTCTATTTTTATTTTTCTGCGACTCATTAACATTAATAACAAACGAGTTGTTCATAGCCAGGGGCGTCAAATTATATACAATGTATATAAATTTATGAAAAAGGAGCAAGAACAAAACATTCGGTTATGAATAGTGTTGCTGAAGCAACTGGTGTTTCCAAGAGTAGCGTTCAAAGAGTCATTAAAGAAGGGGAAAGTACATCTGAGGCCTTTTCGAAAAACTCAAAGATCTTTAAATTGCAAAGAAATTCTATCAAGCAAAAACCAAAAACAAATCTTGACGGTTATCAGGAATAAATTATAAGAAAGACGATACACACTTTTGCAACAATTCATCGTAGTCGACTTACCATGCAAGCAGTTTACAATGATAAGGAGGAAATTAATTTCGAAGGGGGACTAACTTTATTTAGAAAGATAGTGAAGAAATTGGAGTTTACATGGCAGAAGACCACTGATAACAAAAAATATTACTGGAGAAAACAGATATTCGAGCAAAAAGTACAGAACATTTAAGAAAAATTAAGAAATATAGAGCTGATGGATATGATATTATTTATACTAACGAAACAAATCTCTACAGTAGTCACACCACACCAAAAGCATGGGATGATGTTTCAAACAATTGCCTGAAGGCTCCATTTGCCAAAGGTCAACGACTAATAATTGTGCATGCAGGAGGAAAAAAGGGATTCGTTCCAAATTGTCTTTTAATGAACAAATCTGGACAGCAAACGAGGGACAATTACAATGATATGAACCATTCAAACTTTAAAAAATGGTCATACCATAATGTAAGTTGTGAAGCCACTTTGTGGAAGAAAAAGGACATGCAGCAATGGCTTACTGAACGAAGTATTTTCTTTGAAGAAAATGAAACTAAACCAGAACTTTTTGAAAAAATTAAGATACATAAACCAAAATATAAAAAATATGTTACTGACACAACGGCTGAACATGGTCACATTGTTCTACGATTACCTCCATATCATTCCGAGTTGAATGCTATTGGGAAAACCGGGGCAGTAGTGAAGAATTATGTAGCATTTAAAAACCTATCTTATCGAATGTCAGATGTACAACAGTTGGTAGAAGAAAAATTTAACAACGTCGGGGCTGATGTATGGAAGAGGATTTGCAATCATGTAATTGCAGTAGAGGATGAGTATTTGAAAAATGAATATTTAATCCATGATGTGGCTGAATTAATAATTAGTATGGAAGATGATTCTGACAGCATGTGGACGGACAGCGATGATGAAGATGACTTATTCATTTTGTCATATTATTGAAATATTTATTTATTAATTATATTATTGTTTATTGTTAGATACATACCTATTTAAATTAAGTATGAACTCTTGTATCTGTTCATTCTCTAATCAATATTTTACATGAGACATAATCATGCAATACTTACGACGTTTATTATTTTTTTTTAAATATAATTTCGGTTTCTGGAAGACTGTAATTATTCTTAATTGATATTAACCTTAGAACAATAACTTGAAGCTAGAAAAAGTATAAAATGTACCTTATTTGAACTGATGACTTTTTCAAAAGAATTTTTGGTAGTATGAAGTAAACCGCTGTTGAACTATTTACATCTTAAATAATTATAAAATCCCACATTCTGTCTACATCTGTAATTGCTATTAAAGTAAAAATGCTACACGCTAACAATGTTCAAAATTCAAATTCGTGCCTATTTCAACATTTTACGCTAGAGCAAACGTTTTTAGTTTAGTATAATTCCACCTTTACCTCTACTTTCCAAATTTTAGTTCCACTTTCGCACAGCACCATGCTCATGAGTCTTTGTAGGATCCCCAACAAGATTTTTTTAAACTCTTAGAAACAAATAACGTTCTTATTAACAAGTAAAATTGGTTTAAATCTTACTCTTTAATCATCAATGTCAATTCTTTCATTAATTCAATTTTAGTCCATTGTGTGATCTTAAACCAGTTGATTCTACAGGTTGACAACCAATTCTGATTTAATAGCTATACAACGTGTTCAAATTCTATGGAATAATGTATCTACAGCCGCTATAGTACTTTAAATAAAAAAATGTTTTATACATGGTGTCCCGTATCGTTATGTTCAAATTTTGGGAGCGTAAAGTAGACTTCTTTCTAAGAAGAAAAAACGCAAAAGTTGTAGGTCGATTGTTATTTGTTTCAAAGTTATAGGCGTTTTAACGATAGTCATGGTAATGTTAATAAAATACTATTGACAATGTGCAAATGTTATTTGTGTTGGCCTTTTTAAAAAGAGAAATTTATTTCAATTCAGTTTTACTGCTGATGATAGCTTGGCTATAGAAACGCACGTCCAGGGCGAATGAAGTATTGTGGTATGGATTTTTAGCGATGTATTTCAGTGTTCCAGTGCCACAGAGTTCGAGTACTTGTTTAGAAATTTATTACATTTTAAAGTAATAAGAAGTCGATGTGTTATTAAAAGTAAAGGTTTTGCTTATTTAAAATGCCTTTTCGATTTTCTTCCGAAGAGTATGTGAATATGCATTTTGTTTATGGCTGTTGGGATCCAACTATTAGTGTATGTTGAATTTCTAGACAGCTTGGAGTGCCACAAACAACCGTCTGGCAGGTTTTAAAAAGTGAGCGTCTGCATCCATATCATTGTCGTAAGATGCAAGATTTGCTTGAGGCAGACTACTATCCTCGTCTAGTTTATTCTAACTGGATCTTAAGATGGTCGCGTTTTAATTTTAACTTTTGCAGAACAGTTCTTCGGACAGATGAAGCTACGTTCACAAGCAATGGCGTCACAAATACGAGTTAGAAAATCTGAAGGCAATACGCACATCTAGATTTCAACATAATTTTCTATTAACGTTTGGGGTAATCTAATCGATGATTTATTAATTGGTCCATTAGTCCTTCCTGCGAGATTAAATGCAGGCAATTACCTTCAATTTCTTGTTGAGAAACTGCCACCACTGTTAGAGGATGATAAGATACCAGGGAGTATGGCGGTAGTTAGGAACTAACACGTGGTTGAAACTGTCAGAGTGATGATCAAAGTTTTAGAAAAAATGTAACTCTTAAATGTCATCAATATTTCGCTTTTATTTTTAAAACTTCATCAGGGTCATAAGTGAGTTAAAATAGATAGTCACACAGACGTCCATGCTAGGAGCTTTGATTCATCGGTCAAAGCTGACAGTTTCAACCACGTTTTGGAGGATGTTCCATAAGGCGAGACGTGGTTTCAAATGGACGGTGCTCCAGCACATTTTGAAATTGCCGTCCGGAATTTAATTAACACCAATTATCCAAGATGGATTGATCGAGGTGGTGCTGTTGCATGGCCATTTATATCGCCGGACCTGACTCCCCTAGATCTTTATTTTTGGGGGTATATGAAAGATTTAGTATACGCGCAAGTTTCAAATACTAAGGAAGAATTATTGGAGTGTATTCAGCACGCTAGAGCACAAATGCAAAAAAAAATTGAAAATATTAATTGAACTTCTTTAATTAATAAGTGTTTACTTACTTGACGAAGTTTATTTTTTATTTTCTATTAAAAAATTGATAAGGCATATAACTTTGCAACAAATAACAATCGACCTACAACTTTTACGTCTTTTCTTCTTAGAATGAAGTCTACTTTACGCTCCCAAAATGTTAACATAACGATTCGGAACAGCTCGTGTAAAACTTGTCGCTACTAAACGTGTAAACCTTTCTTAAAGATCATAACAACTTATTTATAAAAATACCTTTTACGAAAAGTCTCCATGTGCGTCTTCAATAAAAGCAATGCCCTTTGTATACACAATAAAGGCGCTTCTTCTATACCAATACCATTAGCTTTCGCCAGATCTTTAGTAGCGGCTTCCAAATGCGTCATACACTGCCAAACAAACTGGCCTTCATGTTGTAAATTCTGTCCCATGTAATATCCGTTCAGATATTGAATAGCTGCCATGCTGACATCTATTATCGAAAACATGAAAGTAATACCCCACCTTTGTGTTAGTTTAAAATTATGTAATTACTAACCAGTATTATTTGCTCTTAAAGCAATTTTCCACATATGATCCATGCCAACGACGTAACCATCTTGGCTATGCGAGTCCATATTAGCTGTAGCTATCCGAGCTAAATTACAAAGCTGTTGGAATAGGCTCAAACAGGTCATACTAAAATTTTCAGGCGGTAATCCAGGTAAATGGACCAGGTACAATCTTTTCAAGGCTTCTATACCGAGAGCATGCAACTCCGTACTTTTAGCTTGAGACAAGAGCCAACTAAATAATTCATCTGAACACTCAGAATCGTGAGCAAGACATTGCCATAGAATATCGACTTGTTCTAAACTTAATCTGTAATCAAAGCATTAAAGTGAATTCTTTTTTTTTAGAAAATAAGTAAAGTGATTCGGCTTACTTAAATGTATTTGGTGAGACAAGCGGCGAAAATACAGCTGATAGAAAATGCAACCGTACTTGCACCTGCATCTGATGTGAATACAGTGGCAGTGATTTCGTTTTATCCATAGCATATGCTCTTAGATTATTAAAGAAATGGCTCATCATATGGTGTTGTCTTTCAGCCCACTGTGTTACATGGTGCATGTCTAAACCTCTAAATTGTTGGAACGACGTCAATAACTTAGGTAGCAAACGTAGTGAAACAATAACTGACCTGAGAAAGAAATAAATATATTAGATTTGCATTTAAACAGAAAAGCTCATGTCGTAAAATGGCAACTTAAAGACTACAAGCTCCGTCGATTTTTATGATGTTGAAGGAGTATCACAGATGTAATACAAGATTTGGCAAAACCATCCAACATTTGTATATTGGTTTGGACTGGGAGTCTACTGAACAGCAAAATGCTACATTTACAATTTTTAGGCTAAGAGGCGGTGCACATCAAGATATGTCAATAAACATCAAATGTAATTTGAATTGTCAAACTTGTAAATAAATGTCAAACGTAATTCGAAGTTTCAATCTTGGATTTAACTGTCAGATGTAGTTGTAACCAACATAAAAATAAT
Source organism: Dynastes maya (assembly GCA_029619315.2). Taxonomy (NCBI): domain Eukaryota; kingdom Metazoa; phylum Arthropoda; class Insecta; order Coleoptera; family Scarabaeidae; genus Dynastes; species Dynastes maya. The sequence goes on along the minus strand of JAROYE020000010.1, from coordinate 22,707,862 downwards.
AATAAAAAAAAATATAGCCCTCTCGATTACGTTTTTTAATGATCATATATGCAACAATGAGTTTAGTAATAAGTAAAGCGTGACAAACGGTTGTACCCGCTGTACATACAAGGAATCGAGTGGACGTTCGGTTATTATCGGTTGATTGGTGTGCGTGTACTATTACGCGCGAACAATAGTAAACGCAACGGGTGTAATCATTGGCACATCGGTTGCATGTTTTTAATGTTTCTATTAAAAGTTTTTTCTTGTATACCTCTATGCTTATTCTTTTATTTAAATATAGCGTAATGTTGATCATATTAACTACTTATATTTTTACATAAACATGTATATTAATAAATACTCTTCTACATATCCCCCAAAAGTTTTGTTTTGCTTTTTTAACGAATAAAGTAACACTGCGTATAACGGGTAATTTTTCCCGACGTACGGAGGTCGGTAACATTTGGGTAACAGTGAAGTATCTACCCGCGTTCGAAAAGTAGGGTAAACATTGTCCAGAGCAAGTGATCCGCTATTTTCGAACGGGTAGGGGAGTACCTGGGGACTACCTACTGAATTTTCGAACGCACCCCTGTAGATGAATATGCACTAGAGCAATGCACAGTCTCTACCGTCAAACACGGCGGTGGTTCGGTAATGATTTGGGGTTTTGGTGGTACATCCGGAAGTGATCTCGTAAAAATTCTAGGCATAATGAGAAAAGAGAAATACAAACGCATCTTAGAGGAACATGCCTTTGTTGTTAGAATTTTGGGTCAGAATTTTGTATTCCAGCAAGACAATGAACCAAAACACACTTCAAAATTATGTAAGCAAGACAATGAACCAAAACACACTTCAAAATTATGTAAGCAATATTTAGAGCAGTTGGAAGAGGAAGGGACACTAACAATCATGAAATGGCCACCTCAAACCCCAAACTTGAATCCCATCGAGTTATTATGGGAAGAACTCGATCAAGAAGTAAGAAAAATTGCTCCAACTTTCCAACAGCAGATGACATGTGGAACAAATTATAGGCAGCATGGGCTCGAATAACCCCGGAAACATTGTTAAAATTAATTGCAAGGATGTCTCGATTATGCGACGCAATCATTAAAAAAAGTAAAGGAGGTCGCACTAAAAAAACGAAGGGAAGATGTGATTGGGACGCTAAAAAATAAATAACTAAGCAACGACATCGATGCAGCAGTAAGAAGTAACTATTCAGTACTGTACAGGAAAATCAGCTCGTTAACTAGATTAGTATCATATCTGGAGTTCGCAACATTTATAGGAAAACTACATCTAATTAATCAAATGAGATTTGCCAATAAAGAAAATATTAATCTGTATTCCGAGATGTTTACAAAAATTTAAAAATCGTTCAAATCTTTGGAGGGGGTTGTAACCCGAAATTGGGCAATTTAGCCGCTACAAAAAAAATTGTGTTGTTTTTATACCAAAGTATTCTTTCAGTCTGTAGAGTTTGTCTGTGTTGTTAGTAACATATTTTCGAAACAAAGCATGCGCCTATGTACGATATAGGGATTTTTTTTTTGTTTTAAATTTGTTGCATGTGCATAAATGTGGTAATGAAATGTACTTGGCTTTAAGTTTTAACTAAGGAATTAGTTATTAAGTTAAGTAATGATTTAGATGTTCTAAATATACAATGCGTTGGGTAAGATTGGTTGCGTTCAGCAGAAGCAATAGTTGCACAATTGTTGTGTCCACTGAACGCTACCATGGTTAATCAAATATTTCATGGCAACACAGATTTGTAGACTATTGACCATATAATAAAAGTCAGTCACTCGTACAGCTATTAGAAAAAATGGAGTTTGTACGAAAAAGTATACACTTAAAAAAAAATGGAAAAGTGAAAATATAAAATTACATCCACTTACGTATTATTCGCTAAATTATGAAGACAACCTTCGATAAATTTCATCCTAATTATCCGATCCGTATTGTAACACAGCAGATTACATAGCGTTTTTTCGGCCTCTAAAGCCAATCCTTCTCCCAACAGTCCGATTTTGTTGTCTTGCAGCAAATCCCACAACAAAGTATTCCCCGGTTGGCAAACGTTGTCGATTTTGAAACAAGCCGATAACTTCGGGTCCACTCTTACCGGCGATTTTTCTGGTGAAGATTGATTTGCGAAACCATGCAAGTTCATTTGAGCGTGCTCGGCTAGCTGGACCAGTTCTTCCGAACAAACGGAATCTTCTCCGTCGAAGTCGGCCATATTCTTCTCGGATTTATTGCTCATCCTAGACGAATAACTACCATCTGCTTCGCCTTCAGCTTCTTCACCGCTTAGCAGTTCTAAGATATGACTGAAAGCAAAAAATATTGAGCGAGAAGTTAGAGTGAAGTTATGAAGCAGTAAGTTGAAAGCAAATGGAATTGGAATAGCAAATCGGTTTATTATAAATGTCAAGAAATTATGGAAATTAACACATCCGATTAAAAATAATAGCAAGTTTTTACATACAAGGGAGAGTCAATATCAATGACATCATCAAATTACGGCCAAATAAAATAATTAAAAATCGCCTAATATTTAAATACGGTGCCATAGGAACACTTGGAAAACAACGTTACCTATGCAAATTGTTAATTAAAAGGGAATTTGCCAATTTTTTTGCATCAAAATATAATTTTACGTCTAAAAAGAGTATTCCCGAAGTATTACTCCTTAAAAACTAATAATAACTTGGTAACAAATGTTTAAAGTTTCGCGCGTGCCAAAAGCATTTCAAACGACCTCCAAAGCGCGCCAAGCCGACTGACGTCATAGCGCATGATTTTGTCTCGCTAACATTCCGACGTGCACGACTGTGCCGATATTCCACGATATTATCGTTGTTTGCAGTTGGATTGCCGTGTTGTTTTTGAGCGGTTATTGCTGACAGTTGTTTTGTGAGATATTGAAAATATTAAGTTTTTATTACGGAAGAAAATAGCTAAAAATACTTTAAGTACTGCTTGGTGCCACTTTGAAAAAGTATGACGGTAAAACTGCCTCCAAGAGAGAAACTTTCACTATTTTTAATAAAATTTGCTACCATAAACACACAACAAAGGGTAGATTGTCGGATTGACCTTTGGAATATCCTTCTTCGGTCATAGTAGGTATGCTAAGTTCACCAAAGGTCAAGCTAGTTATCAAAAATTTCTAATAAGTAGAGTGAGGTAATTGTCTCTGCGACACATGCGTTTCACCGGAGTAGCGGGCTGTTAATGTTTCGTAGCTCCGATGCAGACCGCCAATCCACTTGATAACGCTGTTTAAAGCGTGTTTTATAAGCCGCGATTTATTGATCAATTAATCGAACAAGTTGATCTTCGATTTTATCGTACCGTGTGAAACAACCAAAATCGGTCCGATTTCTTGAACAATTTATCGTACGATTAATTGAACTGAATACATTTCTCGCTAACGCTGTTTTAATACCAACCCAGTAACAGAAAAATACCTACGAATTTTGTTTTAGTGTTTTTGAAGTAAAGTGAAACTAAATTTCGAAAGTTTACGGGGATTGATAAATTGAATTAACTAACCGAAACTGAAATAACCACACCTATAGCTGTGCCTATACCAAAACTACCAAAACGTTGATCAAAAGCAGATTGCCAATCTATTTTTATATGCAGCTGAAAATTTTCTATTTAATAATTCCCCCGTTCAACTATTAACGTAACTAAACGAGTATTCACGATCGTTAAAAACTTGTCCAATTTGTTGTAGAATATAAGACGGCACATTTTATATATTAATTGGCCAATAAATCGCGGCGTGTAAAACAGGCTTAAAAGGGTGAGTGTTTCGTTGGTATTGTGTTTACTGAAGGAAGCGCACGCCTATGCCGCGCAGAGACATTATCTTCCTTTACTAATAAGAGTTATTAGTTCTAGAATCAAAGAAATATCGACGAAAATATGAGTAAACAAAGCTGTAAATGGGTCACCACCTGCTTGTCACACAGACGGATTATACTATTTTACGTCACGACTAATAGCAGCGTGTTTAGGGCCGATTTGAATAATTTGAATTTTGCTGCATTTTCAATTCTTTATAGTGGCCGTTTGGGATAAAAAAAGTAGTTTCTTTGCCAGTACGTGTTTTCATACAATATACTTATGATTTGTAGTAACTTTTTCCTAACCAAGAAAATAATGCTAATATAGCTCATGGTGTTGGTGGAATCATTCCCGGCAAAGACAATGCAGCAGAGAGAATATCGCTAGCACACAGACATATTTCTGCCTGCCCAGCGTCATCAGCATATCTACGAGCGAGATCCTCCCTGCATAAATTGTCTTTGTCTCTGTTTATCTCCAAAACGGACATTGAATATGTCTCCTGGCGGCATCTAGCGCTAGGAGACACAGTCATGCCATCCCAGAAGGTAACAAGACAAACCGGATTACAATGTCTGCCACCTCTCGATGTGCTCATGGGCTGACAAACACAAGGTGGCGTTGCGCCTGAGCGCAGCGACATCTGGACCTCCAAATGATCTCTCAAGGCTTACCATGATGTATAAGGGTACACGTGTCCATTTTGGGGATTAGCAGATAAACTGAGAGACAGAGACGATTTATGCAGGGAGAATCTCGCTCGTAGCCACGCTGATGACGCCGGGTAGGCAAAAACATGTCCGTGTGCTAGCTCTCTGCTACATTGTCTTTGCCGAGAATGATTCCACCAATACCATGACCTATATTAGCATTACTTTTTTTGGTTATTGTTATTAGACATTTTTTCATGTGTAACTTTTTCCTATTTAAAATTTTTATCAAGCTCCCTATTATTTACTTTAGTTGCAATTTGAAGGTTACCAGTAGAGTGCAGATCGACGCGGTTCCTGAATAGTACACGACGTGTCAAGACAGTAACCCATTCATAGCGTACAAATGAATCACGTGGCAGGGCTATCAACATCAACTTGTTCTACTCGACCCGATGGATGCGTTTATAAATCTCAACTTAGCAGTAGCGCACAGAAGCATAAATTCGTCTTCGCTTAAACGCTAACTATCGGTAGTGCACGACACTGTCCACGCGTCAGACTGTATCGAAAAGGGACCGCGTCGATCCGCACCTTAGTTATTACTTTAAGTAGCCCTCTATGTAAACTCTACTTACCCAGCAGCTTCTCTAGGTGTAATAGTTAAGAAAGTGTTAGCACACGGAGGATCACGAGCGGCATCTAAAGCAGCGACATCTTTACCCAACTCGCTACACGACGAACTCTCTTCTAGGTAAACCGTTGGCTTAAAATTCACATCCACCAAGTCCCCAACGTTCGTAGGCAATATTAATGAACTGGGCTTCTTTAATGCAGCCCTTTCGTGTTCGCTATCGACTTCTACATCGCTTAGGGCCTCGATTTCCGGGACATTTATGACTCTTTTGTTCCGCTTTTCTAAAATTTACATTAGGAGCGTATATTGGTAAAAATACTTGTAAAAACAGTAACATTATATGTGCGTTTAGAATAGATTGTATTTAACACTCATTTTTTATTACTTTGAAAATTGTTTAAACAGCATTTACGAGGATGGTATGATAAGTACTGGTGTTAAGGAAGACAATTGTTTTGTATTTAGTAAACTTATTTCTCCACTTAATCTCCTTGTAGCTCTTGTAGAACTTGAATAATTATTATGAATTTTTCCTACAGCCAACGTTTTAACTTTTCAAAAAGTATATAAAAAAAATCAACAATTTACCTCTAGTTTTATGCTTTGTTCTTGTTTTACGAAGAATTTTCCTTCGTTTCCTAAATTTGGAAGGGCTATCTTCACTAATACCTTCGTCTTGGGAACTGCTAGAGCCGATGGTTTCAACACCTTCAGGTATTTCATTTATATTGTTGCTTTTCTTCTTGGTCGGACCTCTGGAATCATAGTAAAGAAATTAATGTATGTTTTAAATAAGAAGTTATTTGAAAACATACATTTGTCGTTTTTCCGGTTTAGGCCGCAGAACAGCTGCTGGTGCACTTGGCTCTTTTATAACTTCTCCTTTGTTTGTAATATCTGCATAATTAAGACAGAAATTTGTTTATATAAGCGCTTTAATACAATTATCAAAGTTTTACCTTCAATTTCCGGTTCACTACTACTACCACCGCATGGTTGTTTTCGCGCCATTTTACAAGGCGGTCCTTCACTACTATCTATCACAATATGCTCTTCAATTTCTTCATCAATTTCTACACCGTCAATGTCCTCACTTTCTGATTTGTGGCTTTCGGATTGGGCTGATGTTTCTGCCTAAAACGTATATAACAAAATCAGCATTTAAATCAGGAAGTTAGTAAATACTTACATGTTCCTCTTCTGAGTTACTAGCATCTAAACTAACACTATTTTCGGATGAACTAGGACATTTATGTAATGGTATACCAGCTTGAGATGCGGCTAATCCTATGAGTCCAGTTTCAGTACCAGCCCCGCCACGAGTCCAAATGAATTTGATGAGAGCAGATGCTAAAAATAAAGTCTGAAAAGCAATAAAATGAAAGATTAAATACTGGAATTCAAAGAAAAAGAAAGAAAATAATACCTGTTCTGTATGTTCCTTAGGCTCTAATTTAACTAATAAACTATACAGATGTAATGCAGGTGAGGCTGAAAGATGTTTTACGAGACCAGGAAGTAAATCATGAACTGGTCTCGCGCAATGCTTTAATTGCGCAGCTGCCCAAATAATATCCATGTGCTCGCAAGTGATTCTACCTTCCATGGCGAGAAAGTTCAAGATGATGTGACTTTGTTTTATGACCTACTCAAAAGAAGATATTAGAAAATGACAGAATAAATATGAATAATGAAAAGCATTTGTATTGGTCCATACTGACTTCGACATGCAAATTAGGTCCAAATATGTGTGAGATGATTTGGTTGCTGATGAGCCAATCAGCCATACTTCTAGGTGCTGATTCGGCTTCAGGCAGGGATTCCCCGACGCACAGTTCAGCCAGCACGCCGATTTGATTGTTGATTTGAGTTATTCCCGCTAATCTCATGGTTAGTGTGCTTGAAGTGAAGTACTTAAATGCTAAGTCCAGGCCATCTACATCGAATGCCATTGGAGTATCCAGGGGATCTTTAATTGCATTCCACATAAAATCTGAGGGAGAAAGACGTTAATATTGTGTGTATTGGGCTGTCTGTCATAAAACAGATATTTAGAAAAAAAGTCAATATTTGTTTGATGTGATTTGGGTAACGGATATTTAAAAATAAATTACAACAGTGTATATAAAATACGTACGAAGGAAATAATTCAATTCCTAATTCAATAAAGTAGATAAATTTTATCGGTAGTCCATTAAATTTAAATACACTTAAAAACATCCCTTAAGTACTATTAATTCTACAAACATAGACATACAAGGTGTCTTCAAAGTTGAGGGATTTTACCAAGAATCGCCTAGATAAAAGTTGTAAAATAACGAACATTTTCTCAATCTTGATACACAATCGATTTCAAAAAGCGTTCCAACATCTACGACATCATTTGCTAATTCACAAACGATGTACGCTGCCATCCATATTAGTTCGGACACAAGTAAATTTACAAAATTATAGATATTGACAGTTAAACTAAAAAATAAAATTTATATAATAATATTATTAACACATATTTATAACACATGACAAAAATAAGAATAATTTCCAACGTATAATATTAAACTTATTAAACTTCCTTTTCGTCGAAAAAAACCTCCTTTTGTACGAAGGATGGCACTAACAATTCTAGGCATCCGTTTCACCAACTTTTCGAGTACTGTATTTGGCATATTGGCCCAACGTGTCGTGGAGGTAGGACACACCTTTCGAATTCTTCTGTCGAGTCCATCCCACAACAGCTCAATCGGATTGATGTCAGGACTTTGTGGTGGTCATGTCATTATTTCTAGAGTATTATTTTCCTGTTGGTTATTCAAGTAATTTTTGCATACCAATGCCGTATGTTTGGGGCCGTTGTCGTGCATGAATATAAAATTGTTACCAATTAAATGCAACCCTAAGGGTATTGCAATTGTAATATTGTAATATTTTTAAATCATTTTCTTTCCTCATAATCCCTTCAATTCGCTGCAAGTTCCCTGTCCCAGCGTATGAAAAACAACCCCAAACGAGCACAGAATCCCTTCCTTGCTTCACAGTCGGCACGATACAATCACGCAACATTTTTTCACTCTTGGATCTTCTTATGAAAACACGCCTCGCTTGTCCAAACACTTCAAACTTCGATTCATCAGTCCATAAAACGCGTTTGAAGTCTTCGACTGTCCAGTTTCTGTGTTTCGACCCATTGCAATCGTTTTTGCCTGTTACCCCGCCGCAGTAGAGGTTTTCGCACAGCAACGCGGCCATGAAGATGTGCAGCTTTTAATAGCCGCTTTACTGTAGTGACAGAAATTGGTCTTTCACGGTCGCGATTTATTTCTGCAGCAATTGCGGGTGCTGTCAGCCTTCTATCCCGTTTGCTTAACAATTTTATGGGCTCATCATTTCCTCTTGTTGTTATTCGCGTTAATATTTCCTAATAATATCACTCACCGTTGACATACTCACATGCGTCTTTTCCGCAATCTGGTGCAATGAATAGCCTTCCTGATGAAAAGCAATTATAACAGTACGTTTTTCTTGGCTTGTTGACTTTCTTCTCGGCATTCTAAATACTTTTAATAAAACAATTTGCTTAGGTACACACTTATTATCGATACACGCGCAAGCACGTTTGTCGAGAAACTAAAATATTGATTTTAATATGCAGCACTGTTTGGGACAGAGACACGTAAATTTCTTAAGCTTATTTATTACTAAGGTTCGGCAAACGAGTGTAACGTTAGAGGCATATCGCGCAAAAGTAGGTACGTGAGATACAGTATTATTAAAAAATAATATCTCACGTACCTACTTTTGCGCGATACGCCTCTGACGTTGCACTCGTTTGTCGAACCTTATTTATTATTCTTACTCATACTTCTACCTCGAAAATAATCATAATAAAAGGATCGTAAATTTGTTCCGCAAGTGCCATAAAATGTCGTAAATTATAATTGTTATTTGAAGATTTTAACCCAGAAATTCTGAAGATATTTGTTCTTTGTGAACTAGAAACTTCATAAATAACTTAATATCATAATATAATTTAGATTTTGAAGCAATAGTACTGTTATTAAGAATACTTTACGAAATTAAGTGTCCGAACTAATATGGACGGCAGTGTATATCGATGTGTGAACTGATACGCGTACCGGACAGAACTCAATGGTTGGAACAAACCTTTCATTTTAAGGCGCTAATATTTGAATTTTCTCTCTATTTAAAATGGAAGATAATATAAAACTAGCAATGAATAGAATTCTACTGCAGATAAATTTATATACTTAATTAAAGTAACGAATTCGAGCTAGTTATTTTGGAATTTTATAAACGATTAAAAATCATGTACGTATTTTATTAATAAAACCAAGCAATACTCACCGGCCATACTTTTTATTGTAGGTGTACGCAAGTCTTGGTCAGACAGTTTACACATATAGCGAAGTACACAAGACCGTAGAGGAACTAATAGTGAAATCATACTTTTAAAATTCATCCACAATTTCAAATTGCACACTGGAATAAACACAAAATAATAAAAATAAATGGAAAATTACTTAAAATTAACTTAAATGCAATAGGGTGCACGCGTTTGAAAAATATATACCTAACTTAATTATTTATAGATAATAAGAATAAAACAATATACGTCAATGACGATTAAACCTCGTATGACTTATTAAATAATGCGTAAAAAATATCTTAACAAAACTACAACATTCGGGTACGCCCGAATATACACGATTGCCGTCATGACGTCACGATATTTGTTTACATCTGATTTACCTAATGGTAACAACAATTTGAATCAACTGAACCTGTTTTAAAAACATAATTCTTGTTCTATTTTAATGTTATTCTATTATAGTTTTATAACAAAAGTGTGCTAGAACTACAGAGGGATAACACTAATCAGCACAGTAGCGAAAAATACTAGAAAAACGGTTGAAAGAAAATCTAGAAAAAACTCTCAGAAGGTATCCAATTTGGTTTTCGACCAAATAGGGGGGTAAATGATGCACTATTTATCATGAGACAATTAGGGGAAAAGGCAATAAGGACAAGAAGGTACATCTCAACATTATAGACTTAGAAAAATCAATGTTGGAAGTTGGGAAAAGGAAAGTACTGAGAAGAGTATATGGAGGCAAAAAGGACGGAGAACTGTGGTTGAGAAGAACTAATAAGGATCTGACAGAATTATATGGTGAACCGTCAATAACAGGTGTGGTCATAGCACAAAGGATGAGATGGCTGGGACATGTTCAAAGACTGCCGGAAGAGGGAATTACAAAACAAGCGCTAATGAGAGGAATAACTGGAAGGAGACGGAGAGGACGACCACGAACAGGATAGTTAGAAACTGTGGAAAAGGACCAACAAACTTTGGAAGTTACGGACTGGCGACAAATGGCGAGGGATAAGAAGAGATGGAGGATTTTATGCAATAAAGCTATTGGCCTACTCGGCCTGGAACGCTGATATATATCCACGAATGCGTTATAATATTCTTTATAAATGTGTTTTACATATTCTCAAAGCTAGAAAAATTAACATAAAGAACACATAACCACCCAATTTTTTATAACTAACTGATATTTTAAAAAAACAGAATTTAATTTTCATTTCAGGTCTGTGAGAGACCTATGCAGCTATATTAATAAAGCTGTACTAATAAACAGAGAGGTGATGAATATTTGAAATAAAAATATACATATTGTAATAAGCCTGTAAAAATATATTCACAATAAACTGATCTTCACAAACAAATCCCCTTGTGTAGTTGGATAAATCACTTTGATTACACCTTATAGCCTGTAACTATAATTTTCCTTTTTATATTCGATTCTCAGATGGATAATATGAATATTTCTTTGGCGTTCTAATCAACAACGTCATAAGGCATCAGCAGTATTTGTTTGTAACTAAGATAAGCGGAGACATAAGCCGAGATCTCCAATAACAAGTAAAAATCGACCTTATGATCCCTCATCTCTCATTGGCTGTTCACTCACCGCTGCCTTTGACTTTAAACCGACGCATGTGATTTAAAAGCTTATTGGTGCTTAACCGTTATACGAGGTAGGCGCCATAAATTCCCGGCCTGACAGGCTTATAGAGGGTCGAGCGTGTTCAAACTCCGTTGCGTCATAGTAGCACATGTGCGAGGCCTACACTATTTATATGACGGCTCGAAGAGTAGTAGTTTTTAGCAGCCAACCAGACAATGTGGACTAGTGCATGAAAATGTCTCACTCAGGTAACGAAAATTGAGTACCGCGCTCTTATTAAATTTTTAACATTGGAAAAAAATGGGCAAAATGTTTCCGTTTGGGGCAAGAATCCCTTGATGATGAGCGCCCCCGTCGGCCAATTGAACCGATAACGCCTCAAACCATTTCAATTATTGAAAAAATGGTATTAGCAAATCGCCGTTTGAAAGTGAAGGAATTAGCAGTGATGTCTAACATTTCCAAAACAAGTATTCGGCGAATTCTCCGTAACCATTTGGGTATGAATAAAATTAGTGCAAGATTGGCACCTTGCTCTCCGACATGAACGTCGGGTCGAACGTGCGCCCTGGTTTTTAAACATGTGTGGAGATGAAACAATGGTTCTGTATTATGATCCTCTCTCCAAAAAGGAATCGATGGAATGGCGGCGCCCGATGAACCTCGTACCAGAAAGGCGAGTCATTCAATCAACGAAAAAGGCGATGGGCACAATATTCTGGTATTGTGAGGGTATTTTACTCATTGACTCTAAAGAGCGGAATACAACTGTCGACACATACTATGCGACTTTGTTGCGTGCAATGAGGGACAATATTCGAGGAAAATTGACAAAAGGTGTTCGATTATTGCACACGACAATGCACCCGTCCATACTGTCGCCATTTCACAAGCTGCCATCCGCGAATGCGGCTTTCAAGAATTGGAACATCCACCGTATAGTCCGCAAATGGTTCCAAGTGATTATTATTTATTTCCTCATTTAAACAAAGACCTTGGGGGACATTGTTTTAAGGACGACAATGAGTTGCAAACAGCTGTAGTAAAAACTTTAGATTATTTTTACAAGGGTATAGAATTATTAATTGATTATTGCAATGAATGTATTGAAGTTAGAGGAGGTTATATTGAAAAATAAAAATTGTTATTATTTGCCAAGCTTATTTTTTCTATTATATTTTACCAAGTTTATTTTTTTTATATCAGACCGAGAATTTATGGCGTCTAGCTCGTATGTGGTGGTTTGGAAAAGTTTACACTTGCTATTTTAGTGAAAATTAAAGGTTTTAATAAGATGATTTTGCGGGAACTGGTGAAAGTGTGCTTTCTGTGCAAAAGTACATTTGAAAAAGCTTAAACATGTTCCTATCATTTGCGAGTATAATCGGCTTCTTTGTTCCCATGTGCTAATAGTGGTGTGTGGTTATAATTTATAATACAAAGTATAATTATTTTGTTTTGTAGGTTTCCCAATGATATAACGGAACGGAAAAAAAAATGGTTTAAATAATTGAGATTGGAATTTGTCTCAATCAAGAAGATACATTTGTTTTCAGGCCATTTTTCTGCACACGTTTTTTATGTACACCGACAGTATTATATTATGTCACCCCCTTGCGATTATATATCTATATTTCCTACCGCACGTTATAAACTGTATACTTCGGTTACTTTCGAATTCGCAGGTATGGTTTACATTTTGCGAATAAATGATAATTAAAGCGTGACAAACGGTTGCACCCGCTGTGTTTACTATCTACATACAAGGAATCCAGTGGACGTTCGGTTATTATCGGTTGGTCGGTGTGCGTGTACCGATCAACCGATAATAACCAAACGTCCACTCGATTCCTTGTATGTACAGCGGGTGCAGCCGTTTGTCACGCTTTAATGATAATCCTATCTAAATAAATAATGTCCTTCCCTGCTCTTCTTCTACCTGTGAATCCGAGCTAAACCGAAATACGCGGTCTAGCGTGCGGAAGATAGTATCAATATTTAGTCGTCGCAAGGGGGGAGACATAATATAATGCTGTCAACAAAATTAAAGCACCAGATGTTAAAATGTAATTATTATTAAGTTGCAGCAATCTTAGTATAGAATGTAAGTCATATATAAGTCATAAATTGTAATTCAATTTTTAGTTGTAGTAATAATTTCCGCTAATCGTGCTGAAATACTTGTTTTCTTGTTTGCATGTTGTAATATAACTAATAAAATAGTTGAACCCTTGTGCTTTATTTTTAAGAGGGTATTTTCATATTAGTGCGGAAAGATGTAAATTTTAATGTATTCATTAGAATGTATCATGAAATGAATATAATGTGAAATAAAAAGTTTAAAAACATAAATATGCTGCTAAAAAAATTTATAAAATACATTAAATTACTACTGATTTCTAAATAAAAATTACTTACAACTAAAGAAAGATAAAAAGTTAATTCAATAAGCTTAAAGACCCCTAAAGCACGGTACGCCACTGGAGCAATGGGATTTATCAACTCCTCCCCTCCCGCGTTGCAACTCCCTCGCCAAAATCCTGTTACAAACAAATCTACCTGCAAACTACTTGTATACCTGATCTATATTTATTATGACGTCGTTGGTTCTAATCGAAGTAGATTGGCATAATGGTACAATGTAATATTTAGAATAACTTTTGTGAGTTTGATTTCCTATCAAAAATGCGTAAGTAAATATTATGACGTCACATAATGTTTTGGGTGTCATTTAAAAAACGCAATTTTCATTATTTTTTTTTTCGTTAATGCATTGCATCAAAGTATCTTTCCTACTAAGTAACTTATAAAATTGATCTAAAACTCTAGCATGTTTCAAAATTATTGAAAATATACCATTGATAGTTACATCACTTCATAGACACACAGTTTTATTAGCGTTGAAAACATGTACTGTGAAAATAGCAAAATACTAAGCCTAGATTAGCTTGTTATTATTACTGAATGGAATACCAGATCTGGAGTAGATGTAGTAGAGAATGTTGTAGGTGGATATACAAATCTTCACCCAAGTTTTACAAAATAATGTACATATACAGGCAAATGAACGAAATTGTTATTCTTACTTACATTTACAAGCCCAACAAAAGCCATTATTAACAAAAAGGCAAAAGATAACTTGATCTGACACTGAACCTACGAAGACTGAGTATCTAGAATAACTATCGCGGCAGCCTAACTTTCGATACACGTTATGCACTTTTATCTATGACGTCACACTACCAACTGTAAAATGTGAATTTGTCGTTTTCTAAAATACATGTCAATTGAGTTATAATCAATAGTTTAATATATAAATAGTTACAGATTACTCCAGTTTAACATAAATTATCACTTGTCATAATCTATTAATTATTTTAAAGCGTCTACCATCAATTAATGCAATTACATTTTCTTACAACTATTGGTATTGAAATACACTGCTGTCGACATATTTCTCTCAACATCTGTGCCGTTCCTTTAGGTTGTTTGTTCAACGCCTATTTTCTTTGCTAGATTACTTATTTTGTAAAAATTAGTCCTTATAAGGAATCTAGTAAATAATCACGTTTCTTGGTGATTGTATTAAGTTAAAATGCTGAAATATTTGCGTAAACAAGCAAAAGAAATGGTTGTCGCGTTAATGACGTTGTTTGAATAGGAACGTGAGAGACAACCTTTGATACCTTTTGAAGCAGTGATTGAAGTAAGTGGTGTATTTGCACAAACTTAAGTGTTCAAAAGATTATATAAACTATGTAATTTAAGCGTGTTGCCGTAGCTTTGAATATCAGCATTTCTTCTGTTAGTGCCATGCCAAGAGAAGTGAAAGACAATGAATCCCTGACTGATCCTATGTTAGGTATCGATGATGCTAGAATATCAACTATAAAGAGTTATATATGAAATAGTAAGTATATGATGTAATTTTAATTTACTTCTAAATATTTTGATATTTTAGAATAACACATTACATGGAATAATGTGTTACAAATTTTGGCTATATTTAGGAATATCCAAACTTCACCGATTTTGTTTAAATTTGGGTTATATAAAGGTCATTAGGGGACAATCACAAATACATAGAAATTATAGCGCGCTGACATTCAGGACTGTAGAATTTCACGAAAAGAACCTAATGATATTGGTAACTTTTTGTTATAATGGTGAAATTTAGCCGTTGGTAGAGGAAGAAGTAGCTGTTCATCTGCGTGTGTGTTTGTGTGTCGGGGTCGGCGCGCGCTGTGTGGGTCTGTGTGTTTGTTAATGTGTTTTATTTTTTTTTTTTAGCTATTTTAGTTCATCTGCGTGCTTGTGTGTGTGTTTTTTCTTTGGAGAAAGGGCCACTTTTTGGTTCTTTCGTGTTTTTATTTCTACCGCAAAGGCTTACACTAGGCACCCTTTAATTGGCTTTCCGAAAAGCACATATTTTGCTGGTTTGAATCACGGAAGCCTTTCGTCTCTAGGGATTATTTTAAAAGAAATAGGTTTCCGTTGGAGAAAAGATGATCCTTGACAAGGGTTGATGGAATTGCCATACATAGTAAATGCAGTTTGTCTATTTACGTGGAACAAGGTTTTTTGAAAATGGCTCCATTGGTTTTTTATGCTAGGACCATATTTGACAAAGTGTTAAGAAAATAAAAACTGAGGACAAAAGGTGTGCACATGTACAATATTTTTAGATTAGAAGTTTATTTTTTAAATATTTGTAAATTGCATTGTAGATGCATTATTTTACATGCTGGCAATGTCGATAGATTTATACCGAATGTATCACTGATATTTTGTTCAAGCACTAAAAACTTTGACTATCAAGGAGAAATGTATCATGAAAATTTTATTCATTGGTGTGAGAGTCAGTTCCTAAGATATCTTGAGAAGCTATTTATGGATAACGCAAGCTATCATAGTAAATTAGAAGTTCACTGTCCTACCGCAAGTTGGAAAAGAAAATTACATTTCGTATTATAATAAGCACATTGGTCGAGATGGGCATGGTGTTAACAAATGCATTAAAATGAGGGAAAAACAAATACGATCATAAAGACAACATGGGAAAATACAATTCATCTCACTGAAAAAAGTGAAGTGGTGCGATAGGGAGGTGGGATTTGATAAAGATGTCAGCCTAATAATTATAGACCTCAGGGAAAGTGACTCGAATAGCTGTGATAACAGTGAATAAACTATAATGAATAAAATAAAAATGTTTATCAATGCCTTTATAATAAAGCCCAAACATGCTAGAAAATTGCCTGTGTGTAATCATCAACAATATATTTGTTACAAGAATGTAGTGTAGCGTCCTTTAGATAATTAACGATTTAATACTTGTCATTGTACACGTTCATCCACAGATGTTCTTCTATGTTACGATTACTAGTTAGAAAATTCTTTCTGGAATTTTTTTAGACACTTAGTTGTCTTGATATGACATCTAAAAACAAATAAATTTTAAACGGTCCATGGTGACTCTCTGTGAATTCTTCATAATAAGGGTTGAAATAAAGGTGGTCTTTACTCACAAAATTCTATATTGAATTAAACAATGCTACCGGTTTCGTGCATTGCGCACATCCTCAGGCAAGCTAGAGACCTATCAAAATTATAATTACAATATTGTACAATTGATTAAATTTTTTATAATGTTTTAAATACGCATGGTATAAAAGTGGATACATCGCCGAACGGTTACCACATTTTAAAGATCCTGTAAGATTCTGTTTCCCGAAGGATGTACAAAATACACAACGAGGTATTTGCGACAAGGCTGCGTTTATTCGTTGTGCATTATGTAAGCAATTCCTTCGTTTTCAACATTTCTACACGGATTATCTATCATTCTTACTATGTATACGCAATACGCATTAACTTACTTTTTAAACAGTTTCATTTGAATCGGTGAGATGCACTTACCTGTGTTTCCTTGTAAGTACACCAATCATTCAAAATCTTTGTTAAAATTGTTCTAAAGAGGGATTAAACGCAACATGTTAAAACTATGACTGTTAATACAAAAAATGTGGCAAAACAAATGTTTTTTAATTGTTTAAAAGTCGAGATGTAAGAAATCTCTATTGTCCGATGCTGTCAACAAATAGTCACCAGTGCAAGTGGAGGTCCAGACAAGATAGGGATCATATTTCAAGGAGTGTCTGGAATGTAGATGTCGCTTCAAAGTGTAGTTGTAAGTTACTAGCATTTGTTAACTGTTGTCTTAAAATCTCAAAAGACTCAAGGCTATTAAGAAAATTGCCTTTGTTGGTGGTATGTAGAATGGTAAAGTTGTTCTCAACGTTAAATATATGATTATTATCTATAAGATGTTGAGCGAAATGTGAGAAACCTGATGAATTAGGTTGTAGGCATCTAACAAGTTCCTTGATGCGTGTCTCGAAATTTCAGTAGGTTCTACATATCTGCAGATCTCACAAGTGAGTTTATAACACCTTTCTTTTTTAATTTGTCAACACTGTCCTCATTATTTAGCAGTAAGTTACGAAGAGGGTGGATTGCTCTGAACACGACATTAAAATGTTTTTTTCAAAACACTAGCTATGGAAGCTAAGAGAAGGGTATGGATTAACGGAAGAGTAATTGTACAATATTGTAATTATAATTTTGATGGCTGTCTAACTTGCCTGAGGATGAGCGGAATGCACAAAACCGATAGCATTGTTTAATTTAATATAGAATTTTGTGAGTATATTTATATTAAATTACAAATAAATCATATGACAACAGCGCAGTATATGACGGCATTTATGATCACTGACGTGCATCGAAAGTTGGGCTGCCCTGACATGTTTTACTTTACATACTGTACGAAGTGTTAAGCATCACGTTGTTTCCTTTAGGTCTGTTTTACAGGCCGCGATTTATTGGTCAATTAATTGAACGAGTTGTTCTTCGATTTTATCGTACCATGTAAAACGGTAAGAATCGGTACGGTTTCTTAGACAATTTATCGTACGATTAATTGAATTGAATAGAACATGCTCTATTTTTGCTACGACTTTCCGACGATTTTTCACTAACTTTGCTGTTTTAATACCAACCTAGTAACAGAGAAGTTTGCTTATAGTCCATTCACTTTAAGAATATAGCGTTGGGCAAGCTAGACTTATATTTTCGACGTTTGCTATTGGCTAATTTCTAAGGCAAAATTATGTTGGATAAAATGAAATATTACTGATCGCCACATTTTTGTAATGTCAGTTGTCAAAGTTCTTCGTTGCTTTAGGTTGACTATTTGGTTGTTTCTTGTGTTTCTCGTTATATTATTATTTATTTAGCATATTGCATTAAAATTGTTCTTGTCAGAACACGATTAATACGATATTTACGGAGAGGAGGTGTTTTTTTCCAATTATTTAATCGAGTTAAATTTTGGCAGTGTTATACGGACGCCGATTGCAGCGCTATCTACTATATTTTTAAAGTGAATGGACTATAGTGTTTTTAGAGTAAAGGATAAATTTCGAAAGTTTAAGACAATTATGATGTAATGGATAATTTGAATAAAGTAACCGAAATTGAAGCAACTTAAGCTAATCTGTGCATATACCAAAACTGCTAAAACATTTGACAAAGCCAGATTGCCAATCTATTCTTATAAGCAAATGAAAATTTCCCCCGTTTAACTATTAACAAAACTAAACCAATTTTCACGATCGCTAAAAAATTGTTCAATTTATTGTAGAATGTAAAACAGCATATTTCTACCGATTTCTTGGTCAGGAACTTGTTCAATTAATTAGCCAATAAATCGCGGCGTGTAAAACACGTTTTACGCAATAATATTTTGAAGTTATTTCTTGTCAGAGATGTGTAAATAAATATTATGACATCCAGGCTTTTTAGCGGTTATTTAAAAATCATAATTTTTTTTGCTAATATAATTGAGTTAAAAAAGATTTCAAATTAATTTTTATTCACTTCAGTGAAGGAACTTTTATAGTGTGTAACTTGAAAAAATTTCTTATGCCCTATTGCTAGAATGAAGAAAAAGATATCTTACCAACAGATATCATCGCATGGGCAGTGGAAACCGGTAACTCCTCCGGTGTTAAATGAGTAAAACAAGCAGTCATTGCATGTAACCCACCTGTCTTACAAAATAAACTAACATTACGTAATAAATAAATAGGTATCTCCGAATCATGTAGATCACAGAACAAATTTAAAGTCTGCATCTCCTGCGATGTTAATTCGTCTAATTTTGCTTGGATGGTATGCTTAAAAGCCACATAGAGAGGAAAATTAAGTAAAAATATCTTCGCTACCAAAACTAGTAATTTATCACGTTCCGCAATGATATATTCTTTTTCCTCTTTTTCCTTGGCGATCTCTTCCTCGGACTGCTTTCCCTTCCTTTTATTCTCATTTTTGTCTTCTTCGACATGTGATTCACTTAAATCTTTCAGTTGGCAGACAACTAAATAAATTATACCTTGAGTTATTAGACTGAATCTCTCGAGATTTTTCGGATCACGGTAACAGCACATACATTGCCTAAAATGAGATTAAAAGTACAATATAACAATGTTGTCACAATAAACAACATAATTGGTATAGCGTTGGTTTTATTCGGATCATAAATACATACCTTGTTGGCCAGGTTTGTGAGTAATTGAGCACAACACTGATATCATGCTTGGTTAAGATGGGTAGATCATTATTATCTCTGCATACTTGTGTTTCATCTAAAATCCAAAAGCACTTATAAACTTACCGATTTCACGATCTTTTATTGTGAAATAACATAGACATAGACATTTAACAATGAAAATGCTGTCATTGGGACAATACAATAAAAGAGGCGAGATTGAAAACAAAAGAAAAAACCAATTACGTTATGCAATTTCTGTTTGAAATAGGGTTTATTTTGAACGTGCATTCCTGTTTATTTTATTATGGAAACGACCGGTCGGTCCACTTACATGTAACGAGTAATTGCAGAAACTCTGAACATGCATCGCACATCTTTTTGATAAGGTAACCACAACAAATTTATCATTAAGTCATGTCAACTAAACGGTATATTATGTTTCGAATTTATAAATGCAGGTTATTGTCGTACATCCATTATGGAAATTAGATAGAGATAATTTGATGACAAATATCCACCATTTTGGATCAACGTTTTTAGAAAATAAAGTAGCAAACACGCACACACTGTCAAAACATTTGCGGACCGCGCTTTACACGAATAGAAAAAAAATTTCTAAACGAAATGTTAAACGGATAGAACTTCCGTGTCTCGAGGAAAAGTGAAATTTTTTCTCATACTCTCTTTTTGTCTAGCACTCTCTTACAAAGACAGATAAGAAATAATTTTAGTGAATTTTAGTGCGAATCTATTGTTCTAATAAATCATTCTAACAGTTACAAATGTAGACAACCAATTGTACACATGTGAACGGAAGGTAGCATAAAGATCGTGTTTAATTTAATTTCATCATGTTAATGTGGCTTGTGCAGGCGAGTCAATCAAAGATAGTAAACATTACAAGCACTGCAGTACACTATAGTGCAGTGCTGTCGTTTTGGTACAATTGTACCAAATTTGGTACTAGAAATATATGCAACAAAGTAATGTTCAAAATTAACGCACTACTCAAATAATTCTATATAATTTACAAAATTTTTTAATTGGTGAATTATTTCTTAAAGCCAAATTCATAATGTTCCTTAAGTAACACTCACCCTCACTCGTCACTCATAGCGTCCTCTTCCGACAAATCGGAATTCGTAGACAATTAGGTACTCATTGGAGCCTCATATTTGAGTTGTGAGTGAGTGAGAAGTAAGTAATTGTTAAGGTACTGGGGTAGGACACTAACTAAGCACTCATATTATTTATGAAAGAGTAAAGGCATCCGGTAGCTGGAAAATAAAACAGAAGTCATTTATGGATATCTTAAATTTTAGAATGGATGATTTTTGGGAATTTGTTGACTACGTAGATGATTTTCCCTATTTACGCGTACCACGGTATACAAATTCAAATACGGCTAATGAATGATATATAACTTACAGTTTATTACAGACGCATAATAAGGGATGCGCAGAATTCTCTAGAAAAATATAATAATGAATTATTGCAAAGATATAGATTTTCAAGGAATACTATACAAAATATTATACTTTCCCTAGTTTATCCTGATGATCCACCGATGAACCAACGTAGGTTACCAATACCTCCCATTATGAAATTGTGTACTGCTCTACGGTTTTATGTAAGCGGTTAATTTCTAGTAAGAATGCATTTTCATTAGTTTATTGGGGTAATACAATAATACAATTTTAGAGAGTTATTGGTGATACAGGTAAAATTAGCCAAACCTACTACTTCTCATATTTTCCTCATGTTAGGAACTCATCTCCTAGTCTCCATGAATACGAAAAATGAGGTTTGAAACTTCTTCTTTAATGGAAACTTATGAAAAAAAAATACAAATTCCATTCAATTACAAATTCAGAAGTAAAACGATATTATTGGAAATCTTAAAATACTCTATAAACAAAAAAAGCTCTGACAACTGCTTGGATTCGCGGTGATGAGCTCACTGCCACATTTTGGATTACTTCTTGCGAAATACTGTTGCACTCGAAAAGAACAGCTTGTTCCAATTCCTGCAGATTACCAGACGGTGGTAAATGACGCCTTACTGATTGTTTAGAGCATCCCAAAGGTGCTCAATCGGATTTAAGTCTGGGCTTATGGTGGCCAGTTCGCGACTTGGATATTGACCTCTTGTAAGTAATCCAAAACTTGTCTAGCGATGTGTGGTCTCGCATTATTCTGCATGAACATGAAATTGTTCCTTAAAAATGGTGCAAAAAGCATTACATGGTGCTGAATACTGTTTTCTAGGTAGTATTCAGCATTCATTGACCTTTGGCGAATAGGGATTAATTCTGTACAGACGTCAAAGCAAATACTTCCCTAGAATATTTTTGATACACCGCCAAAGGGCTCTCTTTGAGAGCTTGTACAGTCAATATAACTTTCTCCAGTTCTTCGTCATACTCTCTCGCGACCATCTGGAGATTTTTAACTTACTCTAGTCTCGTCGGTAAACAAAACTCGCTTCCAATCTTCAACTGTCTAATCTGCATGACTTCTGGCAAATCTCAAACGTTGATCCCTGTCTGCTGTGGCAAGTAATGGTCCAACTGCAGGCCTTCTACTACTCAATCTTAATTCTTTCAACCATTTCCTTAAAGTGAAAGCTGAAACTCTGACATTTCTAACTGCTTCAAGCTCGTTACTGACTTCTTTGCTTGTTATTATTACAAACTCGTAATTAAAACTTATATAACGCCTGAACTGCAACTTAAACGACTCAAGAAGAACTGTTTAACAGAATTTAACATTAACTTGCGTCAATTTTCACCAGAAAGGTCAAAGAGAAGAAAAATTCCTGTGCTTTTTCAAACGTCAGTGCATGAAAATTTGACGTTTCCAGTCGTTCAAAGTGGTGCGCAATGACTTGATTTTGAATAGAGTAGTGCAAAAATAAATTTATTCAATTGTGTTTTATCTAAGGGTATCTGAGATAAAGTGATAGCTACAGGTTGTAGTGAATAATACACTAATTTTAAAAATCTACCGAAAATTGTCGAAATCTAGCGATTTTTTACGAAGCGTCTACCGAATTCGTTACAACTGAAGATGGCAACACTGAACGAGACTAATTAATTACTCAAGCATGTTCTTGATGAATGATCAGTGGTGTTTTATTTCTACGGTTGTGGGATATTCTCTCATTTAAAAGAACAAATGCACATGCCTGCATGATTGCGTGTACTTTTAATTCCTCTGCATTCTCATGTGACGTGGAAAATAAACGTTATTATTACTATTATCAAAAAGAAAACGAAAGTTTAGAAAATAACATATTTATTTTTACACTTTTTACACTAAATTCAGGCTTTACAGCATTCTAATTCAAAAATTCGAAGTAGCCATAATCCTTGAAATCCAGCACTACGTCCCGTATCCTCGTTCTATAAGACTCTACATTTTTGGTGACCGTTTCGCTGAAAGTAGCTTCAATATCGGAAGCTTTTATGTTCCCCTTCCAATTGTGGTTATTTGGTGCATCGTTCATTATGATATGAAGTGCCATCACGGCCATACCCAAACCATACACTGCGTATCTTTTCAGTTGAAGTTGAAGTATGTCAAATGGTAATATCTTCTCCGCATCGCATTTCAGTTCCGCAAGATAGGAACAGAGGGAATAGTAGTAGGTTCTAATCATTTCGGCGTAGTACTTATCACGGAATTCCTTATCGGTTGCGATAAAAAGGAATTGTGAGAGATCCAGAGCTGGGGAGCCAAGTCGGCAGAATTGCCAGTCCAATAGACAAATTTCGGTTGGCATATCCGGATGGTCTGGATCCTAAAAAAGAAGTTAATGTGTAGGCTACACTAAAAACACACGTAGCAGATCAAGGAATCGAGAACAGTAAGACAAATGTTTTATTGACCAGGAATAAATAGTGCTAAGCGTATGGAGTTCTAGAAAGACAATGGGAAAGGTTAGCTTCATGTAGAAAGAATACCTTTTCGTTACTCACGGATGCATATTCAAATTGGTTGGAGGTTGCCAAAATTCAATCTAAGTCTATCAAAAAAGTATTTCGAAAATTCATGTCGATATTTTCAAAATTTGGGGGTCCAGGCACACTTATGTGTGATAATATCACGTGACCAAATAAAGTGATGTGTTTTTTGTATACATCACATTGCCGTGAATATTTTTTAAATTGTTGATCGATAGCACATGCTTGTTACCTGTCATCTATTTTAGTATTAATCCTTCTTTCATTGGATACATACACTTTTGGTGATAATTATTTAATTCATATTTTAAAATAATTAAAAATGGCAACGAATAAAATTCTATGAATACAAATTCGGCACCAAACCTGTAGCGGCGGCGAAAAATATGTACCGCATTCGGGGATGATGCTGTAGGTAATCAAACAGCGCAGAAGTGGTTCCCGAAATTTTCTTCGGGAGATTTCAGCTTGACCGATGAAGCGCGTTCTGGGAGATCGAAGATCATTAACAACAAGGATATTCAACAGGTTGTGGAGACAAATTCTGGTTCAACGTGCTCAGAGATTGCAGAAAGGCCCTATATGAGCGATAAAATCATTCGTTTCCACATTCACCAGCTAGGCAAGACGTGGAAGTTAAGCAAATGGGTCCCACATGAATTGTTAGATGATAACAAATTCAGCCGTCTTATCATTTTTTCGCACACACATCACATTTCACGCAACGATAATGAATCTTTTCTTGATCGATCGTTAACTTGCGACGAAAAATGCATATTGTACTCAAATTCTAAGCGTTCGTATCATTTGTTGTCACCAATTGATCCAATACCACGCACTCCCAAGGTTTCCTTGAACCCAAAAAAGATTTTATTGTGTGTTTGGTGGACAGCAGCCGGAATTGTTCATTACGAATTTTTGGAAACAGGCCAAACCATCACATTGTTTCAACAAACAGCTTTCTTTGATCAATCGAAAGAAGGTGCTATTCTTACAGGACAACGGTAGACCTCATACCGCAACAGTGACTCGGGAAAAAATTTCCGAACTTGGCTGGGAAACATTACTACACCCTCCTTATTGTCTTAACATTTCGTCAAGTGATTATCACCTTTCTTTTTGTCTCTTGGCAACTGTATGAGGCGTAGACAGTTCCAAACTCGAGTTGATATAATACGAGGTAGGCGCCATAAATTCTAGGCCTGACAGGCTTATACAGGTTCGAGAGTGTTCAAACTCCGTTGCGTCATAGTTGCACATGTGCGAGGCCTACACTATATATATTACGGCTCGAAGAGTAGTAGTTTTTAGTAGTCAGCCAGACAACGTGTCTAGTGTATAAAAATGTCTCAGGTAACGGAAATTGAGTACCGCGCGGTCATTAAGTTTTTAACAAAAGAAAGGCATACGCCTAATCACATTGAACAACGTTTAGACGGCGTTTATGATGATTTATCTCCTTCATATTCCACTGTAAAAAAGTAAGCAAAATGTTTCCGTTTGAGGTAAGAATCCCTTGAAAATGATGAGCGCCCAGGTCGGCCAATTGAACTGATAACGCCTCAAAACATTTAAATTATTGAATAAATGGCATTAGCAGATCGCCGTTTGAAAGTGAAGGAATTAGCAGTGATGTCTAACATTTCTGAAACAAGTATTCGCCGAATTCAACATAATCATTTTGGGTATGAGTAAGATTAGTAAGAGATAGGTATCGCATCTTCTTTCTGCTCTCCAACGTGAACGTCGGGTCGAATGTGCGCGACCCGAAACCGATTTTGGGCTCCATTGTCCACAGGAGATGAAATTGGCAAAAAGGCCATTGACCATTTAGACTATTTAGAAGAATTAAATATGGCTACTTTGCCAAATATAAACTTATATTCTATCTGTTATAATAAACGAGATTTTAATAGTGGCCTGAGAATGTGGGGGTCTCATAGGAATTTGAAATCGTTCATAATGTAGTTAGTATAGGAGTTGAGGGTAATGTAGTATGTGTATTTATTTATTTATTCTCTTAACAAAAAAAAGATCTGCTGACTTTTACATAGTACTGTAAACATAATCCACATTTCAAAATATTATGTGGAATTTTAATAAGTTCATATCTACATAATTTCAAGTGTTTCTCATGTGAATGCACTCAATTACGGCAATTATCTACATCATCTCTATCTACGTCATCGCATTAAAACTCTTATCTGTAACAATCATGAGTTATTACTCGAGTGAGATTAAAAACTACTTAAAGGAATAAGGAAGGAGTTATACAATACCAGATAATAAAATGTTGTTCACGTTATACTTACGTTGTACTTAAATAACATATTATCCAATATAACATCGCCATGCGTTAAAACCGCGTATGGACCCATCGCTCCCATTTTAACAGCTTGCATTTGATACTCGAAAGGTTTCTTCATAAATTTCTTAAAGAGCGGAACCATAGATTTATCTTTACCGGAATTCAATGCTTCTAACACTTTTTCGCAGCAAAGTTTTTGATGTTTGGAATACAGTTCAATGTTAACGTTTACGTTAAAACGATTCCTTGCAAATTCTGAAAACTTCTTGAATTCTTCCGGTTTGTGTTCGTGTAGGGCGTATGAGAGGGCATGCAGTTTTCCCAGAGCTTTCATGGCTAGGATTGCATGGCTGTGAGAGCATGGTTCTGAACTTTTGATGGAGACAAAGCCATAGTTGGGTTTCTTTAAGTTTTCCAGTATCAGCGATTCTTGAAAGGTGTCTGTGAAGTACAAATGCATTTCTGGCGTTATAGCGAATATTTCTTGAATGTTATGTTCTTGGATTAACTCGTGATAAGACGGGAGGATTTTATCATAAACGTAGATTTCTTTTTTGAATAACCTATCGATTTGGGCGTATTTCCTAACGACTTCGTTTAGTGTAGCGCTCTTGAGGATCCAATCAAATTCTACGATTCCGTTATTCTCAGTGCTTTTTCCAGTTATCCTGAGCTCCCAGATTAAACCCAGCATGTTTGGATTCTCAATGGTAGCCGGCGTTATCGTAATTTTAACATCTTTAACGCTTCTCTTGTACATGAATACTTCTAAACGTTTTTTGATGACTGGATTCAGTAGGTTTTCACTTACCGCCATGGTTCTCTATTCTCACAGGAATTTCTGGACACGGAACACCAACCTCGAACTTTAATACCTACGGTGAACTACATTAACGATAACGTGAGGAAAATTTTAAGCTGACAAATAAATAATATATCGGTGCTGATATTGGTATTATCATCTATGTATGTCATATTATCATATTCACGTGTAGGTATACAGCCTTTTCCCTATTATCGATAACAATCACGCAGAACGAACGGACCAAAATAATTTATGTGAATGTTAGAATGCAGATTTCTTTTTCCGCGTAATTGTTTGTAAGGCCTAATGTTTGTCCAATCTATTTTTTTAAGAAGTGGGATTTAGATAAATAATGCTACACTCTTATTGTCTGTTTTTAGGTAATTAAATAAAAACTAAATATGTTTATTGCGTTATCTACGTCATACATATATAGTTAGATATAAAAGCGGTTGTGGTCTGATTAAGTGTAATAAATTAAGGGACGAAAGCATATGAAAATGCACCTGGAGTACTTCTGAAAAATCAAATCGTTGCTGTTTTGCTATGGGCAATAGCCCGGAAGGCTTTATATTTAACTTTAAAAAACAATGTTAGATATGCGGTTGGAGTATCAAAACATGTTATTGTTCTACTCATGTTTATTGATACAGTGGATCGTAAATTATTAATGGAGACAATTATTCTACTGCGGAATATGCGACAATAATCATTAGAGTTGGCCACGCGCGCCAACAGGCAGCTGCGTCGTATCTGTACGGTTACATACAAGCCTCAGTGTAGCTTCGATCTTCCATTAACGCCGTACGTGTTGTTTAGAAATGTTGCGCACGTCGCGCAGACGACCCAAGATGGACCAAGTTAGAGAATTTTTAGCCGAAATTCCTGACTTAACGTATGATGGCGCTAAAATTGAATGTGTAGTATGTAATGTCCCGTTGATGAGTTGGTCCAAAAGCGACTGTCTACGGCACGTAAACAGTGAACGGCATGCTTCAAAAAAACTTGCACACGAGACTATGACAAATTTATATTTAATTTATGTGTTACTTTTATTGTATGTAATATACCGTTTAATTCATTAGACAAGGAAGCGTTTGTCTTGTTTTGGAATAACTATTCGGAGTACAAATTACCAAGTCGGACATCGTTACGAAGGATAGTGCCATCTGCTCGTGAATATGTTGAAAAAAGAATTAAATTGGAGTTGAAAGAAAAAAAAATGTGGTTATGTGTGGACGAAACGACAGATTGTAAAAAACATTCGGTCGTTAATATAATGGCACGTAAAATGGAACCGCATCAATCGTCACCTTCAATTCTATTAGCTTCCAGACGAATACAACAATGTACTGCCGAAGTAATTGTAAAGTTAGTGTTAAATATATTGGAAAAGTTTGAACTTTCAACAAACCAACTGTTGATGTTTATGAGTGATGGTGCCGCAAACATGGTTTCTGTAGGCCGGTCTCTTAAAAAGCATTCTGTTAACTTGTTACACATTACGTGTAAAATTCATGCTCTCAATCTTGTGGCAGATGGTATTAGAAAATATTATCCTGAAGTAGATGCTTTAATAGCGCATACAAAATCCCCGAAACGTATTCGCGAATTTCACAGACTGTGTCCCCCTATACCTGAGCCACCAGAACCTATTATTACACGTTGGGGAACTTGGTTAAATGATGCGTTTTATTATCATAGATATTATGAGAATATTAAGAACGTGGTTTTACAATTCGATCCAAAGGAAGCTGCCGCTATCAAGAAAAGCCAGTCGAAATTTCAAGATAGTCGGGTTAAAACGGATTTAAAAATTGTTCACAACAATTACTTCGGACTAGCGGAAGCAATAGAAAAGTTACAAGATCGGTGTCGTTAGCGGAATCTGTGCAAATAGTGCAACATGTTCACGCACAGCTATGCGCAATAGAAGACGCAAAAAATGTTTGTGTTCTAGAAAAATTTGTGTTTTAGAGAAAGATTCTGATTTTGGCACATTAAGACACGTTTGTGAAGGTGCGTCAATAGAACCGTTAAGTTGTTTCAAAGAATATTTTAATTACGCAAATATAACGTCACTAGATGTAGAACATTCGTTCTCTGCATATAAACACATTTTTTCTTCACGCCGCACTGGGTCTGTCGAAACAACTGTTGAAACATATCTAATGTTGCAGATATTTAACAGACATTATTCACTTTGCGATTTCACGGAGGACTCTTAAAATGGTAAGTGTTTGAGCACGCATTATTTTATTTTTATTTAACAACTACGCGAAAGTATTTACGACAGCAAACATCTACACACAATAGCTTTAGTAGAACCCGAGGCCTAATCGAAACAACGCCGCTGCCGGTTGGCGCGCGTGGCCAACTCTAATAATCATACTTTATTAGCTGCCTTTCCAACAGACTGTAAGTAATATGTTAAAATCGAGTCCAGTAAGTACAAAATAATGATTACAGAATGCGGTGTTCCTCAGGGATTCGTTTTGGGGCCTTTGCTACTTGTTACAAATATCAATGACCTAGGAGTAAACCTATTAGTATCAGATACGGTTTACCTTGTCGTAGACAATACGTTATTGATCTAATTGGCAGAACAGAAAAATCAGAAGAAGGGTTTAATTCAAATAATCTAAAAGTCTTGAATAGTATCAAAATTCTGGGTCTTTACATTGATAGTAGGCTGGTCCTTCCACATAAACGAGTTAGTCCAAAAACTAAGCTTCGCAGTGCACATAGTCTACGAAGAATACAAAACAGATCTTCGTAGTGTTGCATATCTTCATGTCTTCATGCAGGAAAATTGTGATATCTTCGGCTAGATGTTGAAATTGAACGCAGAAAATAAATTTTACAAATTATTTTTAATTAATATATTTAGAAAAACAAAAGTTATGGTAATGAATTGAACCTGACACCTCCCGCTTGCCGGACGAATTGAATTGAATTTTAAATCTTTCTTTATTGTCTGCAGTTACATTACACTGGGGAACGGCAATTTCGTCGTCTTAAATCTGTGACTTGTTTTCAACTAACTTTTGGCCTCTGGATCCAAAAATAACCGCAGTTTTTGTCAATCACGTCAATTTTCTAAGCTACAGGATACCCTCAAAGGTCATACAAATTATACTGTTTATAAAAAATAATTTTATTCATACAAAGGCTATAATAGTTACTGCAAGTTAAATTGTGTTCATACAAATAGTTGTTGTTTTATGGAGCGGTAATTACATATTAAGGCAAAAATTTTCGCTTATAGCTTTTTCTGGAATGTTTAATCTGTGGACATTCTCGCTTGATGCTCCAACAATAGTCAGCCATCATATGTACATCCCATCTACCTTGATACCGTGCCTCCATGACCTTCAAATCCTGGTGAAATCGCTCACCCTGCTCATCACTGACTGCACCAAGATTTTCCGGGAAGTTAGCAAGATGGCTATGTAAAAAATGTAATTTGGTGGTCATGTTGCAACCTAGCAGTTTGAAGCTCCTCAAGAGTTGCTGGACAATTTTGGCTTAATTTTGTGCTCGTGTATTTCGAAGATAGTCTTTAACAATGTTTTTGAATGCCAACCAAGCATTCTTTTCAATTTCTGACATTGTTCCGATGAAATGTTCGTCTTCAACGAACTGCCGAATCTGTGGACCATCAAAAACACCGGCCTTTATCTTTTCAAATGACAGGCTAGGAAATGCCGAAATGAGATACTTGAAACAGTCTCCTTCAATTGGCAAAGCTTTAACGAATTGCTTCATGAGACCCAATTTTATATGCAGAGGTGGAAATATAATGTTTCTGTCGACAAGTGGCTGATCTACAATGTTTGCATCACCAGGTTTCAGGTCAGATCGTGGCAGCCAATTCGACTGCACCCAATGCTTCTCACGAGCTCTGCTGTCCCACATACACAAAAAGCAGGGATACTTGCTATATCCGCGTTGCTGGTCAAGAAGGAAGCTAACCATTTTAAGGTCAACACAAATGATCCATTGGTGTATGTGGTATTGCAACAAATCAATGACTCTCTTTATGTCTTCATATTCTTCACTCAAACGAACTGAATGGCCTATCGGGACTGAACCAAATAAATTTCCATTGTGGAGGAGAACACACTTCAAGCTCCGCTTCTTTAAGTTAAATGGACGCCATATTGAATTTTTAAGTTACTGAATAGAATTTTTTATTCTCCTTTCAACGATGTAAGACAACGTATGATTGAATAAAAAATACCAATAAAATTAATTGTTTTTACATTTTAATCAAATAGGCTTACATGGATCCAAACAAAAACAAATAAAATTTACAAAACTTAAACCTAATAACCAGATGAAATGTTCAGAATGCTTGACATTATTAGCTAAACAAAGTTGACACCGTTTGACGACACGTAGGTAAGAAGTAGGGAGGACGTTTAGAAAATAATGTGCATTCACATTTTGTACTACTAGATGCTACTAATTATTGCACAATTTGTTGCGCAACGACGGCAAATAAGGTGATAATTGTTGCCAGATTTACATAATATTAAAATAGACTCAGCAATTTTGCATGGTTCGTGCCGAAGCCATCATAAAAGTAACAACACAAAAAGCTTAAAAAACAGATATACTGTCTATCAAAAACTAATATATGTAAACAAACAATTAACAAAATAAGTTAATATGAGAAAAAATAACAACGAGAACAAAAAAGAACGCATGACAAATGCAGGATATAATAACAATAAACAACAAGAATAATTTACGCTTTTGGAATTGGGATTTGACAGTTTGGCAATTGTTATGATTACTTTGCTTAGCAACGAGCTCTTTAGATCAGTCTGGCGTAATAAAAAACAATTTGGTGCTCTTTCCTAGCCAACATTGCGTAAGAACAAAAACAGATTACCAAAACCTTTATTGCTGCATATCGTCATATTTCTTAAGTTAAAGTATAACGTATGTGGTATCTTTGGGTTCGCCTTTCGATTACTTTTCCAAAAACGTAAAAATATGTAGGATGTTCTATTTAAAATAATAAAGTTGACGTCATTTCCGGTGAAACCGGAAAAACAATTGATAACGATAATGATAACGACAAAAGTTACTTCACCAAAATGATAAAAGATTTATACAAATTTTGGTGAATGTACCAAACGGCTACCTCATAAAAGAAAATGAGAAAAGAAAGTAAAAAAAAATAATTGAGCACGTGACCGGCG
Organism: Dynastes maya; assembly: GCA_029619315.2. Classification (NCBI taxonomy): domain Eukaryota; kingdom Metazoa; phylum Arthropoda; class Insecta; order Coleoptera; family Scarabaeidae; genus Dynastes; species Dynastes maya. The sequence goes on along the minus strand of JAROYE020000010.1, from coordinate 22,675,819 downwards.
AAAATCTATTTTTTTTTCTAATAGCCTTAAAAAATAAATATTTTCTTTTTTATTTCGTTCCGATCAGACAAACCAATCGTGAGATATAAATAATAATTTTTCAAACAAATTTCGTTTGTCTTTTTTTTATTCAACGACCGGTCAATATTCAGAGCTGAAAATTGGGGGTCAAGTATATGTCCAAATTTTCAGCGAAAAATCGCTGGGGCCGGTAACCCGTGCTTACCTGGCTGCGACCTTTTGGCCATAAATTCCATATCTGCTAAAATTTTATTTCGTTTGCTGCTTAGAGCATTAGAACACATTGTTAGCTTAATAAAAGTATACACATGTAAAGCCTGAATTACATTATACTAGATTCGTCTTTTTTTCATGCTTATTTTAAGTATCTAGAATTTAACCTTCAATATTATAGTAACTATTCTATAAATTTAGAGTGCAGTGAAGGTATCAGCAAGTCGCATTACATATACTTCAGAGGACTATTCATAACGTCTGCCAACACAAATAAATATAGATAAACACAGATGATGGATACAAACAAAGTAGGTTTGTTGGTAGGCATGTTACTGGACACTTGTGCGCATGAATAGTTCATTTCTAGTATGAAAAATAGTATCGGAATAGGACATGTTCTAGTTTTGAAACTAGTATAGTATGCAACCATACACCTTACTTTTCCGAACTTTTTTCTAGCAACTTTTCTAGTTACTAAAAAAAAAGCATGAAAAAAAGACGAATCTAGTATAACGTAATTCAGGCTTTACACTATACTTTTTCCAATTTTTTTCTAGCAACTTTTCTAGTTACTAAAAAAAAGCATGAAAAAAAGACGAATCTAGTATAATGTAATTTAGGCTTAACTGTGATTGAAAATGACATTCGCCAAGTTCATGCCGCCTTCTTGTTTAGTTTTGGGTGTTTATCTGTATTTTTCAGTGAATTATAATGGATTTCTTAATTTCGTACTCGTTTAGTACTGTTACTTGAAGTATTCATTTAAAAATCGGACCTTTCAAAGCTGCCTACACGAACAAATTTAATAATTAAAGTCGATTCACTCTAAGTTCCGTCTTCCCCCAAATTGAGGGCTGATGATGCCAATCAAGAAAAACAAAATTACCAAAAACATAATTTAAAGAATACAATTGCTTTTTGTGTTAGAAATAATTTAACACCTTTGGAACTATAAGAATATAGTAATTGAATTAAATTGAAACTAATATTTCAATTATTGAAGCTGTAATATAGAAAAAGAAAATTGTATATAAAATAACTTTCACCCCTCCACAATGCTTCGTTGCAAGATAACCAAAACATCAGTTGTTTACTGTTTCTCGTGCGTTGACGTTTTTTTATTCCATTTTGGTTGCATTTTGTTATTATATATCGTGTTATATACGTTTTAATAACTGTTCTTTCAGAACAAATTGTGCATTATGCCGAGAGGTTTAAATTCGCAGTCAAAAGCGCTGGTCGCGTCACTTATAAATTATTTTGAAAGAGAACGTGATAATGGTGGACCCCTTATTCCATTAGTCTCTGTTCGTCAGGTAAAAATTATAAAAAGTATTATACATATACTACAACTTAATTTTTAGAGAGTTGCAGATGCCCTGTCAATTAATAAATCTACCGTTTGTGGTATCTCGACAGAAGTAAAAGAATGCCGCCCCCTCAGTAGCCCAAGAAAACCAGACACCGCGTAAAAACAGTGACAGCTGTTGATGATTTCACTGTTGTGGCAATCCGAAATGCACTCTATACTATGTATAGACAAAGTAATACTATTACATATTCTAATGCGGTTTGAAGTGCTAAATTTGTATCTTTTCAGAACAACAAGTAACATTAACTTTACTTTTACAAAAATTGAAGGATGATGAAATTTTCTCTGGGGGGAGAACTTCGTTAATGAAAATTTTAAAGAATATTGGGTTTTCTTGGAAAAAAGACGATCCTCGCAGAGCCATGATGGAACGTTCGGATATTGCTCTTTTAAGAATTGATTTCCTTCGAAACTACGTTCAAAATATTAAAAATAGTTATTTCTGGGACCCGGTATTCCTTGATGAAACATGGGTATTTGAGAATGGCACAGTTGGTCGATCCTGGCAAGATACCAGCGTGCAAAGTGTTAAAAGAACAAAAATTGATGGGAAAAGGTTAGTGAACTGATATTATAGCCCCATGAGGTCCACATGAATATTATTTTTAGATATATCATAGTACATGCAGGTAATCGCAGTGGTTTTATTCCTGGTGCATCATTGATTTTCCCATCAAAAACAAAAAATGCAGATTACCACGGAGAAATGAATGCAGAGACATTTTTGGACTGGTTTGAAAATTATTTATTAAGAAACTTGGAAAAACCGTCTATGATTATTATGGACAATGCCCCATATCACAGAACATGCGTCAATGTTTCTCCAACAGCAGCTTGGAAAAAACAGGACATTCAAACTTGGCTGACACAAAACAACATTGTATATGCTGCTGATATGTTAAAATTGCAACTATTACATTTAGTTCAATTGTAAGTGTTGTTTTACTATTTTTTAATATATACAATACATATATATATATCTATTTTAGACATAAACCAAACAAAATTTATGCTGTGGATGAACTGGCACACCAGTACGGACATAGAGTTTTGCGATTGCCACCGTACCATTGCATATTCAATGCTATTGAGAACATTTGGGGTATAAGTAAGGTTTACTATAACAATCATATCGGAAGAGATGGATCTGGGATGGAAAAAGTGTTGAGTATGTGGCAAGAGTCAATTGACCACATTACAACGGAAATGTGGTCCAATACTGTTAACCATACAGAAAACACTGTCATTGAATGGTGGGAGAGAGAAATTGGTTTTGACCAAGAAGAGGTGTTACCTTTGATAATAAACCTTGAAGGGGAATCTTCAGATGAAGAAATTATCTCAAGTTCGGAACCTGAGAATGAATATTGAGTTTTTCACATATTTAATTACATTTGTACTCATTTCGCACCTATGTATTTAAAATCCAGATAACCACTTGTTTCTCTTGTATATTTCTCACTACAGCAATAAATGACTTGAATGAATTTTATATGTCTTGCATAATGTATTCAACAAATTTAATAAACAGTCTAGTTGTTTCGCATTTATTTCTTTCTGTATTTGATGCATTCCCTTTTTTTGTTATTCTGATAGAGTAATACTTCAAGGTGTATTGGTCAAGTTAATATAACGTCTTGTATCTGAAAATTTTGCAGGTTAAAACCATTACTTATCCTCTAGCAATGTAAATCCGTTTATAATTTCGCAATCGTAATTTATGAATTTTTGAAATCTTGCATTGATAACAGGAATAACTATAGAAATATCCAGAAATTTGCCTAAATTTAACAGAATGACTAATTACTCCCATATTTTTATTGGTTTTATTCGGTGATTTAAAAATCTTGTGATTTCTAACCTATATTGGCTAACGTCAGTTTGGCGGATTTGGCATCACTGTGGAGGGGAAGTGCCCTTTAAAAAGACGGAACTTACAGTGAATGGACTGTACAAGTACTAGAACTACAGCAATAGGTGCATTTATTGTTTATGGTATTTGTAAATTATGTTACTTAAAAATATGTTTGTTTGTAGTACTATCGTTATAGACCCCAATTTAATGGGCCAGCAAGTTTTTTAGCCTTCTACGGAAATTCGCAATGCAATATTTTTCCTTTAACGTGGACAATGTATTTTCTCTGTTAAAAACGCACTACATCGAATGGCAGCTATACTATAATCCTGCTAATAAATGTATATGCAAATGAAAACTTGTATTTTGTGCTCTAATATTTGTATTAAGTACAGAATTTGACAAAAATTGAAGAAAATTTAAAATAAGTAGACTGCGTATTCTGCTAGTAGTTTCCGGTATGTCTACGAGAGACGCCAAAATACAGGATCACGTCCATGGCCAGAATTGCTCTTATATTATAAGTTATTCTATAACCCCATCTAACCGCATTTAGAAAATCTCGATTTTACGTATGCGTTATGAAAATAACTTTTCCGAGTTTTATATCTTTATATAATTTTATCTATGCCATTAAACAACCAATTTGTTGTATATTTTAAAATAAATATCTGTAGCTGCCTGTAGCTAATTTCATGAAGGCCGCACTTGGCGGGAAGATGTGCAAGAGTATGTAATGGTGGAATAAACGTTACAAAACGATCGGTCGTTTTATTAGTGTTTTAGTACTTTAAATAACTCGACATCCTAAACAGCAACACATTTTTGATTGGAAGCTTAATGTTTTAGATTTTGTTAGGGTTATAGTTTACGAAAATTCTTTTACAGAAAACCGCAAGTAAAGGTCTCTATATTATCGATATGGTTGGTAAGACAACGAATAGAGTTTGAAAAAATTGAACAATTACCTGTTATAAAAGTTCCAGTTCGAATACCTTTTTATTGTGTACTATTGCCTACATACACTTTGTAAAAAACCGTCCAAATTTTGTAAAAGCAACATAGTACTCTATCGAATAAAAAAGAGGTATTTGTCGAAAGTGAAGCATGGATTCAAATAAAGAAGACGTAAAAACAATTCTAGAACTCATAAAACGGTTTTTACCTCAGTTCACTGCGACCAGAGACGATTTGCTGAAATTAAATCCTTCCTTTGTTATCAATTTCTATAAGCACTATGTGAATGAGCTAGCAAATAATTGCCAGCTGCTCCTGGAATGCAATTTTGAAAATGTAATGGAATTCTGCCCTCATGGCATTGATGAAGAAATGTTCTTTTTGCTTTTTATACAGCATACATTAAAAAAAATTGGAGTACCTTACTTTACAATCTGTGATTTTTATAAGCCTACCAATCGCACTCGAACTACGATGAAGATTTGTCTCAATTTTCTGTTTTACATTAAAGAAAATTTGCCAAGATCTAAGGAGATTATAAGAATATTTAATGAGCAAGCTGAGGGGGTCCAGTTGAGAAATGAAAGAGTATGTGCAAAAAAAAATGAATTGAGTGAATCTACATATAGAGTTGGTTTATTAAAAGGACAGTTAGAGGAGTTAAATATGCAGTACGAAGCCGAGACAAACATTGAAACTGCTATTTTTGAGAGTGAAGCTCAATTGAATAAAGAAATTCAGCAACTCGAAAAAAGAAAACTACATCTTTTGAATCACGTTTCTTTGCAAGGCCATTGTTTGAATCGTTTGAATGAAGAAATCCAAGTACTGTCTGATCAGGTTGTATCTGATGATCATGAATTATGTGTAAAATCACTGGAACACCTACAAGATAAAGTAAAAGAAGATGATTGTTTAATTTCTAAAAATCAGGAGGTACTCGAAAATAAACAGAAGGAATTAGAGCATCTTGGTAGACTCCATATGCAAATACAGAAAATTGATATATCCACCTTAGATTATGTGGAAGAAATAGATAGCATGAAGAAAAATATCTATAGTATGGAATCTGATGAAAACGATATTAATGAACAAAAGAAAATATTCGAAAAGATGAATCAAAACATAGCTGATATTGGTAAGGAATATCAAGAAGATGTTCTTCAACTTGAAAGTACACTAAATGAAAATAAAGAAATGATAAAGTTGCTTGATCGGAAAATAGCAGCAGAAGAAATGTTGCAAAAAGGATTATCATTAGAGCTGCATCAACTTAAAGAAAAATGTGGTAATAGCAAGGTAGAAATTCCAGAACTTGAAAAGGAACAACTTTATTTTGAAGAGGAATGCAAGCGCTATTATCAAAGGTTGATAACTTGTCTAAATTCAGTCACAACAACATTCAATGCTACAGTAGCTAATTCATTAGCTGCACTTAGAGCAAATAAAGAATAATAGCATTTTCATTAAGAAAACCATTCTATAGCAAAAAGAAAAATTTTGAATAGATACCCACACATGAAATAATTACTTTGTAAAATGCTTTTGTAATTTATAGTGATAGATTGTTTTATTACAAACTATCTTATCGTAAAAAGTAAATAATATATTTATAAAAACTGTTTTAATTAGTATACAAACCGCTTGTTCTAGCTAGTTAACTTATAAATAGAGTAACCTAAACTTGCGGACTCGCATAGGCGTCGGTATTACGGGTTAATATAAGAATACGAAAAATTCATAAATAAACTAAACCGGTAGAGAAGCAGGCATGTAGTGTCGACCTTGAATATAAATCATGTTAAACCGCGCTGAGAGAGATTTCGTTTTAGTACCGGTTGAGCTGTTGCAGAAATTAGTCGAACGGTCAAGGTTATGTACTTACGTATCGCTTTTGAAAATATAGCTGGTGTTTTTTGTATGTTGTAGTATTATACCAAGTACATAATTAGTGTATCGTTTCATATAGAACTAATATTTACATATCTAAGAAAACAATGCCTCGTAATAGATTTGCTACTAATGTACATAAGTATGTGTCACTTTTTCCCCATTTAAAATATGACGGTAGTGCAGTTTTTTGCTTAATACGCAATGTTCGTTTGGCTGCATTGGACAGAACTGATTGCCAGAGGCATGTCAATGGTATTAAGCATATGAGAAATGCAAGAACTGAAATACCTTATACACTATTCCTCATACATTTATTAATTATGTTTACCTCTTGTAATCTTCCGTTGTCGTTGGTGAGAAAAGCAGCTTTTAAAACGTTTTGGTGACAATACGTTCCAAAGTACCCATTACCCGTTTATAATAAGTGTAAGAATAGTGAACTTTTAAGTGATTTTAAAAAACAGTTTCTACATGCAAATGTAACTTCCTTAGATGTGGAGAGATCGTTTTTTATGTATAAGAATATTTTTTCTTGTCGACGCACAAGGTTTAAAGAAGTAACTGTGGAAACATATGCAATGATGCAAGTTTACAGTAGTTCACATCCTGATGCCTCTAATTTGTTGAATAATTAGCAAGTAAGTTTATTTATGAATTTTTCGTATTCTTATATTAACCCGTAATACCGACGCCTATGCGAGTCCGCAAGTTTTGGTTACTCTACTTATAAATTATGAACTCCTAAAAATAGTTATATTTACTGATTTTAGTTTAATTTTACCTACTTTTATCATTAAAGTAATCTTAGAAAAACATATTTCCCTTCTTTTTTACTTGTCAACGTCTAAAAATTACACAAAAATCCTTAATTGTGAATTATTTTTACTAAATAGTGTTTTTATTTTTAAAGATCTCATAGTTCTCAAGTTATAATATTCGGTCACTAAATTGTGAGCCATTAATATAGTTCTAATAAACGTGAATATCAATATATAAGGTAAAAAAGAACCTATCTTACAAAATAATTATGTTACAAAGGACGGTAAGTGCAGTTTTGCGGTCGAGGATGTGGTTTGCAGACCGAAGCTAGGCTTAAAAAAGATGCTATTCGAACTCAATTCCCTAACTGTCCGTTGTATTTGACAAAAGACGTGAAGATTTTAATGTTCAAATAGTTTTATATTCTTACGTTATATTTAAGAAAATTATATTTGAACACGATGACATGTTTTTAAATATGTGTAATAAGTTCTGTTTTAATACAATATATTTTAAATTATATCACCGAATATAGCCATTTGGATACTGATATATGTAAACGTTATTGTTCTACAAATACCCTACTTAAAAGTTATTGTGGGGAAAGTAATGATAGATTAGGTAAAACACTACAATAGAAAATTACAGACTCTGGTTAAATAGAATGTCTGTAAATTTCCTCGTGAAATTGAACAAAATTTCGAATAGAATTGCAATTACTGTATCATTTCAACCTTAGTTTCGTCCAAATACGTGTACAATTACAAATAATAATAATTAGTCGATTAAATATCAACCACAAATATATCTTTCACGAAAACGGTGCTCGGTTACGTTGCTTTGAAACTTCGTTTTTCAAAAAGGAATGGGATGCGAAGAAGGGCTTAGTTGATGACTAGCATCGTCTTTAAACTGGAAGCCCTTCAAAACCTAAAAAAACGAATGCAAAAAAACAATTCCTTTACCGCTTAGGCTAATATCATGTATGGCGATACATCACCTATACAGCGTGACGTCATCGAAGAGCGCGGAGGCCTTCTAGGACAAATAAAGATGCTAGAAATAAAGGAAGAAAATGAAAATCTCGAACGTTATTTGTCACAGATTCATTTTCTCATCGGGTTCATAACAAACACAAAATTTAGAAGACTTGCCAAATTTAAACCTATACCTTCTATCTACAGTAATAAGTGAGATTCCCATGGTGTGTCGAAAACGAATCATCCTGAACATCAAAAGACGCGTATCTCCATGTAGTACAAAACTTTAAAAGTTTGCTTTAACTTTGCCCGTTCGGGCGTTTAAATTTGAAACAAGTATAATCCGTCAATCGTTCTAACGCGTACACCGTTCGAGATAAAGGATTAATATGGTTTTGAAAATTAAGGAGTTCGTCGTAGGTTAAGGCTCGATTACATTGGGCGAGTTTAGTAGCTAAAAGTTGGCGAATTCACTAGCTGCCAGTAAACTCGTCCAATGTAATCAAGTTCACAAGCTAACTAGCAGGTACATAGCTCAGCTTGTGGGAGAAAAGTTGAAAGCAGGGGTACTGTACTCGCTACTCGCGTGTGTGGCCTACCTAGCTATATAGTAAATAACTTGTGTGTAATCTTAGTTGCTAGAGAAATCGCTGCGAGTATCCCGGTGATTTCTGGCTCCTCAATATCTTCAAAATGTGAATGAAACCAATTCGTGCGGGAGTTCTTTCTAGTCACGCTACCAAAAAGGAGTGGAAAAGAAAAGGAGAAATCGAGGCGTAGAAAAGTGTGGGCAAAACAATGGATAGAAAGACGTAAGAAATGTGGTGCATCGAGCATTTATTGAAAGAGTTGAACAGGCGATAGCACGACAGATAACGTAGATAATGAAACAAATGATGCAACCTCCTGCTAGTTGGCTATTAAGCGAGTTGAAAAGTTGTGTGTAATCACCACAAACAGCGCTAGCTGACTTGCCTGCTTGTAGCTAGTAAACTCACCTAATGTAATCGAGCCTTTAAGTACTAAATGCGAGGTAGGCGCCATATATTATCGGTCTGATATAGAAAAAATAAATTTGGTAAAATAAAACAATTTTTATTTTTCAATATAATTTCCCCTAACTTCAATACATTTATTATAATGATCAATTAATAATTCCCAAAATGTTGTATTACAGTGGTTGCTGTTTGCAAGTCACTATCGTTCTTAAAATGAGGTCCATCGATTCCGTTTTCGATAGAGGATCATAATAGAGAACCATCGTTTCATCTTCTGTGACAATGGACTCTAAAATCGGTTTCGGGTCGTCTCCACACATGTTTAAAAATGAGCGCGTGCATTTGACCCGAGGTTCACGTTGAGCAGATAGAAGATGCGGTACCCACCTTGCATCAATGTTATTCATACCCCCAAATGGTTATGGAGAATCCGGCGAATAATTTTAATATTTTGTTCCATTGACCGACCAGGGCACTCATCTTCAAGAGATTCTTGCCCCAAACGGAAACATGTTACCTACTTTTTTACAGTGGAATATGAAGTATACGCCGTCTAAACGTTGTTTAATGTGATAAGGCGTATGTCCTTCTTTTGTTAAAAATTTAATACTGCGGTACTCAATTTTCAATACCGAAGACATTTTCATGCACTAGATACGTTGTCTGGCTTGGTACTGAAAACGACTACTCTTCGAGCCGTAATATATACAATGTAGGCCTCACACATGTGCAACTATGACACAACGGAGGTTGAACACGCTTGAACCTGTATAAGCTTATCAGGCCGAGAATTTATGGCGTCTACCTAGTATTCTGCATTTAGATCCTAGTATTTAAGGTTATTCAGCATCTGCAGGAACCATGGAGTCAAAAAAGAAATGACAAGAAAAAATTACATTGTAGATGTGTTTTATTTCACTTGTTTCAAAAAAATAAAAAGTATAATGTATTAAAAGAAATCACAATAGAGTAGACCCGCCTAAGAGTACGCGTTCCTTAAGAGTACGCGATCGTCATTACCGCGGTCCGCTGACGCCTCAGTGAAAAATAAATGTGGCGAGAAGTAGCCATGCTTACACGTGTTCCTTAAATATAATTGCGTTTTTAGTACCTTTTTTATTACTAAAATAACGGTAAGTAGAAGGAAATATTGAATTTCGTTGTAAATTTTTATTATAAGTATATAAGCTTTCAAAAATATGTGTGGCATTCGTTTGTTATAATAAATATTTTGTGATAATATTCAATTAATTAGGTATTCAACCAGGTACGCCCATGTTGATATTGGGTTATCTAGATTTGAGTTAGGGTATGTTTGGTAAAGAGTACGCGCGTACTCTTTATAAAAGTGTAGGTTGTAAAATAGGGTATTTTTACAGGTTATTGTATTAGTCGGAAAATGGGTAAATACCAACGAAAATCCACCCGGACGTTAAAGTTTGCCGAAGATCTAAGCGAAGCCAGGGAAAGAATAAACAGGGGAGAGAGCAAACGTTCCGTAGCTACTTCATTTGGAATAAATGAATGCACTTTGAGAAAGCGTTTAAGAATGGGTAATATTCTAGTGTCTTTAGGAAGGTTTAAACCTCTGTTTAATGGCAATCAGGAAAAGGAGTTAGCAGACCATGTAAGAGATTTGGATAATAGATTCAGTGGTTTAAGAATGAAAGATGTTACGTCGCTTGCTTTCCAATATGCCGAATTAAACAAAATACCACAGATTTAACCAAGAAAATAAAATGGCAGGTCTACATTGGGTAAAAGATTTTGCTGATAGAAATAACTTATCTCTTAGAACACCAGAAAAGTGCAGCTTGGCAAGAGCGATTGGCTTTAATAAGGTACAGTGTGAAGGATTTTTGGAAAATTTAAGGCAATGTTATGAAAAAATAAAAGTATCCCCTCAAAGAATTTTCAATATGGACGATTCTGGGATGTCCACTGTACCGAATAGGCTTCCAAAGGTTTTTGCAACAAAGGGCAAAAGAACAGTTTCTAAGGTTGTGGCAGCTGAAAGAGGACAGCTCATTACAACAGCACGTTGCGTGGGTGCTGCTGGAATTTGGGTTCCACTTGCCTTAATATTTCTTCAGAAGAGGATGAAGGAGGAACTTTTTTATGGTTGTCCTGCAGGAACATTAAAGCTAGTGACAGAATCTGGTTATATGAATTCTGAACTTTTTGTTCAGTGGCTGGAGCATTTCCAAAATTTTGTAAAGTCATCAGAAGCAGAACCAGCTCTTTTGATACTAGATAATCATATATCACACTGTTCACTTCAAGCAATTCTTTACTGCAGAGAACACTCTATAACTCTTCTGTCACTTCCACCACATGGAAGCCATACCTTTGGACAGGTGTTTCTTTAGTCAACTTAAAACTTCTTTTGTGTCTGAATGTGATAAATGGATGGTTTCCAATGCCGGCCAACCAATTACACTGAAGCAAATGTCCACTTTGTTTCATGCAGCATATTCTAAAACCGCAACCATCGAAATTTGTGAAAAGGCTTTTATCACTACAGGAATTTACCACTTCAACTAGGACGTATTTGGCGAAGAGGACTTTGCACCTTCTCAAGTTTCTAATAAGCCGCTACAAAAAGTTCATAACTTGCCCACGGGCGAGATAGAAGTGAATTTTGTACCTTCTTAAGTTTCAGGCCACTAAAAGAAGTTCAAAACTCGCCTACAGAGGTAGAAGTGAATTCTGCTGAAGAAGACGATGTGCCCCTTTCTATCTTACGTATACGTGCCAATCGCTAGTATTCAAGGACACCAGATAGATGTGGATAAATGTACAGAATTTGATGCTATTCCTAGTACCTCCGCTGTTACTCCTAAAGAAATCATCCCATTACCTCAAGTGAAACGAACAAGTGAAACCAGAAAATATAAATGCAAAAAAAAAGTGAAATTTATCTTCAACTCTTTATAAGAAAATGTATCACAAAAGAGAAAAATTGAATGTAAAAGAAAGACATAATAATTCAATAGAATCTGAAGTAAACACTTTAGAATTACCAAGAAAATGTAAATCTACACATCAAAAGAAAAAGATTGAGATACAATAAAAAAGGGAAAAGAAGACGATGCTATTTGTCCAGGTTGCAATGAAACATATTTTTCATCCTATGATTCAGGAGAATGGATCAGGTGTCTCATGTGCGACAACTGGTGGCATGAGGATTGCTCATCTTATCTTGGTCAAAACCATTTTATTTGCGATTTATGTGAAAAATGTTTTTCTTTTAAAATATTTTTACATGTTTTGTTATGCGTACTCTTAAGGTTGCAAATGCGTACTTTTTAGATCATGTGTGTTTAAGAGTACGCATTGTCATTTAAAGAAAAAAGAGCGTTTTTTTTTACTTTTTTGAAATTTTTAGTTAAATTAATTTATCCAACTTGTAATCTATACGTTGTATATTATTTTTGTAATAAAATTTGTTTATGTTTTCTTAACAGTTTTGTTTTATTAAATAAAATTTATATAGTGCGTACTCTCAGGCGGGTCTACCCTATAATGAAATTTTCAATTACAACTCGTACAATTTTACCAAATTATCAATATCGGCAGTTGAATATCTATTATCCTGCTTTAGATGATCTATGATGCTTAGGAGATCTGAAAAATCAAAAGTAATATTAAATAAAACGCAGCGGGAAGTATAACGCGATTTTATGCTTACTTTTCTTATCTATCAAGGACATAAACATAATCAAAGCTCCGAAACGTTTTACTTCTGTCAATCCCATTAGGTAACTGTATAGATCCAATGTAATATCGCCACAATTTTCATTTAAAATTTCAATTATATCACTAAACGTCTTACTTTCCAACGATTCTCTGAAGATCGATTTAAAATTATTTGGATTTACTTTCCGTAAATAATTTTTTCGTAATTGCTTGCTGTTAATGGTCTTCCAGCTGTTATAAAATTGTACAGACGTTTTTGGGACAGGAAGGTTTAGGTCTTCAAGTGCATTAACATTTCTTTCTGTTTCCAAGTTTTCATCTTTTTTATCGGTTTCAATTGACTGAGTGATTTGAGGTGCTAATAAAATGACATCGTTCTTTTTACTTGCTTCATTTTCATTGTTCTTTTTCTCACAACTTCCTTTATCTTTGTTTTCTGTAGCACCTTCTAATTTATTATTAGATAAATAAAGTTTTTCTGTTTCTAAGTCAACGTCGATAATTTGCACCCGTTTCAAAGGTTTTTTTGATCTCAATCTTGGCGCTTTGTGTATACTTTGAAAAAGTTGAATGCTATCTTTATCATGTCTGCGTAATAAAGAATCATCAAGTGGTTTTATTTCTTCTTTGACTTCTGTTTTAGAATTTGTTTCTTTTACTATGTGCTTATTATTGTCGCTAAGCAGTGGTTCTATTTCACTGGTTATACCAGAGGATGATGGCAATATTCGCTCTACAACATGTTCACCAAAAGCGGGTACTTCTTTTTTGATGCCATCGGCTTTTGTATCTTGTATTTCTACCTTTGAATTTTTTTGCTTTTGTCGTGATAAGGTAAATTTTGATACTGGTCTAGGTTCATCTGTCGTATCTGTTGGTTTTTCCTGAAATATATGTAATTACAAATTGCACAAGTTTAACCTTCAAAAAATAAACGTAAATTGAGAGTAAATCTTAATAAAAAGCGACCAAATTAAGCGGGGGCCACTGCCTAAGAATAAATAAAGGCAAAGATCTACAATTCGGTAGTATCTTGACCTATCTTCAGCTACGGATGCGAATCCTGGATACTAACGCAGACAAAAACGACGCCGAGGGAGGTTTTTGACGCATTTTACTCTAGCAATACGCTAAGAATGTACCAATTATAAACGAACATTTAAGATTCAGAAGATAATATACCATTATCACAAATAAGAAACCAGCTCATACAAAAAGCTATAAAGGAGGTATAAATGAGAAAGAGAAGACATGGTCCCCGTTTAAAAGGTATTTCCTATAGTTTGTACTGTTGCCAACAACAGAGACCCCTTCAAATTATTTTCCGTATTTTGGAATGATGAAATTATCTCAGTCTTCACAAAATATTCAAATACATACGTTGCAAGTAGAAGCAGGGCTGCAAGCATAACTGAAGAAGAGATGTTTTCGTTCTTTGATATTCTGTTAGTCAGCGGATATGTTTGCTTACCGCGTCGTAGGATGTTCTGGGAATAAAATAAAGATACAACGAATTGGTGGCGGCATCGCTGTCCAGAGATCAGTTTGAATTTATTTTGTCAAATTTACATTACTGTGGCAATAGCAATTTGGATCCCTCAGATCAGTTTGCCAAAATCAGATCTGTTTGAAGCCATGGTGTCCTATTTTGGTCGCCAACCATGGTTACAAGCAATGTATTTGACGAAAGCCTATACGATACGGGTATAGATTTTGGGTAGGAGCTTCCAGCTGAGGGTATGTGTTGTGGTTAGACCCGTATCAAGGAGTTAAAAGCGAAATTGACTCGCGATATAAAGAATATGGATTGGGCCCATCCGTGGTGTTTCAATATACAAACATACTTCAATCAATACCATCGCTCCCATATCATATCATTTCTGACAATTTTTTTACTACGATTGCACTACTGGACGTTTTTGCTAAGAAAGACATCAGAGTAACAGGAACAATTAGGGATACTAGAAGTTTTAACTTTCCTTTACTCAGCAAGAATGAAATGAAAAGAAGAGAATGTGGGTTTATTGATGTTTGTTCTAAAGAACAACGTTATTTACGAAGAGAGAAGAAAAAAATTTCTGTGGGTCAACCAATGAACATTAGTTTAACTTCACAGGCGGCGTCGATAGGGCTGACCAAAATACTATCGATCAGAGTGAAAAAATAGTATTTTCCCATCATATCCCATTTTCTTGACCTATCCGTACAAAATGTTTGGCAGCTTCATCGCCTACATGGTGGGAAAATGAACCATCTTACCTTCCGCAGACGTGTTGCTCTATCCAACCTTGAGCAGCAAATCAACATAGTATTATTAAAGGACAATCAAAACCATCCAGTTTGGAAAATGTGGATTCTAGGTACGACCGGTTAGATCATTACGTCATAAATCAAGGCAAACAAACTAGATGCAGTGTAAGTCGCAAAATGGTTTCCACCACTCGTGAAAAAAATTGGTCTACATGTTGGGTATTAATAAGAGTTACCATCAAAGTCAAAAATAAATCTATATTATACTTTTTTTTTGTTAAATAAATATTTTTTTATAAGTAAATTAATATGTTATGTGTTTCTTGATATTAATCTTTCCAGTACGTTATTCTGTCTACTGTTCCTTTTAAAAGGGCGCCCTTTTTAGGATAATATTTATATAACTGTCATTCTCAATACTATTTACTAAACTAGGTCATCGTAAAACCAAAAATAATAAATTTAAAACATTCAGGCATATTAGTATAATAAATACAATAAATTGTTTACATCCATATTTTGTAGATAAATGGTAGGTTAAATATCATGTGCTACGACGCATAGTAAGTTGCTATAATTTTAGCCAATACTGTATATACAGCGTGTCCACTTAGTGTGATGACGGAAGATAATTCCTTTGCTGAGCAATTAAAAGAAAAGGTTTTCAAATAAAAAATATTCGGAGACAAATGCAGCACAACATAAAATTATATTCAAGTATACGGGTTGTTCAGTTTCCGCTGTACACGATACATGTTTGGCTTTTTAAATGGCATAGCCTGTATATTATTGCGATTTTAGATACTTCTTTGCAATTCATGGAAAGTTTTATCAGTATTCCCTATATCTATTTATCTTACTTTTTGAGATAATTGACATCATTTGAGATTTTTGGGAAATGTCGTTTCTTTAACGACCGATATCTTGAACGCCTTACACGCTATATATGATTCAAATTTTATACGATTGGGCATTTCTTGGGGTTTTTAGCAAAGCATTGACGATTTTTTTTGTACCAACCAGATTCTACAAGACGGCCATCGTATCGTTGGCAAGTTTGATTCTTGATGTTCAACATAAAAGGAATAGATTTATTTAGCATCCCACACAAGTTTTTTCAGCAGTAAGAAATGTAGTAAGAACATACTGAAAGTTGTTTAAGCAATTTCGCAAATAGAAATATTTATGAGAAAACTTCCTTGACGAATTTCTTAAGGCAATGCATAACATGAACATTACCCAAAATAATACTCCCGACATGTTAATAAATGTTCAACAAAATACAAGGAATCACACTGCAGTTGAAATTGTATGCGTAAATTAAATTTTGCAGTTTTACTTTTAATGAATATCTTTAGAAAAACAAAAGTTTATGGTATTTCGTCCCAGCACATTATGCATTTTAGCAAAAAACCTATTCGCATAGCTTCATATTTAATTTATAAAAGAAGGACACGTATTAGGTATAGGGAAATGTTTATAATTTTAATAAATTTAAATGTAATAAATTTTATTACAGTTTCTATATCATATCGCGGAAAAATATACAGGATGTTCTAATTCAAAAAATTGAAATAGCATGGATCAAACATGGCAACGATTTCGATGGCCATCTTGCAGACTTCAGTTCATATTGAAAAGTTTTCAATGCATTGTCTGAAACTCCAAGAAATACTCAATCAAATAAAATTTGAATCATCACGCTAGCGTGTAAGACATTTAAGATATCGGCCGTTAAAGAAACAGTGACATTTCACAAAAATCTCAAAGTATGTCAATTATTTCAAAAACTAAGATAGGTATAGGGGCATCTAAAATCATAATATATAGTGTTCCATTAAAAAAAACTAAACTAGTATCGTACGCCGCGGAAATTGAACACCCTGTATACTTGAATATAATTTTATGTTGTGCAGCCTTTGTCTCTGAGTATTTTTTATTTGAAAACCTTTATTCCAAATTGCTTGGGAATGAAATTATCATCCGCCCGCGCACTAGGCAGATACCTGTACCTTTTCTTTTTAATTTTAAAGTAAAAGAAGAATATTAACTATATAACTACCTCTTTAATACCTTCCAATTTCTTTTCTATCCGTAATATAACATTTTTAGATTCTTTATTTTTCGGTTCCAATTCTAAAACCTTTAATAAATCGCTATGAGCTTCTGTTATTTGGTTTAAATTTTCTCTAGCTGCTGCCCTTCTCTGGTATGCTTTAACATATGTTTTATCCAGTTGTAATGCAGTTGTGCAATCTGATTCGGCATTTTTATACCTAAAAGTACATTTATGATAACGATAATTCATATTGATTGCCATTACCTACTTTTCTTTTTTCAAATAACATAAGGCCCTATTTGCATAATATATTGGATCGTAAGCGTAATATTCAATAGATCTTGTATAACACTCTATTGCCTGGTCCCATTGTTGCTTCTTTACAAATGCATTTCCCTTTCCTTTTTCGGAATTCGCAAGGTCAATGGCACTATTGTCTATCTCATCGCTTAATTCCGATTCTGGTGAACTATTCTCTCCTGCTTCTTCCTTATCCATTTTAGTGCAGTATGCATCAGCATCAAACTTGTCCCATGCTGCATAATCACAGCTTTTATTCTTTGTCTTCTTTATGGGTTTATCTTCAACTAATACCTGTTTGTTTGATTCAATTACTTTTCTTACTTTATTTTTCTGCGAAGGTACCTAGAAACGTTCCTATTAGGTATACAAGCTAAATGTCACCTTTTTTTTTGCTGATATTACTTCAGATTGATTATTTGATGATCTTTTTAACGATTCATCTATCTTTTTCATTTCGTTTCCCCATTCTTGTAAGTCTTTACAAAATTCTTGCAAATCACTGGCGTTATCGCGTACTTGTTTCTGCAATAAAAATGAATCCATTTCTAGAAATTTCAAACAAGTAAATAGTGCCAATTAAATTCACAATTGACAGAGGAATTAAAAGTTTGGTCAACTTAAATAATCTGAATTGAGCTAAGGTCTGAAGTGGTCTGAAATTAATCAACCAAAGCACGTGGTTCTTATGCGTTCGTTAATCAGTATCTTGAATGCATCCATCCATTGTCTATTGTCTATTAGGTTTAATGTTTAATCTAAATTTTAGAAAGTAGTAATTTGAAAATATCTTTTAAAATCATTTTAATCGAATTTAATTCATATTAATGTACAAAAGTTAATATAAGAACCATTAAATTTTCTTCGAAATACGTTCGCAAACTTTGATCTGAACGGTGTCCTAAATTAACGTATCCAGATCTTAACCTCAAAATCAAGCAAAACTTAAGCCTAATTTTACTAATTATAATCGTTATAATTTGGAGTTCCTGTCCTTAAGCGAAGAAGATGCGATTAACGCAAATATTGAACGTAATCGGAAAGTATTCAAAAGATTACTCGAATTTACCAGATCGGTACATAAAAAGAGCAATGGAACAAGTTTATTGGAAGAACCCCGTAGGCATTCAATATAAGCCTGATACGCGAATAGAAAGAAAAACCTTTAGATTTACAACAAATCGCCCGTGGACTGGGCAATTTAAACAACAAAATAGACCTGGCATGAAAAGGAAAAAGGTATTTGTAGAGCCAATTAGAGAATGGAGTTTTTTCAGAGGAGATAGAGTTGAGGTTTTAGTTGGCAAAGATAAAGGAAAGCAAGGCATTGTTAAACAAGTAATTCAGGAAAGAAATTGGGTTATTGTGGAAGGCTTAAATTGCCATTATAGAACAGTAGGTCGCGAAAAGGATTTCCATGGGATGGTGATCCAATCAGAAGCTCCACTTTTAGTCACAAATCAAGTTTCATTAGTGGATCCTTCTGACTATAAATCGACACCAATTGAATGGAGATTTACGGAAGATGGACAAAAAGTACGGGTATCAACAAGAACAGGCAGGATTGTTCCTATTCCAGCAACTGCTGAGGAAACAATCGATTATAAATCAAAGGCGACATATGTTGAACAGCCAAAAGATACAAGTTCTGGTGACGTTACTGAGATCACTTTCTCACCAGCATTGCAAACATTTGAAATGTCAATCATGGAAAGTATGGGCATTAAAGATGATAGAGTACCACCAAAATCATATTGGTATTAATTCATTAATAATTGTATATAAATTTGTGTTAATGTGAATATAAATATGACTATAAGTAGTATTGTATTTATTTTGAGAAGTGTAAAATTGAAATAGGACATATGCATTATTCAATTAAATCAAATTCACATAAGTAAATTCTTTTAGTAGTTTTTTAGGTGAAAATTAGAAACGTTCATATACGTTTTATTGTAACCGCCGATGCACCGATTTTGGTTACAATTCTCTCCCAAACCCCAAACAAGTGTTTAAAATTCACGAACAACTTAAGTTGGTAATTCCTGCAATAAAGATCAAATTTGCATGTAGTTCCCTAAGAAATTAGGCAATATATCTTTTATCATCAGAAATACCAGCGTAAATTGTAAAATTTACAAAAACTTCTAGCTTGTTTTACACGCCGCGATTTATTGGCCAATTGATTGAACAAGTTGATTTTCGATTTTATCGTACTCTGTAAAACAGTAAAAATCGGTACGATTTCTTGGACAATTTATCGTACGATTGATTAACTGAATTGAATAGAACGCTCTACTTTTGTCACGATTTCTCACTAACATTGTAGTTTTATCACCAACCCGGTAACAGAAAAATATCTACGAATTTTGTTTTAGTGTCTTTAGAGTTAAATTTCGAAAATTTACGGAGTCGTAATGGATAATTTGAATTAACTAAGTGAAACTTATGTGATCAAATCTATGGCTGTGCCTATACCAAAACATTGAACAAAAGCAGATTGACAATCTATTTTTATTTGCAGATGAAAATTTCTTATTTAATAATTCCCCCCTTCAACTATTAACGAAGCCAAACGAGTATTCACGATCGTTCAAAACTTGTCCAATTTATTGTAGAATTTAAAACGTCATATTTCTACCAATTTCTTGGTCATGAGCTTGCTCAATTAATTGGCCAATAAATCGCAGCGTGTAAAACAGGCTTTATTAAGCTGTGTTCACACTTCGCGAGGCAGCCTGGTGAGGTGTGCCTCGCAGAGTGTGGACTTGTTTGGTGAGAGCTTCTGTCTTGCTGGCGAGCCTGCTTCGGGCGAGGTATTAACGCCAGTCGGTTTTTGGTCACGCATCAAAGGTGCCTCGGGTGTTCGCCTTGCGTAGTTTGGACCACGTTGCCCCGCGATAAACTGGTTTATGTTGCCTCGCGCTAAACTGGCTCATCCTGCGTCGCTATTCATTCGACAAAGACAGAGGCAAATTGTTCGCGAAGTATGAACGCAGCTTTATATTTTCGCGTCAAAGAGATAACAGACAGAGATTGGTATAGATACCAATAGAAAGAAATAAAGAGAAAAAACCGCACAGTGAAACCGTTAAAAGTTAAAGTTGAGTTAACTTTTTGCGGTGCAACGTTGAGTAGCGCCAGCGTTGTTGCTTTTGAATGCACCAATAACGTGCGCGCCGCTTTATAGTAACACCATAGCATCAATGTGAACCCGACCTAATCTAGAGCTAGTACGTACTATATTTGAAATTAACATCTTCGCGAAATAGAACCAAGCAAAGCTGAAATATTTCATTTTGACAACTTAAGGTCGCCGTAAATTTGAATTTAGGGAAATCTAGCCAATTATCACTGGTTTCAAAAGCTTTGTTCGCTCGCCCTATACTAACTACTCCGAGTAACCAGTGTAAAAATATACGTTCGTTGGGCTTGCGTGCAGCTGTACATAACCATACACCTACCTGCACTGACCACTCCAGTGACGTCATTTCACACTAAAAAATGCAGTCCGAGCGAACCAAACCTTACACCTATTACAGCTACAGTTTTCTTTAAATTAAACACCAGTTCAAATAGATTCTTAAAAAACTTGTTTTTTTTTTTATACAACTTTTCTGTTTTCTATATAAAATTTCTTAGTCGCACTTACCGCATTTTGAATGTCTGCTCTTCAAATATGATGAAAATCTAAAATATATATATATAAGTTTTCATAAATTCGTTATATTTCAGTAAAAAAATAATTATAAAAACACATTGATCTTAAATCTAGTTGTAAGAATAAAGAAAAGAATTACAATTAATTTTTGAATTAAATATCTATATCTTCTTCATCACTACTTATATCTTTTGGCGGTGCTTGTTTTAAAACAGCCAAACTCTCCTTAAAATAATCAAATGGAGTATTGATTACTGGAGGATTTAATTGATTATGAACTAGTTGGAAGTGCTTTGCACAAGCTTGCTCATATTGTTGATTTCGAGCTTCATTTTCAATATCGTCAATTCCCGTTGGAAAGATTCCACATTGCTGTAATCTTCTCGTTAAATGCAGTGAATCCCAAGCTTTAAAGGGGCAACCATGTGCGTCTTCTATACCAATATTCTCACAAATAATATCCTGACATGTTGATGGTCGATAAGGTCTCATTGAACCTGCTTTTCCATACATATGTTTGAAAAAATACGCGTAATTCTTCTCAAAGGTTGTTTCTGTTATTTTATGTGTGAATTCGGTTTTCCAAAATTCTAACGAGTCTTCTAAACTTAATCCTATTGTCTTGAAAAAATTTCCCAACTGATAACGAGAACCATATTTAAGATGATAATTTTCTTTTAGTGTATCATGTAAATTTTTCATGCATAATGGGAAACTCTTACGTGCATATTTATTCAGATCTGATAATTTAATTTTAATATCACTTGTGCCTTCAATACTGTTGGTATGGACAATGTTTATTGTTGAGTGTTCATTATTTAATGTTTTTGACATTTGTTCAATTATAAAAATATAATTCTCATCAAGAAAAGTCATACTTTGTTTGGTGCTTGAAATTACCTTCCATAGAAACGATTTAAATCTGTTCATAATACAATAAACTATTATTGAATTTGGAACATAAGCAAATCCTTTACGTAGACGCACCTTCCTTTCTTTGATTAAATTTAGCGCCTCTTTAAAATGCACTTTATAGTATATTTCATCAACTGAGTAGTTGGTAAGACTACCGCAAACCTTTTGCTTTTCATCATCGTTAACTTGTTCATAATCTAAATGATTAAGTTTAAAAAATAATTGCCTTCCTTCAGTATTTTGTTGTTGAAATCGCAGAAACAACCATACAATTTCTTGATCTATAAACCAACTTTGCAGTTCTGTATTAAAAGTATATAATATCCGTAAGATAAAATGCGAAATATAGTCCATTTCTCGAGCCCGCAATTTTTCTTGTAGATTTCCCAATTCAGTCTCTTTCTCACATAATCTATAAAATGTATCAGGATATGCAGTATGTAACTTGCTTAATAGGCTTTTTGTCCATTCGATTGAATATTTGTGACACTCTTGGGTATCTGTTGTATGCAGCAGTTTCAATAGTCGTATCCGTTTTAATGCAAGTTGTTCAAACTCAAAGACATTAATATCACCTTCAGGTGCTTCTAGGTATACTTGAACATTATGTAAGTATTTTCGTTTTAGACTATCTATAGTAGTGTGCGAAACCATCTTTTACATAAGAAAATTGTTTCAACACAAAAACGTTTCCAGCTTTTCCAACCTATAAGATGATTACATTTTGTGGATAAGTTGTACTTTTACATATTACATGCTGTTCTGTGTTTCTGTAAATTCAAACAAGCCCTTGTTAGAATAGAAACAAAATTTTATAAATTTTCAAGTTGTAACTCAATTTGATTTGAGAAAATTCTTTTAAAATCGAAATTTGGCGCCAACTTCTTTTTAATAAGAAGTACTACCAAATATTTTTTAGAGAATTCCCCTGTTTAAAATACCATGTGATCTTGACAACCAACATAACCTAAATTTACAAACCTGTACACAAATAAAACTATAGTAGTAACTACTGAAATGAAGTTATTTACAAAAAGAATATTTATAAGCGACTTACCACCAAATCTTACAGAAGATGACCTAAAGGAAAAATTTTCAAAATTTGGGTCTGTAAATTCTTTAGAAATAAGACATCGTAAGCAAGCCAGTGCACGAAATAAGTATCCTACCTATGCCTATGTGACTTTAAATGTCGATCATTATAATCTACAACAATGTAAGTAATATATAGTTATGGGTTCGAGCATTAATACAATTTCTTGTATCATCGCTTAGGTTTTGAAGATTTTGCGAAACATAAATGGAAAGGAAATGTTGTGGAAATACAAATTGCTAAGGAGAATTTTCTGGAAAAACTGAAACAAGAACGAGAAAGTGATAAATCAGTAAGAACTGATACTAAGGAAAAAGTAACGCCCGTTAAAGTTGCCTTAAATGAATCAGTTAATAGGAAACGCTTTCATTCTTCAGATTCGTGCAATGACTCTGAGGAAGAAATATCTGTTTCCAAAAAGATTAAACCAGAGCCAATGATTCAGAAAATATTAGAATCTCCTACGAAAATAGATAGCAATGTTTTAAATGAAACTAAACGGAATGATAAAGATATACCTGCTAATAACAATATAGGTATTACTGATAAGAAAGTTGTTTATGAAAAGCAAACAAGAGTATCAAATGTTTCCGATCAAAAGAGACTACACTCGATCCAAGAAATGAAAAAGATATATCAGCAAAAGAAAAATACTATTAAAGCAGCTTTAATGAATGTGGTCTGTATCTTTAATTATACTTGGTTAAATTGTTTTTTAATTATAATAAAATCATTGTCGTTGTTTCAAATAAGGTTTATAGAATTGATTTTTGTCATATTGGAGAAAATTTCTTTATATCACCAATTCATTGTTTGTTTCTTGTATGTGACAGGATACAAAGTCAAATAATAAAGTAATTTTTACTGATGATGACCATAATCCAGAAGAAAATTGTTATCAAATTAATAAAAATGTGGAAAAAATTCAAAATAACACAGATAAAAAGCTTTTATTTCAAGATGAAGATGATGACGAAGAAGATAAAGAATTTAACTTTGATGTTAAAGAACAATTTCAAGGAAAAAAGGGTAAAAAGGTATATGTATTGAGTTCATTTGTTTCTATTTATTTTCATATCTATTATTTCCTTAGTTAATGGAATTACAACTGAAATTCAAAAATGATAAACGATTTACTATGGACGAACGATTTTTGGAGGATTATCAAATTTCTGAAAATGAAGAGCAACATACTACACAGAATACTTCACCATCTGTCAAATTAAGAAATGAAATGCAGGATGAAGCAGAGGTCACAGCAGAAGAAAAACAAAAAGAATTAGCCATACTGGAAGAGGTTTTAGGGAAGAGATTGCGCAAAAGTAAAGGCGATGATGTGTCAAAAAAAAAGTAATATCATACAATGTACAAAATGCTGAAATAATTTTTCGATTGTAATTTTATAGACCATCCAAATCGCTAGGAATGATACGCTTTGATCCAACTAATCCTGAGCATAGCAAATATGTTTTAAAACAAAATGAACAAATAAAAGAAAAACCAAAGAGGAAGAAAGACCAACTTGCATTAAGCATTACAGATAAAGAAGGTGAAAGGCCAGTTGTTTCTAAGGAAACCTTTTATGAAGTGAAAGAGAATTTGAAGCAGACCCTTGAACAAGAGAAACCCTTCAGTTTACTATCGTTATTTGGCTCTAAGAAAGATTCAGGTAAATGTTTATCGCTCATAATATCATGGGGTCTTTGAAGACTCCATGAGCTCTTTGCACTTAAAATGCTTTTATTAAAAATCCATAGACCATACATCCTAAAAAAATGAAAGTATTTTAAGTGCAAAGAGGTAATGAGGTCTTCAGAAACCCTTTGGTATTGTAAGGGTTAATATACGTTCTCCAGGAAAAAAAAGCTGGCCACCTAAATATTTTTCTAATAACCATTTGATACAGGGTGTTAAAATAAAAGTATAGAAAACCTTGAGGTAGGATAGTATGGCCCAAAATATGCATAAAAGTCTTAATGAACACGGGTTCGCAAATGAACGGTTTCGGAGATATGAAGGATAATTCCTTTTTGTAGCATTTGTGCATTTTTTCGCTTATTTCTTCTTTCACCCGCAAAAACTTGCGTTTTCTTATCCTAGTTGATATAGGTTCTGTCAAACATACAGTTTGTACTCGATATTTAGTTTGTGAATTTTACGAATCTTCGCTATGCCTGTTTGCTCTAATACTGAATTAGCCGACATGCGTCTCATGTATGGTCGTCCTAATGGAAATGCCAGAGAAGTGTAACGTCTTTATATTGACGCTCGTTTCAATCGCCAGATTCCTTCAGTTCGAGTTTTTGTAAGACTCAACCAAAAATGGTGTAATACCGGTTCATTTGGGAAACAGTCCCATGATTCCGGGAGACCCAAGATCGGACCCCCCTAAGGCAAAAGACACAATTTTAACATAGGTACAGCAGGATCCGGCGACCAATTTGTGGAGAATGTCAGCCAAGGGAGGAATTACTGCTCCTCTTATTTGGAGAATCATCCACGAGCAGCAGCTTTACCCCTACCTTGTACGAGTGCAGGCCTTAAGTGCGTTTGTTTTCTTTGTAGCTGGTTTCTACTAAATGATGCCGAGGACCTCAATTTTGCTGCCAATATTTTTTTTACTGATGAAGCCGGGTTCACTTGAAACACAGTTTTTGATTTGTGGGCCGATGTAAATTCCCATGCTATTATGGAATCCAAACAACAGGTACGATTTTCATTGAGCATTCGGATGGGTACTTTAGACGACAGGTTACTAAGTCCGGTTATTGTAATGACACAATTGGTCATCTTTGAACCAAAGGCAACGAATGTGGTTCCAGCACAATGGTGCTCATTATTCGATTGCCGTTAGAGAGCATTTAAACGGAACTAGTGGACAAAGATGGGTAGGAAGAGGCGGGCCTGTATCCTTCAAAATCGCCTGATTTAAACCCCTTTGTTCTCTTTCTTTGAGGATATTTGAGAACTTTAGTGTATGCTATACCTGTAAATGTCCTCGAGTAGTTGTAAAAACGAGTACATTAAGGACGCCACCGAATCAAAGCCAACCCAGGGATTTTCGAAAGAGTTCGAAGGCCCTTACGGTGGAGATGTCGTGGCTGCTGTGAAATGTAAAGCCACCTGTGCAGATAACAAAACCAGAGGTATTTATCCTGTACTGTATTTGAATGTGCCTCACACCGGGTTTGTTATGCTATGGGCCATAATATGTACTGAAGCACGTACCGAAGTTTTATTTGTGGAGAACGTAGTTCTAAATACCAAGTACTACGTACAAAATATGCCATAAGAAGCTATTATACTATTTGCACCATTTATCAGAGAAGAATTCATATTAATGTACGAGTTAGGGGCCATAAATTCTCGGACTGATATAGAAAAAGATAAACTTGGTAAAATATAATAATTTTTATTTTTCAATATAATCTCCCCTAACTTCATTTATTGCAACGATCAATTAATAATTCTATACCCTTGTAAAAATAATCTGAAGTTTTTCCCTCATGTTGCATTACAACTGCTTGCAACTCACTATCGTCCTTAAAACGATTCGTTTTTGGATAGAGGATCATAATACAGAACCATTGCTTCATCTCCTGTGGCAATGGACTCCAATATCGGTTTCGAGTCGTCTCCACACATGTTTAAAAATGAGCACGCAGATTCGACCTGACGTTCACGTTGGAGAGCAAAAAGAAGATACGGGACCCATATTGCATTAATCTTATTCATACCCAAATGGTTATGGAGAATTCGGCGAATACTTGTTAAACATTACTGCTAATTCCTTCACTTTGAAACGGCGATCTGCTACCATTTCTTCAATAATTGAAACGTTTTGAGGCGTTATTAGTTCAATTGACCGACCGAGGCGTTCATTATCATCAAGGGATTCTTGCCCCAAACGGAAACGTTTTACTCACTTTTTTACAGTGGAATATGAAGGAGATAAATCACCATAAACGCCTTGTAAACGTTGTTCAATGTGATTAGACGTATGTTTTTCTTTTATTAAAAATGTAATGACCGCGCGGTACTCAATTTTCGTTAGCTGAGACATTTTCGCTAGTCACGTTGTTTGGCTGGCCACTAAAAACTACTACTCTTTGAGCTGTAATATATACCGATTAGGAAAATGCGAAATTAGCCATATCGCTACCCCCCCTCGCTCTCAAGCGGAGGAATAAGCGGGCCCAAGGTTACCGATGTGGTTAGTTACGAAGTAGACTGCCTTATGTGCTGACGATCTTAATAAGAGTTACGTGATTGACGAATACAAGATGTCCATTTATACAACGCCAGAAAAGGTTCAGATTATTCAGTGGTATTTATCGGGACATAGCCGACAATAAACGATCGCTCTCTTCTCCGTAGAGTACGTCAATCGGCCTATTCCAAGCGCACAGACGATTTCAAATATCGTCGATGCGTTTAAGAAATTTGGCTGTGTTGTCGGGTATTGCAGAAAATGCCACCAAATGGACGAAAAGCCTCAAATCCTTCGTAGCAACAACAAAATAAATATGCGAAACTCTCATTTCCAGGCGACCTTGACTTCAAATTATTACGTGCGAGAGATGTAGACCTACTGTGCGAAAAGCGCACAGTAGGTCTACATCTCAACATTGCTCCAAGTCGACTAGCATGTCCCGCATGGAATTGCTGGGATATCGCTCAGTCCCCTCTACGCTCTCTCGGATGTACGGCGAGAGCGCGAGGAGGGGATACCGATGTAGCTAATTTCTCATTTTCTCAATCTGTATATATAGGCCTTGCACATGTGCAACTATGGCGCAACAGAGTTTGAACACGTTAGGACCTGTATAAACCTGTCAGGCCGGGAATTTATGGCGCCTACCTCGCACGCGAGACCACAAGTTCCAAATATTCGGGATTTTCGATAATTGGAGCAGTTCGCACTGCTATGGATCAACAGCGATTGTCCGCTACTTGTATCAAGCCTATTGGAGTGTATGAAGGAATGTATCGTGACATGTATCAAGTGGACCTACCGCCCCAATTATCGAAAATGCCCAATGTGAATGTGTTTCTGGAAAAGGTTGGTATTTGACGATTACTTTGGCTTGCATGTAGGTCAGATTTCAATCTCATTAAACTTCTCTGGGATTAACTTCAGAGAGCCCCTCGACGTCATCCTATCCTGCCAGATACTCTGCAAGATCTACGCGTTGCTCTGCAAAAAACATATGCATCAATCATTTAAAAAAGAATTTTTAATTTGATCAACTCGATGTTTGCGTGCTGTAATTCGAGCAAGAGGTGGACATATCAGATACTGAAGAGTTTCTAAGAATTGCATAACTGCATTTTTTTTCTGTTGTATTACCATTAACCTGTTAATGATTTAACTTGGCATTTTCATAAATCTTATTTTCGTTGGAGTTTGGCTCTAATTTGATTACTATTGGTAATAAAACTAATGCTACATCCACATAATATATCTAAAGTAACATTAAAAAAAAAATAATAAAACGATATTTTGGTGGCTGTTTTTTTTTGCAAATGAATGTTTTTAGAAAATGTAAACACTTTCCAAATTACTTCTAGATGACCGCGAAATTAGCAATGAAGCTACTCCAAACCAAAAAGAAAATACATCAAAAACAGGTGACAAAAATCCATTTAGATACGATTCTTCTGATGATAATTCAGATAATGAGGATCATTCGAAACATATCGAAGATGACAGCGAAGTTAAGGCTGAAGAGAAGAATAATGGACAAAACGTATTGTTAGGCCCAACAAGACTATGGAGGGAACCATTCTTCTTTAGAAAAGATGATTACAGATTTCAAGGTATTACATTTTTTTTTGTTTGCGTTTAAAAACTTGTTTTTTTTCTATTTTTCCCAGAGGGTGTCGATTTCGTAAGAAAATTCGCCTTGGATGATGCAACTGAATTCAAACAAGTAAGAAGAAATATTAAAGAAATAGTAAGAGCCAAAGTGAGGAATAATCTAAGGAAAAACAAGCCGTTCAAAAAGAAATTAGGTGGTAGGCGGATGATCAAAATAAAGAAGGCTATGAAGAATAGATAGCAATAAATATCATATATTGATCATTTTCTTATTTGCTATTTAATATATATTTTTTAATATTGATGTACAATAAAATGTTTTTATTGCACTCAAGTGTTTTTCCCCTCATTCTTGAAGTTCCACGGTTTTTGTTTATTGTTTGAAAATCATATATCGAGTTAGAAATGAACCGCTAAAATACATGGGCACTGTTGTAAAATTTGTTCGCTACAAAAGTATAAGGGCGGGGAGTTGCGCGACGGGAATGAATCAGTGCCAGTAATAATCTAACCGCTGTTATGAGAGGATCGCACTAGACTCAAGTGAAGTGATGCGTTATACCCCTAGTTTATTTCTTTAGTTGATAGTTGTTGCCTTTCTCGATCTTTTGCTCCTTATTATTTTTGATTTGCTCTGTTTGTATCTCGTGGTTATACTGT
The DNA here is from genome assembly GCA_029619315.2 of Dynastes maya. Lineage (NCBI taxonomy): Eukaryota > Metazoa > Arthropoda > Insecta > Coleoptera > Scarabaeidae > Dynastes > Dynastes maya. The sequence goes on along the minus strand of JAROYE020000010.1, from coordinate 22,646,310 downwards.
GGAATTGTTTTTTTTAATTATGTTCTTTCTAGGAAGTCACTAAATAGTACTACGTTACTAGCAGTACTGCAAATGACTGCTTATTTGAAAATCTATCCATTATCTGTCATAACAATAAGTTCAATTGAATTTCTCATATACAAATACGATTCATTTTGATATAAAGTTCCATTAATTAGATTTAGAAAACATGTTTTTGTTTTGGAATTCAATTTACACTTAAAAATTTATTTGTTTTTAACAACTTAAGGTCGCCGTAAATTTGAATTTAGGGCAATCTAGACAATTATCACGGGTTTCAAAAGCTTTGTTCGCTCGGTCTACACATATACGTTCATTGGGCCTGTGTGCAGCTGTACACAACCATACATCTACTTGCACTGAGCACTCCAGTAACGTTATTTCACACTACACCGAGTAAAAAGTTCAACTCGAGCGAACAAACCTAAAAGGAATTGTAGATCAATATACGCAGTGATGATAACTGTAAGATATTTACTACAATCTGCGATTGCTTTCATTGTAAAAATGAGCTAACGGTACTAACATGTTTTCATTCGTATGTTAAATAAAAGAAATAAGAATATTTTCTACAAGCTACAAACGTACTAGAAAAATGTTGCATACAAGCGTGCAAGACCAGATATAAGCGTACTGCATTTTGTACGAACGTACAAGTGCTGGCAATACTGGGTGGTGGTGACTATCTCGTATTTATGTACAAAATTGCCGTTTTTGTTAGCTTCACTCAGATATATAGCGAATAGTGCGCGATGCTGCTTCTAGTACTCCAAATTCTTTGTATAAAGTGCCTATTAGATGGATGTAGTATATAGACTACCTATGCTGGCGTGCGTACATACGATATACACGAGCGGAAATCAAATATTTTCAATGTTTAATGCAATGTATTAAACGTACACAGTTGTCGGATCGTAACTGCAATGCTGCGTCTTTCCTCACCATATTCGTTATGTTCATAAGTTCAATTGCGATCGGTATACAAGTCAGTCGCGATTAATTAACATACCGGCTGTATGGCTATACTTTATTTAAATTCGAAATTCAAGAACATTTTTATTGAATTTATTTTTTATTTAGTTGTATATTCTCCTTATCGTTGTTGATATGTATTCCTAAAAAAATATCCTTTTTAGAATATTTAGATGTATTCACTCGTTGTAAAAATTTTCTATTATTTGAGTTTATGTAACCGAAACCTTTTTGGATTTATGGATATAATTGGATAAGTTTTAAAATGACGTAAATGAATGAGGTATTTCAACGTTCCTGAGAAACCCTTACATACTTTTTTATTCGCAATTAAGAATCAACCGCTTGGAACGGTGATTGAACCTGCGTCATTAGGATTGTTCGCCGATATGCTAAGCTATCACATTTCTTCGTGAGAAAAACCTGCTAGAAGAAAATGAAGTATCGATTCCAGCGAATCGAAAAATCAGGGTTGAGTCTAATAAATTATTTCATTCAAATATTCATTTACATACTCTGAATACGGACCTGTTAGTTGGATAAGAATTCACTGCTCTGTTAATCGAACGCAAGTTTTTTTTTTAATTTAATAAGAAAAAGGCTATGTAGATAGAAGTGCAAAAAGTATATTTATTGAACAAAATACAACCTTCAAATTACTGATAAATAAAGAAGTGCTTGACGATATCTCATCATCTACGCTATAAAATTAAATCAGATTGCATTGAATAAATTAATAAGAAATAACTTAAACTATCACAGAGATGTTATATATTGTTATATTTCCTTAGTACATACGTTATTTATTCATAAGCCAATATATAATTATTCCCGAAAGATATAAAGCGATTATTACATCTAATACATTTATAGAATAATATTTAACAATCTGAAGCATTGAAGTCTATGCCACCTGTGCTTAGTTTCTTTCCACGGGCCAGCTTATCCAATTCAGCCGCGGCGTCTGACCTCATAGAAGCCTTGTCTGTTAAAGAATCAGGACCTGATGGTTTAACAGCAGCTGCTCCCATTGAAGTACTAGGACTTCCTCCAGTTTTCTTGTGTAAAAGAGAATTGAAGAAGTTTGCCAATACTCCTTCGCCTCCAGGTGTGCTCACAATCTTAGTGCTATCCAATTTTTTATTTGGTGATCCCTGCAGACCTGGAGGAGCTGGGGAACGTACTGTAGTTTTACCCAATGAACCTGAACGCATTGGAGATTCCCCAACACGACCAGGGAGAGATGATGGCAATCCACTGCCTGATAAAAGTATTTGTTGCTGCCTTGTTAAGAATACTTGTTCGTCTTCTGCTAAGATCTCATTTTCACGGTTTACAGTCTTACGAGTTACGGGCTGGACGATAATCTCTCGATAATAATCATTTGGTGAGCATGTATATAAGTTTTCATGTAAAATAGAGATTTTTTTCATGTTATCCCAGCCAGCTGGAATAAAAACAGCATCCTTTTCGACAACTAATGCTGGGGTGCGGAATGGAAAGCTGTATATCCTATGCGTTAGGTACTTATACAATAAATCACAATTCTTATCTTCTTTCGCACTTGTATAGAATAAAGAAGCACCATATTGTAAACAAAATCTACGTATCCATTGTTGCATGAAATCCAGATGCTCATCTTTATAATCATGATCCTTTTCAAGCGTTTGCATATAATCAGTCTTCGTAACAACTACAACTATATCCAAACCTAAATTACTTGTTAAAACTCCTTCTGGTAATGGTAGAGTATCATCGAGATCTTGATCATCAGTTTCACCCAAATTTCTTGAACTACGCTTCATAGGTGATGCAGGATCATGTTCATCTCCTGGCTCGACATATTCTTGCCACATTTTTACTTGATGTTGCCTACGAGCTTGCCTTAAATCGACATCTAACTTTAATTTATCTAAATGATCAGCTAGAACAGATGCCCAATGCTGTAATTGTTCTAATATACCCCATGGAGACATCATAGTTACGGTGAGTATAACAAGTGTATGTTCATAGGTTTCCTCATTTAGAGCAAATCCAAGAAGATCTGTATGACCTGCATCACCATCTAAAACCCATACACTTAATCTTGTGTGATCATCCCTGTAATCGTCACGAACGTCGATGTACGCGTACTCTAGCCCGGAGCCTTTTTTCGGATCTTCGACCCCTTGTAGTTTTGCAACGAGTGTTGTTTTTCCCGACTCATTATCGCCTAGTACAACAATTTGTTTGCATGATGGTAATTTCGGATTTCCGTGATTTTGAACATCGTTTAAGATTTGCGCCCATAGATTTTCTTTAGGTGGTTCGTTTTTATTATTTTCAGCCGACATAACCTCACGTATTGCAGACATCTTTACAAACACCGATCCAGCCGATCCACTGAGTCACACAGATACGTTTTACTTTTTATATTTTGGAATGACAGTATGTATGACGCATAAGTGCAAGGTTGACTTTTAAATTTAACGATTAAATAATGTACGTTTCAAATTTCTTTTTTATTTAATTTCTATAATCATTAGACATCAATAAGTTACAAAGGCAAATATTTTTCAGTATACATTTGGGTTACATCTGATAATTTAAAGTTGGTAATAATATTTTCTAAATTTAGCTCTTTGTGTATTAAAGAAAATAATTTATCACATTTTTTAGCAGAATTTTAATATTTGTTAAATGAATTATTTTAACAAATACTTTTAAATTATTTAAATACAATGTTGTACAGGAATCTCTATAGATATTATACACAGATCTATTATAGGGGTCGAGATAAATACCAAATCAAGCTTGCTATTGCCATTATTCAGTAGATGGCGCAACAGGTACAAGATGTAAATATTAATTATTTCAATTCATTTTACTAATTTATATTATAAAACGTTTTAATTAGACGAACACTCTAATGTTTCCTAAATTACTTTAGATTTACAAAAACATTTAAAGCTAATTATGTTTTTAATTGAAATAATTACCAATATATTCCCGATTAATTTAGTTAATTCCGGTTTAGTCAAATAACGTAGGAATAAGACCCTTGGAAAGATTAATGGGTTTAAGGCATACAACAAGTAAAAAAGGACGGAGAACAACTTAAAGCAATGTTAATTGTTTTACAAGATTAATTACTAAAACAATTAATTGTAATTACCAGCAGAAATGAATAAATATTTACCTCCGTGATCGCCAGCCTTCCTTGGTAGTATTTTGTATTTCGTTAGTAGTACTTACTAGTATGGGCAAACAGCGGTAACAGTCAGTGTAGTAGATATGTGGTGCGGAGTCGGCGATTATTTATTTTACGCGTTCACAGCGTCATTACTAAATCGATGCTGTATGCGAGTAGTTGTGTGTATATGTAGGCTGTCGTAACTTATTTCGTAATTGTACGCTTATGTTTGCTTTAAAAATGTCGCAGTTAGGTACGTCGCGAAAATGACCAATGGTAGACACAGTTAAAAACTTTATAGTGGACATGCCGGACTTAATTTTTGATGGCGCTAAAATTCAATGTCTAGTTTGTAAAATCTCTTTAATGTGTTGGTCCAGAAGCCATTGTCAACGTTATATCGAAAGCAAACAGCATTCTTCTGCAAAAAGTGGCATACGAGACCAAGAAAAATGTACATTTGATTTATGTGTTACTCTTATTTTATGTAATCTATCGTATCGTTTGCTAGACAAAGAAGCATTTGTCTCCTTCTGGAATAAATATGGGGACTGTAAATTACCTAGTCTGACATCGATACGAAATGTAGTGCCATTTGCTCGTGAACATATAGAAAAAATAATGAAAACGGAATTGAAAGATAAAAAATTGTGGTTGTGTGTGGACGAAACAACAGATCGTCAAAAACATTCTGTGGTTGATGTAATGGTACGTACAATGGAACCACACCGACCATCATCCTCCTTACTTGCTTCCGAAAGAGTTATAAATTGTACGGCCGATGAGATAAAGGTGGTGTTGAACTCATTGAACAAATTTGAAGTTTCAACTAAGCAACTTTTAATGTTTATGAGTGATGGTGCCGCAAACATGTGTTCTTTGGGCCGATCTCTTAAAGAACACAGTGGTAACTTCTTACATGTAACGTATAAAATCCATACTCTAAATCTTGCGGCACAAACGATTCCGATTGTTACACGTTGGGGAACATGGTTGCAGGCTGCGTTTTACTACAACAAATATTTTGATCAAGTAAAGAAGGTAGTTTTAAAATTCAATCCGACAGAAGCTGCAGCAATCAAGAAAGTCAGATTAAAAGAGATTTACAAACTATTCACAACAATTACTTCGGACTAGCGGAGGGAATAGAAAAATAACAAAATGTTTTGATATCGCTAGTGGATTCTGTTCAAATTGTGAATGATGTTCACGCATAGTTATGCGCTGTAGAAGGCGAAACAAATTGGTGTGTAATACGAAAATTTGAAAGTGTTTAAGAGAAAGACTCCGATTTTCTTATATTAAGACAAATTTGTGAAGGTGCGTGTGAAGATGCATTAAGTTGTTTCAAAGATTATTTTAAATATGCAAATATAAAATCGCTAGATGTCGAACGGTCGTTTTCGGCATTAAAAAAACATTTATTTCGCAAGCCGTATTTACTTGACTGAAACAGCTATGGAGACATATCATCATCAGACCGGCTACAAGGATATTTAATAAAAGAAAAATTACAATAATGGAAAAAAAACCTAAAGTTAATAATTAAAATTAGGAGCAACCTAATTAAAAAGTTTTTTTTATAGGTTATTTTTATGTAGTTTAATAATTAGTGAGTTAATATTTAAGTTTATTTATCCTTTTATTATTATTATTATTTATTATATGTTTAAAAAAACTATAGTTAAATTAGTACACGTAGTAAATAGTAATAAAAAGAAAAAAATATTACATTAACCGGTATATTTTGAAAATGTTTATGAAACGTACGTTAAAGGTTGTATCATTGCATGGGTAAGTATGGTATCTGTATTCCGATTCTGTTGCTATTACCTAGGACAGCATGATTATAACTACTGGAACTAGGTGGCGCTAGGAAGTATTCCAGTTGCTATTTTTGAAGATTAGTGGTATAAACTGAGAGATGTAAGAGCAATGTCACCAGGAGCAAGAAGCTTTTCGCTTTTCATATTGTTTTTGGCGGTAGTGATTCCATCAATACCAGGAGCTGTTTATTAGTATTAACTTGGTTATTGTTTCTAGGACCTTTTTTCGGGTGTACTTCTACATTAAGTTCCCTTTTGTTTGACCATTATTCTGTAGATAACCTCTACTTTAGCCTTTTTAAAATCATAAGCAATGTGAATAATTTACTGCATTATATTATGTACGGATATGTCGTATTGTTTTAAACAAGGTAACCGCAATTAATAATGTGTACACAAATAATATGCATTTCAAGAATTCTAAGTAAAAAATGCTTTATTTTAAGAAGATGAAAAAGATTTATGAACAATACCTAAACGTTTCCTGGAATTAAGAAAACTATTTACTTAAGAAAATACTGTTTGTGTTATAACGGCCATTTATTTCTACTAAGAATAGCTTTCTTCAAATGTCAAGTTAACCAATGTCTTAAACAAAGAACGATAAGAAAATATTTCTTTTGATTTAAAACAGTTCCTGTATTGTGGATAAGTGAAGCAGTAATTGTCTTGAATTAAGGCGACCAGCTTTGATACAGGTAAACGTTTCTCTGCGTGTATTTAGTGAACTCTTCAGCTAAAAAAGTTAGAGATAGTAGCGTATTCAAACAAATATGTGCAATTTTCTTTAATTTATTCAGTTTGGCACCTTAAAACGAAACAATATGTTTGAGTGTGTACTCACTTTAACTGAGAACCGTTAAATTGGATTGGATAAAGGAAGTTCAAGCTTAAGTTTAATAATTTTTATCAAATGGTCAGCATATTTTTGTGTAACCGCCTACAGCGCTGGTGTACCGGAAGATTTAATTTCGTTACCTGCTATCCTGTTCTTCCGGAAACGTCCCGCTATATGCGTAATTAAATTCTTAAGTTTCCTTTTCCGTCTGCAGCATTACTTTACTTTATCGGGTGGGGATGTTTTAATTTTATTTGACGTTTTCGCGCAAAGTGAAATATTTGTACTATAGATTAAATAGAAAGGTATAAACTACGTCCGTAATGCTGTGAGAGCTTAGGATGTATGTTTAACATTATAATACAATATGATCATAAAAAAGAACGCAATCTAGAGGGCCATGCTTTTTTTCGATTATATTTTTTATGATCATATTTGTACAGAACGAATGAGAATGGACGGAGATTGTGTAATCTAGCAGTTAGAGCAGATTTGACCTTTAGTAGTACAAAATTTAAACATCCGCACTGGCATAAAGTAACATGGAGATCTCCAGATCAAAAAACGTATACACAAATAGATCATGTACTGATCGTAAAGAGAAAACAAACATCAATGTTAAATGTGAGAACGTATAGGGGATTCAGATCACTTCATGGTAACAGCAATCTTAAGGCAAAAAGTCAAAACAGCAACAAATGATAAGAAAGCAAAATATAAAAGGGATGTAGGGAAATTAAAAAATACAGGCGGAGGATGTGAATATACGGAAAGTTTAAATAAAAGACTAATGGAAATGCTTCAAGATACAAACGATATTGACGTAGAATGGAGTAAAGTAGAAAAATGCATAAATGATGCAGCATCTGAATACATAGCAAGGGAAAAGAAACAAAAAAGAAAAGGGTGGTATAATGAGGAATGTCAGAATTTATTTAAAAGGAAAGTGGAATCAAGACAGAAGTGGATCAGAGAACAAGGAGATGAACATAGACTGGAATATGGAAAACTGAGGAAGGAATACAAAAGGGCAAATAGAAGAAGTAAAAGAATGTTTATGGAGAACAACATGAAAGACATTGAGAAACAATACAAAAGTAGAAATACAAAATTATACTATAAAAACATCAAGGAGCAAAATAAAACTTAGAAGGGCAAAGTAAGTGGCATAAAAGATGGCGAGGGAAGAATAGCACAAGTTGAAGAAGGGTATGAAAAGGTCTGGACAGAATATTTCAAAAGGTCATTAACCGATTATAAGCAGGATGAAACCGTAGAAGAAGTGGGAGAGACAGATGAATTAATACAAGAACCAAAGAAAGAAGAAATTAAAGGAATTATCAATAGAAGTCGCAATGGAAAGGCCTCAGGATGTGATGGAATAAATATAGAGCTTGTAAAATATGGAGGGGAAGAACTACTAGAAGGGATCTTTAAATTAATAATGATTATTTGGAAAGAAGAAAAGATGCTGGAAGAATGGGGCAAGGGCCAAATCGTTACGATACATAAAAAAGGAGACCAACAGTTGCGTAAAAATTACAGGGGAATTACTCTGCTCAACACAGCTTATAAAATTGTGTCAACGCTAATGCAACAAAGACTAGTGAAAGCGACAAAACATCTTTTAGGGCAATATCAATGTGGATTTACCCAAGGAAAGTCAACTATAGATGCTATACATACAGTCAAACAGATAATGGAAAAAGCTCACGAACGTAAAATGGAGATTGAAATGCTTTTCATAGACTTTCAACAAGCATTTGACTCGATAAAAAGAACAAAACTGATAACAGCACTGAAATACCTGGGAATACACAGTAAATTAAGACGACTAATAGAAACGACCATGAAAAGAACTACAACTAACATCGGAACTCAATTGGGTGCTACAGAAGAATTTGAAATAAGTAAAGGAGTAAGACATGGAGGTGCCTAATCAGCAATTCTATTTAATCTAGCCCTAGAATATGTGGTAAGGAAAATAAGCAAAGGCACGCTAAGAACAAGAGAAGGGCAAATAATAGCCTATGCAGATGACATAGTTATTATAACGAAGAATCGTAGAGCAATGAAATAATGTTAGAAGAACTGGTGGCCGAAGGGGCAAAGTGGGACTTAAAATAACCCAGGAAAAAACTAAAATTATGAGATTTGGTAAGATAGCAGAAAATTAAAAAATTAAACTAGAGCAATTTGAATTTGACGAGGTGTCGCAATTCAGCTATCTAGGAGTAATGTTAGCAAATGATGAGGAAAGAGAAACGGAAATCAAAGAAAAAATAATGATTACAAATAAGATTTTCTATGCGAATAAGAAGCTATTAAAGAGTAATTTCCTTGGGAGAAAAGCGAAAATGAATATACGAGGTGTGGCAATTAAATAACCGGATTGGTGCTACTATCGGCAAACTGCGAGCACGCCACGGCGGGTTTGAGCATGTCTGTGCTTGTAGATGCTTCCCCCACCCTGAGCTCGATGGACACGGTTATACGTCGCTCATTCTCGCTGTAACAATCGTCCGTACAAGTACTTACGCTAGCATCGCGTCGGAAATATGCAGAGTGTTCAGATCGAGCAACGAGTTAACCTCAAGTTTCTTGTGAAACTGGGAAAAAATGTTATAGAAGCTCATGCCATGTTAAAGGAAGTGTACGGAAGTGAGCGCTTATTGCGCACACAAGTTTTTGAGTGGTGTAAAAGGTTTAAGGAGGGACGTGAAACGACCGAAGACGATCCGTGGCCTGGACGATCCTCAACATCAAAAACGGACGACAACATTCAGAAAATTGTTAAATTGATCCGCGAAAATCGTCGTTTGAGTGTCCGAGCTCTTGCTGAAATCTCAGGAATTAACAAAGACCCGATTTGTGGATGTTCCACCAAGACAATGCGCCAGCCCATTCCGCCTTGTCTTTGAAGGCGTTCTTTGCGAAATCCGGCATCACCGTGTTGGACCACCCACCGTACTCGCCCAACCTGGCCTTCTGTGACTTTTGTTATTTCCTAAGGTAAAATCGGAGCTTAAGGGGACAAGATTTGACAGTGTGGAAGCGGTGAAAGCGAAAGCGACGGAGGTTCTCAACAAGCTGACAGAAACGGACTTCCAGCATTGCTTTCGACAGTGGAAAATTCGTATGGAGCGTTGTAGGGATCAGCAAGGAGAGTACATTGAAGGGGATAAACTTTGTAATGTAATTGGTGATCAATAAAATGTTTTGTAGCACCAGTCCGGTTATTTAATTGCCACACCTCGTATATAAAATAATAATACGACCATCGCTAATGTATGCTGCTGAAACACTTACTATGACAAAAAAAAACAGGAAGAAGACCTAAGAATATTAGAAAGGAAAATTCTAAGGACAGTATTGGGATCGATAAGAGTGGGCGAGAATGAATATCGACAAAGAAGGAACCATGAAATACTACAGGAAATAGGCGAAGATGTGATAAGGAAAATAAAACAGCAAAGAGTAAATGGTTGGGACACATATGGAGATCAGGACCGGGCACTGCAGTATATTCGATATTAAAGTAGGAGTCAGGAGGAAGGAGAAGACGAGGAAGACCAAGATCGAAATGGTTACAGGAAGTGAAAGAAGACCTGAATAGGGTCGAAATTAACAACTGGCGAGAAAAGACAGGGAACAGACAGCTGTGGAGAACCATAAGCAAAAGGATAATATAATATTTGGAAAGGGGACTGATACATCCCGATAAACAGATCTAGAGAGTCGAAAAGCGGCGTTACCCTTTCATGGGTTGTTTACCCACCATATATATAACCTTAGATTCTCGAGTATAAACGAAATATGTACTAATATACAGGGTGTTTAATTAGAAACATAGCTTTGATATGTAACTCTCTTTTGGCTCACGCTGTATATGTCAAAATAATTTTAGCGTGTGCTACTAATGTACGAGGCTCATCCGGAAACTAGTACCCATTTGCCAATTAAATCGTAACCAATAGAGATATCTGAACAAACTTTTTTTAGACATATACATGTAGTATACATTACTTTTCTACATAATCACCTCGTAAATTAAGACACTTGTCGTATCGTGGGATGAGATTTTTTATGCCGACGTCGTAATCTTCTACCGCCAGTGTGGCGAGAAATGTAGTGACCGCTGCTTTGAGGGCGCCATCGCTGCGGAAATGTTTTCCGCCTAGAAAATCTTTCAATTTTGTAAAAAGGGGGTAATCCGACGGTGCTAGATCTGGGCTGTAGGGTAGGTGATCGAAAACTTCCCAGCGAAACTGCTGGAGTAATTGGTGTGTTGTTACAGCAACATGGGGACGGGCATTGTCGTGTAGCAACACAATGCCCGACGACAACAGGCTTCGCCGCCGATTTTGAATTGCCCGCCGCAACTGCTGCAGCGTGGCACAATATGCTTCCGCATTAATGGTGGCCCCTCGAGGCATGAAGTCCAAAAGCAAGAGACCATGTCTGTCCCAGAAGACGGTTGCCATGAGTTTGCGAGTCGACTCTGCTGTCTTGAACTTTTTGGCTCTGGTCGGTGAATGAGAGTGATGCCATTCCATGGATTGGCGTTTGCTTTCGGGCGTTGAGTAAGCAACCCATGTTTCATCGCCCGTAACAATGTGTGACAAGAATGCATCACCTTCATTTGCGTAACGCTCCAAAACATTCAAGGCCGCACCCATACGCTTGTTTTTCTGTTCCTCTGAAAGCATGCGCGGCACCCACCTTGCACAAATTTTTTTGTAGTGCAGATGATCTTTGACGATTTCATGCGTTATGGTACGCAAAATCTGTGGAAATCGTGCACTGATGTCATTCAGTGTGACACGCCGATCTTGCTGTATGAAGTCGTCGACTGCACGCAGCAACGCATCAGTAATGACGGACGGACGCCCTGGACGCTCTTCATCGTGAACGTTGTCTTTCCTCGCATTGAAATTGCGACACCATCGGCGAACCGATGATGCGTCCATCGCATCGTTGCCGTACACTTCTTGAATTTGACGGTGAATGTCACATGGCTTCACATTTCTGACGTTCAGGAATCTTATTACAGACCGCACTTCACAACTGGCGGTATTGTCGAGTGTCTTAAACATTTCAAACTCACACTGACGCGATATGATTGTATATAACACAGCCAGGCGCGAACGGGTACTAGTTTCCGGACGAGCCTCGTATATCTGTGATTTTTGTATACAATATTTTTTTCTATTACCAATAGTAAGGTTCTATCGAAGAATCTCGCACTATTGCCCTACCCTGCACATTTATTACAATCTGTGACAATAACATTGAATTCGTCATAATTTAATGTCGGTGAAATTAAAACTTAATCCAATTAGGTGCATTTTCGACCTCTAACCTGCTCAGGGCGATATATTAATAAGACATACTTTATACCCACTATACACAGTGTACACAGGTTACTTCCTTGCCGAACTTGCGTAGAAAGGAAACATGCTGCATTGTATGTTATTTGTTCCGTTGTGAGATCGGAAAAATGAAAGCCTCGTACTGATTTTCGAGTGCTAAAGATAAGGCAAGTTAAATTTATTGGACGTAAATGTTGTAAATAAGTGCATACATGTACACTCTGCACACAGAAATTTTATTATCTGCACACACGGTGTATAAATATAAAATATAGTACGTGTTCTACACGCCCAACTCATAATAGCTCTTGTTTTACGGTATTGTCGGATATATGCAATAAATATGTTTATATAAAGAAAAAATGGGGAAATTCAACAAATGTTGTTTTGATTCTTAGTATGTCTATATAGTTCGTTATAAGAAGTACATTAAAATAAATCAACAATATGCATTCCGAATTGTTGTATTTGAGGAGTATTTATTTCTTTATTGCAATGTTACTTACACGCAGAGAAACGCTTACTTGCATCAAGACCGTCTGCCTCAATTCAAGACAATTACTGCTTTAAATCAAAGGAAATATTTCCTTAGCTTTTTTTTCTCCACTTAAAAGAAGTATACAGGGTGTTTCAGGAGGAAAGGTAAATGTTTTAGTGGGTTAATTCGAATAAAAAATTCCATGTAACATGTGTCCAATTTTTATTGGTTACTGAGATACAGCTGTTTACAGAGAAAAGTTTTCATTTCGCATGTTGGTATTCTCCTAGGTGCTATGGGTATCGATTGTCAGTTTTGTTTTGAAGTTCAAGTTGTGAGGTTGTGCTTGAATTTACATTGAATTTTTTAACTGTGATAAACGTATATCGTTTAGTGTGTTGTGGTAAGGGTTTTAGTGAACTGTTTCAGTGTTCCAGTGCCACAGTTTTAGAGTATCCGTTTAGTATATCGTTTAAGCAGCAAACTACGGTACTGTTTAAGCATGCCGCACGTATTTACAAATGCTGAGTACGCCGATATGGTATTTGTGTACGGGTTTTGTAATTTGTAACGCTGTTGCTGCTTGTAGAGAATACGGTAGACGATTTCCTAACCGCAGAGTACCCGATTCAAGAGTGTTTAGTCGTGTTTTCAGTAAACTGCGTGAGACTGGTGCAGTGCCTAGCAGTCATATCTCATCTGAACGTGCAAATGAACAGAATGTGAATAAAGTAGAAGACATTATTCAGTCGGTAGAATGTAGTTCTTCAACAAGCACACGAAGAATTTCTACACGTATCGGTGTTCCACATACAAGAGTTTGGCGGACATTAAATGTGTACGGCTTTCATCCTTATTATTTACAGCGGATTCAACACCTTCGAGAAGGAGATGAAGGTAGACGATTGGACTTTTGTCGTTGGCTAATTGCAAATCGCCGAGTAATCCCAATAATACTGTTTACTGATGAAGCCACTTTCACTAGTGACGGTATCAATAACACTGGTAACTCACATCGGTGGTCCGACGGAAACCCACATGCCTTTGTGGAAACACATTTTCAAGAACGTTTCTCTGTAAATGTGTGGTGTGGTAGGATAGACAATCAGTTCCTTGGGCCTGTTATCTTACCGCATACTCTTACAGGGCCCCGTTATGTAGACTTCCTTGAAAACGAGCTACCAGCATTATTGGAAGATGTTCCTTTGGCTACAATGATGAGTATGTTCTTCCAAACCTAACATTCCTCAGAAGATGGATCGGCAGAAATGGTCCCGTTTCTTGACCACCAAGGTCCCCGGACCTTACCCCTTTAGATTTTTGCCTGTGGGGATGGTTGAAAGGCGAAGTCTACAAAGAAAAAATAAACACAAGAGACGAATTGATCGTTCGGATTATGAATAGTGCTGCCCTCATAAAAGAACGCCAAGACGACCTCAGAAAAGCTGCACGTAGTGTTGTCAACAGAATTCGAAAGTGCATTGAAGTCGGAGGTGGAATTTTTGAAAATAAACTTTAACTTAATCATTTGCCTTTGCTTAATACCTTTTGTTTTTGCCTTTGGCTTTTTTCTGTGAGTGCAGTAGTTTGGGTTACATTCAAACCCTGTTATACGGAGTTTTTTATTCGAATTAATCTACAGTATCTACACTATCACCCACTAAAATATTTACCTTTCCTCCTGAAACAGCCTGTATACTTCTTTTAAGCGGAGAAAAAAAAGCTTGTAATGAAATAACTGTATTTCTTTAATTAAGACATTTGTTAACTTGATTCAGGAAAAAATGCGATTCTTAGTATAAGTAAATGGCCGTTATAATACAAAACAATATTTTTTTAATGATAGTAAATAGTTTTCTTAATTCCAGAAAGCGTGTAGGTGTTGTTCATAAATCAATGTTTCATTTTCTTAAAATAAAGCACTTATTCACTTAGGAGTCTTGAAATGCATATCATTTATATCCACATTATTAATTGAATTTACCGTGTTTAAAACAGGACGACATATGTATCTGTACATAATGCGGTAAATTATTCCCATTGCTTGTGTTTAAAAACGGCTAAAGTAGAGATTATCTACAGAATAATGTTCAAACAAAGGTGAACTTAATGTGGAAGTACACATGAAAAAATAACCACGATAATGCTAATAAATAGCTCATGGTATTAACGGAATCACTCCCGGCAAAAACAATGCGAGAAGAGAAAAGCACTAACGCTTTTTGCTCCTGCCCACATTCCACTTGCCTCTTCCAGTTTATGCCATTAATCTTCAAAAACAGCAACTGAAATATTTCCTGGGGCCACCTAGTGCTAGTAGAAACAGTCCTAGATAGTAGCGAAGGAAATAAACATTTTCAAAAGATACAGATTAATGTAATATTTTTTTTCTTTCTATTACTATTTACTACGTGTACTAATTTAACGATAGTTGTTTTAAATATATAATAAAAAATAATAAAAAAGGAATAAATAAAGTTAAATATTATCTTATTATTTATTAAACTACATAAAAATAATCCCTATATAATTACATTATTAAAGAAATAATTTAATTAAGTATATTGTAATATATATTGGGACTAAAGATTCAATAAAATTTGAAATGGGATAGTCACATTAACGATCTCGTACATAAAAATGTTGCCGCAATAGCAGGAATAAACAAAATAAAAAGTTACCAGTTATACCAGACCACACCAAAAAGCCGATTTATAAAGCAGTTTTTACGTTACACATGAACTACCTAATAAACATGTGGGAAACTGCAATTACATGAAACATATGCAAACTACAAAGACAACAAAATAAAATATTGAAGTTCATACATAAATTAGACAAGCACACACCTACAACTGAGGTATATGAAATAACGAATGAATTAAACACTGACGAAGCAATAAAGCTTAAAAACTTAATATTAACATATAAAATGGAAAATCATTTGCTTAAAACGAATATTAAATTGACTGCAAACAAAGACACGCACACATATAAGACGAGAAGAAGATCGCATCTACGAATAGAAAATATAAAACAAAAAAAGCTATGAAAAAGTACCCACACCTGATACAATAACACTGTATAACACCTTACATGCGGAAAAAAATTAAATTACTACCTACATACAATGAAAATCAAGAGTATCATTAGCAACAACGTAATATGTATAGACCAGAAACAATATCTAGTTCTCGATACCAGTAGTCCGGGATGGAATAGCAGCTTACAACATATCACGAAGCAAGGAGGAGGACAATAAACCATGTACATACATATTATATATTTTATAGATGCACCTGTATTACATGTATATATATATACGTATATATATATGAAACTTCTGGTTTTCGGGTTCTATCCCGCGTAATGCGTTGGTCATGAGAATGACCGTCATCACGATGTTTCGGTAGAATCTCATCTGCCATCTTCTGGTGATCTGCTCTGTGTAGCACGTCGAGTAGAACTGGCAGAACTGGCAATATATATATATATATATATATATATATATATATATATATATATATATATGTGTGTGTGTGTAAACAATATGTTGTAACCTATACCTTTGCAAAGTTTTTCCCTCAAAATGTCTTTCTTGGACGAGGTTCATTGGGCCGCCACTATTCTATCGATTCCTTTTTGGATAGAGGGTCGTAATACAGAACCGTTGTTTCATCTCCTGTGACAATGGACTGCAAAATCGGCTTCGGGTCGTCTCCACGCATGTTTAAAAACGAGCGCATACATTCGACCCAACATTCACGTTGGAGAGCAGGAAGAATACTTGTTTCAGAAATGTTAGACATCACTGCTAATTCCTTCACTTTCAAACAGCGATCTTCTAATATCATTACTTCAATAATTGAAATATTTTGAGGCGTTATCAGTTGAATTGGACGACCGGGGCGTTCATCATCTTCAAGGGATTCTTGCCCCAAACGGAAACATTTTGCCCACTTCTTTGCAGTGGAATAGGAAGGAGATAAATCACCATATATGCCGTCCAAACGTTGGGCGAGAATTTATGGCGCCTAGCTTGTAGTTTGTTTACAGTGAGCGTTTAAAAAAGCAATTTTGTGAAAAAATGGAATTTGAATGTGAGGGTTCTCGTTGAATGATTTTTTACGATTTTAGTAAGGGCTTAACACAACAACAATGCCTCGAATCGCTTTCTTTTCAACTTTTGATAATGAAGCACCATTAGAAAAGACTGTTTACAAGTGGTTTGCAGAATTTCGTCGTGGTCGTGCTTCCGTCAGTAATGAATTTCGTGAAGGTCAACCAAAATCGGTTGTTGTTCCAAAAAACATCAATGTTGTGCGCAACATGATTGAAGAGGACCTCGACTTATCGTGATATAGAGGCGTTCTTAGGCATATCAAAGACTGCAGTAGACTCGATTTTGCATGAACATTTAGGTGTGAATAAGATCTGTTCCCGATGGATTTCACATATTTTAACCCACGCACAAAAAAGACTCCTGTCTGGTATAAGAAATGCTCAAAAAATTCGTCAGAGGAACTTCAAAATCAATATACAACAACGTAACAGGTGACGAAACTTGAATATATTCGTACGAGCCGGAAACTAAGCAGCAATCAACTATTTGGGTGTTCACAGATGAACTGAACCTAACAAAAGTTGTTCGTTCACGGAGCACTTTCAAGAAAATGATTGCTTGTTTGTTTCTTTGTACTGGACATATCCCAAGTATTGCTTTGGAGGATTGAAGGACAGTTAATGTTGAATGGTATAGAATATAAGAATTTGTTTGCCAGAAGTCATTGATGAGACCAGGAAAAACAATCGACAACGGCGCATCATCCTTCATCATGACAATGATAGTTCTCACACAGCACGTCAAACAATTGAATCGTTGAAGGAAAAAAAAATTGAATTAATGTTTCATTGCCTGTATTTTGTTCCTGAGTGGCAAACAAAAATATGTGGGCAGCAATTTTTATTACCTCAAGAAGCTGTTGAAGTTTTCACAAACTATTAGCGGAAAAAATGTTCCGAGAATTGGTTCGAATGTATGCGAAAGTGTATGAATCTTAAAGGCGAATATTTTGAAAAACAAAGGTTTTGTATAAAAAAAAATATTTTCTTTCATTGTTCTTAAAACTGAAAAAGTATCCCTCGTATAATTCATAAAGAAGTTATATTGCATGTTTCTTAAACTTGAATCCCAAAATGGTTTGGAAACTATTAAAGAATCCATTTTTGGAGGAGCCATGTCTTTGATAACGAACCGACGAACTTGAGGATGCTTCATAAAGCTTTCTTTACGTTGATTCCTTTTCCTAGAATATTCTATTCCTTATTTCAGCTGGTGTATTGTAAATGTAAGCATAGGTGTAACACACCTTAAATTCCCTTCAGTTACTCGACTTACATACATACATAACGTACCTACATACATATACAGCAATACTAACTCGTAGTAATCTCTTAAATTCTTAAACCGCACAAATTATTGAACTTCTTCTAAATGGGGTATCATATATGTCCGGCGTGGGCTCACCCATAATCATACGGCTCTCCTTTTCTGGTATTTACTCGGTTTTGAGCGTTAGTCGTAAAATCCTCGCCAGTTAACACTAGCGTGTAAAATATATGTAAATTTCGTTTTGATCCTGTTTCAGTGCCGTTTGGAGCGCGTTTGCGGTGTGTTGCTTGTACTTGTCAACCGTACGCTTTCTTCACGAAAATACATATAAATAGAGATATGTACAGTTATGCTGGTCGTAGATTAGAATGGGAATCAGTTTTATCGTTTTTAAATGTACAAATTTACGAAAATTAGATGCCTTTTTTACGGATTTAAGTTTATGTATATTGTTTAGACGTTTGTGGTCCTCAAACTTGGAAATTTTAAAGGGCCTTAGCTTGTTCATTTTACAGGCAAATTTATTATAAATGCTTCATAAAAGCTAAACATATTCATTCTGGGAATTAATGGCATCATATAGAGCCGTAAAGTGCTTGAACTATGCAGTGTTATAACCTAATAGAAAAGTCTTGGATTTATCTTACTGTACGCAGGGCATTAAAAAAATTCCAATGCTGAATTTTTACAGGACATAAAAACAGTATGATCCTTATTTCACAAAGAAACTACCCATCTTGGGACTCATTTTAATCAGTCTAAAAATTTTGTAGCTATGCGATTGAATTACTAATTAATTATTTTTGTTGAGGAATTGGAGCTTTAACAAAGTAAGTCATTGGTTCGCCAACTACCGATCATCCTATATATCTAAAAATATTTTTGGATAGCTTATGGGGTATTGCATTATCTCAAAATGTTGACCATCTACCCTTTACACAACCCTTTACCTAGGCACAATTCTACAATTTCAGGAGATCGGGACACTCTGTATATCTATTTAAGAATGAAATTTCTAGATGGAAGGTGTATGTTATAATTTGCTAAAACTATATCTTTAAAAGAAGGTAATATCTCTGCGCGGCATAGGCGTGCGATTCCTTCAGTAAGTACAATACTAAAAAAATAAGCAATAAATCGAATAATAATAATAGAACCAATTAAGAATTATAATATCTGAAAAATTGTGAAACACTTATCCTCTTAAGCAGCGTTATCATTAACATTAAAAGTAGAAGCACCATTATCAGTATTATCACCCACAGGATAAGAGTCGTAAAAAGTTGACAGCATTAGATATGTTTCCACAGTTATCTCGCTGAACGATGTTCCCCGTGGTGAAAAAATGTGTTTATATTTTGAAAAAGATCGTTCGACATCTACAGATGTAATACATGCATGATTAAACACTCTTTGAATTCAGTTAATGCACTATCACAAATTTGTTTTAATGTGATAAAATCGGAATCTTTCTTTAATACACTTTTCTAAAACGCGATTACAATTTGCGTCATGTATAGTGCGTAGCAGTGTATGTTTTTCGTCCACTATTTGCAGTGACTCCACTAACGACAACGCTCTATTTTGTAATTGTTCCATTGCGCCATGTAATCCTTTATAGTTGTTATGAATAGTTTGTAACTCTGTTTCGACGGAAATATTTTGAAATTTTGTCTGCCTCTCTTTAATAGCTGCAGCAAGGATCGAATTGTAAAATAACAGCTTTTATTTGTTTGAAATATTCAGCATAATAAAGAGCTGTCTGATATTCCCCAACGTGTAAGAATCGGCTGTGGTGGTTCGCGAATGCCGGGACACTCTGCGTGAAATGATCGAAGATGTTTTGGAGATTTGAGAAACACTGTTTGTACTTGCTATTAATGCATCTACCTCGCGTGAACATTGTCAAATAGTTTCCGCCACATACATACGTAACATATAAATACTTGCAACCGTGTTCAAGAAGAGAACGGTCTACCGAACATACAAAAGAGATAGTATAGAATGGTCTCTCTCTTTATTGAAAATAACCGCGAAATTAATCCTGCCATCTTACCAATGAATGCACAACTATTGGAGATATTACAGAATACGGCAATATAAACGATGAACTAAATAGGCGGCATTTTCAAATATTGGAATTGTTACCAAGTATTAAAGCTTGTATACAAAATATTTCAACTAATGCATAGCAACTGAAGAAAATCATATATTTCTCCACACCTGCTATACATTAGAGAAATGTTAATTTACACAAAGTCTAAGACCTGCGATCAGTATTAACAAAAAGACCAATACTGGATAAATAAAAACTATTTCCAAAAAAGGATGTTATAATTGGCTGGACAAACACATATACTACGAATATATTTATTTTTTCTTTTTTCATATTTATAATATGCCATGCGATATGAATGTAAGACGACAAAGAAGATCTCTAAGCCCTTCTCGATCCAAAATTGGATTCACACTATTAATGGCCTAGAATATTTATGGAGAAATATGTATCTAGATAAAATTACACAAATAAAAGATGAAGTAATAATAGATATAGAAAACAACGAAGCAGTAGCAGTCAATGAAATCATAAGAGAAGAAATAGAAGAGGCAGTAAATCGCATCAAAATCGCAAAAGCGGTAGGAGTGGATGAAGTAGCACCAGAGACGCTAAAGTGTATGGGCGAGAACAGAAAAGTAGAACTAAGGAAACTAATAAATGTGTGTTAGAAAAATAAACAAATACCAGATGAATGGAAAACAGGTGTAATCTTGATGCACAAAAAAGGCGATACTAAGGAATGCGGTAATTACAGAGCTATTACATTGCTGTGCACGACTTGCAAGTCATATCAAAGAATATTCGAAAGCAGTAGACAAACAACTAGAAGACATACAAAGTGGATTCCGGCCAAACCATAGTATACTAGACCACACTTTTATCGTGCAAGTAATAGAAAATAAAGTAACAAAGGGCAAAGATATGTACAGGGTGTCTCCTGGAATTGTAGAAAATTGTAGAAAATAACTTAATAGATATCTGGGGATATCATCTAAAAGTATTTCTGCATATACAGGATGATTGATAATTAGCGAACCACGCGTCTAGTTTGTTATTTTAAATGGAACAACCTGTATATTATTACGGTTTTAGCTACTCCACCTAAAAATAAGTCAGTACAATATGGGTTTCATATATCTATTTTTAACAGATTTTTAAACTCGAAATGAAAATGCATTTTAGCGTAGAACCTCTTTTAAATATACAGGGTGCTCAGAATTCAGACCAAACTTGGTTAAATTCAAACACGGGAAACACCATTTTTTTCAATAACACCATATATTCATTTTGTGTTCACTCTATAGGAAATTCATATCTCTAACATTTTTGTACAATAATGCATATGTCTTATATAAAAATTAAAAGATATATTTATAGTCAAAGCTGAATCTTGCATTTGAATATTGATTTCCAAATGTTTGTTTATAGTATCAGCGACGTTTGGTTACCATGGCAACAATAAACAAGAACTTGACGTTGACATATCTAAACTGCTCTTTTGAGCCTGTTTCACTACTTACAAAATTAATTTCTTCAATTCTGAGCACCCTGTATATTTACAAGGCGTTCTGTTACCACGTCTAAATAGAACCTGGTGTTTAATTTAACATAATAAACTTTTACGCTAAAATGTATTTGCATTTTGACTTTATTCAAGGAAATGAATATCTCTGCTTTTAGGCTATTGAGGACAAAATTTAAAATTTCTCAAAATCTGTTAAAAATAGACACATGAAACCCATATTGCATTGATTTACTTTTAGATGGAGAAAATAAAACTGTAATAATATATAGGCTGTTCTATTAAAAATAACGAAGTAGATGGTGGTTCGCTAATTATCGATCGCCCTATATATGCAAGAATATTTTTAGAAGATACTCTGAAATGTCTAATATGCCATCAGAAAATTTTAACTTCCTAGTATTTATAGTATAGGCGGAATCCTACAATTCCAGAAGGTTGGGACACCCTGATGCTTCATAGATATGAATAAGCTTTCGACACAATAAATAGAATCAAGATATGGGAAAGTTTAAAAAACAAGAATGTAGATGAGCAGTTAATTCAAGCGATCAAAAGGTTATACGATAAGACCGAAAATAAAGTACCAACATGGAACAGACTGTCGGAAAGTTTCATTACAGCAGAAGGTGTGAGACAAGGTAGTGTGCTAAGCCCTATATTGTTTATCTATGCGGTAAAAGAAAGTCAACAAAAGATGGGGAAGTTTGTAGTCGGATTTAAAAATCTACAACCCATTCGTATAGATTCATGTGCTTTCGCAGATGATATTCTCATCTTTGCCAATACAGAAAAGAACTTAGAGAAGAACCTCAACATCTGGAAAACATCGTTGGAAAAAATAGAATCTTAAATTAAATATAGAAAAAAACTAAATGTATGGCAATAAGTAACCAAGAACAAGAAATCAAAATAGCAGTGGAGGGGAATGATATAGAGCAATTAATAAATACAAATACCTAGGAATCATAGTAAATAGCCAAGGAAATCTAGACGATGAATTAAATGGGAGAATACGGGCAACAAACAGGGTTTACTACTCTTTGCAAAAGAAATTCCTTGAACATAGACAAATATCAAGAAGAACAAAAATATCTGTCTATAAAACCATCTATTTACCAATACTTTTACACGGAAGGGAAAGTTGGATATTAACGAAAGAACGAGAACGGAGATTGCAGGGAATAGAAATGAAATATCACAGAAAAGTTCTAAGAGTGAGGAGAATCGATAAGAAAAGAAATGAAGATATAACAAAAGAACTGGAAATAAAATCGGTAAAACGAATATTGGAATAGAAAAAATTAGGATGGTTTGGGCATCTAATAAGGATGGGGGAAGAAAGACAGGTGAAGAAAATCTGGGAGGTGAGGCCAAGAGGAACAAAAAGAGGAAGACCGAGACAGAAATGGAACAGCACTGTTGAAATGGTACTGAACAACAAAGGAAAAGACTGGAATACAATGGAGGAGATGGCAAAAGACAGGATAAAGTGTAGAAGATTAAGGGAACCTCGACAAGAGGGCTGGACTATGATGATGATGATATACAATACAATAAACACAACAATATGTCTTGTATTTTCCTCTACTCTAAAAAGTTAACTAAAATTATAAACGCGTATTGTTGTAGCTACTAAAATTTCCATTATTTGTTACTAGATTTTCTTAAAAATATATTATTACCATCAATTTGGATTATTGCTGTTTTAAACATGATTTGATACATTCAGTAACGGAAGTAGTTTAATCACTCCAATATAACGTCGTTAACAACGAAAAATCTCTGTTGAATACCGTTTAACACCTCGAAAACGATTAAGATCCAAGCAACGCGAGTAGGTACGATATTAAATTCGGCTAGCACTTTTGATTGAGTTCGTTTTAAAAGCTCGACGATTGATAAACGACCGGCGTTAAGCTAAACCGACCGCGTATAAATCGAAATAATAGTCGGTTCAGATTAAATGACCTTAAAATAAGCTCACAATTGCTTGTCGCATCGGGATAGTCGACAAGCAAGGTGCTGCAATATAAAAATAAAGTGTCGCGACGAATAGATTTACGGGCATCGGGATTATTTTCGTTGGTTTTTAATTTAAATCCGGCGGTATGCGTCTAAAAGCGACCTAAACGTATAACCCACCCTACATGTTGCAGCGATCTTGTTTACGACATTCGTGTGAAACGTATACTTAATTACGAGTGTCAAATTCGGTTAATTTTAAAACGTTGTGGGGTATTTTTAGTTACGTAGGCGATTAGGCTTGTATTACGATTAGGATAAATGATTGTGAGATGGTGTGAATCGAGAGTGAAAGATATTAATGTACTTCAGTTTATTCTTTCACTCTTGAGGATAGTCGATAGTTCATATAAAGTGGTATGAGAAGAAATCATAGCAGTAAAAGATAAGAAATCAAATCCAGACAAACACAGAACAAATAGCTAAAGTATGGAAAGAATACTACTAGATAAATTTAGTAAAGGAATAATAGACGATTACAATGAAATACACCAAGACGAGGAAAGCGTACAAATAGAGGAAATAAGTAGATATGAAATAACGAAAGGTATAGCAAACATAAAAACTGGTAAAAATTACAGAGCATTATGTTTCTCGTCGGTATGCATTAAAACTTACACGAGAATAGTAAAGAAAAGACTAAAACATTTTGTAGAAAAGGAAGGGGGAAGACCAAGCACTGTTTAGATCCGAAAGCCAGATGAACGACAACATATACATAATTAGAAATTTAATAGAAAGGAGCATGGATACTGGGGAAAAACTCTTATTAGCATTTATAGATCTCAGAGCAACGTTCGACTTCATTGAAAGGAGAATAATATGGAAATGTTTGAGGAAAATGAAGGTGCCAATCATATTAGTAAGTAATAAATAAGCAGATAGCCTCAGTCCACCGTTATTCATAATAGTGACGAACGAATTAATAAGTAGAGTTTGTTAAAAAGGTGGTACCGGAAGGCAGTAGCGTAGCGGTAGCGGCGTGGGTAGGGGTAAGTTTCAAGTCGATCTCGACAGTACCGCTAGAGAGTTCAAAGCGACAGTACGTTGCACGCTGCACGCCTAAGTACGCGGAGATGGGACGTCCAAAGGGTGTAACTTTCCCTTCGAATGTGAATAAATATCTCAGGCATTTCCCTGGATTATAATATAGAAGTCCGCATATTTATTGCACAATATGCAATAGCGGATTGCTAAGTCGCGATAGGTTTGAATGTAGAAAATATTATAAAAGTAAACGTCATGTATTGAATTTAAGAAACAGTATTCTATACTGGCAATTTTTATATGATTTCATTTTTATGTTAAGTGTGTGCAACATCCCACAACATCTAGTATCAAACACTTTCGTCTTTTTTGGGCTAAGTACGTTCCCTCATGGAATCTGCCAACATCTATTCAATTACGATACGATTTGCCACGTGTGCAAGGTGCAGTAAAGGAATGTATAAAAGGGGAGTTGAGAAATAAGAAAATCTGCCTATGTGTGGATGAAACAACTGATGCTCAGAAACACAGCGTCATTTATGTCGTAGCGCGTCCTTTAAAACGTGATGGTCCACCAGTTTCATTGTTGTTATCCAGTAAAAGGATTCAGAAAAGTAATGCAGAAACCGTTGTCAAGATAATAAAAGATTCGTTGAGAGATTTTTGTATCACAGGAACCCAAGTCACAATGTTCGTTACTGACGGAGCCGCAACAATGCTGAGAGTTGGTAGGATGTTGAAAATATGCTTTCCGACTCTTCTTCACATAACATGCCTCGTACATGCATGTCACCTCGTAGCAGAAACCATTCGAAAGAAGTATCCGATGGTGGATAAGTTAATAGCATCTACCAAAAAAGTGTTCATCAAATCTCCCAAACACATCCATGCAATTGTGTTCGAAATTACCACCACCACCACCTCAGCCTGTAGTAACGCGATGGGGTACATGGCTCTAGGCAGTATCTTACTATCAGAAATATTTTTCACAAGTGAAAAATGTCATCTTGGTACGTAATATTGTATATTACTACAAAAGGTAGCTTAGTTGAAACTTCAAATCTGTTCAATGAGTTCAACACCACCTTTAAAATCTCATCGGCAGTACAATTTATAACTCTTTTGGAAGCAAGTAAGAAGGAGGATGACGGTCGATGTGGTCCCATTGTACGTACCATTACATTAACCACAGAATGTTTTTGACGATCTTTTGTTTTTTTATCTTTCAATTCCGTTTTAATTCTCTTTTCTATATGTTCACGAGCAAATGGCACCACATTTCGTATCGATGTCCTACTAGGTAGTTTACAGTCCACATATTTATTCCAGAAGGAGACAAATGCTTCTTTGTCTAGTAAACGAAACGATAGATTACATAAAATAAGAGTAACACATAAATCAAATATACATTTTTTTTGGTCTCGTATGCCACTTTTTGCAGAAGAATGCTGTTTGCTTTCGATGTGACGTTGACAATGGCTTTTGGAGCAACACATTAAAGGGATTTTACAAACTAGACATTGAATTTTAGCGCCATCAGTCCGGCATGTCCACTATAAAGTTTTTAACTGTGTCTGCCATTGGTCGTTTTTGCGACGTACCTAACTGCGACATTTTCAAAGCAAACATAAGCGTACAATTACGAAATAAGTTACGACACCCTACATATACACAGAACTACTCACATACAGCATCGATTTAGTACTGACGCTGTGAACGCGCGAAATAAATAATCGCAGACTCTGCACCACATATCTACTACACTGACTGTTATCGCTGTTTGCCCAGACTAATGATCACCTCACTTACATCTATAGTCAATTGAAATTCCTAGAGATTTTGTACTTTCAATTAGGGCAATAGTATTAGCATTCTATCGTACGAAGTTGTCTTAAATTCAACGAAAACGGTTTTTTTACTATTTAAAATCAAATAGGTATTCATTTTTAGAAACTAAACTGTTGCACGCATGTTCAATCGTCTCGACCACGTAAAAGCACAGACGTATCGTTAGCAAATAAAACAGTTTTCTCAAAAAGCATATCGTTTACATAATAAAGGGCCAAGCGGTACCCCTCCTTTCGAGGTAAGTTCACGTAAATAAAACTTATTCATGGTTACATAATATGTTCTACCGTCCAGATAGCTCTCAAACCACTTCAACACTTCGTCCCTTATTCCGTAATAATACAGCTTCTCGAGCAATATCTGATGGTTGACAAGATCGAAAGCTTTAGTTAAATCCAAGAATATACCTATGCACGTTTCTCCTTTATCAATATTGCTGTACAAATACTTCAGAAATAAAAGAGAAACTAATGAAATAAATGTAAAATGTAAAAATTCAGATTTGGAAATAGTTACAACATATGAATTCTTGGGAAGTATAATTACCGATGACGGAAAAATAGACTTAGAATCAACAAATAGAGCAAAAACATCAAACAAAATATACTACGCGCTAACCATCATTCTAGGAAAAAGGGAACTGCTCCACGAAGCAAAGGTAAGAATAAGGTAATTTCGATCGCCTCTTTGTACGTTTATCTAATATCAAAGATTGCTCCTAGGTACTTTATCGTGTCCGCTTTAGGGATGGGTGCGCTAAAAAGTTTTAGTGTTTTGAGGATTCTAATGGAATTCGTCCTGAGGGTGAATACCGTGGTGGTGGATTTTGCGGGATTGGCACAGAGCTTCCACTTGCGCAGATACTGCTCATACTGGGGGATTTGGTTTTGTATTTCCTGTTCGGCTATTCCACGTATGTGGAAAATGGGATTGGACTCAACATGGAGCCCTTCGGTACACTCGTGGGAAAGTGGATCGTTGGCGAATAGGATTTGGATATCCTCATCTTAAAGTTCTGCCCTAGAGGTAGCTATTTAAGAGGCGGATGATCACAGGTGGGAACTCAACCTAGTCAGCTTATACATTAATCCGTCTGTCCACACAAATCGACGATTATTAGAGTTGTACGCTCCTTCCTGTTATAGGCATTGACGCTTTATACATAGTTCTTATATATTAGAAAGAGGCGGTACATATTTCAATGTTAGTGCTGGGTCCGGGGATAGTTTTGCTGATAATCTTTGCTGTTAATTATACGGGATACCAACTATACTATCTAAAATAACACTTATACTGAAAATCTGGCAATGTTCAGTGCTATCTCCATAAGAGCATAAGAGTTTATACATTTCCTGTACTTGGGTTTTACCTGTGGTAATTATTATTATTACGAGGGACACGCTATATATTTTGAGATGCCACAAAAGTAGTGAAGTCAGAGCTGGCAACACTGCATTTCTAAATACCACCATCCTTAAGTAGTAAACTCTGACTGTCAGTTGAGTCGCTGCTGTCATAGAGTAAACATGGTAGGTACGATTTATCATCGAAACATGGACTTGTCAAGAGAATATGTACGCGCAATGATTTACTACGATTTTAAGGTCGGTTTAAGTGGACAACAAAGTCTTGAACGATTGCAACTCGTATTTAGTGATGAAAGTCCTTCACGTGCAACTGTGTTTCGCTGGTATAGCGAATTTAAAAGAGGACGGATATCGCTTGGTGATGAGGAACGTACCGGTAGGTCCTGTTCTTCAGTTACCTCTGGAAACATTGAGAGTGTGAGACGTATGATCGACGAAGATCCAAGGTGCACCTATCAAGTGATTGAGGCAACTCTTGGTGTTGGATCCGCAACAGTAAATTCAATTTTACATGATCATCTTCGGATGAAAAAAATTGTTACTCGTTGGGTGCCACACACGCTTACCGATTTCCAAAAAGCAGAGCGAGTAACAATCGCTCGGGAAACATTAGAAATGTTAAATAATGGTGGACATCGCATTCTATCAAAAATAGTAACAGGTGATGAAACTTACATCCTATTCTACGATATTCCTACCCGCCAGGAGAGCCGCGTGTGGATCCACGAAGATGCACCAACACCAACAATGGCCAAAAGGCAAAGGGCTGTCAAGAAAGTTATGTATGCAGTTTTCTTCCGTAGTACCGGATTAGTAAAAGCAATGAAGCTGGAAAATCAACGTACAGTCACAGCAAACTGGTACACCACAAAATGTTTGCCTGCAGTTGTTGAGTCAGTCAACATTCGCGGGTTAATGTTGCATCACGACAATGCATCGTCACACAGTGCACAGCAGACAGTTGAATTTTTACGTGTAAATAAGGTAAAAGTCATTGAACATCCACCCTATTCGCCTGATTTGGCCATGTGTGATTTCTGTTGTTCTTCAACCTAAAGAAACATGTACGTGGTCGACGTTTCATGACGGAGGATGAGATAGATGAAGCAATTCATCTATTTTTGAGAGCATTCCAAGAGATGACTGGCTTCACGCTTTTACGTTGTGGAAACTACGGTTACAAAGGTGCATTGATGCAGGAGGAGATTTGAACATAAATAAAATCATTTTCAAAATATATAGCGTGACCCTCGTATTAAAGAGCAATACTTTGATCTGAATATGAGACAGACTATACATATTATACGTTTAATCGCCTTGTGCATTCTAAAACGATTTTGTACAATACAAAGCTATTTGATATATAAACTTGCAAACTTGCATCTATAAAAATTCTCAATTCTTTTAATAAAAAAGCAAAAAAATGTGTAACAACCAATGCGCTTGAAAATCAATTAAAACTCAAGAGCCGGAAACGGTGAAAATGTTAGCGGCTTGACATCGTAGTTGCCGATGAAACTAATAATTAAGATCATAATAAATTGCTCGCCAGCACCCTCTTTCAGACGAAATGAAATTACGCGCGTTAGAGGAGGGAATCGGTATGTGCGGCGCGGTGTCAAGTGGCGCGATGTTCAGACTGGCAAAGGTTGGCTGCCAACCGACGTCGGTTAACGTCGAAAATTCGATCTCCTTCTTATCTTCCTCTCTTCGTCTCTATCTCGCTATTTCCGCCTTCGGCGCGCCGATGTTAAAGTAATTAAGCGTCATATGTAACTCGACGGGAGCCAGAGCGCACATACACACCCACACATACGCACATAGGACGCTTCTTTCAATTAAATTAACTATTTCGTGGTGGTAGCACTGCCTTCGCTTGTTAGTAACGGGGGAAGTGCTGGCTTCGAAACGGAGGGGAAATACACACTTGTTCTGTCTGAGGAGAAATTATCGGTGATAGTTTTTCTTTCGTCAATTAATTTGGCTCCATTAAGATAGTATTGACATAAATTAATTTTATGCGATAAAATGAAACAAGGAATGTTGGCCAACAGGAAACAAGATGAGAAAATGTTGTCCAGTACACAGAGAAAAAAAGTTCTTGACACAAACAAATATGCATTCAGTCAACCTAATCGTAATTTTAAATGGTGGCAAAATTTGAAAATATATCTGTTTGATTTAATATACATAATATGTTTGATTCAACAATACAGTTCTCTTTTTCAGTTTGAAATAAATATATTTTTCATTACCATTTGTTTGACTTCACCTTTCAATGGCGGACGTTCTCAAAATGGGAACATATCAAAAAATCTAATTTTTATTGAATACAGTGAAAGCTCCCATAAGCGGGCAGTCACGGTTCCAGTAAATTTGCACGGTTATGGGAGGCGCCCGCTTAAGAAGAAACTACATTCAAAAGCAAAAGTTCAATTTGCATTTATTTTCTATTGATAAATGTATTTATCTGTACATACTACATAGTTATGTTTTTCAGGAATTTGCTTCATTAAACTTTGTTAGAAGAAAAATTGGCAAATTTCTTTTTCAACTTTTTTATTGTCCTTTTGATCCACAATTAGAGCAACGCAAACTGCGCTGAAAGCCAGTGGCTGACGCATAAAAGTTTACACAAAATAAACACGGCCGGGACAATTCGGTATAAGCGTCAGTATAACTGCGACTCGAAAGCCGATCTGTTGTGTACGCATCTACGCTGTCGTATACTATATCGTAGTTCTACGTTTGTTTTGAAAATGTTTCCTACGTCGCGAAAACGACCAAAGTTGGACACAATAAGAGAATTTATAGCAGAAATGCCTGATTTAAAGTGTGATGGCGCTAAAATTCAATGTGCAGTGTGTAAAATAGATTTAATGTGTTGGTCGAAAAGTGATTGTCTACGGCACGTAAATAGTGGAGGGCATGTTTCAAAAAAAAATTCCACACGAGATTATGACAAATTTAAATTTAATTTATGTATTTATTGCATGTAATTTACCATTTCATTTACTAACGAAGAAAGCAAACGTCTCGTTTTGGAATGAATATTCGGACTTTAAGTTACCAAGTGAGAGAACATTACAGAGAGTTGTGCCGTCTGCTCGTGAGCATATCGAGAAAAGAATTAAATCGGAGTTGCAAGATAAAAAACTGTGGTTATGTGTGGACGAAACAACAGATCGTAAAAAACATTCTGTGGTTAATGTAATGGTACGCACAATGGAACCACAACGACCGTCACCCTCAATTTTACTAGCTTCCAGACGAATACAACAATGCACTGCCGAAGTAATTTCAATGTTGGTGTTAAATACATTGGGAAAGTTTGAACTTTCCACAAATTAACTGTTGATGTTTATGAGTGATGGCGCCGCAAACATGCTTGCTGTAGGTCGATCTCTTAAAAAACATTGTGCTAACTTGTTGCATATTACATGTAAAATTCATACTCTCAGTCTCGTAGCAGATAGTATCAGAAAATGTTATCCCGAGGTAGACGCTCTGATAGCACATACAAAAGCTGTGTTTGTAAAATCTCCAAAACGTATTCCGGAATTTCATAGACTATGCCCCGGTATTCCTGAACCACCACAACCTATTCTTACTCGTTGGGGAACATGGTTAGAGGCTGCATTTTATTATCTTAAATATTTTGAGAATATAAAAAACGTGATTTTAGAATTCGACCCAAAGGAAGCTGCGGCTGTCAAGGTAAGCCGCTTGAAATTTCAGGATAGTCAAATTAAAACAGATTTGGAAATTATTCAGAACAATTACGTGGGACTAGCGGATGCGATAGAAAAACTACAAAATTCTTCGGTGTCGTTAGTGGAATCTTTGCAAATAGTGCAACATGTTCACGCACAGCTATGCGCGATAGAAGACGCAAGAAATGTTTGTGTTTTAGAAAGGTTTGAAAGTGTTTTAGATAAAGACTCTGATTTTGGCACATTAAGACAAATTTGTGAAGGTGCGTCAACAGAACCGTTAAGTTATTTGAAAGATTATTTTACTTACGCAAATATAACGTCACTAGATGTAGAACGTTCGTTTTCGGCATACAAAAACACTTTTTCTTCACGCCGCACTCACTTTGCCAAAACAACCTTGGAAACATATCTAATGTTACAAATATTAAATAGACATTATCCACTTTGTGATTTCACGGAGGACACTTAAAACGGTAAGTGTTTGAGCACGTATCACATTTAATTTATTTTGTGTAAACTTTTATGCGTCCGCCACTGGCTTTCAGCGCAGTTGCGTTGCTCTATCCACAATATATACGTAGATACTACATACCTATCATTCAAGTATCTTAAAAATATACATATTGTGTATAGGCAGGCACAAAACATAGAAACAAAAACACTAAATTGAAATACAAAATTTATTTAGGAGCAGCTTGAAAAAAATCTTAAAATGCTTGATTGTTTAAGCTTTTTTCTTTGTTCCTCCAGAATGCAATTCTGATAATGACACTTCAAATCCTTAATGTGTTCAAAAGCCACATAGTCGTCTTTTGAAAATTATTTTAAGTCTTTAATGCACTTCAGGGCCTTTATTGGATTATCTTCTTCTGGTATGTCCCCTATTTCGGTCTCTGTTTCATTTTTCTCCTCATTGTCTTTAGATTCAACAACTTGATTCTCAAAATCAAAATTATCTTCAGTTGGTGTGTTTTGATCGATGTTTATGAATTCATCTAGATTTTGTTATATCCAATTCTTTAACAGCTCTAAACATTGCGGCAAGTGTAGACAACGGTATATCGTCTACGGGGTCAAAATCGGGGAACTCCGTTTTCGCTTTTCTGAACCCAGCTTTTCTGAAACAGTTTTGTATTGTTGTGGAATTCACGTCTTGCCACGCTGTTTTTATGAAATACAGTGCATCTAAAACATTAATTTTCTTGGAAAGTTCAGATGCTAATTTGACGCTATCCATGTTAGATAAAATGTGCTTCAAAATCTGATTTCGGTAATAAAATTTGAAATTTTGGTCCAAAGGCTGACAAACGCAGGCTGTAATGGGAGGCAACCAAATTATTTTCACATTTTTTAGGTTCAATTCTCGAGAATGCGACCCTACATTGTCTAGAAACAGCAAAATTTTTCTCTTCTTAATCCCCATTTTTCGATCCAGCTCTACCAACCATTCGCTCATCAGTTCGCGATTCATCCACGCTTTTTTATTTGACTTCCATATGATATGTAAATTCTTAATGTTTATGTTTTTCAATGCTCTCGGACGAGCTGTTTTTCCAATCACTAACAATTTTTCTTTCTGTCCTGTCATGCTTGCACAAAATAAAATGGTTAGTCTTTCTTTTGCCAGATTTCCTCCTGAGCATTTGTCGGATTTCAAGGCAAGCGTTTTATCGGGAAACGCTCGAAAAAAAAGTCCGCTCTCATCAGCATTGTAGATATCTTCAGGTTGGCATCCAAGCAACAAAGACGGAAGTTTCTCCATAAATGCATCAACCGTATCTTATTTTACGTCAGCCGCTTCACCTGATAAGCATTTGAAACTAATGTTGTGTTCGTGTCTTCTACGCCATTTTTGAAGCCAACCATCCAACGCACTAAAATTTTTGTAGCCTTTTCTGCAATTTCTACCGCCTTGGCTTTCACTAGCCCTCCTGATATGGGTATGCTTTGATTTCTAGCCCTCACAAACCATTCAAAACATGCCTTATCCATGTTTAAGCCTTCAGTTTTCAAAAAGCTCTTTTTTTGGTGCACATTTACACCAGACTGCCACAGGCGTCGGATTTCTTCTTTATTGTTTGCAATTGTAGTAGCTTGCGTTTTTCCTATATTGAACTTCAATGCCAGAGCCCGAATTGACAGTTTTCCTTTATCAATTACGTCCACTACTTTCATCTTCTCTTTCAGAGTTAACATTCCTTTTTTCGGGACCATTGTTGTACATAAGATTTTATACACACGTCCGATTCTTAGACAAAACTGCCGCATAAAGAATAATTGATTCCGATGTAGCATCAAATAGAAAGGGGAACCGCCAAATATACCGGTAAATAATCTAAAGTAAAATGCCCATATGTACATAAACCAAGGTAAATTACCTAGCTTTGAAATATAACTTGAGCGGCTATTGGAACGTCGTGGTCGTTTATAGGAGATTTTAGTCAGCCTGAGAACAAAAAAAAATGCTGCCCGCGCCCGTCCATAGGAGTCCCCGCTTATGGGAATGCGATTTATGTGTAAAAATATGGGAATAAATTCGGTTCCAAGAAATTTGACCGCTTAAAGGAGATTGCTTGTTAGAGCTGCCCGTTACGAGAGCTTTCACTGTATATGATTAATTCAATTAATCATATTACTTGCATAAAATTTTTATGTTTTAAAATATACATAGATGTAAACTTTTTTGATTATTAATTATAAAAATTTTATGCAAATAATATGATTAATTCAATAAAAATTAGATTTCTTGGTATGTTCCCATTTTGGGAACGTTCGCCATTAAAAGATTAGATAAATAATAATAATAATAAACTTTATTGGCACACACATACAGGCATACTCATACACAAGTTAGTAAGCAAATTAGTAAGGTTAATACAAGAAATAAACGAAAGCAGGGGGGCACACAGATGCATAGGTCATACTAATTGAAGCAAATGTCTCTTTAAATTAGCTTTAAATAAAATAGGTGACATCTTTTTTAATGAGAAAAGAAGTGAATTGCAGATGTTTACAATATTATAGCTGAAGGACCTTAAGAATGACGACAGTGTGTGAGACGGTGGAGTCAGCAAACCTCCGCAAATTCAAATTGTGAACATCAGTTCTAAATGTGATCTTATTATAAAGATAGATAGGGCTGTGGGTCAATATGATATTGTGAAACAAACACGCACTATGTAAGTATCTTCGCTGTTCCATATTAAGCCAACAAACTTTCTTCAATTTATCAAAGATTCTATCATATTTTCTGATACCAAAAATAAGACGCAAACACGAATTTTGCAATTTTTGGACGCGATGAGCATCTTTTTGCCTTAAACGGGGGTCATAAATGACATCGCTAGAATTTACTTGTGATAGAACCAGAGATTCATACAGCAAAGTTTTTATTGTTTTGTTAAGAGTCTTCCGATGTGGGTAAATTAACTTTAAAGCACCGTAATCATGTTGAATACATTTAGAGATGTGCGCGTTAAAGTTCAATTTATTATCGATAATCAACCCCAAATTTTTTAATTCATCCACTACCCCAATCTCAACATGGCAAATTTTAATTTTAACATTATCAATGTTAATTTTAATATTTTTACCAGTAAAGAACATGACAGTTGATTTCAACGGATTTAAACGTATTGAATGCTGTTCTGAAAATTCTGCCAGTCTAGTAAGGTCAGAATTTAAAAGTTCGAAGGTGCGTTCGATTTCATATGGTGGACAAGATATATAAACCTGGGTATCATCAGCATAACAATGAGATTGTGCATGATGAAGTGATGCATGTAGTTGGGAAGCATAAATAGAAAACAACAGAGGGCCAAGGACAGATCCCTGCGGCACTCCGGAATGAACGCTTTTGTAATCAGAAAGATTATTATTTACAAGTACGAATAAGAGTATCTAATTAAAAATAGCTGCAAATGTCGAAATTAATAGCTATATCGACCTCTACAGAAGTGAGCAATCAACATTGCATCATATCTTCTGCGAACAGATCGACTAGTGGCTATCGTGCCAACGGTAATTAATGAAAAAGGAACTGATTGCCATCAACCACTATGCATGGACGCGTTCTCCTCTTAAGATAAATTCTGACCCATGAAATTAGTTTTTTATTAACGCCAATCGTTCCCACCTTCAACAACAGAGCGTGGTGCCAAACAGTGTCGAATGCCGTTTCGAACAAATTCGGAGAGATGCAGTAACTGGAAGTCGGTGGATAAACCAGCGCGAAATTCAAATTGCTCGTCAGGATAAGGTTCGATGTCATGCAAATCATCTCTCAACCGGTCTAGAATGACTGGTTCCAATAGTTTTGAAAGAGAAGAGAGAAGATTGACAGAGTGCTCCCGAAGAGTGACTTCTGTAATAGGAACATCAGATTCAGAGGATTGTGGCTGGCAGCCACTGTCACTATTCATTCGTTCCTGCTTCTCTCTGTAAGAGCTGAATGGGCTGCCTGCCGCCCCTTTCCTTCCCCGCCTTTTTAGTGCCTTGGTCATTGTCGTGATTACTAGCAACGAACTCTTTGGATGAATCGTTGTATGTTTTTCCATTATCTTTCTAAGCGTTATAAGTTATAAGTAAAGCGTGACAAACGGTTGTACCCCCAGAGGCGCCCTGGAAGGAGTTGTGTTTACTATGTACATACAAGGAATTGAGTGGATGTTCGGTTATTATCGGTTGATCGGCGTGCGTGTACTATTTATAATGTTCGAGAAACTAGTGGAACCGTCTGGGGCGTACCGCGCAAAAGTAGACACAGTATTAATGAAAAAATAAGAGATTGTTACCTTTTATTGACGCATCGATGACCACTGTGGTAATGTGCGACTGCCATGGTACGCTGCGTAGTACTGCAACATAAGCAATGCTTCCATTGTCGATTCGGTCAGGCTTCGACGACGGTCTGAAAACGTTCTCGTATACTTTGCAAACGATCGTTCAGTGCAGTCTGTGGAGTCTTGAATCCCAGATATAGATCGAATCTTTTCTAAATCCGGATTTTCATTTAAAACTGCACGAAATTTTTGCGTGACATTTAGTCCTATAGGATCCGTCAAGCTTTCTAGAGCGGCTGCTAAATTGTTGATGTTATTTAACGAGTCTTGTATAGATAAGTGAGTATTTTCTAACTGCGAAATAGTTTGTGTCATCTATTTCTTTTGAACGTCCGAATCGGAAAAAAGTTGCTGACACTCGTGAACCGCTTGAGAATTAAAAGAACTAAGTTTGAAAATGACATCTTTCACTTGAGAATAATATTTGCGATAGTAAGATACTGCCTCGATCCATGTTCCTCATCGCGTCAATACAGGCTGAGGTGGTAGCGGAATTTGTGGATACAATTGCTTGAATACGCGGATATGTTTGTGAGATTTCACAAACACTTTTTTGGTAGATGATATTAAATCATTCACACTAGGATACTTGCTTCGAATTGTTTCTGCTACGAGATGACATGCGTGTATGAGGCATGTTATGTGAAAAAGAGTGGGAGAGCATACTTTTAATATCCTGCCAGCTTTCAGAATTGTTGCGGCTCCGTCAGAAACTAACATGGTGATTTCGGCTCCTACGATACAAAATTCTCTTAACATATTTTTTATTATGTTTACAACGGTTTCGGCATCAGTTCTTTCAATCCTTTTATTGGCTAACAACAAGGAAGCTGCTGGACCATTACGTTTTAAAGGACGCGCCACAATATGAATCACGCTGTGTTTCTGAGCATCAGTAGTTTCGTCCACAGTGAGCCAGATCTTTTGATTTCTCAACTCGTCTTTTACTGTACATTGCACATGTAGAGGTACACCAGGCTTTCGTCCCATGTTTTCGAAAACACACAATGAGAATCCGATAAATAACCGAACGATCCAACTCCTTAATGTTTACCGCATTATTGAACTCTGCATTCACATACGTACGTACACCCCCCGTACAGGCGTCTCTGCGGGTGCAACCGTTTGTCACGCTGTAGTTATAAGATAAGAATGTTCGAAAACTAAAAGAAGGGAGACGTCACTGTATAATGCCATTTAATATTAATTATATCCATATGAAATGTGCAACATACAGAAACTGGGAAAATGGCACTAACTTAGAAAAAATTACAATACCAGTTCCTTTGTAGAGTATAATATAGAGCTGATTGTGAGACAGACCTAGACAGTTCGACTGCGATCGGAAAAGTTTATACCCGTCGTTTCGTAATAAAATGGTTTATTTAAGTACGGCGGAGCTTCGTCGAATTGCGCGCCAGAGACGATGTATAGGTTGGGAAATTATTCGAAGCTCGTACCAAATATACACGCTGAAAATAGGTCGTAAAGGGAAGAGAGCGCTTAGAAAATCGTGAAATCTTCTTTAGCGTATGTCGGCGTATGTGCGAAAATGGTAGTTTTTCTTGGCCTGGCTGAAATTATCTTACGACTTATTTCATTGTGATAGCTCGCGAATCTTCTTTTATTATTGCGAGGAAGATGGAGGCGAAAGGAGAAAGTATAATTTGATGACTATATCCAGTGATTCTTTTTTCGTCTATATTGCCCCTAAGATGATATACGATCCCATTTAGAAAACGAATTTTGTAATAACACAGAAAGGAAAACGTGAATGTTTTAAATAACAAGTTATCCCCTTTATATTACTATTTATTATTATTTCGAAGAGGTATATATTTTACTTAGGACATTAAATGGCGGAAGGGAAAAGGGATCTCGTTTTTAGCATATTTTTCCGAATTTTATCCACTTCGGCAGTTTATTTAGAAAAGCTTGTATAGAATGCCGGACCATCTCAATGTGGTAGTAAGGTTTCGTATACCCTATCCTAGCTTTTCACTACAACATGCAGTTTTTCATTAATGTGTTTATGAACTAGCATTTTGTAAATACCTGCAAATCAGAAGTTTGTAAAAAAATGTAAATTTCTCCAAAAGTAGTGGACTAACATAGTATCTTAATAAACATCTAACAAAAAGTATTCAGAATGCGAGGTAGGCGCCATAAATTCTCGACCTGAACTCCAAACTCCGTTGCGTCATAGTTGCAGATGTGTAGGGTGCCCAGATACCTTTGACCCAAAATCAGGACAGTTTAAAAAAAATAGCACTTCTTAAGATAACGTTTATTATCTTTTTATACATTTCGTCACACGGTAAAGAATGATTTATTTTAATTTGAAGCAAGCATTTCACGGTTTTAACATCCAATCCATTTCGATCATCTGTCCACTGCTTCTTGCACAGGGAAAATACTCTTTCCACAACCGCGTTTGATGTAGGAATCGAAAAAATTATGCTAACTAGAATTTTCAGGTCAAAGAATTTGTTGCTTCGAAACAAAGTGGACCATTTTTTATCAGTCGGCAAATTAATAAATTCGCCTGAAGCGTCCAACTCGTTAGTTTCATCAAACAGTGAATCTTTTATGGCAATGACTGGCAATAAATATTCAGCTGACTTTTGAACTTCGTCGTATTTAATATTAGCTTTTAACATCAGCCAATCAGTTGAGCAAGGATTACTGTCCAAGCTGAACCACTTATCAATATACATAATTAATAGCTGCTGTCAACCAATTCGCCTTTAAGTTGATTTGATGAATCCGGATCGTCTAAACCTGCTAGCTTAGAAGCTGTAATGGCACCAAAAAAACTTTGCTGAAGTCGTGTTTGCATCTTTCTAGGATGTATTGTTTACCTAAAATACACAAGCCCGGAAAAAGCATGAGACCCATTGTTTCGAATATCCACAGTCCAACTTACTTACTTTCCAGGTGGTTATCTGACAAATTGAACTAGTTACCTGTACAATTTCCAAATTTGGCTATTAAAAATTCTTACGAGTTCATTGAAAAAACTAAGGACATTGAGCTTACTGACAAAGAAATTTTAGTATCGTTTGACGTAAGTTCACTGTTCCCTAGTGTTCCGGTTGATTTAACTTTGGAATATTTAGAAACACTTTTGTTAGATAACCAAACGGATAGAGAGGAAGTTACTAGCTTCATTTCTTTAACAGAACTTTGCATGAAACAAAACTTTTTCCAAATTAACAACACTTTTTATCAACAAACGGAAGGAACATCAATGGGTAACAGCTTATCTTCGTTTACGGCTAACCTCTTTATGGGTAAATTTGAAACTGACCTGAAGAATACTTTGGCTTATTTCTCTCGGCTTTGGATCAGATACGTCGATGACACTTTTTGCATCTTTGACATCAGCAAATGTTCAATAACGGATTTCATAGAACAACTTAACTCAAAATTTCCCTCTATCAAATTTACCCACGAAGAAGAAAAAGACAACAGGATTCCTTTCCTCGACATGTTAGTAATAAGAGATAAAAATAAAAATAAGTTAGAAATAGACGTATATAGGAAACCTACTAGTAATAATAGATTCATCTTACAGGATTCTAATTACTCATATGAACACAAACTTTCGGCTATTAACTTTTTGGTGCACCGGTTACTCAATTTTCCTTTAACTAAAGATAGATATCAAAATGAACTGAAAGAAATCATCAATATTTCTAACTTTAACGGATTCTCTGAAGATGTCGTCTATAATACTATTAGGAAACATAAGAATAGATTAAGAATTAGAAATGTAAGCACATTAGAACGCATTGACGGCCGTAATAATAAGAAATATGTTAAATTACCTTTTTATCCATGTTACACCAAGGGTCTTCAAAAAATCTTTTCTAGGATTGACCGCAAGATTCGAGCAATTCGAGCAATAACCTTAAAAACCTTTTAGGAAGTTCCAAAGACCCAGTGGACAACATGGATAAATCAGGAATTTACAAAATTTCATGTAAAGATTGTGATCAAGTGTATATTGGGCAGACAAAAAGATCAATCAAAATTAGGTACAAAGAACATTTGGCTCATCTCAAATTCAGAAGGTTTGATAAATCTAGCGTTGCCCTACATATGCTTGAAAATAACCATAATGTTGATAATATAAAGTTAATTAAAAACGTAAAGAGTATTGCTCAATTAAATTGTTATGAAGGCGTGGAAATTTACAAAAACAAAACTCACTTAATGAATTCAGATTTAGGACCACTAAATTCCAGCCTTTATCCTTTGTTAGATCATGTTTAATTATTTATAGTTGTAATTTTAACCATGTGCAATGAACCGCTTCATTGTAATACTAGGATTTAATAACTCAAGTCATTCTAACCATTTACCTTTAGGCTAATTATAGTCCTGTGCAATGAATCGGCTCATTAAGTTACACTTAAAGTGAAAGTTATAATTTTACGAGTTATTATATAGCTACAATTAATTAAAATAGAATTGTATATATTTTTTTCTAACATTGGTTGTGTTTTTTCATTCGTTTTCCTTAGCTGGCTTGAAGTTGTATGGCATTTGATACTAAACCGGTCGCCTATTAAATTAGAATTTGTGAGAAAAATTGGACCTACCACTTGTTTTGTTTCCCTTTAATAAATATTTAATGTAGTACAGGTAAACATTATAATTCCCTATTTACCCCAACTAGAATTACGAATTTAGATTTATTAGTTGTTGTTCTTTTAAAGAGTGAATATCGTTAATAAAATTATCGAAAATTAATATTAAAATGCGGACAACAAGAGAGTTGCCTTTAGAAATCCGCACAATGATTGTTGGTTTATATAATCTTAGCCGAAGTAACAAGGATATCCCAAGTAAGTCGCTGCACTGTTGACTATAACGTTAAAAAATATCAAGAAGCTGGTACATTATTAAATAGAAAACAAAGTGACAATACCAGCGGAAGATTGTCGAATAATATGACGAGTAAACGGAATGGGCGAAAAACTGTACCTGAAATAACGGCCGCAATAGATATTGAGGGTGAAAAACAAGTTAGTTTAACCACCGTGAAAAGGACATTAAGAGAGGGTGGTTTATTTGTTCGAATAGCGTTGCATAAACCATTCTTATGCAAGCAAAATAAAATAAAACGGCTGCAGTGGGCTAGAGAGCATCAACATTGGACAGTTGGTAAGTAAAAAAATGTTTTGTGAACCGATGAGTCCTTCGGTTTCAAGAGAAGAACGTTCGTTCGAAGGTCGAAAGGAGAACAAGCATGAGGGCGGATCGGTAACGGTTTGAGTTTGTTTTGGCGCCGCATCCCTAGGAGACTTGGTTAAAATTGTTGGAATTTTAAGAAAAAAACACTACCGGAAAAATTTGGAAACAAGTGCTATACCATCTAGAATGAGAATAATTGGTGACTATTTTATGTTTCAACAGGATAGTGATCCGAAACACACCTGTAAACTGTGCCGTGAATATTTAGAATTGGCGCGAAAGCAATATCAAAATAATGAAATGGCTCCCTCAAAACCCAGATGCTAGTCCCATAGAGTTTCTGTAGGAGGAACTCGATAGGCAGGTGAAAATGAATTCTCCAACTTCCAAAGAATCGTTGTGGAAACAACTACAAGAAGCCTGGCTTAAAAGAGAACCCACTACTCTGGCGAAATTTATAGCGAGAATGTCGCGAGTGTGTCGCAATTATTAAGAGTCGAGGTCAGTTAGCACTTCCTTTAGTTATGCGTATTTCTTTTGGTGGGCAAATAATTTTGGTCGGTAGGATATGCCCTTTTTTACGTGTGAAAAAACCCATTTAGTTGACTCAACCAAATTATAGTTGATCCAATTAAAATATTCGTTTGAATACTGGTAAACAAATATCATCTTGATCCAAACAAAATATCTCAGCGGCACAATTAATCGCCCAGCCTGGATTTCTTGAAGAAATCGTTAAATATTAAGAGAATTTGATATAAGGTTTGTTGTAAGCAACCCTTTAGCAATAAAAACAAATATAAAACGTTTTTTAAAAATTGATTTATTAGATATTATCCCACAAAAACGTTTTTTTTTAATTACGACGAAAAATTAACATTTTTAATTAAAAAAAAGAGATCATTGTTTGTTACATTTTTAAGTTTAATGATGGGTGTTACCCTCTCGGGCTTTAATGACTTCCCGAAGCCTGTTTGGGACTCCATTCATTACATCTTGAATATCCGCCTGAGGGATATTGTGCCACTCTTCTACCATAGCTGTCCTAAGCTCTCCTATGGTCGTAGGCGCTGATACGTTTGCCCGAACACGTCGTTTAAGGTTGCCCCAAATGTGTTCAATGGGATTAAGATCTGAACTGCGTGCCGGCCATGGTAAAGTTTGAAGTTCGATCTCGTCAAGGTATTGAGTGACGGATCTAGCGACATGGTAGCGTGCGTTATCATGCATTAATCTAAAATTTTCCCTTATAAATGGCGCGAAAGGTATAATGTGATCGTGAAGAACTTCTCCAATGTACCCCTGACCGTTCACACAGCCTCTATTGAAGACAACAAGTTCGGTACGAGCTTCATAAGTGATACCTCTCCAAATCATTATTGGCCCTCTCTGATAACCCACTGTTTCTGTTATAG
Organism: Dynastes maya; assembly: GCA_029619315.2. Classification (NCBI taxonomy): domain Eukaryota; kingdom Metazoa; phylum Arthropoda; class Insecta; order Coleoptera; family Scarabaeidae; genus Dynastes; species Dynastes maya. The sequence goes on along the minus strand of JAROYE020000010.1, from coordinate 22,603,257 downwards.
CGCATGGAACAAGCCTCTTATTTCTTCGTCTGTATACAGGCTGACGTTCGTCTGAGCCTCTTAAGGCTATTCTGGTTTCATCTGAGAACAGTACGTTCTGCCACTTCTCCATAGTCCAATTAGCATATTCTCTAGCAAAACGCAGTCTAGCTCAACGGTGCTGTAGGAGAAGTTCGGGGACGCGAATGGGTCGAAATGTCTTTAGATTCCTTTCTGTCAGTCTTCTTCTAATCGTACGTTCACTGACATTAACATTTCTTACCTCAGCAAGACGAATACGAGCTTCACGAAGCGGTCGTCTCGTGCAGAAGTACACCGATGTTGGCCTTGATTTGGCCTCCTGGTGCATGAGCCAGTCTCCCGAAATCGTCTGATGGCATCCCGCATAGTGGTTCGAGGTACGCCGAGTGTTCTAGCGATGCGCCGTTGGCTAAACTCAGCATCAGCTAAAGCCACAGTCCTAGTTACTCCAGTAGCGTCTAATGGCATTTTATTTGGTTAAAACCCACCAATGATCATAAAAAACTTTAATTGAATAACTTTGAATGACCGGAAATAAAGAGAACAGGAAATGCAATCACAGTCAAGTAACCGCAACAATATCAAATTACGACTAAATCACAAAAATGCTTTGGTGATAGAAATTTAATAAAAGAAACGAGGGTATAACTATACACATGAAAAAATGCTTAGTAACAAAACGAAAAATAATTCTAATATAGCTCATGGTATTGGTGGAATCATTCCCGGAAAACATAATGCGAACAGAGAGAAGAAAGTATTAGCACGCGGACATGTTTTTGCCTACTCGCAGTCATCAGCGCGACTCCAAGTACTCTTTCTCTGCTGTCTGCATTATGTCTATTTCTGTTGTGGATATTGGGGGCATAAAGCGAGAGGTAGACATAATGCAGACAGCAGAGAAAGAGTACTCGGAGCCGCGCTGATGACGCTAAGTAGGCAGAAAGATGTCCGCGTGCTAGTACTTTCTTCTCTCTGTTCGCATTATGTTTGCCGGGAATGATTCCATCAATACCATGAGCTATATTAGCATTATTTGAGGGTATAACTGTTTCAATTACTGCTAAAGTACCCACTTGGCAAGTAACTGTCACCGTTATATGTATTACTGAACGTAAACAAACATTGTGACAAAAAATATGGGTGGGCGATTAATTGTGCCGGTGAGTGTAGTTGGATCAATTTAGTTATTCCAACCATATCGGTTTTTCGGTTGTATTTTATTCAAATAAAGACGTATTACGTATTCTTACATTTCTAAATTAAATTCCTAATTCGAAACGTTTAATTTCTACATCAGCAATCAACGTAATAGGTCCGCAGAACACTTCCGACCTCTAATTGTATCTCCGTCCTTTACGCATAAGAGGATACTCCGTTTATACACGCCCTACTGCCACCGTATCGTACCAGCGACGCAAGTTATAAATTTCGGTTTGTGCCGGGGAATTCGTATATACCATAGCGTCGCCTCTGAAGTAAATCATATAAAGTAATAAAGATGTTCATTAATGTTAGTATTATAATACAACTGGAGAGCGTTTGAGCGGTATAAACCCGAAACACACAGACGGCAAGCGCGAGACGTAACAGAGTAGCGCTTGTATTAACTCTGCGGTGGTGCCGGAGTCTCTTCCTCCTCTATGGAGTCAGAGCGGGAGTGTGTACATAATGCCCCAGCTCATAATTAATTCACATGTCTCCGAAATGTTCATTATTTATGATCGTTCTTAGCGGCGAACTTCGGCATGGAAACTGTTCACTATGTACAATACCTAAGAACTACTTCGGAATAAGGAATTGAATTGTTAACAACTAACCTGGATCGAACGAGTAGGTATATGCCGCTGTTGTTCATAAAGGGTTGTATGTTTAATTAATTCGATTTCAATTTTTAATACCCGAGGTGTTTGTCTTTGTTTTCCTTTCAAGTTTGAAGAGATTATCAATTAAAATTAGGCAAATTTTTAGTTACTGTTTCTACATTCATACATGCAAAGAAACAAACTTTGAGGTTGAGAAAAAATTATGCTTAACCATGTTTTCTTAGAACAAAAATGGTAATGTTTTAATGTAAAAATTTCCGCTTGTGTAAATTATATAAACATAATTACGCACAAAAAAATTAATTTCTTAGAGTAATCACTAGAGTTGTTCAATTTGCGCCAGTGATGGCCGCATAAAAGTTTACACAAAATAAATGGTCAGAAATAAAATATAATACGTGCTCAAACACTTACCGTCTTAAGAGTCTTCCATGAAATCGCAAAGTGAATAATGTCTGTTAAATATCTGCAACATTAGATACCACAGTTGTTTCGGCAAACCGAGTGCGGCGTGAGGAAAAAGTGTGTTTATATGCAGAAAACGAACGTTCTACATCTAGTGACGTTATATTTGCGTAATTAAAATAATTTTTGGAACAACTTAACGGTTTTGTTGACGCACCTTCACAAATTTGTCTTAATGTGCCAAAATCAGAATCTTTCTCTAAAACACTTTCAAACCTTTCTAGGACACAAACATTTTTTGCGAACATGTTGCACTATTTGCAGAGATTCCACTAACGACACCTAAGGATTTTGTAATTTTTCTATTGCCTCCACTAGTCCGAAGTAATTGTTCTGAATAGTTTTTAAATCCGTTTTAACCTGACTATCTTCTTAATATTCTCAAAATACTTATGATAATAAAACGTGGCCTGTAACCATGTTCCCCAACGTGTAAGAATAGGTTCTGGTGGCTCAGGCATACGGTTGCACAGTCCGTGAAATTTGCGAACACGTTTTGGGGATTTGACAAACACTGCTTGCGTATACGCTATTAAACCGTCTACCTCAAGATAACATTTTCTAATACTATCTATCACATGACTGAAAGCATGAATTTTACATGTAATATGTAACAAGTTAGCACAATGTTTTTTAAGAGACCGGCCTACAGAAAACATGTTTGCGGCACCGTCACTCATAAACATCAACAGTTGGTTTGTTGAAAGTTCAAACTTTTCCAATGCATTTAACACTAACTTTGAAATTACTTCGGCAGTACATTGTTGTACTCATCTGGAAGCTAATAGAATTGAAGGTGACGATTGATGTGGTTCCATTGTACGTAGCATTACATTAACCACAGAATGTTTTTTACGATCTGTTGTTTCGTCCACACATAACCACAGTTTTTTATTTTTCAACTCTGATTTAATTCTTTTTTCAACATGTTCACGAGCAGAGGGCACAATTCTTTCTAACGATGCCCGACTTGGTAATTTGCAATCCGAATATTTATTCCAAAAGAAGACATATGCTTCCTTGTCTAGTAAATTAAACGGTAGATTACATGCAATAAAAGTAACACATAAATTAAATTTAAGTTTGTCATAGTGTCGTGCGCAATTTTTTTGTTGAAGAATGCTGTTTACTATTTACGTGACGTAGGCAATCGCTTTTGGACCAACACATTAAAGGGATATTACAAACTACACGTTGAATTTTAATGCCATCATAATTTAGGTCAGGCATTTCTGCTATAAATTCTGTAACTTTGTCCAACATTGGTCGTTTTCGCGACGTAGGCAACATTTAAAAAAAAAACCTAAAACTACGAAATAGTATTTAGGGCAGCGTACATGTATGCACAACAGATCTGGTTGAGACTCGCAATTATAGTGAGGGTTGTATCGAACCTCCGCCACTGCTCGTTGGCGCTAGTGAGCAAGTCTAGTAATTACCGTAAGAAAAACTCCTTTGGACCAAAAAGTTGTAACTTTAGAACATATACAATTTAACCAAAGATAGAATGCAATGTTCCGAAGAAAGAAAAGTAACTGGGATATCAAAGAAATTTGATGGCGTGAAAGAATCATTGGCGCGTATATTCAAAATAGTTCTGTTGCTATCCATTCTTGTTTAAGCACAAAGTTGCTTACATTACCAAACCAGTAGCGAGTTATTTAACCAAATTCTGAAATAGGATGCGCAATTTTTTTTAATTACACTATTTTATTCGGCGGAATAAATTACACATTCTTCATGTTTCAACTATCTCAATAATGCTTTAATAATGAAGTTATTACAGTTTCAACTATCCAATATAAATTTCATCGTATCTCTTTTGTTTTTCATTTTCGGGCAATAGTACTATAAATATATTTTATGTATACAGGCTGTTCAATTTAAAATAAAAATATAAGCAATTCAAGTTAGCGCTGAAATGTGATGTGTGTTTTTTTCAGGACATAACGAAAAATCCGGCATTTAACACAAGATTTGGGTTAAATACAGTCAAACAAAAATGCCTCTTGAATTAACAAAGTTAATTTTTTTTGCCGTTTGTTTGCTAATATAACTACTTTGCAAATGTGGAATTGACAAATCACTCTTTTTCGATGAAACTAAATAATGTTATATTAAAGTAAAAATATGCTTTTGTTGAAATTGGGAAAGTGTTATGTGACGTTGTGTGACGTTAACAACCTAGTTGGGCAACTGAAAACGCAATTTTATGTTAAATGAACGAAAACAGGTTTCGTTATTCTAGCAATACGTCAATGCTGTGCTGACTTCAATTTCATGTCGTATTAACTAAAGAAATTTGTTAGATTAGTAGCACAAAATGGATAAAATAGCTTACCTATATATTCACTCGAAAGGACAATGTATTTATATTGAATTAATTGATTATTGCAAAATAATTGGCAACAATGATATAATAATAATAATAAGGGTAACGGTAACAGTAACGGTAACGGTAACTTCAAAAAATTCCATCACATTGGGTAGAAATTTTTACGGCTCTCTTATACCTCGCAACCAGATGAGGTAGGTGGTGAGATTTGGGTCCGTTGGAAAGCTCTCGGCGAGCGTTTTAAGACTGAAGAAAGCTCAACTCTCTAGCTCTAACCGTTCTGATGCTAGAACGTTTTAAACTTCAAAAAAGAAGACTTCTTTTTTTAACTTTGAAGCTCCGTAGCTTCCAAACCAAAAAAGCTAGGAGGTTCTGCTTGGTCGCAATCGATTCAGCCGATAATTTTCTATCGGAGCCCGTCAACCGGAAATGCAGAGCTAACGATAAATCAGCCGAAAACTAGAGCGATTTCGGGTCTCGTTTTGACGCCGTTTTTGGTAGTTCAAAAACAAAAAATGTCCATAACTTCCGAACGATTGGAGCAATCAAAGAAAGTAATCTTACCGCTTTGATCTACGTCGAAAGCCGCGTCTTTTGGTATATAACACGATGCGATGCGATTTGGAGAAATTTTTTATTTTGCAGCTGTTTTCAGAACTTAATTAATAAAATTCCATCATTTTGGGTAGAAATGTTTACGGCTGTCTTATATCTCGGCAACCGGATGAGCTAAGAGGTTAGGTTTGAGTCCGTTGGAAAGCTCTCGGCGAGCGCTTTAAGACTAAAAAAGCTTAACTCTCTAGCTCTCACCGGTCTATCCCTTCTTTTCAAGAAAGATATATATTTATGTATGTATATATTGTTGTGATATTCATTTATCAAGTTGAATGTGTGTTGAAGTCACAATTTGGACAATGTTAGTTGATCACTCTTCCCTCCTCAATTTTCCCCTAGTGCGGTATAATTTTATCTCTGTCTTACACAATAAGATGTATGAGATTTGAGACATAAGAAATGCAGGGGTTCCTTCTCTTTATTGATTAGGTTTGCATTCTTATTTATGTAAATAGTCTCTATGTAAATAGGCGTCCAGCTCACGCGGAGAAATCACGTTTTTAATTGATTTTAGGTTTTCTAATTTCATACTATGGCCTGTATCGTTTATGTGTTGTGGACACTTGACGCTTCTATCTTCCCGTACCTGTAATACCTGATGTGTTCATTAAATATAGTACCTATCGCCCGTTTCGTTTGACCAATATAGACTTTATCACAATCACCACATGCAGTTTTGTAAATTCCCGATCTTTCTCTCATCAGGTTTGTCTTTTGGATTACTAAGAAGGTTTTTGAGTGTATTTCGTGAACTGAAACACACATTCATCTCTTGTTCCTTAAAAACTTTACTAATACCTTTCGATACTCTATGGAATGGAAGTTTCACAAATTTCTTATCGGGGGTCCCGTTGGAATTAAGGTTGTGGAATTTCTGACATAGAGCCTATGTTGGACTTTCCTAAGTATGCGATCGACATCTATAGAAGAGTAACCTTCGTAAATAGCTACATTTTTTATTATTATTAACCGCGAAAATATCGTCTACGTATCTAAGCCAAATTATAGGGAAATAAACGTTGTCCTTTTACAAACTGGTTTCAAATTTACTCATGAACAAGTTGGCTATGAAAGGGGACAGCGGATTGCCCATTGTATAACACTTTTCACTTTTAGATCTTTTCTTATTCTTTCACTTTCCACTTGGTTCATTCTCGTCACCCCCGCAATCTCTATTAAGATCTTCATTTCATACGCCGTAATTTTATTTTTTAATTGTTCACTTAAAACCCACGAATCACTTCCATAAATAAGTGTTGGCACCAACATCGTCTCATATACCTTTACTTTTGTGTTTTGGGATACCTCTTTCTTATTAAAGAACTGGTTGTATAGCGTTCTGTATATCGCCGTTGTTCTGTTTATTTTGTTCATTACTTCCTCTTTGAATCCTCCATGTGTTTCTGTTAATGTGAGAATTATGTACAGGTCTCGCATTGTAGGATGGCGAGTTCCGGCGCTGTCCGAAGGTACTGTCGGACATCGTTCGGGAAAATTCAAGTTTAAATGCAATGCATGTAGTGGCGTAGCTTGACTTATTTTTTAAAGTAAGTAGGAAGGTATGTATTATGTAAACATGACTCCTTACTACGCCACTGGTAACATTTAAATTGGGCGGTCTTGTATTTCCACCGCGCATCTGAAGCGTTCGTCATCCTATAACGCAGAAACTGTATTTTAATATGAGTGATCGACTACACCCCGGGCTCGGGGTGACGTCGATGACCCTTTACCCAACAATTAATAAAAAGGTTACCCTATGGCCCTGATCCAGTGGATCAATCGACAGCCTAAACATCAGCGAAGTTATATTTTTAATTGCATTAAAATATAATTTGTTTTTCAGTTATCTAAAAAAATCGTAATCTTTTGATTGACTTCACCCCGGTCGACGGTAGATAAGTGGATTTCAGTGATTTTTTGCAAAAAAATGCATCAAATTGAACCCAAATTGCGTGAATATAAAAGTGCAGCCGCAGCGAAAACATTTTCTTGGGCACATTCTTTCTAAAATAATATTTTGACACAATTGGGAATTGTTTTACTTCCTCTTATACACATATAGAGGCATGCGAAACGTTTTGATTTAAATTTCAGTTAGGTAGCGAGTATATAAATCGACGTTTTTGACTTCGTACCGATTCCAGTCTTCTGCCAAATTGACGTCTGACACCCCAGAGTGCCTGTCATGTGCAGAAATCAAGAAGGTAGTAGGTACTGATGCTGCCGTATTGCAATTTTAAAGCGGCGGTAGGCATCTCGCCTTTTTCATACCCGGATCTCTTTTAGATGTAAATTCGAGGGGCGTAATTTATAAAATTATTGACAGGAGATATTCGCCGAATTCAAGTTTATTTTTATTTCGTTTTCCGTATATCCAATACTATACCCTACGTAAAGCTTTTTTTCGTCTTATTTGGAAGGTTTTCGGATCGATTGTATACTAGCAAAATATGCGCGATAAGTCGGTAAATCATTTTAAGAACGAAAAGGAGGTATTTTGTGGAGTGGTGAGTCGAAGAAGAGGTTGCATAGTACGTTTTGATTAAAAATAAAAAAAATAGCAGCCTCACGATTAAAATTTTTTGCATACAATGTAGTTTATGGTGATCACTGGTTAACTTTGGGGATTAAAGACTTGAATTTATACTTTGTTGCCACTATATTTTGGCCGTGTTTGGGCAATCTACGAGGGCGAATCAAATATTAACCGGACTTTTCTTTTTAACGCTCCCTAGGTGAAGTGAGTAACATGACGTGTTGATATACGTTGGATGGGGATGTAAAGTGGAGGGGAGTAAATAGGTTCGGCTCGCCAGAGCAGATTGGTTGTTAGTAGCATCATGTCTGAGCAAGAGGTGCACACGTCTGTTGAGCAACGCATTATTATTAAATTTTTGTCGCGGGAGGGCGTAAAACCTGCCGAAATTTTGCGTCGACTAACTGCACAGTTCGCTGAAAAAACGCTTTCAAGGACCCAAGTCTACGACCGGCACAAAAAATTTTCCGGTGGCGGAGAGTCAGTGCAAAATGAGACCCATGCACACCGACCGAGGACAAGCACCAGTGAGACGAATATTCTTGCGATCCGTGAGATGCTGCGTACTACTGTCAACTGCTTGATGAAGTGAAACTGGCCTATCGACGAAAAAGGCGAGACATGCCTATTCGAAGTGCGATTCTGCTCCATGACAACGCTCGGCCACACACAGCTGCATTCACCCAAGAAAAATTGGGCAAAATTCATTGGGAAACACTGGAACATCCGCCCTACAGTCCCGATCGGTCGCCGTGTGACTACCACATGTTTGGCCACTTAAAGAAGAACTGGGAGGTCATCACTTTGACGACGACGGTGGTGTAGAAACGTTCGTGCGCAATTGGTTACAGACGCGATGATGACGGAATTAAAAAACTTCCGATTCGGTGGGAAACATGTGTGAATAAAAGAGGAAATTATATAGAAAAATAAGGTGTATTCAAAATTTTATTTACTGTTCCAATAAATGTTCTAAAACAAATGTCCGGTTAATATTTGATTCGCCTTCGTATAAATTAAATTTAAGATATTTTTGCGTACCAATAAACACATCAGAACAACGCACAGTGGTGTATTGACGTCTAATTTCTGGCCATCAATATTTCTTTAAATTTTTTATTTTTTTTTAGGTTCATTAGTGTTCCAACTAAGCTGAATAAGTTATATTAGAGGTATGATGACAAAATGAAATATCTATAAAGTTTAGTTAAGGTATACGCAGGTGTACTAAAATGTATAATATGTTGTATTAAATTTTGTTGTCCTTTTGAACTGGCTCTTAGAGATCATGATGGCGGCGAATATCGCGGTATATTTAGGGAATTAATTGATTTTTTTGTTAATTCGGACCTGACGCTTCGAGAACATTTAAATAATGCTAGTGTTTTTGAAGGAACTTCAAATATAATTCACAAATAAAATTTTAGATTCTATGCTTGCGGTTTGCAGAGCAGAAATTTCAAATAAAATTAAAAATTCCAATTTATTACGCGACGAAACTTCATATGTAACAAATTGGTGTCAGATGGTAATTTTTTTTAGATATTTTGTATGAAATTGTAATGAGACTGTAATTAAAAATATTTAACAACTCGATGATAACGTTTTTAAAAATTACTTGATTTCTTTTGCTAATCGAAACGAATGGGAAATTAAACAATTTTTGGTGTACAAGAGATAGAGTATTTTATTTTGAATTTAAAATAATTATATTTCCTTTGACAGAGTTTTAAATTTTTTTAGATAAAGACCTAACGCAATCCCCAATCGATAGCTATATTAAAATGTATTTATTTGAATTTTTAAAGAATTAATTAAATAAAATTTTCTCTGATTTGATGTTTTATTTGGCCAAAAATAAATGAGAAAATTTAATTTAATTAATTTTTTTTAATTAAAAAATTCACTAAAATTTTAATATAGCTGTTGGTTAGGGATTACGTTGGCTCTTTATCTAACAAACTTCAAAACTCTGCCAAAAGAAATATAATTTCTTGAAATCAAAACAAAATGCCTGTCTGTTGAACACTAAAGATTGTTTAATTTTCTAATCGTTTCGACTACCAAAAGAAAATAAATAGATCCCACACAACAATTTATAAAAGCATTAACCCTGAGTTATTAAATACTTTTATTTAGAATCTCATTAAAACTTTTGGCGCCCCACGTTGGGCGCGAAAAATTGTAATGGATCTCCTTTTTTTTAACAAAAATAGTTTTTGACTACATGTGTAAGACAAAGAAGAAAAATTGATTTGAGGGAAATTGGAGAGAAGAGGTCATCAACACTGCTTCGACTCGTAATAAAAGGGAACTAAATGCTATTAAACTGCCAAAATAAAATACCTTCTAATGTGAGTAAATAAATGTTATAACAATATCTTTAATGGTAGAACACTTTTGGGGATTTAAACGAATTAAGGAAGGGCGGCGTTTAGACACAGATTAAAAATGAAATATCTTATGCACATTATGTACACTGATGTGCCCACCAGTGCAGTGCGCCTATTGTTTAATAATCTGTCAGCAATTCCAGTTTTTTTTCAAAGATCATTGTAAGCTAAAGGTATGATTTTATTATTATTTTTTACAATCGCACGCCCTTTGTCAAAAAGTCACGAACCGCCACTGCTTTTTAAGTTATATAATTTTGATAAAGCGTATTTCTTTATTCCAAATGACAAACGTTTAGATATCACCGTGATCTTAATATACGAGGTGTGGCAATTAAATAACCGGACTGATGCTACTATCGGTAAACAGCGAGCACGTCACGGCAGCTTTGAACATATCTGTGCTTGTAGATGCTTCCCTCACTCTGAGCTTGATGGGCACGGTTGTACGTCGCTCAGTCTCGCTGTAGCAATCGTCCGTTCAAGTCCTTACGCTAGCGTCACGTCGGAAAAATGCAGAGTGTTCAGATCGAGCAACGAGTTAACCTCAAGTTTCTTGTGAAACACGAGGTTTTAATTATCCTTCGTGAAATCCTGGATGCTCCACCAAGACAATGCGCCAGCCCATTCCGCCTTGTCTGTGAAGGCGTTCTTTGTGAAATCCGGCATCACCGTGTTGGACCACCCACCGTACTCGCCCGACCTGGCCCCCTGTGACTTTTTTTATTTTCTAGGGTAAAATCGGAGCTTAAGGGGTTAAGATTTGACAGTGTGGAAGTGGTGAAAGAGAAAGCGACGGAGGTTCTCAACAAGCTGACAGAAAGGGACTTCCAGCACTGCTTGCGACAGTGGAAAATTTGTATGGAGCATTGTAGGGATCGGCAAGGAGAGTACATTGAAGGGGATAAACTTTGTAATGTAATTGGTGATTAATAAAATTTTGTAGCACCAGTCCGGTTATTTAATTGCCACAGCTCGTATGTGTTAGCAAAAGACAATTTGTCAGTCTTTCCATGATTCGCAAATTGCCGCCGTTACAACAAAATAAAACAAACGAATTATTAGCCTTTGCCTCAAGAATTATTTTTTCGTTAATGATTGGCCTTTCCATTAAAAAAAAAACTTGTATCGTTTGTAGTAGAAACTGAACACTCTGTATACTTGAACATAATTATGCTGTGTGTTGTAGTACTCGTCCCCTAGTAATTTTTATTTGGGAATTTTTTCGCTAAATTGCTCACGAAATGAATTATCTTCCAACCACGCACTACGTAGATACGCTGTATGTAATAATAGCGGTTTATAAATAAATTAATTATATTGAACAAATCTCAATATTTTATATGAAAGACAACTTATTTTACTTGCTAATACACACGTTACTGGATGGTGAACAATTGTTAAGTCGCTGTGGAATACCGACAATTAGGTCGTATGCATACTTCTCAGAAGTAACTTGCTAGGCTTCTAAAACAGTTGCCATTAACTCAGGTCTGTTTAGAGGTGCCATACGTTATACCCCGATTTTCATGGTCAGGAGAGGCTGTTAGCCACGGGATTGTTTCGACTCCACTTTCTTGCTACCAATTTCTTGTATACCTGGAGACGTGACATCTGGTGTTATCTTGCTGTAACCTCCAGCCTTCAGCGTACAAAGCACTGACTGTTTGAAGAAGTCATTCGTTTAGAATGGCACAATAACGTGTGCTGTCACTGTTCTGGCGATAATATACAACGTAGTGAGACCACGTCGAGAAACTGCTCTCCAAACTATAATTTTTGTAGGGAATTTCGGTTTCTGCACTGTAGGTCCTTCTCTACTTAAGACCCGTAGCCGATTACCACCCAACTGAAAAGAGGCTTCATCCGAAATAAAGATATTTTCAAAATTGTTTTTCCGCAAATCATCACAAAATCTGATTCTTTGTTGAAACTGCACCTCTGTAATGTTTCGCAGCAAACGTGCCAATTCTCGGAAACCTGGACGGGTTTTTTTCCGAGTAGAGGTTATTTGGGGGGTAAGGATCTGTTTTGTGTACATTTTTGTTTTGGTTGGAGGAAATGCAGAGTTTTTTTGATAGCAGCGAAAGGGCTGCAAGCTGCAATTTAAACAGAAAAAGTTTCTTTGTTTGAGAAGAACAAGGAGCATTGTCGGGATTGTGAGCTGAGAGGTTATTTGGGGGGTAAAATTTCAGCTTATAGTTCAGGCTTATTTTCATAGGCTGAGGCAAAGGATTACAACAGACAATCCATCCCATGCCATTCCTTATCCGCTTTAACCCATTGTATACAGCCGACTTGCACAATGCTGTCAATCTAACCAATTCGAGCACTTCGCGAACGCATTTTTCAAATAAATGTTGAAGTAGACGCCATTTTGCTAATTGGTTCATTACTGAGATTGCTTTTAAGGTATCTCTAGAGTAGCAAAATACAACAAAGTAACGCGCTTGTCAAAGCTACGTTTGTCAACTGTCCGTCAGAGCCAACTATCATATATATTCTTCTAAAAAATTTAGTAAACTGTACGTCCTAAAATTAAAAAAGAGAAAAATTCCACATATTTTCTAGACGTACTATGGAATGGCAAACAAAGTGGTTCTCTTTTTCGATATGGAAACGGTGTCGGTGAATAGTCTTAATAAATAATTATCCTGTACACTTACGCTGAAACCATCATTTTGGAAATCCTTCAAGTTTTGATCAGCGTTTGCGAAGTAATTGACTATTTCCATAGGATAAAAGCATCAATTATAACAATACGTATATAAGTGAAGGATGGGGTCGTTATTCCAGAAATCCACCAAATGTACGCTCTGATTTCTGTCCGCGTAGTTTTGTTCTTTCTCTCTCGATTTAGAATTTAGGTTATTCCCGGCGTTCCGGCCCAAAAAACGTACTTCCGCTTGTAGTAGTGCTTTGCTGTGCTGCAGAACTGCTCGCGTGTGTATATATTTTACGTCCGTTTGATGTTTCGCCAAAAATTCTCCTTCCAATTCGAAATGCACGGCCATAATATCAAATGAGTGGCAGGCGGACGGAATCTGCGCTTGAAACAGGGACGGATCGATTGGATGTTGGAAAACATCGCCGGCCGACATTACGACTCCAGATTTCCTCCTATCTTACGTTATTTCCACATATGTACGACATCCGACGAGCTTCTATAGCCTAAATGTCTCTAGGAATTCGGGTTTACGTAACATGGCTGTGGAAACGTTACTAGACAAAATGTAATTGCTTGAAATTTCTTAAGAAATGTAGTCAAAGATATGATTCAAATATTTTATTTGAATATATGTTTATATTTTCGAATTTACACCAGCCAATTTTCCAAAAGTCTTGGCGAAGCAATTGATTTCGTATATCTTTGCCTTATAAAAGGAATATCATACGCCTTTTTTCGAGAAGTATTTTTGTTTGTGTTTGCTCATCTGTTTAGATTGTTAAATTTAGGAATTATGGCTTACCAGTTGGAATTATAAAAAAGTATTCGTGTTGGCCATATGGTTACATATGTCCAGAGAAATTAAATCATATGCCTCCAAAGGTTTGATGTGTTTGTAAACTATTTAATTTTCCATACCTACATCTGCCTAAAAGTTTATAATTTTATATAAATAACAGTTGTATGAGACAATCTTATTTTTCATCCTAAATTCTTTCGGATTCTGTTGTATGACATTTGTTTGGATCGACGAATTCAATCCAGAGGAAGGTTCTAAAAAAGTTGGTGGTATGAATAGCGAAATGTTGATTGACATGAATGACAAATGGCAGAATCTAAAATAAGTTAATATGAGTGACTTTTACTGTTTAAGTTGACGGATTTCATTTTTCAACAAATTCGAAGTTTTACGCATTTAGTTTATTGATTGAATTTAAAGAACACCATTTTCCCCCTGCTTCGATCAAGAACAGGGACTTCGTTAGCATCATCAACAAAAAAAGACTTTTTAGTATTCAAATGTTCTTGAATCCTCCACTGGTTTCTCAAGTAATGGATAAGGCAATAAAAGAATCGAAAAACAACACCAAAGCACAATGTGGAATACTAGAAAATGAAGAAAATCGAGATGAGAGAGTTGTATAATGCAGAAGATATGGTTATATTTGCTGAAAATGAAGGAACCTTATTCCAAATTTTATAATAATAATAGTAATAATAATAATAATAATGCTTTATGAATAACTGCCACGTTTAGCGCCTCTCTTAAATATTACTTTTATACATCCGAATGAGATGGTAAATATGGGATATGGTTCCTTTTGTCCTAGCCCAGCCGAAGATGTCGTGCGGGTTGATAAGCGCCACTCTATTTAACAAATATGAAGGGACCATTCTGTAGCATAGTGACTTCATAATAGGGAGATTCGTCGCAAGATACAGGAGAACTGAAACGACACCTATGTGACGGCGGTATGACGTCAGAATTTAGCTCGGTACTAAGAATTCCCCATCGGGCGAAATTGACGACAGAAAATGGTACGATACTTGATTAGGCAGGTAGTCTTAGATTCCAGGAACGGTATTCCAACAAAGTGGAGACAAAATAAGTGCCACTCGTACCTCCGAAGCTACATACGTCCTTCTAAACACGCAGCTAAACAAAGACTTTCCCGAAAACTAATGCTGATATCACGTGATTACAACATGTGGAAGTGGGGTTATGAAAGATTGTTTCGGTACTTTACTAGGGATTTTTAAAAACTAAAAATGCTCAATAAATGTAAACAAATTGAAGTTTTGCATATAACAGTAGCAAAATGTAATTCTATAATGGGGTTTTGAAATAATAAACGTAGATATTCGCCCAATAAGTGGCGTCATCTATAGGGATAAACATTGGATAGAACGATATTTAGCGGGTCAACTTATACAGCTATACAGCGGGAATTTGACATCGTAACATAATAATCGAAGCTGGCCACGAGCGGTACCGCGCAGTAGCGTAGAGTCGACCAGGTCTCGCGTTCCACTAGAGTTATTCTGCTAATGGAGATGTTTGCTGCCGCAAATAATTTCGCTAATCTTTTAAATAAAAATTAAATAACACGTGCTCAAACACATACCATTTTAAGAGTCCTCCGTGAAATCACAAAGTGAATAATGTCTGTTAACTATCCGCAACATTAGATATGTTTCAACTGTTGTTTCGGCAAAACTAGTACGGCATGAGGAAAAATGCGTTTATATGCATAGAACGAACGTTCTACATCTAGTGACGTAATATATGCGTAAGTAAAATAATCTTTCAAATAACTTAATAATAATACATTGGACAAGTTTGAACTTTCAACAAACCAACTGTTGATGTTAGTGAGTGATGGTGCTGCAAACATGCTTTTTGTATGCCGGTCTCTTAAAAAGCATTCTGCTAATTTGTTACACATTACGTGTAAAATTCATGCTCTCAATCTTGTGGCGGATAGTTTCAGAAAATGTTATCCTGAGGTAGACGCTTTAATAGCTCATACCAAAGCAGTATTTGTCAAATCACCGAAACGTATTCGCGAATTTCACAGACTGTGCCCCCGTATACTAGAGCCACCAGAACCTATCCTAACTCGTTGGAGAACATGGTTGCAGGCCGCGTTTTATTATCATAAATATTTTGACAATATTAAGAACGTGGTTTTACAATTCGATACAAAGGAAGCTGCCGCTATCCAGAAAAGCCAGTCGAAATTTCAAGATAGTCAGGTTAAAATGGATTTAAAAATCACTCACGACAATTACTTCGGGCTAGCAGATGCAATAGAAAAATTACAAAATCCTGCGGTGCCGTTAGAAGAATCTCTACAAATAGTGCAACATGTTCACGCACAGCTATGCGCGATTGAAGATGCAAAAAATGTTTCTGTTCTAGAAAAATTTGAAAGTGTTTTTGAGAAAAATTCTGATTTTGGCACATTAAGACACATTTGTGAAGGTGCGTCAACAGAATCGTTAAGTTATTTGAAAGATTATTTTACTTACGCAAATATTACGTCACTAGATGTAGAACGTTCGTTCTCTGCATATAAACGCATTTTTTCCTCATGCCGTACTAGTTTTGCCGAAACAACAGTTGAAACATATCTAATGTTGCAGATATTTAACAGACATTATTCACTTTGTGATTTCACGGAGGACTCTTAAAATGGTAAGTGTTTGAGCACGTGTTATTTAATTTTTATTTAAAAGATGAGCGAAATTATTTGCGGCAGCAAACATCTCTATTAGCAGAATAACTCTAGTGGAACGCGAGGCCTGGTCGACTCTACGCTACTGCGCGGTACCGCTCGTGGCCAGCTTTAGTTATATCATCTGCATTATAGTCAGCAACAATTCTTTCAAAAACAGGGTATTAGACAGATTATTTACACGAAGTTGAGTTGCGCAGGTAAACCTGCATTATTCTGTACCAGGAAAAAGCAGTGGATAATCTATTAATTGTATTATAAGTAGGCAAGTAAATATCAAGGAACCTAATGTGATGGTTTTTCCAAATTACCTGACATTAATGGTGTTCGTTATAATAAATATTGTACGTTATGATAGTAAATGCAAATTTTTGGAAAATTGAATTATTTTCCTCAAAATGAAAATGCAATTTTTAACAAGATATCAAACAAGTACGAGAAATATGCAACTTATGCAAAAAAAATCTTTTTTTACCCATATTTTAATAGTAAATATGTTGAAATGAAAAAGGGTAGGCATATATGCAAAAAATACAAGATATACATTATTTATAAAATCTGAAGCCTAGCTAAATAAAAAGTTTCATCTAAAATAATCTATATAATTTTGGTGGAGGTGCCGGTATTTTCCATTTACAAGTGAAAATTACTAAATTGCGTTTGACTTTAAATACTAGCATATATTTCTTCTTACTGAAAAAATCTAGGTATAAACAGAGGGCGCTTTATTGCACATCTAAAGCTTTAAATTAAATTAAAAGAAAACTGAGAATATAAAATACAATTCAAGGGCTTTCTTTTTAATCGGACTCCTTCTATAAAACATATTCTGCGATTTCCCCTTCGTTTATAATAAAATTTTACTTTCTAATGATGACTTGTTCCATTAACGGGTACTATTAACCTAAACTCACCCGGAAGAAAAATTAAACGCTATTTATAGTTTAGGTAGTGCTTATTCTAAGGTACGGTAATTAATTGTTTGGCGAAGTTTTGTCATTGTTTGTATATTACCCACACGTCCTGCATATATGCCCACCGCATTAATGCGGATGATTCATGGCTGAAATGTACGTTAGCGCTATACGAACATGAATCATAAACTTGCGTCGTGCACGTGTTCTATATTTTTAGATAATTTCCATAGGCAGGCAGTGCATTTATAAATAATTACTATATCGCTAACGTGTCTATTATAAACAACTTCGGATTGCGCAAGGGGTGACAATAAAACAGGATTCTTATGCTTGTTGATAGAAGTCACGTGCTCAAAGCAAGTGTGCACGTTCCAGATTGTTTAGAAAGCTTGGAATTAAATTGATTGGTGAACGTCGTATTTTGAAAGAAATAATTGAAATAATGATATTAAAATAAATTTGCTTTCAATAAGCTTCTTAGATATTCATTGTAGTGTTTAAAGTAAGAATGTTATTACTAGGCTTCGGATTTTATGAAAAATGCATGTCTTGTATTTTTTGCATCTAGGGTAATTCCGGGGGAGTTGGCCGTATGGGATAGATGACCAATCGAAATATTTCATAGATTACTCGCTCGATGTCGCTGCAACGGTTCAGTTCGCTTCTCATTTCGCGTGAGTACAAGTGCACGACAAAGATTCTGGCGAAAAAATTAAAAAGTGAGTAAAATTCTACTTACTGTTTTCTATCTTCCGTAATAATTATATAAGGGTTCATGTTTTATATTATGGTGATAATATTTTATAGAAACAACGGCTGTTTTTGCATTTTTTTAACAGTTCATGTACACAGCTTTATTATAACCTCAAATTTCTTCATGCATTATGTTTATTAGATTACATTTTAGGTGTGGCCGTCTCTCCCGGAAAATTAGGAAAGATGGCCGCTAAAAGTCGGGGTGTGGTGACCATATGGCCATCATTAACGTAGCGTATTCAATTTTTTTTTTATTTTTTTTTTAGATGCCTAACCGGTACAAGAGAAAAGTTAGTCTTAGAGGGAATTGGAGTGAATAATCTTTAAAAATAGCTATCAGTATGCGACCGCAAAGGCGTATGGAATACCACGAAAAACCTTTGAGAGGCGATACAAAAAAAATAATGACAAAAAAGGGATCTATGGGGCCGTCCTCTTTGTTTGGAGAACAAAATGAAAAAAAAATAGCATGTCATATAAAATTTATGCAAGCTATAGGTTTACCATTAACAATTTACGACGTCAGGAGAATTGCTTAAGATTTTGCAGAGCAGTTAAAATTAAAACACAGATTTAATAAAGACAATTAAAAAGCAGGTTACGACTGGTTGCAAATGTTCCTAAGCAGAAACCCGGATATTTCATTGAGAAAATCAGAGGGTGTATCTCTAGCTAGATCGAATGCAATGAATAGGTCTGAAGTAGGTTCATATTTTAAACTACTTGCAGAAGTGTTAATGCAAGAAAATGAAATGCTAGCATCCAACTGTATCTTCAACATGGATGAGACAGGCCTGCAATTAAACAATCGCCCAGGACATGTACTTGCTAAGAAAGGATCTAAAGCGGTTTCCATGGTAACATCGACTGAAAAGGGAGAAAGATAACCGTGATAGCCTGCTGCAATGCTGAAGCTACATTTTTACCGCCTGCATGTATCATGAAGGGCAAAAATAAAAAAGAAGAATATGATGATGGAATGTCTCCCGGATTAAAAATTTTTATGTCTGATAAATCAGCGTACATAACTTCAGCTATTTTTCTAGAATGGTTGAAAAAACAATTTGTCCCGAGGAAACCACCTGGAAAAGTCCTTTTTTTTGCTAGACGGGCACTCGAATCATTGCAATTCTGTAGAAATGTTGGAGTACGCAAATGAAAACGATATTATTTTACTATCAATGTCGAGTCACACGTCTCATTACCTGCAACCCTTAGATCGTTCGGTATTTAAATCACTAAAGACTCATTTCTATGAACAATGCCGGCTCTGGCTAAAACAAGACCCAGTTCGTCGTATTACAAGACTTTCTTTTGGATCTTTACTTAATAAGGCTTGGGAGAAGGCAGCTTCAGCAGAAAATGTAATCGCAGGATTTAGAGCAACAGGAGTGTATCCTTTTAATCCAGAGGTAGTGCCAGACTATGCCTTTAGTCAAGAGTTCTCTGATCTAGCATCTGATGGCCGAAATGAAGTTGCGAGCACAGCTGGGGTGGAAATGGTGGAAAGCATTGAAGACGCATCTGTCCCAGATTGTTCTAGAGAGCCAAGCAGAGTTTCAAATTATAGCCCAGAGATAGTACCAAGAAAACGAAGTAAGATCTCATCCAGTACTGCGTCTCAGGTTCCAGAAGTAACGCGAAGTACTCCTAAAGTAAAGAAAGAAATAACTGTATCGCGGATCTTTAAGGAAATATCTCCAATTCCACAAAAACTTATTGAGGTTTGTAAACGAGCTAAGCAAGTTGGCACGTTATTAACATCTGGAGAACACATTAAAGTAAGAAAAAGTAAAGAAAATGAAAAAAGAAAGAAAGACGAAAACAAGATCGGTAATAAAGTAAAAAAAAAGGAAAATAAACAAAAAGGAACGAAGAAACATATGCAAGCAAAAGAGAAAAAGCAATAAGAAGGATATCTGAGAGTAGTGAATATAATAAAGAACCAGTACTGTGCGATTTATCAGATGAAGATGAGATCAAAGAAGAGGACAACTGTGTAGGATGCGGAGAAAATTATTATCTAACCCGTCTCATGGAAGATTGGCTGCAATGTAATTTGTGTAAGTTTTGGGTACATGAAAATTGTACCGAATTTGACGACACGTGCTCTAAATGATGAACCAAAAATAAAACCAAAGAGGAGGAGAAAATGCGGCCACCAGAAGAAAGGAGGAAGAAAGGCCATCTCTGCCCTATTCTTATGGCCATCTTACCTAGGGTGCCCGGGAGAGACGGCCAATCGTGATTTAAAAAAAAATATATGGTTTTAAGGTTGATCTCTTAAATTTGCTGTACGACTGTTAATTATCTTAAAGTTTAATGTTCAAAGTCTGATTATAAATAAAAATAAGTATTGTGTGGAATCTTTGCAAATAGTGCAACATGTTCACACACAGCTATGCGCGATAGAAGACGCAAGAAATGTTTGTGTTTTAGAACGGTTTGAAAGTGTTTTAGATAAAGACTCTGATTTTGGCACATCAAGACAAATTTGTGAAGGTGCGTCAACAGAACCGTTAAGTTATTTGAAAGATTATTTTACTTACGCAAATATAACATCACTAGATGTAGAACGTTCGTTTTCGGCATACAAGAACACTTTTTCTTCACGCCGCACTCACTTTGCCGAAACAACTTTGGAAACATATCTAATGTTACAAATATTAAATAGACATTATCCACTTTGTGATTTCACGGAGGACTCTTAAAACGGTAAGTGTTTGAGCACGTATCACATTTAATTTATTTTGTGTATACTTTTATGGGTCCGCCACTGGCTTTCAGCGCAGTTGCGTTGCTCTACTTATAACTTTATGAAAAATAAATATTATTTCACATAATTTTTCCTTCTACAGCAAAGTTCAGTTTTTATGTTATAATTGTATAAGTTAATATATTTTTTACAAAATAGTGTATATTTTAAATTGATAGCTTGCATATTTTCCTGCATATCTCGCATATTTTCATATATATATTAGATATTTTTCTTCATATTTCGTAAAAACACCTGCATATATATGCATATTTCAGTCGTTTTCTTTGCATAAAATCCTAAGCCTAATTATTACTTCTATGATCGCTAAGCACTTTCAGTAAAAAAAAAACAAGATTTAAAGAATAGATTGCTTAGTCCTATTCCTAGCAATAGCAGAAATTACACCATAAGGGTTAATGAATATAGTTAAGAAAACAAAGTTAAGATCAAACATTTAAAACTTTATTTTTTCATAAACAAATCACTCCTAAATTATTCAATTTAAAATTCTATGGAGTAACAAGTATACCCCTAACTGCACTTAGATTTTACCTGAGAGATGGTTTACAATTCACGAAATGCAACAATCTGCAACTTCAGCCAATGAAGGTGAGGTATGGAGTTCCCCAAGGCTCCATTTTTGTTTCATTGTTCTTTGTTGTTTCATTGTCCTTGTTCTTACTGCGTCATCGGAAATTAGGGATAGTGCAAGCAGACTGAAAATAAACGTTGACAATACACCAAATCTAGTCCTTTCTATTACATTACCTCGTCGGCGGGTGTTGTCGGTTAATTATATTATTTGTTTTGTTCTCTATCAGAGGACTAAAACAGCAGTACATGACGCAGCGAGGGCAGCATATTTAGCTTTGCATTTCTGCTGCCTTAATGCTATGAAGAAAAATATATTACTAGGTGAATTTCGTGGATGCAGAGATAATTTTCTTATTACAAAAATATCATTCAGATTCTTGGCGACTTAGAATTTAGACAGCTGTAAAACATACTTCAATGGGGAAAGAATACTTAATTTACCATCTGCATTCATTTTGGTACCTGTTACCTGTTACATTTCTCCTAAACAAGCAAACGGGTGTCATAGGTTTGAATCCTACTGGTGTCTTGAAATTTTATTTCAATAATTAAATTTAATTACGTCAGTAAAATCAAGGAAAAATCGATTTTACGGGATCTACGTATGTGTATACTTGTTAAAATCAATGGGTGATAATAGTAAGTAATTACACCCGAAAATAGCAGTTAGAACTCATTAAGACAAACAACTTTTCTTAGTTCCAATTTTTGATTTGGTGCCCCGGTTCGTAGTTATTGGAGTCCTTTTGTTTTTCGAAAAATCGTCATCACTCCCTTATTTTGAGGACTATTTAAAATAAAAAAAAAATGTTTAAAATTAGCTTTTGGCTCTCTAAAAGATTTGCATTTACAGCTATCTTTATTTTTTCAAATAACAAAATGGCGATCGATCAAAAATTTCGAAACAAGATATTTTGATAACCATTCAATCGATTTTCGAAAGTAAAACATTTCTAAAATCCCTAAACTATCTACTACAACAATATCTGTGTTAACAAACTAAAAAAACAATCTAAAACGAAGTAGCTTCCTACCATTGGACAATGAGACCGTAGATGAGATTTAACAAGTACACTATTTATCATACATTTTCAAAATGGCCACCACTTGCAGCAACGCAAGCTTGGGGGTGCGTTTTAATGTGGAGACCTTCGCAAGGACTGTTTGCTTCTCTTTTATATTTTCTGCTGCAGCCACGATTCTAGCTATTAGTTTTAATTCGGTGCCTCGTATACAGAGGTCTTCATTTGACCCCAGAAAAAAAGCCTAGTGGAGTTAGATTGGGGTTGCGAGCTTGCCACGCAACAGGACCCCTCCCAATCTTCTTATTAGTATATTCTTGATTTAGCAATGCGGTGACTTCTCGCGTTGTATGAGCCGGTGCCCCATCATTCTGAACCCAAAGTCTTCGTCTGGTGTTTAATGGCAAGTCCTCAAGAAGTTCCGGTAGCACAGTATCTAAGAAAATAAAATAATTTTCAGCATTCAAGCGGTTTGGGAGGTGCAAGGTTCGATCACGTGCTTCCCTAAGATTTCGGTCCATATATTTACCGCAAAACGTTGTTGATGTGCACGAATACATGTTGCGTTCGTCAGCCCACAGGTGATTATGTTTTAGTTAAATACACCGTCCCTTGTGAAGCAAGCTTCGTTCGTAAACAAAATAAAATTTTTCAAAATGTCTTTGAAGATTACAATGTCCAAGAAGCCAACGACAGAACAACGGTGTCTAGGTCCCAAAGCTTGCACTTTTTGTTTAGAGAATGGGTAAATACCCTGCTCCTTCAGAACTTACCAAATTGTCACATGATCTACATTTAATCTGTTAGCTATTACCCTTGTGCTCGTCGATGGGTGATCTTCAACAATATCAAGTACGGTCTCTTAAAATGCAGGGATTCGACGTACTCTGTTGGAATTTCCACCAATAGTAAAAACAACCAGTCTCTAACAGATGTCTACAAATTTTCCTGAAAAGTTGGCTACTTGGTTGTTGACGATTTGGACATCTTCTCCGATAAATTCTCCGAGCTTCCCATGCATTACGCCTTGCCTCCCCAAAAACCAAAAGCATGTCCAGAAGTTCAACGTTTTGTTAATGCATTGTCACGTACAAATTACGCAAAATACGTACACAAATGATTAACTTTAAAGTATTTAAATTTGTAACATACAAACTAGAACACATACATGTGCATTAAGTTTGAAGTACGAGTATTTGGTTCGGCTCTGTGTACTAAATCCAATCTTCTTTTGTTTCATTGTTCAATGGCAGGAAGCGACTCCGCTTTAAATGTTTTTTTTTTAGTTTGTTAATACAGATACCTGTAATCCAAGTAACCTAAAAAAGCCTTTTTTGGATAAATTGAAAAAAATGTTTAAGACTACTGTTGTAGTAGATAGTTTAAGGATTTTAGAAATGTTTTACTTTCAAAAATCGATAGTGATTATCAAAAAATCTTGTTTTGCAATTTTTGATCGATCGCCAGTTTGTTATTTAAAAAAATAGAAAATAATTGTTATGTTTTAGAAAGTCGAAAGCTAATTTTGAATTTTTTTGTTTTTTTTTAATAGTACTTCGAAATAAGGGACTTGTGACGATTTTTCGAAAAACAAAAGAACTCCAATAACTGTGAACCAGGGCACCGAATGAAAAATTGGAACTAAGAAAAGTTGTTTGTTTTAATGAGTTCTAACTGCCATTATCAGGTGTAACGACTTAGTATTAACACCCTGTAGATGCACATTTACAATAAACCTGTCTAAAATACCAAGTAACATAATCCAAATGGGTCTAACGTCTGTCTACGATCCTGAACTAATCCACTAGACAACCAAAGCCATCTCAATCCCTTATTACCCTTTAACCTTTTTGAAGTTCCTCCAGTCATCTGTATCCTCGTATAAAACTTAAAAAAGTGTAAAATATGAGCTTTAATGGTCTACGTGATATAACGTCTCGTTGAGTTGGAAAATCTACATATCCATCTACATAACATACATATCGAGCACGGTAAATCTCGGCGATAGGGTTTGTTTACAGACAGCATAGCATACAATAGGAGTCGGGATTTTTATTGAGGCCGGGTTCGCAGGAGCATTAGTATCAATTAATAATCGATCAGCTGTTCCGTTTCGACATACGTTTTCAATCGGGGCGTATATAGCTTCCCGAATCCATTATTCGCGAAGGTCATTAAAACAACATGCCGTGCTAATAGCCTGGAAGGTTGAAATGGTACTTTTTATAGGGGATTGGAAGCAAAGAGGAAAACTGGTATAAGATATAACGGAAGCTGTAAAAACAGCAAGTTATATGAGGCAATAGACAGGAGAAACTACGCTAGTTCTAATTGTTTATGAGAAGTCTTTGTTCAATCTTTTTACTATATTCTATTTCAATTAATGGTTGTACAACGAGAAATTAACTGATATTTTTTTATTGGAATGAAAGCTTCCACTTATGAGAACAAGATGTTAATAGCTTAGAATATTAAGAAAGTTATGGAAAGTCGATGTAATAATGTTAGATTAATAACTCGAAAGGAATTAAAGCTAGAAGCTTCTAATTTTCGGACTGTGTAGTATGTAATTTATACAAGGTGAGTCGGAAGGAACGGATTAAATTCCAGGAGTGTATTGTATACGTGAAAATAATGTAAAAAGACTCATATGTTCCTATTCGATTTTCATTTGTTTTCAAGTTATTGCGTAAATAAAAAAAAATTAACTAGCGTTACTATGAAATAATGACTCTTGATAAACATTTTTTTTTGTGAGGAGGAGGTAAAAGGTAGTAATTTCTACGAATATGGTGTTCATTTACGTAATTATATCAGGAAAACTTGTATTCAAGGACAAATAACAATAAACGGGTACTCTAAAACTGTGGCAGTGGAACATTGAAACAGTTCACTAAAACCCTTACCACAACACTTAATTCGTACTGGACGCACGTTTCGATAGCCAAGCCATCATCAGCAGCAAGACAGTCTTTCGATAGCTTGGCTATCGAAACGTGCGTCCGGTACGAATTAAGTGTTGTGGTAAGGGTTTTAGTGAACTGTTTCACAAATAATGTTTCATAAATAGACTGTATACTCTGAAGACGAAATTGCTTTTGAAAACGTTTTACATACAAGGCAGGGGAGGACACGTATTCCTGGCCGACTTTCATTTAACGGAGTTGACTTAGATCAGGGGTCTCCAAACTTTCCAGCCTTAGGGCCATACTGATTACTCCAGTAAGTTCCAAGGGCCAAAACCGTTTTAATTTTCCTGCCATTATCTATAATTCCTAGAGTAGTTGCTGAGTACGCGCCCTGAGCCAGCATACGCTTGCTAAATTTGCTAGTTCAGTTACTACTTGTGTATCGTTGCGACCATGACACTTGACATCTGGTGGTCAAAAATGGAAATAGGTAGTGGTAGAACCCTCTATCGCTAACAGATGGCGCTAGTAATACTTTCGATAGCGCAGTTGATTCGAGAAAGTTCTGGTGTATTCCAGTCACTTCGAGATGGCAGTAATTGGAGTATAAAAAAGCTAGCGGCGCTACCCCGAGTCAGTCCGCCTAGGGAAGCCGAAGAAGCGAAGCTGTCTGTTGTGAAATAAAGTAGTGCGTAAAGTAGTGTTGTAAATAAAGTAGTGCGTGATTTGACTTGCTGTTTTTGTGTGATTTACTAATATGGAAAAGAAGCGAAAATAGACAGTGAATGCAGAACATTCAAAGATCAATGGAAGTATCCATATTTCGTGATTGAGTCCAGTAATAAGGCGCTATGTTTGATTTGCAATGAAACCAACCGTTCTCAAGGAATATAACATTAAACGTCATTAAGAAACGAAATATTTTCAAAATTACTCAAAATATACAGGAAGTTTGCGGACGGAAAAATTTGAAGCTTTGAAGCGTGGATTGAAATCGCAGTAATCTTTATTAATGAAAGTCAACACTGAACAAGAGGCTGCAACTCGTGCCAGCTTTCGTGTGGCTTTTGAAATCGCAAAACGTGGAAAACCATTCGCCGATGGAGAAATGATCAAAGAATGCGTAATTGCAGTAGCCGAAGAAATGTGCCCCGAAAAGGTAAATTTACTTAAAACTGTCAGTTTGTCAGCAAATACCGTGGCTCGGAGGGTACAAGACATCGTAGAAAATATATCATCTCAACTGTCTGACAAAAATGGACATCTTGAGTGGTTTTCTCTGGCCTTGGATGAGTCAGCGGATGTGTCAGATACTGCTCAGGTGTTGATTTTTATTCGAGGAGTAGATAAAAGCTATGAAGTGTATGAAAAACTTCTTCATATTGATCGTATTCACGGCACGACTACTGTGGAAGATATTTTTAAGGGAGTTGAAAATGCCATCAATAAAAAGAACCTTCGATGGAAAAACTTGAAATCTATTACAACTGATGGAGGCAAAAATATATGTGGTAAAAATAAAGGAGTGGTTGCACTTGTGTCAAAGGCTGTAGAAAATGATGGTGGTTCAAAACCATTAGTCTTACATTGTATCATTCATCAACAGTCCTTGTCTTTGACTTACCATATGTCGTGCGCTGGCTTAGTTGCGGAAAAGTCCTTCGGCGCTTTTTTGAACTTCGAGCAGAGATCAAAATTTTTTTGAATGAAAAGCATCGCCTTCTTATCGAATTACAAAATAGCGAATGGCTGTGGAAGTTAGCATTCTATGTCGATTTGACAAAACATATGAACGAACTAAATTTGAGATTGCAAGGAGAAAACCAGCTTCTCCCTGATTTATACACTAATATCAAATTGTTCCAGCAGAAAATAATACTGTTTCAATCACAATTACGTAAAAAATGTTTCACACATTTTAAAACATGTGAATATTCAGCCACACTACTGAGTCTGAGTTTCCCGTCGATTTTGCAATCGAAGCTTTGAGTGCTTTGAAGATAAATTTTGATACTCGTTTCTCAGACTCTGATGTCATTGCGAATGAAATTAAGATTTTTCAAAATCCTTTTGATACTGACATTGAAACCCTAGCCCCGGTACTTCAAATGGAAATTATTGATTTACAGTGCAGTGATATAATTAAGAACAAATGTCAAAACTCATCTTTGTTGGAATTTTATAAGAGTCTTCCTCTGCAACAATTTGCTAATTTGCGTAAATTTGCCCGTGGGTTTTATGTTTTTGGTACTACTTACTTGTGTGAGAAAACATTCTCCAAGATGAAGTACACAAAGAATGTTTCCAGATCTCAGTTAACCGATGAGCATCTTAAATCTCTTTTAATAATTGGTACAAGAAAAAATTGGTCCACAACTACAAATTATTGTCAGTGGAAAATCACAATTACATAAATCTCATTAGTATTTTTTACAAGTGTACATTATAAACTGTTAGTGGGATTCATTTCGATTATTTGTTAGTTATTATGCTTAAGTTAAACTTTCTGCGTATTATACTTGTCATTAAGCTATACCTTGCAAGTAAATAAAACCGAGTTATTATCATTCTGTATTTTTTTATCCAACTTATCACAGCAACAATAACAGCAATCAGCCATTAGCTGTCGCGGGCTGGATTGATCACTCTGGCGGGCCGAATTTGGCCCGTGGGCCGTAATTTGGAGACCACTGACTTAGATGATCCTAAAAAAAGTGTAGATGCGTTCGCCCATTGTTTCGCCGAAACCTATTTGTCGACTGCTGACTGGATTTGCCTGAGAACCTCCAACTACAAACGTTCAACATACGTCCGATTTGTGAAGATGATGTAGCTAATATTATGGCCTCATTTCAGAACAAATTGACTGCATGTGAAGACCTTGTACCAAGTTTTTTGATTGGAGATGCTCGCTTCATATTAGACAAGCCTATTGCCAAAATTATTAATTTGACAATTAATACATTCCCAGCAAGATGGAAACGAGCAAGAATTGTTCCAATTTACAAGAAGGGCGATAAAGCTTTAATCATTAATTATCGGCCGATATCTGTCTTAAATAACTTCTCTAAGGTTCTTGAGCAATACTTGCACTGTACTATATTTTTAAATATAAAACAATACATATCGTCATTAAACTATGTTTTTTTTTTTTATAATGGATTTGAGTAATTTAATTTTGTATCCACAAGTGGTGTTCCGCAAGGATCGAAGCTTGGTCCTCTCCTTTTTAACTTATTTATAAATGATCTCTTGCAATCACCTACCTGTTCTGCTTTGGAGTATACGGATGATGTTAAGCTGCTTTGTGCTGTGTTTGGTCTTGAGGAAGCTGATCAATTGCAGCGTAATATTGACCTCCTGGTTAGCTGGTCAGCAAGTAATAAGTTGTTGCTCAATATCGCCAAATCCTATTACATGCTCTTTACAAGAAAAATTAAAAACCAAACTCTGTCTAAAGTAAATATAATCTAAGATCTACAAGTAATTTTTGATCCAACTTTATCCTTCTCTAACTATATAGAAATTATTTGCTTGTCAGCTTCAAAAATGTTAAGAATTCTCATGAGAATTTTTCAACGCTTTAATATCCGACTACTAAAAACACTTTTGTCGTCAATAAATTAGAATGTGCTTGTGTAGTTTGGTTTCCATTGTATACATCTCAACTTCCGGTTGAGCGGATTCAACGACGTTTTTTCAAGTTTTTGTCATGGAAAATCGACGAAACTTATCCGGATTGGGGTATATTTTACTATGATGTATTTTTACCATGATGTATTTTGTAGACAAATAGACTCATTAAGTCATCGACGTAAGCTCCATAGCGCTTGGTACCTGCAGAAGCTTCTTAATAACGAAGTTAAGCGACTGGCATCCCGTCATGTGTCTACTTTCAGTATGTCAACACCAAGCACCAATGTACTATTCCGAGCGTCAATCTACGGCATAAGCAATGCCAACGTACAATATGAAGACATCTTTGTCGATACCTTTTTCAAATGAATAGTTTTCCTTTTTATTACAACTTTTTGCACTTTCACCATTACGTCTATTTTTCTACATGTACAATTATTTAATTTCTCGTTTGTAATGTTATTCACAATTTATATATTTTTTTGCTGTGTAATTGGGATCAATCTGTTGGGCAAAATTTATTATTATTATTATTGTTACACCAGTCTCTATAGCCCAATCCAAAAATTGTCCGAAAAGCCTTTTTTTCCAAATTTTAAACTCTATCGTTAAGAAATAATTATTTGGATATAATTTTTATTTCTATTTATAACTCAAAAATGGTTCATTTGTGGACACAGTTTCATTAAGGTATTCTGTTCATTATTATGTCGGGTGTCCTTACAATGAATTTGGCGAATAAATGCTGGGACATCCTGTATGTTTACTGTAATTTGTATGAAATACCGAATAGAAAAAATACAATTAATAGAAAATTCTGTTCAAAATTGGGTATATATGCATGGTTTCTTTAAAGTTGACCAAAACTTTCTGGAATTCCCAAACCAGGTCAACTAAATTCTAGGAACGGTCTCGCATAACATATTTCAAATAAAACCGTTGGAAATTGTGTTTACATACTTGGAAATAGCGGAACGTATTATGTTTACTTGGTATCACTCTTTCTCCACCGAAAACAATGCCTAGAAATTGTTTCGCATATTTAAACTGTTCGACATAACGTCTATTCGAAAACAATGTACGTATCTGCGAACACTAGGTATGCTATATTAAAATTTCCGCTTGTAAATTCCAATATTATTGGAAATTCTTTTGGTAAACCTTCCGAACATATGGCAAAAGTAATATCGAGAAGCGATGCGTAAAGACTTCTCTTTCTATCGCTGTGTTGCTTGCTACATCTCAAGCTATCATATGTTTATGCTACGATGATGAGATCGTGGATTAGCATTCCCTTCTTGGAACCCCAAAAACTCACAGGCAAATGCGTATACGCGTATTTTAGATATAAGTGCCTCTTAATACGTTCGATTTTATTTGTTTTCAAAGGTTTGGAGGGATGATGCGCGATATTTCTTAATAGTGCTAAGTGTAATTTGTTCTTTGAAATTTATATTTTGCATTTATTTTGATGCTACTATCCATGACGAAAGCCTTGAAGCTACAGGAATTAATTTCGTTTATGTATCAATTGAATTAGCGATTTCTAATCTTTTAGGGACTACAAATTTAAAATATACTCAGTGACATAGAAATTCCAATAGAACGGGTTAGAATTGCCGGATGAAATTTGGTAGGAATATTCACCTATGTAATAGTAATAAATGATCAAAGTTTGAATCCTCCCAGTGAAGCACGTTGTTATTGAGGTTTTTACCTCTCTCTCAGCACTGAATGTTCTTTTGCGGTGTTTTTTATAACTTTCTCGATTTGTGTTGTCGTTCTCATTGAACTGCGGTTCAGTTAAGTCTTAGGCTATGCGTAGAGTAAGAAGACGAGCAGTGTATCGACAATTAAGCGAATTTGACAGAGGTTGAATTATCGGTTTGCGCGAAGCTGGTTTTTCATTTGGGGAAATTGCTAACCGTGTAAATCGAAATCGGTCTACTGTAATGCGAGTATGTCATGCATAGTTTGAAGATGGCCAGGAACGTCGTAGTAGAGGAACCGGGGCTTCAAGAAGAACGAATGAGCGTCAAGATCGTCGCTTAAAATAATTGGTATTTAAAGACCGATTTTCCTCTACTCGGGCAATTGGTGACCAATGGTTTGGTGAAGAAGGTCGCTATGTAACTCTTAGAACAGTTTATTGCCGAATCCGAAGTGTTGGGTTAACATCACATCGTCCGCAACTCGTGCTTCTTCTGACTGCGGAACATTATCAGCAACGGTTACAATGGTGCAATGAAAGATCTCATTGGAATCTTGAATGGCGTCGTGTTGTGTTTAGTGACGAATCAAGATTTTGTTTGGGCATGCACGACGGTCGTCAGAGAGTTTGAAGAACGACGGAATCTTCGATTTACCGTTGAGAGGCACGTACACCGCACTGTGGGTGTTCTGGTTTGGGGTGCGATTACTTATAGCAGCAGGTCTCCCTTGGTGTTCATTCGAGGCAATATGACAGCACAACGGTACATTGCGGAGGTGGTTGGAACACATTTTCTGCCATACTTACAAGGGGTCGAAGATTATTCCAGCAAGATAATGCACGTCCTCATGTAGCAAGGTTTTCCTTGAACTTCTTTAAACAGGCCCAGATTAATCATTTGCCCTGGCCTCCAAGATCTCCAATACTTTCTCCCATCGAACATGTATGGGACATAATGGGTAGAAGGTTGCGAAACTTGCAGCATCTTCCTTTGACTTTGGAGGCTTTGAGACATGAGGTGCAACTTGCATGGGAGCCAATACCCCAAGACGAGATAAACCAGCTTATTCAATCAATGCCACGGCGTGTAAAGGAATGTGTAAATCAGAGAGGCGGCCCCACACATTATGAACAATTATTATAAAATTTTGTTTAACTAATAAAGATTTTCCTCCCAAATTTTGATCATTTATTACTTTTACATAGGTGAATATTCCTACCAAATTTCATCCGGAAATTCCAACCCCTTCTAGTTATTGCAATTTCTATGTCACTGAGTATATGTGGTAATTTTAAAACAATGAAACCAATATTTTATAGCTACTCAATACATGGACCATTCTTTGGGTTTTCATAAGAATCACTATTCTAAAACGAATACTAATTGGCACTTTCTATTAAATCGAATTCTTTTTAACTAAATTTGGAACACTTTGACAATGTCCACTCCAGGAATCCAATGACAAGATACTTCCAGATTCAGTATTTGGAGATAAAATAGCTAGAACGAATGCTTCATATATTAAATTTGATGTATACAGGGCGCAGCAATAGTACGTCCGTCTTTTATTACTCGGGCTGTATGTTAGATTGCAATTTGATATTTTGTGGATGTAATATAATGTCAATAGCACAGTAAAATTCACATTTTTAAATGGATCACCCTGTATATTTTTATATTATTAAAGATTTCTACATTCCGTTCCCCAGATTATAAAAAG
Organism: Dynastes maya; assembly: GCA_029619315.2. NCBI lineage: Eukaryota > Metazoa > Arthropoda > Insecta > Coleoptera > Scarabaeidae > Dynastes > Dynastes maya. The sequence goes on along the minus strand of JAROYE020000010.1, from coordinate 22,570,853 downwards.
TAACCTGTTTTGAAGTTTTCCAATTACAACTGTTTCTGTTAAAAAAATTAAAAATACGAGGTAGGCGCCATTAACTCTCGGCCATGAACTATTCTGAAGTTGCACAAGCTATTGAACAATTAGAAAACAGTCACTTATCTGCACGAGACTCATTAAATTGCATAAACCATTTACAAGCCGCTGTAGAAAACTTGACGAACACTATAGGAGTCGATGTTGCTCAAAAATTTTGTGCAATTTTAACGAAAAATCCCGATCTACAAAAGGTTCGATCTATAACTGAAAATCATTTTCGAAGTATACGACAACGTATTCACAACACCGTCGACGGCTGAATGAATCGACAATGGAAGCGTTGCTGATGTTGCAATTCTACGCAGCTTACCAGGGCGGTTGCCAATTGCCACAGTGTCAAGACGACAGGAAAAGGTAACAATATTATTTCTCACTAATATTGTATATTACGTACCTACTTTTATGCAGTGCGCCACTGTCGATAACACCTTTTTAACAAACTCTATTAATAACATAAATTTACCCTGAAATGGATATATATTACTACATATTGCATTAAAGAATTGTGAAATAGTGATAAGAGCTAGAAAATTAGCAACGTGTTAAATAACTAATAACGTGTAAATAATAATAATAGTATTAATGCTTTATTTCCCCTTTGTAAAAACAATATATACAATTGTGAATAAGGAAATTAAAACAAAAACAGGGGGATATCTCAAGCCGCAGTTTGGATCAAGCGAAGCCATCTGCATTCTTCCACTGAAACCTTCAATACAAAAATGTAACTAAGAATGCAATTGCAAAGAATTGCAGAAAAAAATGCCTAAAAACTAACTAAATCTAATTCTGTGATTACAATCCAGCTAAGTAGAGGGAAACATATACAATACATATAAACTTAAGGAAGCTACTTAGATGGAAGGCAGCGCAATTCAGTTTTAAAGCGAATTAAAGATAATGATTTCAGATATCCAGGAATTTCGTTATACACCTTAGCAGCCAAAAACGCGAAAGATCTTTCAAACTGGGCAGTGGAATGTTGAGGCGGTGTGATCAAACCCCTGCTACGAATATTTATGTTGTGTACATCACAACGAAATACAATTTTGCGATGCAGATAACTGGGAACTTCAGAGATAATAATGGAGCCGGAGTGGATAAGGGAGGCAATATGATGGTAGTAGCGATCATGCATATTAAACCATCTTGAGTCAATAAGAGCGACAGAAATATTATCAAATTTACGGAGACCATCAACAAAACGTAAACATGCGTTTTGCACCCTCCGAATCCTAATTCTTGACATCGCGTGTAAACATGGCCAGTAAACTGTAACGCAATAAGAGAACCGTGAGAGCACGAGAGAATTACATAATGTAGTTTTAACCTTACGGGGAATATAAGCGCGGTGCGGATACAAGAGTTTTAAAGCAGAGTAAGCGCGTTGTATGCATATAGAAATTTGTTTACGAAATCGAAAAGAATTATCCAAAAACAGATCCAGACTTTTAGCCTCCCCAATGACCAGTTTAACAGCTAATACAATTTCTTCGATAATTGAAATGTTTTGAGACGTTATCAGTTCAATTGGCTGATCATCTTCAAGGGTTCTTGCCCCAAACGGAAACATTTTGCCCACTTCTTTACAGTGGAATACGTAAAAGGAGTGAAATTCTGACCGATGCTCTAATATTTGTTAGAAGTTTAGAAGAGAGTTATGAAGAAAAAAAAACGTAAGGCCAAAAATATATCGCAAGTGAAACGAAAGGTTATGCAAAGAACTAACGATTCATCAGAAGATGAAGACCAGATAATACAATATGAAGAGTCAGAAGGTAGTATAGGTCCAGAGGATTTTGATGAAGATAATTTTCCTCCACAGATTGATGTTAAACTCGATCAATTTGTTCTTTTTGTCGAAAATAAACGATCTTTGACTACATACAGGGTAGGACGAATAACGGTTATAATACAAAATGAAATTGTTGTGAACTATTTTAAAAGACTTAAACCATACTTTAAATTTATAAAAACGGAGGAAAACTATACATTTAATAAAAAAGATATCGTAAAAATATTGCCAATGCCAAATCATTGCGGTGGTACTAAACGCACCAAAGAAGGATTCTCTTTTCCCGTTAATTTTGACAGATATAACTTGGGACTGAATTAAATGAAAGTGAAAAGATTTAAATTACATAATTCAAATAAGCTTTTTTAAATTTCTATAGAATTATATTTGATGTTCCATTGAACCCTTCACATGTTTCACTGTATCCAGGTCAAATGGTACAGTGAAACAAAATCACCAGTTTAGTTTTTGTTTTTTCTTTAAATGCAGTTGCGTTTTCTTATGTTTTGAGTAGTTAGATTCCTACCTAAGTCCCTACTACGCATCCTCTTCTAAATGCAATAGTTTTTTTTTAATTAAAACTGCACAAATAATTAGTCAGAAAAAAAGTGTTCCACTGTAACCACCATTCCCCTATCTAATTTTAATATTGAGTGAATTTGGCAACAATTACTACGAAGTGTAACATAATGAACACTGCCCTTGCACAGCCGGAAATATTTGAACTTTGCGCTAAATAAGGATAGATAGTATAAAATTTACAGGGCGAAATGCTTTAACAGAAGATAATATGGTTTAAATTGTTGCACAATTTGTTGCACAACCACGGCAGATAAAGTGATAATTCTTGCCAGGTTTACATAATATTAAAATTGACCCAGCAATTTTGCAACAACACGAAAAAACCTAAAAAAACAGACATATTGTCTATCAAAAACTAACAAATTTAAACAAACCTACCGGAATTAATTAGATGAAATAAGGTTCGATAAATTAAGGAAATAACAATTAACAAAACATGTTAAAATGAGAGAAAATAATAACGAGAACAAACAAGGAACGTATGATAAATGCAAGATATAATAACAATAAACAACAAGAATAATTTGCACTTTGGGATTTAAGATTTGACAGTTTGGCGATTGTTATGATAACTTTGCTTAGTAACGAAGCACCGAACTCTTTTGGGCTTCACTGTAATTACATTGACATGTATTTTTTTTTACGTTCAAGACTTTGGTAAAACGAGCCGAAGTATATTATTATTATTACTATCTTTCCTTTAATAGTAATCTTCCCAAAAGCTTGTCATGTTATTCTTCATAAGAACACCAATAAATGAATTGCTTCGCATAACAAGCTGTTTGTGACTGTTGAATCTAGCTTTGTTATCTGGCGAGTAGAACATTTACGTATATTAAAATAAATTTCATGTCAAAATGGAAGTACCACAAACGCATTATCTGGTGTAAAGTTTTACGCAATACTTTCTTTTTTTCCTGTATAAATACCAAAGCCTACATTTATTTTCAACCGCCTTCGCATCTTTCTTTACGTGTGCTTCAGCGCTATTACTTAACTTATTTTCTTTATTACTAAACGGACGATATAAATCTTAATACGTCTCCGGCAACAAATTTTTCCATTAAAGGCGTCGCAAGGCGCTTCACGCAACATCTTCATTCTCATGCCGATATAAATTGAACCGCGTATAGTGCTATACGGTATCGAAGCTTTCACGGGCGTTCACTACCTTCTATAATCTACTTCCACGGATGATATTTTATCGTCATGTGTCCGCATGTCCGTTTCGGTAACTAAATCCTTTCTCGAACGGAGAAGGAATTAATTAGTGCATTGTCGAAACCATAAATACCCGCATTTTATCGTAAAATCGATGGCACACGGATTTTACATTTACGACCTGTCCGTCGGTTTGGGCTTCTTCTATTCTTTGTTATAGTAAAATATTTTACGCCGACATGTGTCTCAAACGAAAACGTCGTCCGATAAGTGCATAAGCGTTCGAGATACTCTACGAACGTTTTAAATTTATTTATGGTGTTATTTATTGGTGCGCGATATCGGTGAAATATCTCCTTTTTTTCCTGGAGATTCTTAGTGTTTCAGTAACAGGTATGCACCAGATTAAAATTGTGGGAGAGACAACAGATGGTTGCATGCGGTGAAGCATTAATTATGTGGATGATTTTGACATTAAAGGAATTATACGCACTTTCCGTACATTGATTAATTATTGCTGTTATCTTGCGCAACCACACAGAGAAAAAAAAGACATATTTTTTAATTTAAAGAAATAATTTTTTTGCATTCCTTATTTGATTCAAACATATGATCTCTTGAAACAAATAACCTCAAGTTTGATTTGAAAATATATCTGTTTGATTTAATATACGTAATATGTTTCATTCAACAATACAGTTCCTTCTTTCAAAGAACTTCGTCAGTTTGAAACAAATATATTTTTCTTTACCATTTATTTGACTTCACCTTTTAATGGCGAACATGCCCAAAATGGTAACATACTAAAAAATCTAATTTTTATTGAATTAATTATATTATTTGCATATGTTTGAAAATATACTCTACATATATAATCTTCAACCAAGCCCTACGCACGTCTGCTTTTCCTGATATGTGGAAAGTGGCTAGAATCTCGAATCTTTAAAAAGGGTGATAATTCCAACATCAATAATTACAGACCTGTTGCTGTAATTTCTTCCTCGGTTAAAGTCTTTGAATTATTAACCTATAAGCGCATCTCCTATAGCACAAGATACCACCTTTCTACATCTCAGCATGGATTTATGTCGCACAGGTCTACCGCAACTGACCTTGCCCAAATTCCTCAAAGAACAGCTGAAACTGTCGATGGGGGTGGCTAGTTGGATATTGTCTATACCGACCTTTCACGTGCAATCGGCCTTATAGACCATCGTATTTTGTTGGAAAAACTGAGTCTTTTCGCCATCGGCAAAGACTTTCTTCAATTAATTCGATCATATATTCTGCGCAGAATTAATTATGTTTACTTTAATGGCTTTAAGTCTTGAATTTTTTACTCAACCTCGCGTAAACAATACTAATACTGCTCGCCAGTCTTCTATTAAAGACTTAGGTGTAATATAAAACGAGAAATTTACTTTTTCCAGGCATGTTTCGGCGGTTACGTCAGCGGCCTCTAAATCATTAGGATTTATTTTTCGCACGTGTAAGGATTTTACTAACATTGGCGTCATCAAAATCCTTTTCTATGCCCACGTTGTCTTTAAACTTGAATACACATCCGTTGCTTGGTACTCTTTCTATGATATTCAAATAAATGCTCTCGAAGAGATTCAGCCTAAATTCTTGAAATATCTATCTTATAAGATCGATGGTTGTTATCCTATCCGTGAAATTTTTTACAGTGAGTTGATTGAGAGGCATGGCATAGTTACACTTGCCGATAGAAAAAGAAACATCAGTGGTACATTTATGAATAACATTATCACCAACCAAATCGACTCACCTGGTTTACTCTCCAGAGTTGATATCCTCGTGCCACGTCTGGAAACAAGATCGACCAATTACTTCGCATTCCCACTGCTCAGACGAACGTACTGGGGCCAGCACCTTTAGTCCATTCGGCAAGAAATGTTAATCAACTTGGCCTCGATTTGTATTAATATTCTTATTCTTAATAATGTTTAATTTTCTTTTGATTTTCGAAATTTATTTTGATATATTTTAATTTCTATGTATTTTCTTTTGTTATTGTATGTTCACATGTATTATCTTTTCTATTTTACTGTCCGTTTTGAATGTAATATCTGTTGGGCATGTAATAAACTATTATTTATATTAATATTAATATACATACATGTAAACTTATTAATTATGCAAATAGTAATATAATTAATTCAATAAAAATTCGATTTTTTAGTATGTTCCCATTTTGGGAATGTTCGCCGTTAAAAGATTAAATAAATGTGTATTTGGTTAATAAAACATTTTTGTGGTTTAAAGCATGCTGTTACTTTGGGTACATAGGGTAACAATGTGTTAAAAATATACAACCTTTTGAAAAACTTTATTAACATTGTGGATAAATTAACAAAAGTACATAAAGAATAAGTATAATGCCGAAAATTAATCTCCATTTTGTAGCGATGTGGTACTTTTATTCTTATAAACAAACCCCAGATTCATAAAATTCCATTAACTTCCTCCATTACGTTAAGGTGATATCGAGGCCTTCCTAAAGATCTACGTGGGCGCAAACAAAAACGGTGAATCTTAAATCTTACAGATTTGCTTAAAGTTCCTTCGAGATTACTCACATTTCTCAGGAACCTGTAAAGTGAATCTGGTTAGGTTAGGTCTCGATGTCGAAGTTGTAACCTGATTTTTGTAGTGATTAGCACACCCGTCCGGCAAGCGGGAGATGTCAGGTTCGATTCGTTGGGACGAGATTTGTATTGAACTACGTCGGAAATTCCAAGGAAATTACAGATTTTCATAGTTCACCGACGGAAGCCAACATATATTAATCCTCATATTTATTTCATTGTTCTAAATACTTCACGTTGCTACGAAAGTAAATAAATATGTGAACAAAATTTTTATGTACATATATACATTTTCACAATAAAGCAGTATCAAAAATTCCCTGATTTCATAAAAAGTACATTTGATTAAATGACATTTAAGTGCATGTTTAAACGTCCTTAATTGTTTATTTTTATATTTCCTTGGAATGTGATTATAGATTTTTTATATTTGTGTCAAATGTTCCATTAAGAGTAAACGCTATTAAATGTCCATTAAAATATTAAGGGAACAACTTTATTCGCTATTCCATCGCGTCGCCCCATTTTTAAACGCCACCGCTGCTGTTTCCGCGTCGGAATGGAAATTTTTCCTTTCCTCTTATACCACACGTTTCTTGACGTCGCCTTCAAGAATAAACGTCAGCGGGTCATATCCCTATCTTACCGGAATACTAACGAGCAGAGCCCGGAGGCATTTGCACCATTTTGTTCGCAAACAATACGCGTAAAGAATTATGCAAACATTGAAGTAATTTTTCACAAACACAAAGAGCATTTATCCTGGAGAAATTTCACATGGAAGCCGAAGGGAGTTGAAATATTTTTAGGACGAGCGGTTAACATCCCTGACGGTCTCTTCTCTCGCGGGCGAATGGCGCGATGACTTACAGGTGCGCTGCGCTAATTTCTTCCAGATCCTCCTTGGATGTATTCCGAAGCGAAGGCTGACGAGAGAGGGAATATTTTAAATACGAAGGAGAGAATTCTTATGCAATCTACATGAAAGGCAAACACTCAGAATATTGTAAAATTTGTTTTCTTTAGTTAACTACCTTCTACATTTATGTATAAAAGCCATTGGGTTCTGTTATACATTAATTCTGTTGGTAGACGTTATTAAGATATTATGTATCTTGAACTTGTCGAATTTGATTAAGTATTTAAGTTAATATATGCACATTTTTCTTTTTATTTTTTACTTGTAATATTATGGTGTTGGTGGAAGAGCAGGTAACGGTGTCCTCAACACCGCTTTCCTGATTTCAGCTACATAAGCTTTTCTGTAGCTTTATTATTAGCTAGGTTTCTAAACATGTAGTTTGTTGTGGTTACTGAAAAATAAAAATTATTATTATTATTATAAAAAAATGCAAATTTGGTGTATATTGTACTTTTGCATATACACTCTACCAGCTCTACCAGCAAACTCTACTCTCACGTCCTCGAAGACACTTGGTCGCGTGGTCCTTGGGTATATGGCGTACAATGAGTGTGCGTTATATAGCAGATGAGAGAGGGTGAAAGGTGAGTTTCCGGCGCCCTTAAATAATCGGAACAAATCAGCTAAGGAGAAAACCCTAACAGAAAATCCTGGTCCTCCTGGTAGGGGGTTGAGGCCTTAGATTAGTTCTCTAACACTCATAAAACCAGGTTATTGCAAAAAAACCTAACGAAATGCATCGGAAATGAATTGGACTTCTCGGTAAACGACACAAGCAAAGAAAACGGACAATGAGGTTTGATACCTGGAATATCCAAGGAATCGGTCTATCTACTCAACTCATTTATTGACCCTGATGAAGCTTTAAATAAAAGCGAAATATTGGTGAAAATTTAAAAGAGTTACATTTTTTGAAACCTGGTCGTCATCCCGACAGTTTAGAATCACGTGTTAGTTCCTAACGACCGCCATACTCCTTGGTGATTTATTATCCAAGGAATATCTGTAAAGCGCAAAGAAGTTGTGACTGAAGCAGAACTATATATGTTTGACAGATACCAAAAAGAAGGGCCAAGGAAATGAAAATCTTGGAAAATATGTACACATCTGGTCTGGAGTGCAAAAATCTGAAAGGGCATGTGCTGGGGTACCTATTCTGATTAGGAAATTATTGTTTCGAAATGTAAATGATATAAAGGGTGTTTCAATAAGAGCGCAAGATTTGAATTGCGCGCCAGCTTGGCTGTGGTGATGTCACAAGGTTATGACATGCCAGGTCGATAGGAAACAGATGGGACATGGAGCATTACACGACAGAACAATGCGTCCTGATTGTTAAACATTAGTATCAAAATGGTGAAAGTTTGATTGCCAGGATTCGTAAAATTCGTCCAATTTTCGGCCGAAATAATATTCTTAAGTCATCTACTGTGAAAAGAATAATCGCAAAATTCGAAAGTACTGGTTCGGTTAGTGATGTGGAACATACGACACGAGCTCTTTCAAAACAAAACATCACGGCAGTTCGTGAGGGTGTGGCCGAGAATCCAGGGACGTCGATTCGTCGTCGTGCACAAAAATTGGACATTACAACAGCCACGCTTCAGCGTATTCTCACAAGATTTGCACCTCCATGCGTACAAGGTCCAATTGACTTAGCAACACCTGCCTGCAGACCACTTACAGCGAAGAGATTTCACCAATTGGATCCTTGAACAACAAGAAATGAATGCCGATTTTGCGGCCAAAATTATCTTCAGTGATGAGGCCCATTTTCATCTCGATGGCTTTGTAAATAGGCAAAACTGCCACGTTTGGGGCTCAGAAAATCCACGAATGATTCATGAAAGAGCAATGCATCCAAATCGTGTCACTGTTTGGTGTGCATTGTGGGCCGGAGGAATCATTGGACCGTTTTTCTTCCAAAATGTGGCAGGTAATGCAGTAACGGTGAACAGCGAACGTTATCGTGCTATGTTAACCCAGTTTTTTGTGCCTCAATTGCACGATGTTGCTTTCGACAACATGTGGTTTCAGTAGGACGGTGTCATTTGCCATACCGCCCGCGAAACATTGGTGGTTTTACACGAGACTTTTCCTGGTCGTGTCATCTCCCGGTTTGGTGACCAGAGTGGAAAACATGTAGGAATCGTTTGTGCAGCAAGATTTAGAGTATGGATTTTACACGTTACATGTAACAAGTTACCACTGTGTTCTTTAAGAGATCGGCCCAAAGAACGCATGTTTGCGGCACCATCACTCATAAACACTAAAAGTTGCCTAGTTGAAACTTCAAATTTGTTCAATGTGTTCAACACCACCTTTAAAATCTCATCGGCAGTACAATTTATAACTTTTTCGGAAGCAAGTTAGAAGGAGGATGACGGTTGATATGGTTCCATTATACGTATCATTACATTAACCACAGAATGTTTTTGACGATCTGTTGTTTCGTCCACACACAACCACAGTTTTTTATCTTTCAATTCCGTTTTCATTCTTTTTTCTATATGTACACGAGCAAATGACGCTCACTTCGTATCGATGTCCAACTAGGTAATTTACAGTCCGCATATTTATCCCAGAAGGAGATAAGTGCTTCTTTGCCTAGTAAACGAAACGATAGATTACATAAAATAAGAGTAACACATAAATCGAATGTAAATTTTTCTTAAACAGTTCACTAAAACCCTTACCACAACACTTAATTCGTACTGGACGCACGTTTCGATAGCCAAGCTATCATCATCAGCAGCAAGACTGAACTAACAAGCTAAGTGAAAAACTAACCTTATAAGGAAAATAAATTATGCAATATGTGAATTTAAAATCTTAAAATTTAATGAGCCGCTTCATTGCACAGGACTAATAAATAGCCTAAAGGTAAATGAGCCGAATGACGTGAGTTAATAAATCCTAGATTACAATGAAGCGGTTCATTGCACATGGTTAAAATTACAACTATAAAAGATTAAACATGATGTAACAAAGGATAAAGGCTGGAATTTAGTGGTCCTAAATCTGAATTCATTAAGTGAGTTTTGTTTTTGTAAATTTCCATGCCTTCATAACAATTTAATTGAGAAGTACTCCTTACGTTTTTAATTAACTTTATATTATCAACATTATGGTTATTTTCAAGCATATGTAGGGCAACGCTAGATTTATCAAACCTTCTGAATTTGAGATGAGCCAAATGTTCTTTGTACCTAATTTTGATTGATCTTTTTGTCTGCCCAATATACACTTGATCACAATCTTTACATGAAATTTTGTAAATTCCTGATTTATCCATGTTATCCACTGGGTCTTTGGAATTTCCTAAAAGGTTTTTAAGGTTATTGCTCGAAGAGAAAACAATCTTGCGGTCAATCTTAGAAAAGATTTTTTGAAGACCCTTTTAAATTTTTCTTGGTCTCGTATGCTACTTTTTGCGGAAGAATGCTGTTTGCTTTCGATGTGACGTTGAGAATGGCTTCTGGACCAATACATTAAAGGGATTTTACAAACTAGACATTGAATTTTAGCGCCATTAAGAATTAAGTCCGGCATGTCCACTATAAAGTTTTTAAATGTGTCTGCCATTGGTCGTTTTCGCGACGTACCTAACTGCGACATTTTTAAAGCAAAAATAGGCGTACAATTACGAAATAAGTTGCGGCAGCCTACATATACACAGAACTACTCGCATACAGTATCGATTTAGTACTGACGCTGTGAACGCGTGAAATGAATAATCGCCGACTCCGCACCGCATATCTACTACACTGTTACCGCTGTTTGCCCAGTCTAGTTATAAGGAATATAGAGGAATTTTATCTACTTCTATTATTTATATTTATCCTTAAATATGGACAATTTAGATAAGTAAGAATATATACCCAGGCAGAAAGAATTAACCCGTTAATGAAGCGATAAGAGAGCCTAAGGGCTATTGACACAGCTCTTGTAAGAGAAGTGGTTCACAGTACTACTGTAATCTACAGTATAAAAAATGTGCACAATAAGGTTTTAAAGATATTCACCTTTACCAACGGAAGCATTATAAAAAGCGCGCATAATATTTACCAAATAAACCGTAGTCAATTTGTCTCAAAATACTCTTGAATTAAAAATAATAAGGAAGGAAACGAACGCAACAATAACAACAAAGAAAAAAAAGCTGCTTCATACTAAGGATCATCAAATCTGACCTAGTTGTGAACCCGCAGCCCCGTCTTTGCAAATTGATGGTACGTGTATTTATTTGCCGCGATGATATATTTTGTCGCCTTCTAAACACGCCAAATAATATATCGCCGGCGTCGGAGTAGGCCGAGGAAAAAATGGTCTTGGATCTACAGCGAATATATCTCGCGCCACCTATAAATTCGAATAGAAACAAATCGTGAGGAGATGTGGAACAGCGGCCGATTCTTCATCGACGTGTATAAGTGTTATAATTTGGCAGAGCGTCTCGAAATATATGTGTTGTTGTGGGAAAAAATATCGTCTTCTTTGTTACGAAAGAATTGAGGAATCGACGGTAAAATGTAAATAAAAGGATCGTATCGAATAGGCTACAGTTGTATCTTGAGGTTAGCTAATTGTTTAAACTATTTTTTTTTATTCTATTAAATTTGTCACTTAATTTATTTTATTTTGTAATTTCCTATATTTCCCGCCTATATTTATTTAAATATTAATGTTTACGTATTTAATCTAAAAACTGATTTAATTTCTTGTAATATGCATTAATCTAACACGTCTTCTACCAAATACAACTCTGTTACCGATTGCATTTCTTTATTCTCAAACATGGCCAAGTAAGGTACACATTTTATATTAACAATACTTAATAATATAATAATAATAATAATAATAATAATAATAATAATAATAATAATAATAGTAATAATAATAATAATAATAATAATTCATTAAATTTTGTTAATGTTAATGTTTCCTTATTGATGTATTTAAGAATACACGTCATTGTTAAAAATAATATTAGAAAAGGCAGGTACTGGCAAATAATAATAAAAATCATGAGTCAAATTTGAGTAAAAACTTGAAAACTAAATAAATAAATAGATAAAATGTACACAATGAAAGTAAACAACAAAGACAATGTATAAACAATTAAACGACATTGAAGACTACAATCGTCCAAGTACTCTGTAAGGGTGTAGTATTCCTTTTCAAATAGCATTGTTCGGGTTGTCCTAGCAAATTTGCTAGCATCCAGCTGTTTAAGTTGTTGTGGCAAATGGTTATACAACTTGACACCCCAGTAGTGCAGGTTGTCTGAGTGGTCGCTAATCTGTGCTTAGGAACGTCAAGTTTTCACGTCCACGGGTGCCATACACGTGTTCTGTTCCATAGCGTTTATAATCGTTAAAATGTGTATGGATATACTTTGGTGCGTAATATGTACTAGTGTTGGAAAAGATTCATTTATAAGCGCCGGTCCCATACACATAGCGAATAATGCCTATCCGTAAGCACGATGGTAGTCAGTCGCCTATCATAAGTGTTACCATCAGCCGCACACGACGCCAACACTTCAGTGCGTGGTTCGCCACTTATGGGTCATACTATGATGTCCTCCTCATGATGTCTATTACATTATCTCAAAACTCTGACTTCTTACCATTCACACAATCTGCACAATTCTACAATTCCAGAAGATTGACACATTCTTTATGCAAATCAACCTGTATAAACCTTTCAATTACAGAATTCATGAGTAAATACTCTTCAATTAAATTTTATATGATATGTATAAAAATATGATTACCAACAATTTTTTCCTCTTATATACATAAAATATTACCACCGTCCAGATGTTATTCTTCGAAACGCGATGACCGTGTAATTGACATTCAATTAAAGCTCCGCTGCGTTTATATACGTATGGTATGGTGGTACCATACATATATATATAGATATTGTACATACATACACCATTAATTATTAATGGATAATTCGAACATACCGTTCGCCGGTTCAACAAAGCCAACCAACGTTTGTCCATTGCCGCAGAATATTGTTCCGATTTATTAGTCGCTGTTCGTCCCGGCATTTTTTGCCGGTAATAAAGATAATCGAAGACAATAGTCGCGCGCCGCTGGTTCGCCTTAATTACACATGGACCATTATACTTTGTAATTCCCTGGTGGGAAGAGCGGAGGAGCCGGGCCGGGAGGAGCTTAATTCAAACTTAATAGTCAGCCTTACCGGACCGGTAATGGTTTATTTACCTTTTCCCAATGGACGCAATTAGAGGGAAATCGGCTTGCGGTAGGTATTTAAATAGTATAGGGAGAGAATGGAGTAGGAACGGAAGGATTCGGAATAAAGAGGGGGGTTTTCCGTGTTGGTCGATGGAACGCATTCACGTTCATTCATTAAAATAAATGTATTTGTTTTAATTAATTAGAGTGACTATACAAAGTGTGTTACCGAGAAGTGGGACTTTCAATACCTGGAAAAATATCAGTCGAACAATCCTGAAAATGTCTTGTGTAACTTAGGTAATTTAAGGATGGAATTTGCGTTCGATTATTTTTGCTAGTGCAACTTGATTCCTTAGCTTGGTTTTGCACCTTTGGATTATGTCATGAACTGGAGTAACTCAGGGTGCCGTGCTATGTCGTTACCACCGAGACAACAAGGCCTCAGCGCTCTTGGATGACGCCAGACTGTTTAGGTGATGTATCGCCATGCGCGATATTAGCCCAAGCGGTAAAGGAATCGTTTTTTTATAAGTTTTGAAGGGCTTCCGGTTTAAAGAGGATGCCAGTCTTCAACTGAGCCCTTCTTCGCATCCCATTCGATTTTATTTTAGAAAAACGAAGTTTCAAAGCAAAAACCAAACACGTAACCGAGCACCGTTTTCGTGAAAGATGTATTTGTGGTTGATATTTAATCGACTAATTATTATTATTTGTAATTGTACATGTATTTGGACGAAACTATGGTTGAAATGATACAGTAATTGTAATTTTATTCGAAATTTTGTTCAATTTCATGAGAAAATTTGCAGACATGCTTTCTTATTATGTGGTGTTTTACCTAATCTATCATTACTTTTCCCATAATCATTCTTAAGTAGAGTATTTGTAGAACAAGTTATTATAATTGTTGCAATACTGCTGTGAATATGACATTTACACATATCACTATCGAAATGGTTATGTTCGGTGATGTAATTTAAAATATATTGTATTAAAATAGAACGTTTATTATACACATTCAAAGACATCTCTTCGTGTTCCAAAATAATTTTGTTAAATATAACGTAAGAATATAAAACTATTTGAACAATAAGATCTTCACGTTTTTTTGTCAAATACAACGGACAGTTAGGGAATTGAGTTGGAATAGCACCTTTTTTAAGCCTAGGATTTTTTAAACTTACAGTTATAGTTTCACCGGTTCTTGAATAGTACTATAAATAGATCGCCCGAGTCACGCTTTTAGGTTTCCTCATCTTTATCGTTTCAGAAAAGGTTTTATCGCTTATACAAGATTAGAAAAACATTACAGGTGTCACCAACAAAGTACAGAAATATCACTAAACAGTATTTTTTTAAATAAAACCAATGTAATTTGGATAAACCAATTCAAAACGCGGAGACGATCTGAACGTGTAAACGCGTTTATGGCTGATCGTTTACCTAAGGCAATATACGTCACAGCCTGCTGACGTTATATATCGGAGGTAACGGCTAGGCCTGCTGCTTTTCCTTATCTTCGTTAATGATGTAAAATAAAAACTTCTGAGGACAATTTTATCCTTTTATTGTCTGATATGGGAATTTCTGGATGTAATGGCATTTCTAATTGTTTGTGGAAGGCTTGTTGTTAGATTGCTAATATACTTCAAACGTAAATTCTCCCATTCTTCTCTTAAAACATTTTTCAACTCATCAAGGTTGTCTGGAGCGACATCACGGGATCTTAAGCATTTTCTAGGTAATGGTAGACACTCAAGAAAAGAACTGTTGAAATTATTGTGGATGGCAGGCGTACAGATTAGTCACATAGAAAGTCAATTAGGAAGCTTCCACAAGAAACTAATTTGTCATGAGGTAAAGAACTCGAAAAATATTCATATAAAATTCGTGTTATGGGAGAACTCAAGCCCATTGATCACGTAGAGAGAGTGCAGCACTATAATTGATTTGAAAATCACATGAATGATGATAATATCCTTAACGAATCCTTTTTCTCAGATGGTTCCATCTTAATAGCTTTATTAACAAACTAGCCATGTGCATATAGTTCAGTGAAAACTTTTATGTTACGGTATAAAGTCATGTCACACACTGTCATAAATCTTTCTAGTCGACCTCTATCTTCTGATGAGGTTGTTGTACTTTTCAAAGGTTCTAACTTTGCGCCTACGCCTAAACTTATTCCTACTGAAGACACCACTACTTGCATAGAGTCTGCTTTCGTCGGTCTTCCATCTGAAACCCACCTAAGCCAGAAGCCCTGGCATTAAGAAACCTGAAATCCGACCCTAAGTTTGTTGTACTAAGAGCTGATACGGGAAATGCTACAGTGATCCTGGGTAGTGAAGAGTATGAGCAAAAAGTTCTTTCCTTACTGCAAGACGGTACCTATCAACATCTTGAACGTAATCCTACTTCCCGAATTGAGCATTACATCGTTAACTCCATTAAAACATATTTCGATGCCGATTCTTCAACCCCTAACTTATACGGTCTCCCTAAAATTCACAAACACTCCTCCTTACATCCTGCCGTTAGCACTATCAGTAGCCCTATCTACAAATTATTGCAATACCTTTCTAACCTTCTAAAACCTTACGCTGAACACAGCGACTCTTTCATCCAAGAAAGAGTTGGCGGTTAAGTGTTAGTGCAGGTACGTTGATGATACCTTTGTCATCTGGCCTCATGGACACGAATCTTTAAACAATTTCCCATCGCTTCTGAATTCCTAACATGATTGCACACGCTTCACCATGGAGGTCGAATCGGTCGGTTGCTTTCTTTTCCTAGATGTTCTCGTATACCGGCGTCCTGATGGTGCGCGTGCGACATCGTTTACTAAACACCCATGCACATGAATAGATATCTCAATCTCCTCTCACACCATTATCCAGCTCAAAAACACAGTGTCATCAATTCTTTTATTTAAAGGTCTATTTCCATTCTGAAGAACTGAACCATATTAGATATTCTAACTGGCATTATCTGCTACACCAACTCTTCTCCACAGCAACTCCCTTCATCTAATCTCAATTTTCGTAAGCAAGCGTAGCTACTCCACATTCAAAGTGTCACTGATCGCATCAGCAAGACTCTCTTCAGCGATAACATAAACCCTCTTCAAATACAATTTCGAACTCTCCGGCTACTTTCCCATCAAAGACCGCAATCGTCTGGAAGCCCTTAGTATCTATCAGATTCCATGTTCGTGCGATAGTGTGTACATCGGTGAAACAAAGTGATCAGTCAGCACTCGTGTTACTGACAACGTTCGTGTACGCGGTTGTTGCGTGTAGCTGTAACTGGTTACCAAATCCAATTGAAATCTACGCACATCTTGTCTCACAACCGTCACTATTATAGTAGAAAAATCCGTGAAACAATAGAGATCTTCAAACTTCCCAACAATTTTAATCGCGAAGATGGCAATCCTTTACATCACAGTTGGAAAACCCAACTAATTAAACCTAGTATTCGCGACGCTTCATTGATCCATAACTTTTTCGTTTCAGTCAACCGAAGCAAGCCTTATATAAACCCTTCCGAAATGAATAGTCCCCAGTTAGTGTGCAGTAACAGCCCTAAAGGTATCCCATAAGAGTGTGGACGAAACGTCGGCAGAAGCTAGGACAACGACGCGGTTCCAACCCTGGAACCAAGAATATAGTGCTATTGATGACCACGTAAGCCTACGTACCAGAACAATACTAGTGATTTACATCAGACATCATATGCAAATTATTGGTTTTATATTCTGTTCTTAAAAATATAAAATCGTATCTAAAATTTTATTCGGTTGCGTAGTATGTTCACAATGTAAGATTACCCATAAAAGCAATCGAAGCAATAGATCAATGTTGAATATGCACTATGCTCCCTATTTTCTACTATCTTCCGCTAGTTTCTCTGACTACGAACGATTTTATTAATGTTTTCTATATGCTCGCTGGTATTAGAATATTTCTATCTGCTTGGGCGAAATACGATACCGCAGAGTCAGAATAAACAATAGGTACAGAGCTGGCGGATACAACGGTAGATTATTAAACGAGCTGCTTCGAATGTAACGGAAGTAAATCAGAAAAAAGGAAATGGCTAAAAGATTGCGTTCAGGGATGAACGCTTGAATATTAAAGCGAATCGAGACTGAGATAGCATGTTACGTGTAGTAAATAGAATAAGTACCCGTCTTAAAAAATGTAATAATCCAAAAAAAAAAATGTGTTTTATTTGTTTTTGTAATGCGGTATTTGGTGAAATATAGAGTTTACATTTAATATTGTCAGAGTTGGAGAAACAAAAAGGAGGTTAATATAAGAGTTCAAAGGTGACCTATACATTGGCTGATGATTGGTTACGGTGCAGTGCGGTTGGGCTAGCTTATTTGCGAAATCTACTGTTCGAACGCCGGACACTTAATCTCGCAGTGCAGTTGGGCTAAGGGACAGCTTTAACACCGTCACGGGTGGTATTGGCTATGCTTATTTGAAGACTATGATAGTTGTATAATTAGAAATAAGTTATAACTAGAGCCCGGTAACTGGAGGGCAATCGTAGCGGCGGTTTGACTGTGTTTAGGTGGGCGGGGAGGGCTGGTCGATTATGATACGACACGACAAATCATCATCACTCAGTTCAGTTTAGCATTGGATAGCGGATAGGGCGTGTTGATTTTATTGATATAGACGTAGTTATTAATTGTAGTTATTATTTAGTGTAGTGCGTTTTGATTTTATTGATACAGACGTAGTTATTAATTGTAGTTTTTACTGAACATGTCGAAGGCTAAAAAACGACCCTTTTAAGACATAGTAAATAAGTTTATTTCTGACTTTCCCGATTCGTTTTACAACGGGGTAAGATAGTTTGTAAAGTGTGCCAAATACATTTGATGTCAAATAAGAAGTGGAACTGTACAAGACACGCAAATTACGCACAGCATAGAAAACGAAAATTGGGCATGCCACCGAGAAGTGCATTTTTTTAATGTAATTCTTATGTTGATAAACTGTAATTTGCCACTAGGCTTACCCGATAAACAACCGTTTAACGACTTTTGGGGCAAATACAATCCCGAGTTGCGGTTGCCAACGGAGAAAACGGCACGCAAGCATGTTGCATTTGTACGCGATGACGTGGAAAAGGAAATGAAACGCGCATTGAAAAAACAGTTTCTTGGGTTATGTGTTGAGGAGACAACTGTAAAAAAATTCAATTGTAAATATTATGGTACGCATACTAGACCCTAGTAAACCTACATTACCACTGTTACTAGCTAGCCGAAGACTACAAGAGCTGCAGCAATTACGAAGGTTGTACTTAGTACGTAGGAAAAATTTCAAATTTCAAAAGATAAAGTGTTGATGTTTATGAGCGATGGCGCAGCGATAATGCGTCCGGTAGGCCGTTCTCTTCTTGAACATGGTTGCAAGTGTTTACATGTTAGGTGTAAAGTGCATGCTTTACATCTTGTGGCAGAAACCATTCGACAATGCTCTCCCGAGGTGGATCCATTAATAGCAAGCACAAAAAAGTACTTGAAATCTCCCGAACGCCTACGATCATTTCACACAGAGTGTCCTGGTATTCGTCAACCACCGGAGCCAATTCTTACATGTTGGGGAACATGGTTGCAGGCAGCTTTTTATGATGCTGAACTTTTCAAAATAGTAAAAGCTGTTGTTGCACAATTCAATCCTGCAGAAGCTGCAGCTATTAAGAAGAGCCAGTCGAAATTTCAAGATATTTCCGTTGAAACAGATTTAAAAAATATTCGTAGCTACTATAAAGGATTAGCTGACGCAATAGACCAATTACAAAATAGATCGTTATCATTATTGGAGTCTCTGCAAAACATGGACGGACTGTATACACAGCTACCGACTATACATATTTTAATCATGCATGTATAACATCGGTAGATGTTGAACGCTCTTTTTCAAAATATAAACTCATTTTCTCACCACGGCGAATATCGCTCTCCGAGACAACTGTGGAAACACATCTAATGGTGTCAACTTTTTGCCACTCTTATCCATATGATGTTAATACCGATAATAGTGCTTCTTGTTTTACTGTTCTGTAGCAAAGGCTGCTTAAAAGGGTGAGTGTTTCACTGCTTTTCACATATTATAATTATGTATTAGTTCTGTTATTTTTTTTCTATTTTCTTACTATCGTTTTTGTATACTAGGCAGGTACGGCTATGGCACGGCTCCCTGTTACCGGGCTCTAGTTGTAATATGTTTTTTTAATAAAAACAATACAAATTCACATTACATTATGTTCATAAGTAGGTCTCAGGGTAATACTGGTGCGTATTTGTAAGACACTGTTTACAAATGCAAAGCGGTCTATTGTTTTTTTTCTTTCAATTTGTTTATTTATTTTTGAATATAATTTGGCTTCTTTCTTATACTGCTTCTTAAAATCCTTGTAGATTTATTGGTTGTGCTAATTTTTACATAAATTTCTGCTCGGAATTTGATGAGCTTATATGATTGTCTACCAAATAATCACAAAATTCAACTAGTTTTTGGTGATTTGGAAAATTACAAACTGAATTGGAAAATTACAAACTAAATCAAAAGTAAAGACGTCACCGATTTCGCTTAAATTACAAAACTGAAGTCAAACACAATATTTTAAACATTTTCTTACTTCACTATTACTTTTATATTCAGCACTCAGTGCTAAATTTTCTATTTTTTTGAACCACTATTGAGATAAAGAAAACCTACAGCCAATTATATTACTTCATATCATTCTAGGATTCGACGACTGCATTGTGAATTGCCATTTCAAAATCTATAATAACATTTTTGAGGCGAAAATGTAAGTTTTTCTTAAAACATTCTGTGATTAATATATTGAATAACATTTTAAATGTTCCCATCTTTTTTTGTGGGCAATGAGAGAGGACGACAAAGGAAGGTTATTGGCCGTTGAGATGGATTACCTTAGAAGGAGTGTCAGAGTGTCAAGAAGGGAAAGAATTACTAACGAAGAAATCAGAATCAGAATGCATGCGACGGAAACAATGGGGGGTCGAAGCATTTGGCCACTTACTGAGAATGTCAGAATCGAGATGGCCGAAGCAGCTTTTTTTTTTGTTTGTATGGAAACCACCAGGAACACGAAAAAGGCGAAGACTGCGAAGGTCGTGGTATGAGGGGGATACGAAGGGCGTGGTATGAGGGGGATACGAAAAAGTATGGCAGAAAGGAACCTAGAGGAAGTGTCAGCACAAGACAGGAAGGCATGGAAGCGGAGACTGGATAGATTTTCACATACCAGCGACAATAGACAGGGTGAGTCGGGAGAAACGGACTAAACTCCAGGAGTGTATTCTTCACGTGAAAATAATGTAAAGAAACTAGCGTTGTAGGTATCCGAAAAAAATTGATTTCCGGATATCAGGATTCAAAACTATCCGGATATCTGGATCCATTATCCAATACTCGGATATGGGTCCGCTATCTGATTCTCGGATCCGAATCCGCTATCCGATTCTCGGATCCGGATCCGCTATCCGAGTCTCGAATCCGGATCTGTTATCGGATTTCCGTTCAATAAATCTGGTGATTATTACAGCTATATTGTTTGATAATTATTCGACCTATTGCAGGTATAGAACGAGGCTGGATCTAGTGTATCGGAAAATGGATTCGATCAGATAAAGAATCCGAATTCAAGATTTCGGATAGGGGATCTGGATTCGACGTTTCGGATAATGGATCCGGATCCGAGGTTTCGGATAATGGATTTTGATAATGCTAAGATCCGGGTAGTAAATTATCTGGATCCGGATAACAGCTCTAAAATAGCTCATATGTCCTTATCCGATTTTCATTTGTTTTTAATAAAATTTATTATTAAATAAAAAAAAAAAAAATTAGCTAGCGTTCTTGTAAATAGTCCAAATTTTCGCTTGTTTTCGAGTTAATACGTCTTAGATAAAATAAAAATACCCTTGCATTGACTATCCATGTGAAATAAAAGGTCGTGCACGTTCGACATTAAAAGTTTTTTTCGCTTCTTATCATATATGACGTGCCGGCTATGTAAATCAAAGAACGCTATGATTAAAAAAATGTTAATGTATGAAATTTTGTTTATTTGTAATTACGCTGTAACTTGAAAACAAATGAAAATCGGATAAGAACATTATTTTCACGTGTATAATGTTCTCTTGGAGTTTTGTCCGTTTCTGCCGACTCACCCTGTATATTAATCGTGGCTATTATTTATTTGGCTTTTATTATTAGCAACAAGACGGTAATTCTTTGTGTTGTGGAATTAAGTATATGATTGGTCAAGTGGATTGTTTTAATTATCCCGATACTCACTTATACGACTACACTACTCTACTATACTCACTACCCGTACGGGTGTACAGGTGCAGCAGGGAGTACCAGCTGTGTATTTTGAGGTCAGTAAGTGAAGTGGGCGAACAACAAATGGTTCTGAGATTTCGTCGTGACACAGCGTATAGAGAAAGAGTACCTTGGGAGTGGGACAGGGAGGGGAGCAACAATGTACACACGAGCACTGTTCGAAATGACGTTGTATTTACGTAGGTGTAGGCGTAGAATGTAAGTATACATACGTACGGTACGTATCCGTGGTGGAAGTACACCGGTGAGCGCTCGGCGACATTCGAGAGCAAAGCGACATGCGGAGAACTCCGGCCGTACGACAAATGCGCGCTGAATAATTACGGACGAAAGAATGACGATTATGCTGGAAGAATTTCGGTAGTTTTTCGGAATTAATTAAAAGCGACAGAGGGACACCGTTCACCGTTATTTCTTTCCTGTCGTATGTAAATGAGTGTGCGTACAAGAACATAGAGCCCGCTAATTGAATCAGTACAGCTTGAAAACTTTGCAAGATGTTAAATTTGGATTTTGACGAATTTTTGCAGAATTTTAGATTACATTAAAAATGATAAGAATAATTTGTTCACAACTTGGCAGTCTTATGCTAAAAATGTAACAGATGTCACAACTAACGGTTATTCATATACTGTCGTTTATGTTTGCGGGTGTTAGTTCTAAAAGAATTCTAATAGAATTTTTGTGTTGGTGAGACAAACTTTGCACTGAGAAAAATGTGTTGTAAAATTTGTGTTGTTAAGAAAATATCTTCACTCTGACAAGAAAATCTTGTACAGATAACACCTTGATTTACTAATCATAAAAACATTTTTATTGCAAAAGAAGTTATAACACATCTACTTAAATTAACAAAAATTCTTTGTTAATTAATTTCTGGTGTGATCCCCAATCCAATTGTATTTTCATTGTAGTCGAAAGCTTTTTATCTTCAATAGTAGTATATTTCCGTGGTTTTAGGAAGGTAATATTTTTCAGCAACTTGTCTCCCGTCAATGCGGTTCTAGTTGAACTATTGTTTCTCTCAAACTCACCTTGCATTGGTTATTTACTGTTCTTGTACCTCAATTTATTTTTTGTACTGCTGTGGCAGACTATTCTCATTTCTTCTTCACATTTACGTCATAATTATATTTCGTTTCACTTTTGCACGTATCAGTAATGAAATATGGTGTTACGGTACTACATTTTTCATTAATTTCATCATACCTTTTGTATTTTCTCTTTTTTATACACGTATGTCCTACTCATAGCTATTTATTGTAATTTATTGTATCTATTGTATATGTAACTTCATTATTTAAACCAAGGTTTGGGTGGAAGATTAGCGTAGGTTAGTGCTATTGACCTACTGCTGAATCCCGCCACAAGGGAGAATCACAAAATTATCACATTATTCGAGGTGTGGCAATTAAATAACTGGACTGGTGCTACAAAACATTTTATTGATCACCAATTACATTACAAAGTTTATCCCCTTCAATGTATTCTCCTTGCCGATGCCTACAACGCTCCATACGAATCTTCCACTGTCGAAAGCAGTGCTGGAAGTCCGTTTCTGTTAGCTTGTTAAGAACCTCCGTCGCTTTCGTTTTCACCGCTTTCACACTGTCAAATCTTGTCCCCTAAGCTCCGATTTTACCTTAGGAAATAAAAAAAGTCACAGGGGGCCAGGTCGGGCGAGTATGGTGGGTGGTCCAACACGGTGATACCGGATTTCGCAAAGAACGCCTTCACAGACAAGGCGAAATGGGTTGGCGCATTGTCTTGGTGGAGCATCCAGGATTTGCTCTTCCACAAATCACAGTTTTTCCCAGTTTCACAAGAAACTTGAGGTTAACTACTTGCTCGAACTGAACACACTACATTTTTCCGATGCGACGCTAGTGTAAGGACTTGAACGGACGATTGCTACTGCGAGACTGAGCGACGGACAACCGTGCCCAGCGAGCTCAGGATGGGGAAAGCATCTACAAGCACATATATGTTCAAACCTGTCGTGACGTGCTCGCTGTTTGCCGATAGTAGCACCAGTCCGGTTATTTAATTGCCACACCTTGTATGATAATCATTTGTTTATTTATTCAATTTTGTTTTAATTGTTACTACGATATTTTGCGACAATAAAGAAATAATTATTATTATTATCATTAGTATTATAATTATTATTACTTTCAGAAAATTGTACGCCCAAGGACTTTTGTATTAGTGAAAGATTCCAGCGTTAGCGCTGATAAATATTATACAATACGATTATATAAATCCGGAAAATATCCAACACTTATTGCAATTTCAGATCAGCTTATTGATTTAAGATGGTCTGTAGATTAGATTCTCGAGGTGGTTCTTGACCTATCCCACTGCAACCTTTTCTAATCTATTGTGGTTCCTCTATCATTAGATCAATTACGCTAGCTCTGCCTTTTTCACTAGGCCTAGCAGCCTTGTGAGTGATCCCTCTACGTAGGTTTCGGTTTTTGAATATTTTGATCCCATTTCTAAGAGCCGTATTCCTGCCGGTGCTGTACCGTCGCACAGCACGTAAACGGCCGTCTTTTCTTCCGCCTGGTAGAATCTACATGCTGTTTCCTCTGTCAGGCCTAGGTTGCATATATGTTTCTTGAGCTTACAGTGTCCTGTTAGCAGGCCTTATATTGTTCTAACAGATTTTCTGTCCCTACTTAGTAGGTCTGCTGTAAATTTAGGCCTGCGTTTAATCAGAAATTGCTTGGTATGTCTCTGACCTGGGATACTCTTCCACCAGTTTGGGATTTCTCATTTTCCATTGTTTAGTAGCAGCTTTAACTACCGCATATGACACACTTCTCACTTTGGCTAAAAATATGACCTTAGTCATACGCCACTGAGTTGGCATGTATACCTATGCTAAACAGCGTTTGAAAATATTGCACAAGTGGGGTATAAGCTCCCATTTGTAGCAACACTGGATAGATTTCATCCACTTCGGGAGATTTGGATGGTTGTAACCTGTTTATTGCCCATCTAATTCTATCTGGTCTAGTCACTTTTGTGGCCAATTTCCACTCCTCTCGATCTGGCCTTTCCACCTCAGTTTTGGTGTAGGTATCGTCTTTCTTTTTGATGAGACCTACCTCGTTTTCGAGCAACCATCTTTTGCTAGGATTTAGTGGATTCTGGAGCATTGCGGGGGTACTGTCGACCACCTCGCAAAATCTCTTTTACGACATCTACTTGGCTTTGCGAATTTCTTTGTTGTATTGTGTAAGGTGGTCTGTAACTTTCAGTAACTTCTAGCAAACTCGCTTTCTTTTAGGTTCTGAATAAATCCTTAATAATAGCAAGCCAAATCTTGTATACCTTCTGTGCTCCTAATATGGCCTGGTTAAAATTTACAAGATCCCAAGAACTGACTGATCTTCATTTATTTATTTTTATTCACATAAGAAAAATGGGAATCTTTCATACCACTATGCAATTACAAGTATTCTTCCTTCTTCCTCCTTACTAACCTCCTACGTTAGTTGTTGGGAAATGTTCCATTCCAATATTGCAGACATCAAAGGTAATACTTACAAATCTCGAGTAACGACTGTAATTGGCGACTGCTGCTTAGCCTTACCCGACGGTGTGTGCATGTAAGTATGTATGTCTTATGTCGGCATGAATTTTAATAGCGGCGCACTAAGATAAAGGAAAAAGTGCGCGCAATAACGGAAGAATGTGGAAACATGGGAAAAACTTTCCGCATTAAGTAATCCCGCATTACTTAAAGTGCCGCATAATTATGGCGTACTTTGCCGCTTTGTACCATAACAGTGTCCCCTAATGAGTTCAATAACGAACTATAAAACTAGTGAAGCGATGAGCGCGTCGCGTAGCTTCGAAAGGAAGGGTAAACTGGAGGAGAACTACAAAAGAAGAGGTCGAGAAGTTCGCGTAACTTTGCCGGAGTTGCAGATGTTTAATTGAAAGGAATGGGTTGCGGAATTATTTATCACGAACGAAATTTGACGAATTCGTCTTATACTCTTCTTGATGTATACACTTAGCTACCTAGCTTTGTTTGAAGTAAACTATGAAGATCACATCTGGATGCTAGGAGTGAAAAGTTTTAGCGAAAATAATTCAATCTGTCAGATCTAGCGAATATTTAAGCGTTTGTTGATAAATTGTGATGATGTGGCAAGGTTTACGATTTTTTCTTCTAAATTTCAAATTATATGGTTACCGTATTAACTTAAAATTACATTACCTCATACCCACTTATTATTCCTAGCCAGGTACTTCTATTGGTATCTTGAGCACAATCGAACACGTTTGTAGAGCGTTCGATGAAGAAGAATATGCTGAATTAAACATGTTAGGCCTAACAAAGGCCTTTGACTCGATGAATCACAATATTCTAATGGCGTTCATGTGGCGTTCCCCAGGGTTCCGTTCATGGTCCTCTACTCTTCGTTATTTACACCAATGATATTCCGGCTAGCAATAGTAGAGCTGCGGTATGCATGTACGCTGATGATACTTTCCTATTACTCCAGGATATCACAATTCTTATCACGACCCTTCCCCCCGAATAATGTTCACTAATATCGTACTGTTATTGTAATATTAGCTTTAATTTAATTATATTTTGACATTAAAGCTACACTACGATTTTAATTACAAACCTTAAAAATTACCACGAACAGGTAACTTTATCGATATTCGGCAATATCGATCCTTTGCATTGGAAAAACCAGAATCGATACCTGTCAATTGTTTTCTATCTTACGTCCACCATATCCGACAATCTCGCGGCTTCGCGAGAAGTTCCGATTTGTCTCGAAAAATCTCGAACGTCCTCGCAACCGTACTGTGCATATAAATGTTGTACCTCGTTCAATTCGGGCCAGTCTCAATCAAGTCGTTCTTTCAATCGTGAATGTTGTAATTTGTTTGTTAACTGCAATTCACGGTATTTGTGTAGTAATAAAGTTATATAGAATTATGGATAAGTTTTTAAGTGGGCGTAAGCGAGCATTAGACGATACTAAAGTGCACAGATGAGCGTGGTTCCGAAGATAAAAACAAGAAAATATTCTCAAAAATACTTAAATTTTGGGTTTACCAGCACTGAAGTAAATGAAGAAGAAAGGCCTTTGTGTGTCATTTGCTCAAAAAAAAATGCAGACAGCATGAAACCTAATAAACTTAAACGGCATTTGGAAACGCTTCATAGTGGGTGTGTTAAAAAACTCCGAGAATTCTTCGAATTAAAATTAAAATCACTTGAAGAGCAAAAATCATTGTTTAAAACAACTTAGTCCCTGAATGAAAACGCTTTACTTGCCTCTTACAAAGTCTCATATAAAATAGCCAGATGTAAAAAGCCTCACACTGTTGGTGGAGAGCTTATTCTGTCAGCTGCAATTGAGATTGCAGAAACTATGTTTGGGGATAATTTTGCCAAGCAATTGCAGTCCATAGCTCTATCAAATGATACTGTTGCCTCTGAATTGGAGGTACAGCTGAAGATGTACAGCTTTTCGGGAAGTTGCGTGACAAATTATTTTTAATTCAGCTTGATGAGGCAACAGATAGCAATAAAGATGCTCATTTAATTTACTAAGTTCGATGTTGTGATGGTATGTCAGCATATGCACCGATGGTGTTCGTACAATGTTTGGAAGATTCCAAAGTATACAAGCACTTGTGAAACAAAAATTTCGACAGTGTATCTGGGCACATTGCATAATACACAGAGAAGCTCTGGCTTCCAAAGAAATGGGTCCTGGCCTGAATATTGTACTAATGACGGTTGTAACCGTAGTAAATTATATAAAAATGAGACCCCTAAAATCAAGAATCTTTTCTGCACCTTGTAAAGACATAGGTGCAGTACATTCATCGTTGCCATTTTATTGTGAGACAACATGGTTATCATATGGGAGATTTCTGCAACGTGTTTATGAATTACGAGGTGAAATCGCCATTTTTCTGAAGAGGAAAACCGACTGGGAGCCGAGAAGTTTTGAGGTGTTTTATTTGTGATGAAATCGAGCTACTTGATGAACATATTCGAGAAATTAAATACTTTAAATCTTCAACTCCAAGGGGCAAACGCCCATATGTTTGATACGAATGACAAAGTTAATGCTTTTTGTAGAAAAAAGGAATTGTGGAGCAGAAATGTAAAGCAAAAAAAAACTAGAGATGTTTGCAATTGTGGAGGAATGTGTTAAAACTTACACAGTTGAAGAACAACATGTGAAAGTTGTTTTTGTAAGCATTGAAAATCATTTAGCCATGCCATGCTGGCAAGGGATTTTAAAAAGTATTGTCTTGCTGTCAACAGCTTGGTAAGAACTTACGAGTTAGGGACCCACTTTAAAATACTCCCGAAGGTCTCACAAGAAGAAATCTTCATAGACTACACGGCAAGTGACGAAATTAAAAGACAATTTAGTAATAAACCACTCTTTAAATTTTGAGCAAGGGTGGATGATGAGTGTCCTGCACTGACAATAAGAGCATTTCGTATACTATTACCATTTTCAACATTCTACCTTTGCCAAACTGGATTTACTGCTGTGGCTGTTTTGAAGACGAAATATAGATGTCGGCTAAATATAGAAAAAGAATGAGAGTGTCAATTTTTAATATTAAACATTTTTTCGAAAAACTTTGCTTTGCAGGGCAGGCCCAAGGGAGTCACTAATAGTTATTAAACTTGTTTTTAATTTAGTATTGATAAGTAAGTTAATTATTAAATGCATTGTGCAGTATTGTATTTTATCTTTTATTTTGTCAGAATGTATTTTATTGCTTTTCTTTCTTATTTTTGATATGCTCGCGCTCCCCATTTAAAGTTATTATATTCCCCCCAGGGGGCGCGCTCCACAGGTTGAGAATCGCCATAGCCACATATGAAGTGACATATTTCTTAAATTTTCACTCCATGTGCTACCGTTTACTCTTATGGCGGACGTTTTCGGAAGCACAGAGGATTTTTATACTGCGGAAGAAGGCTAACAGGTTCTTGTACAAGCTGGAATATAGAGATAGCTGTGAAACTTACTTTAAAAGAGAAAAATAGTTACCCTTCCAGCGGCATTCATTTTGGTAGCTGTCAGTCACGTTCGTCAGTACAAAAAAAAGCATTTCTCCAAAATGGGAATTTCCGTAGCTGCTTCACCAGATCAAGAAATGACCTAAGAACATTCGACTGAAATTTATTATCAAATTATATTTCGAAAGGTATGGTTATCCAAATTAGCCGTGATTAAACAATCGCTATCGCGAATGAAATAGGAGTGAAAAAGCAGTGAAGGGACGCTGATCAATTTCTCACCTTTAGTCAAAATATTCATCCAGATAACACGTGCCTGGCTGTGTTCCCATTTTCTGTGTTCGGTGTTTAAATTCTACCATAAATACAAAGTGAAAGCCAAGTTTGATGATTTAAGAATACACATGGTTCCAGTACGTAACATATGAACATAGAGTTTATATTGAAACGTCACAATTCCAGGTTAATTTACTCTTTTCAAGCTTTAATACTCGTAAAATGTCATTAATTGGTATCTACTTTAATTTAAATTGCCGAAAGAGTGTCTAGGAACATTCCCAGACCTACAGACTGCACAATTAATTAATTAATGTCGAAAAATTATTTCCTTTTTTAATTTCTCCCCTCGTAAAACATTACAGAAGCTATACATATCAGTTTTTTGCTAAAATGCGTAGAGTGGTATGGCGAAATACTACACTACTTGTTCTAAAGGTATTTATTTAAAATAATCTGTCACATTTACTTTGACCTGATTTCATTATGATTTATGATATGTAATAATCTGAATATTTTCTTCATTAACTTTTTTTGATGCAGATTTAACCAATTTACATTGCGGACCTGTGGTTACTTTTAAGAACAAATGCCTTCTAAGCACATTACAGTTATGAAAGTTTCTCATGTGCATAGACACATTTATTGAATTCCCGATGATTCCGCATGCAGAACAGTAAAACGATCCACAGCGAAGCGTTGTCGTTTGAAAGGCTTTCGATCCCCGCCGATACCCAAGTACGTAGATACGCCGTAGTCTCCGTCAGACAATGCCGCGGCGTACGATTAATAAAAGCGACCTCTACCTAGCATAACACTAACCTACCTCCATATCGGGTCGTATAAATCACGCTGAATACGTGCCGTCCGTGTACCCCACATGAGAATGATAAATGTTTGGTACGCATTATTGAATTATCGGTGGTGATTCGTCTAAATCATTCGAACGGAGTTCGTATTACGACCAGGTTTGGTCCTGCCGCCGGTAGGAACGTGCGAAAGACTCGGCCGCGCCTCAATACTGCCCGCTTTACTAACATAATTAGATTGAGATCACTCCGAAACGCTGCGACTTTAAATTAGGAGCGATCAAATCGAATTAAGCTTTGTGTTGTATACGGATAATGTACACAGGGTGGAACAGGGATGGGTTCGATTATGGTATTGGGTCATGT
Source organism: Dynastes maya (assembly GCA_029619315.2). Classification (NCBI taxonomy): domain Eukaryota; kingdom Metazoa; phylum Arthropoda; class Insecta; order Coleoptera; family Scarabaeidae; genus Dynastes; species Dynastes maya. The sequence continues at coordinate 22,540,605 of JAROYE020000010.1, read as the reverse complement.
ACACTGTATTTACCCAGCAGAAAGCTTTTGGTTGGTTCGGCTGTGTTTATTCTACCTTAGAATATCACTTTGTTACTTACTAATCAATGTGGACGCTATTGTCAATAAAAATGAATTAGTAAAAGAAAACGTCAAAATTAGAGTATAGAACAGTGTGGATATAAGGCATCCCAACAGTCTGGTTGGAGCAACATTTCTTACTTTTTAAAGTTCAAAAGTTAAAAATTTTACTACCAAAATTATGCTGTTACAAATGTGATGTGCTTCAGAAACGAAGTTTATATGCAATCTAACCAACTTGAAACACGCAATTGAAAACTCCCTTTTATTCTGGTATTGGTAACTGACATACTACACAAAAAAAATCATAAATTTGAGCAGACGTCAAAGAAACGGATTGTGGCAGAAATAAAACTTGATCTGTACCAATAAGAATCTGATGTATGGGGATGGTTGATAAAAGTGGACAAAGAAGGTATTTTCTCTAATGCGCTGAAAGATCAAACTTGAGTACACAGGGTTCATTTTATTAAACAATTAATATTAACTATTGCCTATTAAAATATTAACGCACAAGTCGTATCTGTACCGCACGCTTATACGAGGGTAAGTCAAAAATTACTTACACTTTTAGTTTTACAACTGTATTAAACAAAGATAGGTGTACAACAGATACAGTATTTTTCGATATAGTCTCCACTTTTAGCAATGTACTTGGTCCAGCGAGCCACAAGCTTCCGTATGCCTTCCTGGTAGAAGGTTTTCTGTTGGTCGTGAAGCCACTTTTGTACCGCATCCCGAACGTCTGTGTCTGAGGCAAATCGACGACCTCTCCGGTCCGAAGAGATGAAAGTCAGAGGGAGCGAGATCAGGGCTGTGGGGAGGGTGTTCCAGGGCCTCAAAGCCCAACCTGTTGATAGTTTCTATAGTGTTATGGGCCGTATGCGGACGGGCGTTGTCTTGCAACAACAAAACTTTCTTTGAGAGTAGACCACGCCGTTTGTTTCGAATTGCTGGTTTCAGCTTATTCGTCAACAAATCACTGTACCTCGCACTACTTATGGCAGTCCTCCTGTCCAAGTAATCGTCCAGTATAGGGCCTTTTTTGTCCCAAAACACGGTCAACATCACCTTCCCAGCCGATGGCGAGGTCTTGAATTTTTTCGTGCTAGGGGATCCTGGGTGTTTCCATTCCATACTCTGGCGTTTCGATTCGGGCTCGTAGTGATGAACCCACGTTTCATCAACCTGGTATGGTAACTCGCCTATTTGCTGTAAGCATCTCTTGAGCTTGCTGAATGTTGTCGTCGGTGGTCGAGGTTGACGGCCGTCCAGCTCCCTCTTTTTGTGTTACGCCCGTGCGGCCACTTTGAAAAATTTCGATCCACAAAAAAACGCTTTTACGAGATAAAGCACTGTCCCCATATTGTGACAAGTCTTCGGTGAATTTCAGCACCTGTCACATCCTCTGACCACAAAAATCGGATCAATGCTCGTTGTTCCTCTTTGGTGCAAACTAATAGCGGAGCTGACATGCTTATGCTGTTGTAGCTAGCAGACAAATGACGCGATCGTGATTAAATTCCGCACACATGACCACAGAGGCGCCAACTCAACGCATGCTCAAGCGGCCGCTACTACGATAACCTTCAAAGCTTGTTATGGCGAAAGTGTAGATAATATTTGACTTACCCTCGTAATTGGACAGCACACAAAACTGGAAGGACCATGTCAATGTGCTTACCAAAAAGATTGCTGGAATGGTATACGCTCTGAGGGCGATCTCTTCAGAGGTCCAAACTGAAGCAGCCTTGGCAGCTTCTATGCTTGCGTTGGTTCAAGGTTAGCGTACGGAATCGTCTTTTGGGGGAATTCTGTAAACGTCAAGCGAATTTTTACTCTTCAAAAATCTTGTTTACTTCCATCTGAAGAAACGGGAAACATATACAGAAATGTTTAAACGATTCGACATACTTATGTTGCCTAGTGTTTATATATACGAATAGGCATGTTTTGCTAAAAAGCACTACAGTGACTTAATAAAATCTCATGAGACTAATCACGGATGGGGCACCCGCGAGTGTTTAAAAGGAAGTCTGAATTCCGCAAACAAGTTTCGTGACACAATGTGCGGTTACCCAAATTTTAAACATATAGAATCATCTTCCTCAGCACTACAAAAAACAGAACCTAAATACGTTTAAGCATAAATTGAAAATATACTTAATCAAAAAATGTTTATATGATATAAGAGCCTTTTTTCAAGAAGAAATAATATGGTGTATGTAAACTGTGTATGTATCCATGCTCCTTGATTATTTACTTTATTATTTCATGTTTTTTTACATATACGAAATAAACAGCAGTTACTATTATTATTACTAGCTGAAAAGCCCAAACCTCAAGGGTTTGGGTGAGAAACAGTTATCGACTGCACACAAAGGGATACCAGCTGCAGTTTACCCACCCCAGCCAATTTTCTAGGACTATACTCATAGGGATACCAGCTGCAGTTTACCCACCCCAGCAAATTTGTTAGGTCTATACTCAAAGGGATACCAGCTGCAGTTTACATACCCCCGTAAATGTTGTCGTAGGGATACCAGCTGCAGTATACCCACTCTAGCAAATTTTCTAGTTCTATACTCAAAGGGATACCAGTTGCAGTTTACCCACCCCAGCAAATCTTCTAGGTCTATGCTGATAGGGATACCAGCTGCAGATTACGCGCCACAGTAAATTTTATAGGTCAATTCTCATAGGGATACCAGCTACAGTATACATAAAATGCTAATCATATCATAATAGTGTTAAACTTACCTTCTCGCTCACTAAATAAAATTTATATTTTTGTGTTTTGGCGGTAATATTAAATTCTGTACCGACGCGCCATCTCACAGGGAGGCCGGAAATATCAACTTTGCTATTAACTAATTGTAAAGAGAGAAACCCCCGTGTGTTTCATTTTACATCTATCCCAATACTTTATAATTTTTTCTAGAAGTAGATTTGATTTACCTAGATAGGCTATCAACTGCGGATGGAGAACATGTATAGTTCGATTATATACGACAAAATTGTTTCTTCAACTTGTAATTCAAGTCGTTTAAGTCAAAAGAAACCAGCAAGGAGTATTCAGAGCATGATTTTATCACGATCAATAAAAATTCTTATTTTTCGGGACGTAAAACTTTCATAACGACGTCATAGAAAGGTTGGCTAGTGTAGCGGTAATAGCGTAGCGTGTCTCGGGCGAAGTATGAGCGACATAAAAGAATTATATCCGTAAAATTATCGTCAGAGATTTATTTGACGGGGTTTTTCATTTAATAACGTCCCTCGGTGCTCCTTAATATGAAATTATCTTCCATTTTAAATGTAAAATTAATATAATGTACGCATATGAATGTGCGAGTGGTCTGGAAGTCACGAATCGAGGTGTCGGACGGTTCCTCGGGTTTGATACGATTTAGCATATGCAAGGGTATTGTATCAGCCGACATAAATTCGCCATCTACATAAGAAAGCACTCAAGCGAGGTAACCTCCATACAATGCTTACAAAAGATTGTTATGGATATGTCGTTTCGGATCTTCTTTTACGATCCGATAATTCTTTTTCGGTATCAGTTGACAATTGAGAGAAAATATGATGCCATGTGGGTTGAGATGAATTAATTCATAATGCGTTTTAGCAATAAAATAAATGCAAAGATATTTATAGAAGCTATTTATTAATAGGTGTAATAAATTATAATGTTACTGATGTAGGTTATTATACTATATTATCTTTATTTTCTTTTCAGAGCCAGCAGTACAATTAACGCCTTGGGCAGCCGGAAAGTTCACTGAAAGGCAACTCTTCGAAATAGTAATTCACACGAAGAACTAGTTCACCGAGGTTACAATTCATCGAAATGATAGTTTGTTGTATAACCCTCCAAAAGGCGTTTCTTTATAATGTGTGTCTCCAGCTAGGACAGGGCTTAGGGTGGGGTATAGCAGAGGTCCCTCAAACTCCGAATTTTGGTGAAATCTTTTGGATAAGGGCGCCAGGAGCTTTTTTAAGAAAAGCACCAAAAAGTTTGTTGTACCTCCCCTTGATGTGGAAATATATATATATATATATATATATATATATATATATATATATATATATATATATACTAGGGTACGTAAAGATTCATTTATAAGCGCGAGTTCCATGCATATCGCGAATAATGTTGGCGCTTGTGCTATCAGCGACCTTGATTCGTTTCGCGGGCTCCCCACCTTATATTTTTATACCGGGCAAACGTTGTAACACTGTCTATATATTTTAGCGGTTCACTTTACTACGGAACTTACGAACGCGGTATATATATATATATATATATATATATATGAATGATGCGCAAACGCATGGTGAAATAATGCAGAGCGGAAAACAATACCAACAAAAATAACTACACTGCAAAAAACCGGACCAGAGTATGGGAGGTTGTCAGGAAGTAAGGATAACAACATGAAAGAGAGGGAAGTAAAGAAGGCGGTGAACAAAAATGGGAAAATATCAAGCTATAATAGAGTGACAGCAGAAAGTTATTTGCAGCATCTAAATTAACATGGAAAGGGAGCCTATTGCCAAGGGTTAGACGAGAGTCGAGCGGTCTTAAAAAGGGTTAGAATAGTTGACGACACATTTGAACTTAGGGAAATGCAAAAGACCTTACTGAGCATATTTTGCCTTAATCAATTTGTGTCAAGGTGTCTGAATGTGCCTGTTCAGATATCATGATTATGGCAGGAAGTCAAAATTTTAATACATATGATAAGGTCACCTGTGACGAAACTTGGGTGCACCATTACACGCTCGGGTCGAAACAGGCGAGTATGGAGTGTAAAAAGAGCGGCGAGATGGCACCGGTGAAGGCAAAGTCGCGGTTGTCAGCCGGAAAAGTAATGGCAACAGTTTTTTTTGATCAGCAAGGTGCTTTTCACGTTGATTTTCTCCAAGATCTACGCACAATTAACGTGCAATATTATTATGAAGTACTGAATGCCATAAAATTGTCATTTCGAAGGAAAAGGAAGAAGCAATCGACCAGAAGTGTCATTCTTCTGCATGACAATGCCAGGCCTCAAGTGGCTAACGCCACGATGGAAAAAGTAGATGGGAAACGCTGGAACATCCACCCTATAGTACAGACTTGTCACCCTGTGACTTGCATCTTTCTGGACTCCTCAAAGAAGCGTTTGGAGGCCAGCGTTTCGACGACAACGAAGCGGTGGAAGCGTTTGTGCTCCAATGGCTACACGAACGTCCGAAGAGTTTTTACGATGATGGAATAAAAAGGCTCCCAATCCGATGCGAAAAATGTATTTCTAATGTATTTCTAGGGCGAGAGAGTATGTAGAAAAATAATATGCAGATCAGTCCACTCAACTAGATACACCTGTGTGTTGCAAAATCATCCGACTGCATCCGACGAAAATCGACAAATTCCGAGTAGGTACGCGAGTGGTTTTGACAGTTCGTAATGACATTAAAACTTTAACGATACGTATGTAATTATTCAATTGTAAAGTTTTATTCAAATTAGAATCATTACAGCTTGTTGTGAAAAATCTGTGTTGTCTATTTCAATGCTAACAAATATTTTACCAGCCGCGCCGTATCAATATTGGGTGGCAAGGCAAGCAAAGATATGTTGGATATTTTCAGTTACATTTCATCAGTTTTTCACGCTTAATTTCAGTAAGCGTAAATGGATGTGTATGAAACGGCAGAGAAAGTAGGAATTATTAAATGGTTTTATGCAGATCATCACAGAAATTCAATATTTATTTCATAATGTGTCTAACTGGCATTAAATAAGTTTCGAAACACGCGGTTGTTTAACCCCACGTAACCATAAGAAAGAGCCACAACTGGTTAATAATAAAGAATAAGAATTACGAGAAATAGGAATATGCGCTCTTGCCGAACAAGATTTGACTCAGTTTAGTTATTCTATTGCCAAACAGTTTAAAATGTCACCTAGACATAATAATATATTCGGAAACCGTTGAATAAGTAGCCCTGGACATATTCGTTGTCCAGCAAAGTCGCAGTATTTGTCCCCAAATGACTTTTTGCTCTGGAGTTATTTTAGAAGTAAGATATTTAGTATACCTGCCCAAAAAGCAAATATTTTGGATGAATTCTGACGAAAAATTCAAGGTGAGTTGCAAACATCCCAGCAAAATATTTATTTAAAATTAGGCATAGATTTTTTAATAGATTAGGCTACTGTCTGTTTGTACCTGGAGATCGGGTTGAACACCTACTTTAATATTTTGTGTTATTGGGTAGAATTTAGTTATGGTTCTTCGTATTTGAGCATATTACTGTTTGCTATGTATTAAAACTCTTTTTAATATTTCCTGTTCTATCTTTTACTTTTAATAAAGAATACATATAGTTTGCTTTTTGTTTATACCTTTCAAGATTTTTTATTTTTGAAGCTTTTGCTTGAGCAATCTGACATGAGCCTTCGCTTGTGTTTAATAAGAGAATTATTATTTTAGTTTGTTTGCCATTTAATTCTCATCATTTACCAACCTAAAAGATATGCCAGTACCAGTCTTAAGTTTAGTCTTAAGTTGTGCTAAAATATTTTATACGAAATACTATCGAAACATCTGGTATATGTATTTAAGTAATAACGCATATTATTGTTAGAAAATTAACTTAATTAAATGCACTGTATACTGTAGAAGAGAACGTCTTGTTGCCTGACTAGATACAAACATGACGATGAAATTAGCCTAGCTTAGCGCGGCGTGTAAAATATTCGTTAACATTGAAATAGAAAACACCGATTCTTAACAACAAGCTGTAATGACTAGAGTAACCAAAACTTGCGGACTCGCATAGGCGTCGGTATTATGGGTTAATATAAGAATACGAAAAATTCATAAATAAACTCACTTGCTAATTATTCAACAAATTAGAGGCATCAGGATGTGAACTACTGTAAACTTGCATCATTGCATATGTCTCCACAGTTACTTCTTTAAACCTTGTGCGTCGACAAGAAAAAATATTTGTTGAGGGCACTTCCTATTTTGAAAGTGCTGAGCTGGTTCGGCGTAACAGAACGAAAATCGAATAAGCAAATGGCACTTGCTTATAATACCGGAGCTTGCCTTCACTAGTATTCTTATTATCACAGTTAATGATGTACTCCTGTATACCTTGATGATTGTGTTTCGTTTAAAGTATGATGGACAACTAGGTTCGTTTGATTGAAAAACTAAACAATGTGTTTGTCTGTACAAGAGTTTATTTGCGCAGGCTAGCAATGCTGCTCTCTGAAATACGTTACACGACTCTCCCAGGAGTGCTGTCTTTCCTCTATATATAGTAAGGTACTTAATTATCCTACAATTTAATATTCTAACATTACTTGGAAATTTCGAACAAATGCAAACAACACTAAATCTATAAGCCCTAAATTTGGTTTAGTTCTAACAATTTAGGTAATAAAATAAAATAAATGGTATAGGTGCCCATTAGGCGACCAGTCATAAAGCTGTTGATGACATACCGAGGTGAACCTTATAATATCAAACTTCCAGGTAGGAGACTATTGTGTGCAATAGAGAAATAGAGATTTAAATTGAATAAATACGCTTGTAAATTACATTGTACTAGAGGCTTAAATTGAAGAGTATTTCCTAAACCTAAATTATATTATATTGACAAGATTACGAATACTTAAAAGGTTTACTAAATTTTAGTTGAAATATGTTTGAGGGTTTTACCGATGTCGTAAAATAATTCTTTGAACTTAAATATTTTCCTGCAAAGCTATAATTCTATGACTAAGGGGATTTCCTAATAACGTATTCGAGGTCTTAATTTATTAGAAACTTAAAGATACTAAAACTAAGAAAATCTGCAATGAATTTGTTGCGACTGTACGCAACATAGTCCCTCGCCTTGAAAGCGCTGCCTTTCAACACCGAGACTATCCATGCTGATTAGCAATCAATTGGGAGTATACACAGCTTCGATGCCGGACGCTGAATAACGCCTGATTTGGTCTTCACGGTCGCGGTGCGGATGATGCCATCAGTACCAGGAAAAACTTCTGCGATGCGGCCCGCCGTCCAGTATGCCGACGGCACCTTGTCCTCTTGTATTAGGACTAAGCTTCCTGGTTTCAGGGTATCTTCTCCCTTTGTTTTCCACTTACTCCTGGTCTGCAAGCAGTGTAGGTATTCCCTTTTCCACCGCTTCCAAAAATGCTCCTTTAGACGTTGGATATATTGCCACCGAGATAGCGAATTTGTCTTCATCTCCATAGTACTGGGCTCTGCAATGTAAGTTAGTGCTTCCCCAGTCAAAAAAATGGAAGGGGTTAAGAAGGACATGTCGTTGGGATCGTTGGAAAGTGGCGTAATGGGTCGGGAATTTAAGACACCTTCGATTTGTACCAATAGGGTGTACATTTCTTCATAATTTAGAGAATTCTTGCCGATAACGCGGTGTAAATGAGTTTTAATGGATTTCACCGCAGCCTCCCAAAGGCCTCCGAAATGAGGGGCTCTTGGAGGAATGAAACGCCACGTGATCCCTTCGGCTGCCAAGGTTTCTACAATGGTGCCCTTAGTTTGCTGAGATACAAATTGTTTCATTAGTTTGGCTAATTCTCGGTTTGCCCCGACAAATTGAGTACCGTTGTCGGAATAGATAGTTGCCATTTTCCCCCGACGTGCGATTAGTCCATCTGAATCGATAAATGGATTTAATGAAAGAAGGTTGCTCTTGCGATTCACCTTGCCAGTCGCCAGGAGCTGTTGGTATTCCGTAGCAAACGCCTCTATTTGCGCGATTTTTAACAAAACAGTTGTAGACGCGGACATCTCGTCCGTACTTAGAGATTCTGCTTTGATTTCGTCGAAAGATTTGGCAATTCGTGCTTTGACGTTCCGTATAAATCGTTGACAATAGGCTACCACGCGAATGAGCTTATTAAAGCTGGAGTATCGGTCGAATAGATCGAGTTCATGGGTGTTAACTTTAACAAGACATGCTACTGATTTGGCTTCAGGAACGTTAGCGTCCACGTTTACGTCCGATAACGGCCAGTCCTCATTTTGCAGTTCGAGAAATTTAGGACCGTGCCACCACAATTCATCGTTAATTAACACCGATGGCGCGCACCCTCTCGAAACGACATCGGCAGGATTTTCTTTTGTGCCAATATGCCACCAACTATCAATCGCAGATAATTCCTGTATTTGGCTGACTCTATTAGCAACAAAGGTTTTCCACGTTCTAGAGGTGGATTTTATCCATGACAGCGCGATGCTAGAGTCAGTCCAATAATAACATTTAGAAATGCTCACGTGCAGCATTGTCTTTAACCTGTGCATCAATTGCGCTAAAAGCAAGGCTGCGCAAAGCTCTAGTCTGGGAAGCGTTGTTGATTTTAGGGGCGCGACCTTAGATTTTGAACACAACAAGTTACATGATACAGCGCCTGTTTCACTCACCGTTCGCACATAAATGCATGCCCCATAGGCCCTCTCACTAGAGTCGCAGAATCCATGCAGCTCAGCGATGTCCGGGATGTCTATGCTCATGATGCGCCTGTTGACCTTTAACGCACTTAAATGCTGAATTTCATTTATGTAAAGTTGCCATTCGTTTGAAATGTCTACAGGAAGGGATTCGTCCCAATCCAACTTCAATTGCCACAGACGTTGTATCATTATTTTTGCCTTGATTATCAGAGGGCCAATGAGCCCTAGTGGATCGAATATCTTGGAGATCTCCGACAGTATGTGCCTTTTTGAAGTGCGTCTTTGCGTAGTTGGACTGACTATTGAATATTGAAGGATGTCAGCGCCTGCATTCCATTGTAATCCTAAGGTCGAAATTCCGGGTGTTTTATCTAAATCTAGAATGGTGCTGCCACTATCCGACTTAGGTATTCCTTTAAGCAGGGATGGCTCATTGGATGCCCATTTTCGCAATTCAAATTTGCCTTGACTTAAAATTGAATTGCACTGCGCTATAATGTCCTGTGCCTCATTAATGTCATTTGACCCTGTCAAGAGATCGTCCACATAAAAATCCCTCTGTATAATATTGGATCCTAATTCGAACGTATGCCGATTTCCAGCAGCCAACTCCTGCAAGGCCTTTATGGCTAGGTAAGAAGCTGAAGCCGTGCCATACGTCACGGTTTGCAATTCAAACGTTTGAATTTCGTGCTGATCTGATTCTCTCCACAATATTCGTTGAAAAGGTGTACTGTCACTGCTGACGCGAACTTGTCTATACATTTTCGCAATATCTGCGGTGATGGCATATTTATGAAATCTGAATCGACAAACTATATCAAATAAATCGGACTGCAATTTCGGTCCGACCATCAAAATATCGTTTAAGGATATCCCGGTTACAGTTTTCGCGGAACCGTCGAATACGACCCTGACCTTGGTGGTTAAACTGTTTTCTTTAATAACCGCGTGATGCGGTAGATAAAAATGATGATTTGGTTCTTTTGGTGAGTGGTTTACCAATTTCATGTGTCCCAAATGGAGATATTCCTGCATGAAGGCTGAATATTCTTGTTTCAATTGGGGATTCGCCTTTAGTTTCTTTTCCAATGAGTAAAATCGTTTTTGCGCTTGATCACGAGAGTTTGTTAGCACTGATGGGTCTCTTTTGAAAGGTAATGATACAATAAACCTGCCGTCACTGTCCCTTTGCGTATTTTGTTGAAAATGTTGTTCACATAGCCTTTGCTCTAGGGTGTGAACTCCGCTCCTGTGTCGCACATCTTCAAGCTCCCAAAATTTGGTGATATTGCTATTCAGATTCTCGAGTGTCGTTAGATTGCACACTACGGTGACTGATGGAGATACATTTACACTGCCCGCTACTATCCATCCCAATAGCGTTTTCTGCAGGCAAGGATGGTTCGGACCGAGATTAATTTGCCCTTGACACATCAGCGCAAAAAATAACTGTACTCCTAATAATATATCAATGTCTCCGGATATATTAAAATTGGGATCCGCTAATTTGATATTCTTGGGTATCGAGATATGCTCTTTCCGAATGGCGACTAGTGGTAATCGCTCTGATATTTTTTCTAGAACCAGACATCGCACGTTCGTCTGATATCCGTTAGACCGGGATTTCATAGTCACGTCTATCGCATGGCTGATTACGGATTTCGCAGAAGCTACTCCTGTCAGGGAAACTTGAGTGGGGGTGAATGGCAACCCAGAGCCTTCGCTGCTCGGTAGGTTATCAAATTGGATTGCGACCCTGGATCTAATAGCGCACGATATGCCTGGCTACGACCATTGGCATCTTGCAAATTAACCAAAGCAGTGCATAAAAGAACCTGAGTATTGCTGGCCGTCGCTGAACTGTGGTTTGAAACTAGGGTTTCTATAGCAGGTTGAGACGGTCCTGCGTTTATTGCTGGTGTATTTTCTTGTGATATATGCAATAGCGTATTATGTTTTTTATTACATGTTTTACAGTTATGCTTTGATGTACATTGATTGCTGGCGTGATTTGATCGGAGACAATTAAAGCAAAGTTTTTTGGCTTTGATTTCTTCTATCCTTCGTTTTACGTCCATTTCTATAAACTTGCTGCATTGATAAAGCAAATGATTTTTTTTGCAAACTACACACGATGGGAATGGCTTATTTGTAACCATATTAGTTATTGTTTTAAAACTATTTGGCTTGACGATCATTTCTAGTGTTTGGCATTTTTGCATTAAGAATCGCGAAAGGTCTTGAAACGTAGGCAATTCTGAAGATTGGATGGCCGTTTCCCATTCCTTAAAGGTTGTACTATCCAACTTTTTACTGACAATAAATATTATGAGATCATCCCAATATTCTGTTGGTCGTTTTAGCGTAGTGAGCGCTCTAATGTGCTTAATTACACCATCTAGAATTTGTCTCAGTGCACCCCCGTTTTCCTTGTATGCTACTGGCAAATCAAAAATGGCTTTAATATGCCTTTGAACAATTAACCTCTTGTTATTGTAACGCTCTTCAAGCATACTCCAAGCAGTAGCATAATTGTCAGCCGATATTTCTAGAGAATATAAGACATTGGCGGCGTCACCTTTTAAACAGGACTTTAAATAATGAAATTTCTGTATAGGAGGTATGCTATGGTTGGCGTTAATTAAAGCATTGAAGGTATCGTAAAATGTTAACCAGTCTTCGTATGAACCTGAGAATTTCGGTAAATCGATGGTTGGCAGTTTAACAAAATTTTGATTTGGCTGTTCATGAAGACCCTCATTTCCATTAAGAGTTGTATTTAGTGAAGCAAGCCTTTGTTGAAAGGCATCCTCTAGATTGTAGTATCTGTTTTCGAATAATTCGCGCTCTTCTGACTCTAATTCTTCCTCGTCTAAAGCTTCGATGGTAGATTGCACGGTGTTGAATTCATTTAACAAAGGTATTAAACTTGACAGACGACTACGAATTTGGCTTAGGCTTGTGTTTTCGTTGCACTTTTCAATGAATGTTTGCGCTCTTGTCAACGACGCTTTTAACTGAGAGCGTTGTAACTTAAGGGGTTTTAGATCGGCCATGGTAAATGATTAAAATAGAGGTTTTTATAATAGGAAAGTGAATGACTGGAGACTAACCTTTATTTGAAGCGAGGTCAATCGTTGTCTTCCCGGAGTACTCTGCAGTTCTTTCTTCAGGATGTTGATGTGAATATCCAAATGTGTTGATACCCAGACCAATGTTGCGAATATCCAAATGTGTTGATATCCAGACCAATGTTGCGAATATCCAAATGTGTTGATATCCAGGCCAATGTTGCGAATATCCAAATGTGTTGATATCCGGCTCGAAGGACCAATGTTGCGAATATCCAAGTGTGTTGATATCCAGGCCAATGTTGCGAATATCCAAATGTGTTGATATCCGGCTCGAAGGACCAATGTTGAGGGCACTTCCTATTTTGAAAGTGCTGAGCTGGTTCGGCGTAACAGAACGAAAATCGAATAAGCAAATGGCACTTGCTTATAATACCGGAGCTTGCCTTCACTGGTATTCTTATTATCACAGTTAATGATGTACTCCTGTATACCTTGATGATTGTGTTTCGTTTAAAGTATGATGGACAACTAGGTTCGTTTGATTGAAAAACTAAACAATGTGTTTGTCTGTACAAGAGTTTATTTGCGCAGGCTAGCAATGCTGCTCTCTGAAATACGTTACACGACTCTCCCAGGAGTGCTGTCTTTCCTCTATATATAGTAAGGTACTTAATTATCCTACAATTTAATATTCTAACATTACTTGGAAATTTCGAACAAATGCAAACAACACTAAATCTATAAGCCCTAAATTTGGTTTAGTTCTAACAATTTAGGTAATAAAATAAAATAAATGGTATAGGTGCCCATTAGGCGACCAGTCATAAAGCTGTTGATGACATACCGAGGTGAACCTTATAATATCAAACTTCCAGGTAGGAGACTATTGTGTGCAATAGAGAAATAGAGATTTAAATTGAATAAATACGCTTGTAAATTACATTGTACTAAGAGGCTTAAATTGAAGAGTATTTCCTAAACCTAAATTATATTATATTGACAAGATTACGAATACTTAAAAGGTTTACTAAATTTTAGTTGAAATATGTTTGAGGGTTTTACCGATGTCGTAAAATAATTCTTTGAACTTAAATATTTTCCTGCAAAGCTATAATTCTATGACTAAGGGGATTTCCTAATAACGTATTCGAGGTCTTAATTTATTAGAAACTTAAAGATACTAAAACTAAGAAAATCTGCAATGAATTTGTTGCGACTGTACGCAACAATATTCTTATACATAGAAAACGATCTCTCCACATCTAAGGAAGTTACATTTGCATGTAGAAACTGTTTTTCAAAATCACTTAAAAGTTCACTATTCTTACATTTATTATAAACGGCCTCTAAAGTATTAAAATCGGGATTTTTCCTTAAAACATCTGCCAACTTTTGACTAGCGCATTATCCTGGCGTATCATTTAATGTGTGTAATTTATTTTTTACACTCTCCACTATGTCTAATGATTCCTGCAATGACAATTCAGTACATTGTAGTTTTCTGATGGCATCTAGTAATACTGTATAATTGGTACATATTGTTGTTAAATCTTCTAAAAGTTGAGGAATTTGAAATTCTCTTTGACTTTCTCTAATTGCTTTGGATTCATTCCGATTAAATCGCATTATAACTGATTGAATTTGTTGAAAATGGATCAAATAGTAAGAAGATGCTGTTAGCCAAGTACCCCATCGCGTTAAAATTGGTTCAGGAGGTTCTGGAATACCTGGACAAAATTTACGAAATTCTTTTAAACGTTTAGGAGATTTACGAAACACTGCTTTAGTACTTCCAATCATCCGATCAACGTTTCCGTAATGTTGTCGAACAACTTCACCAACTAAATGTAAAGCATGCAGCACGCAGGTTATATGTATTAAGTTAGGAAATATATGTTTTAAGGATCGCCCAACACTTAACATCGTTGCTGCACTATCTGTCACAATCATCACAACTTGATCTTGGGCAATTTTAAATTTTTTCAAAGCGTTCATTATCACTTTTTGAATATTTTCCGCGGTACATTGTTGAACACGTTTGCAAGCTAACAAATATCGAGATGCTGTGTTCTCGCTAGATAAAGCGCGAGCTATTACATTCACAATACTGTTTTTCTTTATATCGGTCGTCTCATCCACGGTAATCCATATTTTTTTGGAACACAAATCACGTTTACACACAATTTCTAGCATCTCTTTCATTCGCGGCAAATGATTCTGTAATTGTGTTTGTGAGGGTAATGGGTACTTTGGAACGTATTGTCGCCAAAACGTTTTAAAAGCTGCTTTTCTCACCAACGACAACGGAAGATTACAAGAGGTAAACATAATTAATAAATGTATGAGGAATAGTGTATAAGGTATTTCAGTTCTTGCGTTTCTTATATGCTTAATACCATTGACATGCCTCTGGCAATCAGTTCTGTCCAATGCAGCCAAACGAACATTGCATATTAAGCAAAAAACTGCACTACCGTTATATTTTAAATGGGGAAAAAGTGACACATACTCATGTACATTAGTAGCAAATCTACTACGAGGCATTGTTTTCTTAGGTATGTAAATATTAGTTCTATATGAAACGATACACTGATTATGTACTTGGTATAATACTACAACACACAAAAAACACCAGCTATATTTTCAAAAGCGACACGTAAGTACATAACCTTGACCGTTCGACTAATCTCTGCAACAGCTCAACCCGTACTAAAACGAAATCTCTCTCAGCGCAGTTTAACACGATTTATATTCAAGGTCGACACTACATGCCTGCTTCTCTACGGGTTTAGTTTATTTATGAATTTTTCGTATTAACCCGTAATACCGACGCATATGCGAGTCCGCAAGTTTAGGTTACTCTCGTAATGACTCTAATTTGAATAAAACATTACAATTGAATAATTACATACGTATCACTAAAGTTTTAGTGTCATTGTTACGAGCTGTCAAATTCAAAACTACTCGCGCACCTACTCGGAATTTGTCGATTTTGTCGGATACAGTCGGATGATTTCGTAACGCGGGAGGTGTATCTAGTTGAGCGGACTGATCTGTATGTTTGTAAGCTTAGTTAAATAAAAACGAGTCCCGTTTATATTTGATACACCCTCGTATTAATTAGAAATACGATAGGAATAGGATACGATAGAAATGTTAAATGAAATAGTATCTTGACTGTACTAATCAGAAGTATGAAACTATCCATGTAGTCATGTGATTTGTCTAGGATAAAAGCCATTGGAGAAAATCGATGAAAATATGTGCAAGTTCCTATGTATAGTTGAAGTTGCCAAACTTCTTACTCAAATAAAACACTAACGGAACAAACAAGCTGGACGTTTGAAACAAAAGAGGTACCTTCGCCTGTTTATGATGTAAAACTATGGTAATCTTGCTCAAGTATGTGTAAACAAAATACGTATGTGGGTACATACATAGGTACGCAAGCAAGAAAAATGAAACGGAAGAATTTAAGTTCTATCCACTAATATTAAGACGTGTAGAATGTAGAAGTAAAAGTATAAATATTAGGCAGCGGTTATGTACTTTGTCGTAAATAATTGTAAGGTAAATAATACTAAATCTTTAGTACGTTACAGAGGTCTCGTTAATCATATAGTTAAACAGTGACGTGAATTTCGGCCAGTGATGTATGGAATTAGAATTTGAATGTGGGGAAAGACTATACGTATCCTCTTGTGATGATAAATCATATTTTTTAGATAAATAAATTTATCTAAAAAATGCAAATCAAATCCTTATCGAAAATCACACCGAAAAATTCATAAAAACAACCATGCCGCAATAAAGGGCTAAACATATATTACGGAATTCGAAAGAAATCACCTACACAGTAGCAAAAGCGTCGTACAGGGATAAAACAAGAATGTATGGAATTCTTTGGCTCACCGCGTTGCCTGTGTGCAGGTGGGCGGAGTTAGCTTTGAATATATATTGTAACATTAGTGACCCTAAAACGCGTAACACTAAGGTCATTTAACTTTATTATTATTTCCCTTCAGTTTCAGTAATGTAATTTCTTGTTTAAACCTTGAAAGGATTAGTATATATTATTATTTATAACCTCAGGAAATTAAGTTAAAAAATTACTTTGTTGAAGAAATGTTTAAAATAATAAATCACAAGGGATATCGTTTTTTTGCAGAATAAATTTTTTGAATGTGCGGTGAGCTGTCCAACGGAGTTACCTATTAAGCCTGTCATAACCGCAGAAGTCCAACATGTGGAAAGTGTTCCTTGGGATTGTTGTTTACGGTAAAGCGCAGTTAATATGAACTATTGTTTGCTTTACAACTTGCACTTGTTTCGTGAAAAATGGTAGAGTAAAAGGTGCAAATATGGAATATGTTGGTAATATGGAATACCAAGGTTTCTGAATAATATATACATTTTCTTAGTTTATTGATTAGCAATCAGAAAATAATTCTATAAGCTAATGTGGTGACTAACATGGGCAAATATGCGGTAACAGCCATAGGCGTGGCGAACGCATAAAAGTTTACACATAAAATAGACGGTAAGAAATAAATTATAAAACGTGCTGAAACACTTACCGTTTTAAAAGTCTTCCGTGAAATCACAAACTGGGTAACATCTGTTAAATATTTGAATCATTAGATATGTTTCCACAGCTGTTTCAGTCAAATGAGTACGACGTGCGGAATAAATGTTTTTTAATGCCGAAAACGACCGTTCGACATCTAGCGATATTATATTTGCATATTTAAAATAATCTTTGAAACAACTTAAGGCATCTTCACACGAACTTTCACAAATTTGTCTTAATATAAGAAAATCGGAAACTTTCTCTAAAACACTTTCAAATTTTCGTATTACACACCAATTTGTTTCGCCTTCTACAGCGCATAACTGTGCGTGAACATCATTCACAATTTGAACAGAATCCACTAGCGACATCGAAACATTTTGTAGTTTTTCTATTCCCTCCGCTAGTCCGAAGTAATTGTTGTGAATAGTTTGTAAATCTCTTTTAACCTGACTATCTTGAAATATTTCCTGGCTTTTCTTGATTGCTGCAGCTTCTGTCGGATTGAATTTTAAAACTACCTTCTTTACTTGATCAAAATATTTGTTGTAGTAAAACGCACCCTGTAACCATGTTCCCCAACGTGTAACAATCGGCTGTGGTGGTTCAGGTAAATCAGGACACAGTTTGTGAAATAGTCGGGTACGTTTCGGGGACTTTAGAAACACTGCCTTTGTACTAGCAATTAATGCATTTACTAGTGGAAAACATGTAGGAATCGTTTGTGCCGCAAGATTTAGAGTATGGATTTTACACGGTACATGTAAGAAGTTACCACTGTGTTCTTTAAGAGATCGGCCCAAAGAACGCATGTTTGCGGCACCATTACTCATAAACATTAAAAGTTGCTTATTTGATTATTTCAAATTTGTTCAATGAGTTCAACAGCTCCTTTAAAATCAAATCGGCAGTACAATTTATAACTCTTTTGGAAGCAAGTAAGAAGGAGGATGACGGTCGATGTGGTAACGATTTTGTAATCCTTAAGGTGATTTTTAAAGCATTAGATATACATGTACTTCCATTATGTACTTTTTGTTATTTACACACACGTATTCTATACATTCTTATGACAACGACTGTATTGCGGTACAGCATATTTAGGTTATTGACTGTACACCATCTGCCGATGCGCGTCATCATTTCATGCGCAAGAGCACACCTATTACACTTCTACCATGGCGATAGGTACTAGATTTAATGAACACATCAGGTGTTACATATACGGGAAGATATAAGCGTCAAGTGTGGCACAACACACAAATGATACCGGTCATAATATTAAATTAGAAAACCTAAAATTGATTAAAAACGTGATTTCACCGCCTAAACTGGACGCCGATGAGACTATCTACATAAATAAGAATACAAACCTAATCAATAAAGAGAAGGGACCTTTACACCTTTTCTGTCTTTTCGATTTATTATGCTAAAGAGATCTTTGATTTATGGTTGTGCTCAAACTAGACGTCGAGGCTTTCGTATTTTCCGAATTGTCCAGTATTTAGTTGAGGGTATAGGCGGAAAAAACACAAATTTGACGGATAGAAAGGACGTACCTAACCGTTGTCTCACCCGATTTTTATTTTTATTAGGGCGGGACGGCTACATGTTTTGTGTTTCGTGGTGACAATACCCTTTTCCACCTTTTCTCCTTATTTGAACTTGCTTTTTAGTCTAAGGGGCAAAAGTAGGTACTTGTATATATTTTTTTCTTGAAGAGTAGGGATAGAGCGGGTTCGTTAGATTTAATATATGCTCTCTCACATCAATCGGTACGCGGCTGAGGATGAGGAGCCACGTGTCTTTGAAACGGCCTTTCCGAGTTAATTAATAATTTGTGTGCCAAGATTGTTGTTTGCTAAGTTTTTTGGCTCTTTTACTATCTCAGAATGGGGAGTTATGATGATTGGAGAATGATCCGCACCTAATTCGACATATGACATAGTTTCACACCATTGTGTATTGATACCATTGGTTACAAGAAAGTCGATAAGATCCGAAATTTTCCTTTGGTCAGTGTCGATATTAAAGGTATGGTTATTTTCTAATTGATTATTTAATAAATTAAAAAAATTAAATTAGGTAGCGCCACCGACCGGTGAGGCATTTAATTAAAAAAAAAATATCACAAAATATGTGCCACTACCGTACATTTATAACAAAGTTTCCAGAATTTTAAAATCTTCATTAGTTACCGAGATATCGAACTGTCGCATTCCTCGCTGAACACGCTGTATAGGTAAATATGAATCATTTACTATTCAGTATCACTATTTATCATTCCCTTCAATAAGAACTCTATCTGTAGGACACTGTTGTATATACTTGGATAATATCGCTTCAATTATTTACCTTCTCCGCCCCTCCCCAACCCCTTTTCCGGCTCTATCCTTATTTCCGGAACGATTTGTATCTACCTAAAAACGAACAACAAATTCGTACAGGCAGATATTAATCATTTCATCATTATTCACTGTCTAACTAACTGTCAATAGAAAAGAACCATTTGTTATGAAAATTGAGGTTATTCTTGCGGAACCCGCAAACGAGAAAATTTATACCCTTTACATTATAACGAGCGGCGTTGGCAATGGTGGTGGTGGTGATGGTAGTGGCATGGCAAGAGTTGCGATTTTATTTGTGGTTCGTGAATGAAAATCGCGCGCCGAAATTACATTTTTGCGTGCATGAGGCCCCCCATCCGTTTGACCGTTCATATATATGTACATACAGGTACATATTATTCCGATACTTTGCGAAAATGCGATAGCTTAAATCATATAATCCTTGGTCATTTATATGTGTGTTTTTCGGGGTCAGTATACAAACGGTAAATTCCGACGGAAATAATGAGAAAAATGCTAATCGATAGCACCCGAATAAATCTGGTAGCTTATATAAAAAATAATAGGGATTAGGTGGCATTTGTAACAATTACAAAAAGGTTCTGTTCGTGTAATTATAGATTTTCTGTTTCTGTTTCAGATCCTACGTTAGATAAACATTTGTTTTTAGTAAAAGCCAATTTATGTACATTGTAATGTATAATTGGAATTTTAGACGGTGACGTGATCTTTTTTCGTAGACTTTCTGTGATTTCGGGAGTATGAGCTCCGATATTCTTTCGGCAGTTTAATAAGATGGAACGAAAATGAACTGTTACAAACGATAAATTAAATTAAATTAACCCCTAATAATAATTACACAAACTTTTCGGAATTAAAATTCATTTTAGACTGTAATATGGCTGAGTTTGCCGTCTAGCGTCACGGAGAACTGTCATTGCTGTATATCTGCAATCTTAAAATGTGTACGATGGTTACCACCGTAACTGGAAGGCCTCACAGCTCTTCGATGACGTCACGCTGTTTAGGCGATGTATTGCCATGCACGATATTAGCCTAAGCGGTGAAAGAATCGTTCTTTTTTGCTTTTTTTGTTTTGAAGGGCTTTAAAGGGGATGCCAGTCGTCAACTGGGCCCCTCCTCGTATCCCATTCGATTTTATTTTGGAAAAAACGAACTTTTAAAGCAAAATCCAAAGACGTAACCGAGCATCGTTTTCGTGAAAGATGTATTTGTGGTGGATATTTAATCGACTCATTATTATTATTTGTAATTGTACATGTATTTGGACGAAACTAAGCTTAAAATGATACAGTAATTGAAATTTTATTCGAAATTTTGTTCAATTTCACGAGAAAATTTACAGACATACTATTTAACCAGGGTCCTAAATTTTCTATTATGCGGTGTTTTACTTAATTTATCTTTCCTATTATGTGGTGTTTTACCTAATCTATCATTACTTTTCCCACAATCATTTCTAAGTAGGGTATTTGTGGAACAAAGTTATTATAACTGTTGCAATACGTTCACTGCTGTGAATATGACATTTACATATATCAGTATCCAAAATGGCTACGTTCGGTGATATAATTTAAAATATAATATTGTATTAAAACAGAATGTTTATTACATACATTTAGAAACATCTTTTCGAGTTTAAAAATAATTTTGTTAAATATAACGTAAGAATATTAAAATAATGTCTTCTTTTATTTGGAAAGTGTAACTCACAAACAAAACAACCGATACCATCTTAGGTTAGGTACCTCGTTTTTATCGCTTCAGAAAAGGTTTTATTGCTTATACAACACAAAAATATTGCAGGTATCACCAACAAAGTACGGAAATATCACTAGACAGTGTTTTTTTTTAAATAAAACCAATATAATTTGGATAAACTAATTCAAAACGCAGAGGTGAAACCGGGAATGTAGTTGAACTCCTGACCAAAAGTTAGCCCAGAAGAAATAAAAATCGACCTATTTTTTCCGAAAACGCTAGCCTCAGTTGTTCAAAAGTTAATGGGGGGGGGGGGGGATACTTTAGGTCCTCACTGTATACTGAAATATTTTTTTCAGGGGATTTTTGGGAGAAAATTGATTTTTAAACCTGTCTAAATTTTGAAATTCTTTGTGGGATCGGGAGTATTCCTGAATACTCTTTGGGCAATTTTCTAGTGAATTTTCAAATTAATAAATCGAAATTAACAAATGTTAGAATTAAAAATGTAGCTAACCTTGAATTCGAATGAAACCAATGTCATATAAACGCTCTGTTTATAATAACTTTTACAGGAATCTGCCTACTCTAACCTTCAACCCTTTTTTCTTTGAATAAATACCTTAATCTCACTATCGTACACTTTAAACTGGTATCGTAGTCAAGTTAAACACAAAATGATTCGCCGAAAGCTGAATCGAGATTGATTACAATTTTGGCGTCACTTATCTTTCTTTTATTTGTAATCGCGAAAGTTGGCAATTGTTTCATTCCACAGGAAATGTTGATAATTTAACCCAAATATAAATTTTTATGATGCATTTCGATGAAATGAAGTTATTTATGGAAATAGTATACGAGAATGAATGCAGTGACGCAACCAGCTGACAGAAAGGCAAATCTATGATGTAAATTCTGTCTGACAAGGTTTAAACGTGAAGTTCTACCAACGATTTATTTAATAACATACGGACAAAGATTTAATTTATGAAATGATGTTTGAAATACCTTTCAATTTCCCCTGTTGTTTGTAATTAGATGACTTTTACATTAATTTTGACTACTTACAAGATTAGGAAAATAGGAAAAGAATAGGAAAATAAACTGGATTTGTCCGTGTTACCCTACGTTCGTCGTTGTCTGGACTTAACTTTATTATTTAACATCAACGCCCCAAGGCCAGTTGGCTGGGGGGTGACTTGGAAAATTACATCTTCACCCGTAAGAGGGATATTTCATTACAAACGAGTGGTTAACCTGAACGCCCTATTCGTTCTGAGACTGACAGCTGATGTTGTCGTTGTTGTAAGTATAGAACATTACAATACTCTAATTTAAGAAATATGACTATATGCAGCAATAAAAGTTTTGGTAATTTATTTTTGTTGTTACGCAAAGTTGGCTAGGAAAGACCGCCAAATTGTTTCTTGTGACGCCAGACTGATCTAAAGAGTTCGTTGCAAGCAAAGTAATCATAACAATTGTCAAACTGTCAAATCTCAATTCCAAAAGCGTCAGTTATTCTTCTTGTATATTACTATTATATCCTGCATTTGTCATACGTTCCTTCTTTGACTCTTGTTATTATTTTCTCTCATTTTAACTTGTTCTGTTAATTGTTGTTATTTCTTTACTTTATCGAATTTTATTGCAATTAATTAATTTTGTTTAAACATGTTCGGTTTTTGATAGACAATATATCTGTTTTCAAGGCTTTTTGTGTTGTTACTTTTATAATGACCTCGGAACGAACGACGCAAAATTGCTGGGTCAATTTTAATATTATATAAATCTGGCAACAATTATCACCTTATATGCCATGGTTGCGCAATAAATTGTACAATAATTTATGTCATATTATCTTCTGTTAACGCAGTTCGCCCTGTAAATTTTATACTATCTATGCTTATTTAGCGCAAAGTTCAAATATTTTCGGCTGTACAAAAGCAGTGTTCATTATGTTCCACTTCGTGGTAATTCTTGCCAAATTTACTGAATATTGAAATTAGGTACTTAATGGATATTGATGTAAAGATGTTAGGTTGGCAACAATAGATCCATACACAACAGATATCTTACGTGGTCCTTGCGAAGGTCAATGTAAAATCCGCAACATAAAAAATTGGAGCTTAAGCACATTGCTTGTCAAAAACTAACAAATTTAAACAAACCTACCATAATTAATTAATTAAGACAAAGTTCGATAAAGTAAAGGAGAAAAAACAATTAACAAAACAAGTTAAAATGGGATAAAATAAAAACGAGCTCAAAGAACGAAGGTGTAGTAAATGTGGGTTATAGTGACAATAAATGACAAGAATAATTTACGCTTTCGGAATTGAGATTTGGCAGTTTGGCAATTGTTATGATTACTTTGTTTAGCAATGAGCTCTTTAAATCAGTCTGGCGTCACAAGAAACAATTTGGCGCTCTTTCCTAGCCAACTTTACGTAACAGCGAAAAGAGATTACCAAAACCCTTATTGTTGCATATCGTCATATTTTTTAAGTATATGTGGTATAATTGGATTCGCCTTTCGAATACGTTTCGAAAAGTGTAAAAATTTACAGGATGTTCCATTAAAAAAAAAAAAGTTGACATCACTTCCGATGAAACTGGAAGTGCAATTGAAATGCCGATAACGGCGAAAGTTAGTTCACAAAAAATAGAAATCGACGTATTTTTTCTGAAAACGCTTCTGTCGTTCAAAAGTTAGTATGGGGGGCACTTTAGGACCGCACTGTATATTAATTTCTGATTCAATGTACGATGTTCCAGATAATATGGCCAGACATTTTGGTAAGGATTAATCAAGAATTTTGAAATTTGTACTGGTTTTCTAAGAGAGATTGTATACATCGAGAGGAAAATCGTAATCATGTCTTTTCTTGCCTTACCGAGGAATACGGCATAAAAATAATCTTCACAATTTTTCGAACGGAATGCTTTAACATTTCTTCCTTATCCGTTTTCTTAACAATGAAGCACCGCAGGCTGCTCTTTCAATTTCGCCCACTTTTCAATCTCACTCCTTCTGCTTTGAAATACGCCAACAATAAAAACCAAGAATTGAAAAATATATGAGTCATTAAACTACTGCCAGAACTCAGAACTTTGCGTTTTGATAAGGACAATGCCCGCCGCATAATTCGACTATCCCCCTTCTCGTTTCTCCCAGCTCGGTCTCCAGCTTCTTTCGTACTTTTCCCTCTTTTCTCCTCGTCGTTTTTTTCGAAATTCAAAAGAATAATAAACAGTGAGCGGGCATAGCATAGCGCGAACAAGCGGCCCGATGATAACTCTTCGTTACAATGGCCGAACAATAAGCAGCGAGATTTATAAGCATCAGCACTACCGGCGCCAAGAAAATTAACATTTCCACATATACACGCGCGACACATTCACGTACGTACGTTGCGTAGATAAATTTAAAATGGGAAAAATATAATAGGCAACGAGAAAAAAAAATCAAAAAAGAAAACAAAAAAAAAATAGATGACTGGGAACACAGGAGAAAAAAATCCAATTGTAAATTCTCGGTGTGTGGCAAATTTATGCATGCGTTTAACTATTCTGTCCGACTAATTGGAATAATTAATGTTTGCATGGTGTCTTTTAGATGAGAAGGAATTGTGAAAATCCTACGAGAAAGTGTTATTTTATTACTCAGACGTAAATATAGAATATTGCATAAGTTACATATATTATAATAAATATTATATAAGAATTTTACGAACACAAATTGATTGAATTTCAATTCCTTACAAAAAAGTCAGTAATGCAACTCCGCTCAACGGCTGTCAACCGAAACTGATTTAACAACTGCTTACTGTAATGTTACATTTTTGAATTTGTATTTCAGGGACCCTTTCGGCAGCTTAAATTAATGAATTGATAAAAAGTAGCTTTTACGAATGTTGGACTAATGATAGAAAAGAAATTAACCTTAAAACTATGAAATTTCCGTGTCCTCTCTATGTTAGCGCGTCACATAAGAAACCCTGGGTTCTTTCAAATGACCGAAATGACTCGAGCTGAAAGGCCTTGTTTCTTTTGGCGTTAATTCCTGCACCTGTTACCGATACCTTTTGTTTTTAGTGAATCATGGTCACTTATTGACATAACAAGGGGGTTTTCGACACGGTTTGGTATAGAGGAGTTGTCTTTAAGATGATGAGGCTAGGTTTCAGCCTCGGGTTGATAAAGTTGGTGTCATCATATCTTACGTCATCATCTTTTTCGGTTAAGTGCTGGGTTGAGTGGTCTTTCCATCGTTGAGTATTCTAGGGTGTACCGCATGGGTTGCTGCTTGGGCCAGATCTCTTCTTGATTTCTGTTGGTGGCATTCCCAGACATCTGGCTGTTCGGCTGGCTACTAGCTACAATGAAAATATTATTGTCAGGAATTTGCAGCATGCTGTGGACGATCTCCTCGATTGGGCGGATAAATGGGGTTAATAATAAATAAATATAAATGAATCGAAATCCATCGCTATAAGATTTACGCGCAAAGGATGCTTTCTAGCAAACAGCACCTATACCAGGATGGTATGATAAAAACCTGTGTCAAGGAAGATCGCGCAATTGCTTTGCATTTGTTAGTTCAGCGATGTTCCAACTTTTTTAAGCTATCCGAATAATAAAAGTATTTGTCGAACTCTGCAAAATAGGCATGTGTTTCGGCAATCACCTCTTCATTTGACGTGAAACGCTTTCCGCCAAATTTTTCAAGTTTGGAAAAAGGAAATAAGTTACTAGGCTAAATCTGGCGAATATGGTGGATGGGGCAGCAATTCGTTCCATAATTGAGACCACACCTTAGGAGATGCGAGGCATTGCAGGGCAAGATGCTGAGGATATTAAATAACTGGACTGGTGCTACAAAACATTTTATTGATCACCAATTACATTACAAAATTTATCCCTTCCAATGTACTCTCCTTGCCGATCCCTACAACGCTCCATACGAATTTTCCACTGTCGAAAGCAGTGCTGGAAGTCCGTTTCTGTCAGCTTGTTGAGAGCCTCCGTCGCTTTCGCTTTCACCGTTTCCACGCTATCAAATCTCTCTCCTTAGGAAATAAAAAAAGTCACAGGGGGCGAGGTCGGGCGAGTACAGTTGGTGGTCCAACATGGTGATGCCAGATTTCGCAAAGAACGCCTTCGCAGACAAGGCGGAATGGGCTGGCGCATTTTCTTGGTGGAGCATCCAGGATTTGTTCTTCCACAAATCGGGTCTTCGTCTTCTCATTCGTTCACGAAGGGTAGTTAGAACCTCGTGTTTCACAAGAAACTTGAGATTAACTCGTTGCTCGATCTGAACACTCTGCATTTTTCTGATTCGACGCTAGCGAAAGGACTCGAACGGACGATTGCTACAGCGAGACTGGGCGATGTACAACCGTGCCCATCGAGCTCAGGGTCGGGTTATTTAATTGCCACACCTCGTATTCCAATATAGATTGAAATGTTGGTCATTAAGATTTCTAAGTCGAATCTATCTTCAGAGCCAATGGCACTTTCAAGGATATTACTTTGGATGCCTGAAAATTCGCTCAAATCTACTGCAAGAACGATTGCGATTTGTTTGGGGGAGCTAGTGGCTTCATTCAGGGCAGCAGTTTCGATCCCACATACCATTAGAAAGTGTTGCAGGACTGGATAAATGTTGATGATATAGAGACACAAACATCTGTGTAAGATCAGGTGATCGTGCTGGCCATTCTATCGCTCCTCGCCTCCCTGTCCACCTTTTTGAAAATATTTGATCGAGGTACTGCCGGTCATTGATTAGGTAATGTGGCGATGCTCCATCTTGCTGGAACCATATCGTATTCGCTGGAACTTGTGGGTTTGCTGGATCCGGATATAAATTTGTCAAAGATGGCACGACATTATTTTGGAGCATTGCTAAATAATTATTTCCATGCAAATTGTCATCAACGAAAAATGGACCAATGACATGGTCTAAAACAATCCCTGCATATAACCTCCAAACTAGTATGGGAGTGCCTGCAAACCCTAATGGTTCTGTCTAAACATAACAAGGTCACACTGGTGTGGGTGCCAGGGCATAGGGGCATAGCGGGCAATGAAATTGCAGACCAGCTAGCAAGGGAAGGCTCAAAAATGAATTATATAGGCCCTGAACCGGGTATAGGTATTACCAAGAGTGCAGTGCGTGGTGCAATTAAAGAGTGGATCATAACACACCAATTAAATTGGAAACATGCAGCTGGACAAAAGCACAGCATACGGATGATGGGAAGACCGTCGCAACAACTGACTGGTGACCTGCTTGAATTAAGCAAGATACAACTTAGGGCAGCAACATGTCTATTAACAGGACATGGCTGCTTGAGAGGCCACTTGCATAAGATGGGGATCTACAAAGATGAACCCTTATGTAGACTTTGCAATGAGGAGGAGGAGACAGCCCCTCATATTATTTTCGAATGGGCAGCGCTAGCTCAACGCAGATTCGCTATGCGAAGCACAATTGAACTACCAATGGAGAAAGATTTACTCCATAGGCTCTTAAACCTGATTGTGGGAACTGACCTGTTCAAGTAAAACAAAACCGAAGCAGGAATAATACAATAGGCTATTAAGTTTCAGTGTTAGGGATGTAAAGACTAGCCCTGATTTGGTAGGAAAATCAATCAATCAATCAACAATCCCTGCCCAAACATTAACTTTTTCAGGGTATTGTGTATATTCTTCTCTCATCCACTGAGGATTATCTCTAGATCAGTAGCGGCAATTTTGACGAGTAGCATGTCCATGAAGTGTAAAAGTGCACTCATCAGAAAACAAAACATGTTCTAATTGGATCACATTGTTATCTAACATTTCCATCACTTGTTCACAAAAATACGTTCTTCGATCAAAATCGTCTTCCATGAGCTCATGAGTTGGTATCATTTTGTAGGGATGCATTTTATCTTCTTTTAATATCCGAAGAATCGATGAATGGCTAACATCAAATGTTGCGGCTACTATCCGACTCGAAGTATGTGGGTTTTCCTCAAACTCAAGCAATACATCCAATTTGTGCCAACTTTGTCAAATTTATATCCGGATCACAAGCCCCTAGTCTCTATTTAAAAATGTAGCGGTTGCAACCCTCACTCTAAGTGTGTTAAATTTAGGGATGAAATTTTTACGCAGTAGGATGTAATTTTAAAATCTAAAATTGACGTGTTTCGGGATATTTTATAAATATGCGCAATGATTGAAATAACGAATTTATTCCATTTGGCTGTTCCACACTGTGTATATAGTGTAGGTCTCGCACCTGACGCAACGGGGTTTGAACACGCTCGAACCTATAGAATTTATGGCCCTGCTTCGTAGATAGGACAGTAATCAAGGGTAGAGAACTGATTCAACAATAAAATTATCCAGTGGCAAAATATTAAGCCTAAATTCTTCTTGTATTTCTGCTAAAGAAGGAAACCAGATGCTTATTCAATTTGTTTGTTTCTTGGGATCTTAACGTGACATTTGGTTATCGGAACAACAATATTAATTCAATTTTCTTAAGTCATTACTACGTTGAAGCCCACAACAGTGTATATTATCACTAGCAGCATTGCGGTAAACACTTAAATTATCCAAAAAAGGCACGTGCATGAACTGTTGGCAGCAGGTAAGGACATATTTTACCAACCGTTCCAAACGAGTTATAAAATTTCCCATAAATCGAGAAAACCTACATGTCATCGAGGTTTATAACAAATTAAGTCCGTTTTACTTAACATAATGCGTTCCCCCGCCGTTTTCCTCGCAGCCGCACGGTTTAAAAATCAGCCCGTGAATCCGCGGTTCGCGCTGAAAAAGGAAAAATTAAAAAGTTTTTATTGCTGCCTTTTCCGATAATTTATATCGATGGCGCACTAAAACTCCGGCGACTCCGCGCTCTCTGGCGCCAACGAAATTAACATTGGACAGTATACATTTAAACATATACGCGGAAATCTATCGGAGCGGAACACAAGCATACATTACGAAGGAGGAGCATTTTTACTGTACGTCCTATGAGAAGATAAAAGAAAAGATCTTCTGTGTTATCGCGGTAAATTATTGGATATCTATGGTGTTGTTTTTTTTTGGATTTCGATTGAGTCTATTGTAGGTCTTAATAGATTGGGAAGGCTTATTTTGTTTCTTTATTTCTTTCAATATCTCCTCCAATTCAGTTAAACTAAATTTTAAGTGTGGTAAGAAAGGACACATTTTTTATTTTACGTTTAATAAGAAATTTATTCTTTGTAAAAGATTCTAGTTATCACCAAATATTTGAAACTGAAAATTATCGTCCTATTTCAATTATATCCCCGACATTGAAAATATTTAAAACGAACTCAACCTTTAATACATTAAACCAGCGTAATACAATAACGACTCATCAACACGTCTTCCTAAATGATAGATCGACAATTAACCGATTAGCTGGATTACTTGACAAGGTTGCAAATATGTGATACTGATGAATTGATTAATTCATCAGTCTTAGCTCCTAAGATGTACATCGTTGAATCTTTAAGTCCACAAGTTTAGCTGTCTAAGAGGGTAAGTCAAATATTATCTACACTTTCGCCATAACAAGCTTTGAAGGTTATCGTAGTGGCGACCGGTTGCGCATGCGTTGAGTTGGCGCCTCTGTGGTCATGTGTGCGGAATTTAATCACGATCGCGTCAACAACAGCATAAGCATGTCAGCTCCGCTATTAGTTTGCATCAAAGAGGAACAACGAGCAGTGATCCGATTTTTGTGGTCAGAGGGTGTGAAAGGTGCTGAAACAAGCAATTCGAAACAAACGCCGTGGTCTACTCTCAAAGAAAGTTTTGTTGTTGCAAGACAACGCCCCTCCGCACACGGCCCATAACACCATAGAAACTATTAACAGGTTGGGCTTTGAGGCCCTGGAACACCCTCCCTACAGCCCTGATCTCGCTGAGACTTTCATCTCTTTGGACCGCTCAAGGAAGCTTTGAGAGGTCGTCGATTTGCTTCAGACACAGACGCTCAGGATGCGGTGCAAAAGTGGCTTCACGACCAACCGAAAACCTTCTACCAGGAAGGCATACGGAAGCTTGTGGCTCGTTGGACCAAGTGCATTGCTAAAGGTGGAGACTATATCGAAAAATAATGTATCTGTTGTACACCTATCTTAATTTAATACAGTTGTAGAACTAAAAGTGTAAGTAATTTTTGATTTACCCTCATGCTTTAACTCATTTACGACTTTGATGAAGCTTTAAAATGAATGCGAAATATTGGAGAAATGGAAAAGAGTTACAGTTTTCTTGAACTTTGGTCGTCCTTCTGACACTTTTAACCACGTGGCGGCACCTTCGATGACTACCATCAGATGCTGGTTTAATGAATTTAAGCGTGGCCCAACATGAAGTGACTGAGGGCGATATGAAGCATCTCAATTGAACGTGTGCAAAACATCCTGGGAGATAGGTGCCGCCTCTGTTGACAATTGATCAAAAACGGAATCGCGTGATAACTTCAAGCGATGTTTGGACATGTTTAAGCGCAATACGAGTAAGTTTCTGCGTCATTATGAGACATGGATATATCACTACACGCCAGAAACCAAAGGTCAGTCGGCAAAATGGAATTTTCCATGCGAACGTGTACCAAAGAAGGCGAGGACGATTCCATCAGCCGAAAAAGACATGGTGATGATTTTTTGGGATTCGCAAGGCATAATCTTAATTGATTATTTGGAGAAGGGAAGGACAGTCACGGGACAGCACTATGCTGATTTATTGAACCGATTCGACGCTGAATTAAAGAGAAAAAAGTCCCGCTTAGCGAAGAAAAAGATTCTCTACGGTAG
Organism: Dynastes maya; assembly: GCA_029619315.2. Classification (NCBI taxonomy): domain Eukaryota; kingdom Metazoa; phylum Arthropoda; class Insecta; order Coleoptera; family Scarabaeidae; genus Dynastes; species Dynastes maya. The sequence goes on along the minus strand of JAROYE020000010.1, from coordinate 22,509,477 downwards.
GCAATTGCGACACACAAAGAAAAAAAGTTTTTGACTCAAACAAATATGCATTCAGTCAACCAAATCGTAATTTTAAATGGATAGATATATTTCTTTAATTTAAAGAAATATTTTTTTTACATCGTTATTTGATTCAAACATATGATTTCTTGAAACAAATAACCTCAAGTTTGATTTGAAAACATATTTATTTGATTTAATATACGTAATATGTTTGATTCAACAATACAGTTCTTTCTTTTAAAGAAGTTCGTCTGTTTGAAATAAATACATTTATTTGACTTCATCCTTTAATGGTGAATGTTCCCAAAATGGGAACACACTAAAACATCTATTTTTTTATTGAATTAATCATATTATTTGCATAACATTTTTATATGTTTTAAAGTAAACATAGATGTAAATTTTTCTGATTGTTAATTGTGAAAAATTTATGCAAATAATGTGATTAATTCAATAGCAAGTCGATTTGTTTAATATGTTGCTATTTTGGAAACGTTCGCCATTAAAAGGTTAGATATGTATTTGCTTAACAATATATTTCTGTAGTTTAAAGTATGCTATTACTTTGAATACAAATATATTATTCTGTTGCTATTATTGCTCCACTGAAATGGTTAGTACAATTTTAGAGAAGAAAGCATTTATGAGCACATAAGATAACAATGTGTTAGAAGTACACAATCTTTTGAAAATGTTTATTAACATTGTGGATTAACTAACAAAAGTACATAAAGAATAAGTATAACGCCGAAAATTAATCTCCATTTTCTAGTGACGTAGTGCTTTTATTATGGCATATAAACCCCAGTTCCCTAAAATACCATTAAATTCCTTTTTTATGTTAAAGTGATATCAAGGTCTTCCTAAAGATCTACGTGGTCGCAAACAAAATCGGTGAATCTTAAATCTTGCAGATTTCTTCGAGATTACTCACATTTCCCAGGAACCTGTAAAATGAATCTGGTTAGGTTTGGTCTCGATGTCGAACTTGTAACCCGATTTTAACAATATTAATAACATCGAAGATAGGTATGGTGCACCGATAACTTTAAACAGACTGTAGTATGTCTAAACTGTTATAATATATAGCCACCAAAAGACGTCGACAAAAAAAATTGTTAAAAGGTATGTACTTTTATATACATAGGTATATAGGAATATGTATTACAAAACTTACTACCACGGTAATCTCGTAGGAATCCTGAGATTCGCAAACGAGTGACAGGGATAACTGTATGGTTAGGTGCTAGGGGTTATGAAAAAAAGGGTAGGAGATAGAAGAGCAGATACCTCAACGGACTTATACATGCAAGCATGTCTTATCACTAGAATTGCTAAATTTGCTCCAACAGCCAGTGGCGGGCGCATAAAAGTTTACACAAAATAAATGGTCAGAAATAAAATATAATACGTACTTAAACACTTACCGTCTTAAAAGTCTTCCGTGAAATCACAAAGTGAATAATGTCTGTTAAATATCTGCAACATTAGATATGTTTCCACAGTTGTTTCGGCAAACCGAGTACGGCGTGAGGAAAAAGTGTGTTTATATGCAGAAAACGAACGTTCTACATCTAGTGACGTTATATTTGCGTAATTAAAATAATCTTTGGAACAACTTAACGGTTCTGTTGACAAAAAAAAGAAGCTTTCTCTAAAACACTTTCAAACCTTTTTAGAACACAAACATTTTTTGTGTCTTCTAGCGCGCATAGCTGTGCGTGAACATGTTGCACTATTTGCAGAAATTCCTAACGACACCGAAGGATTTTGTAATTTTCCTATTACCCCCACTAGTCTGAAGTAATTGTTCTGAATAGTTTTTAAATCCGTTTTAACCTAACTATCTTGAAATTTTGACTGGCTTTCCTTGATAGCCGCAGCTTCTTTTGGATCGAATTGTAAAACCACGTTCTTAATATTCTAAAAATATTTATGATAATAAAACTCGGCCTGTAATCATGTTCCCCAACGTGTAAGAATAGGTTCTGGTGGCTTAGGCATACGGGGCACAGTCTGTGAAATTTGCGAATACGTTTTGGGAATTTGACAAACACTGCTTTTGTATTCGCTATTAAATCGTCTACCTCAGGATAACATTTTCTAATACTATCTGCCACATGACTGAAAGCATGAATTTTACACGTAATATGTGACAAGTTAGCACAATGTTTTTTAAGAGACCGGCCTACAGAAAGCATGTTTGCGGCACCATCACCCATAAACATCAACAGTTGGTTTGTTGAAAGTCCAAACTTTTCCAATGTATTTAACACTAACTTTGAAATGACTTCGGCAGTACATTGTTGTACTCGTCTAGAAGCTAATAGAATTGAAGGTGACGATTGATGTGGTTCCATTGTACGTACCATTACATTAATCACAGAATGTTTTTTACGATCTGTTGTTTCGTCCACACATAACCACAGTTTTTTATCTTTCAACTCCGATTTAATTCTTTTTTCATGTTCACGAGCAGATGGCACAATACTTTGTAGCGATGCCCGACTTGGTAATTTACAGTCCGAATATTTATTCCAAAAGAAGCCATATGTTTCCTTGTCTAGTAAATTAGACGGTAGATTACATGCAATAAAGGTAACACATAAATTAAATTTAAATTTGTCATAGTGTCGTGTGCAATTTTTTTTTGAAGAATGCTTTTTACTATTTACGTGACGTAGACAATCCCTTTTGGATCAACACATTAAAGGTATATTACAAACTACACATTGAATTTTAACGCCATCATAATTTAGGTCAGGCATTTCTACTATAAATTCTATAACTTTGTCCAACATTGGTCGTTTTCTACTACGAAATAGTATTTACGGCAACGTACATGTGTACACAACAGATCTGGTTGAGACTAGCAGTTATACTGAGGGTTGTACCGAACCTCCGCTACTGCCCGTTGGCGCTAGTGGGCAACTGTACTTATCACTTTCTTTTGCTGAGATACCTGTTATATCAAAAAAGAGGAAATATATTAACAATTAGTTACAAAATATGAAAACGGAAAGGTCAAGGCATTGTTAAATGTGTGGTAAATTGAATCGCAATTTCTTTAAACTGCTAACATTGGTGTTACTGACCTTGAAAACGATATCGGCGAGATTTTTGTAATTTTCGCTAAACCCTAATACAAATAGGAATTCTAATATCCACCAGTCTGTTGAAACTATTTCACTATTTTTTATACAGAAATTTTAACGCTAGATTATTATCCTACTTACCTGTTATTTTCTTCATTTACATTTCACCACTTACGAACTACCATTTCACATAACCTAAACCAGGACTACGATTGCGATTGTCTTGTGTTCAGGTAATGGAAGTTGCTGACAATGCGCGAAGCGCACGATTCTAACATATATTTGTTTGACTCAACAAAATTATGTCAAAAACGTTTGAACATTCAAACAAATTCAATTTGTTGTTCTTAAAAAAATATGCATTCACTCAAATAAACTTTTGTTGAATTAAATAAATAATTTCAAAGATATATATATTTGTTTTGATTCAAGAACTTTTCTTTTCCTGTGCAGCAAAACTAGTTCAGTTACGGTACGAATTGGTGCCTCATCCACCATATTTGTCAGATTTGACCCTCTTTTACTCCCTTCTTTTTTAAAATTTGAAAAAATGGCTTGGCGGAAAGCGGTCCACGTCAAATAAAGACATCATTGCCGAACCAGAGGCCTATTTTGCAGAGTTTGCGAAATTCTATTATTTGGTTGGCATAAAAAAGTTGGCACATCGCTGGATTAAGTGTATAGAGCTACAAAGAGATTATGCCGCAGTAAATTTACTAAATGCAAAACACATGCGTTGTTTTCCTTAACACAGGCATTTGTCATACTGTCCTCGTACATACTAATTTGTGTCATAGCATTCATTAAAAAAGATGACTAACCTAGTTGTCATGTTATTGTCATCAATCGGGATACTAACATGAAATAATAAAATGTTGTGTACCGTAATGTTCATTTTGACGTGCATTTGCATGCGGAAAAGTACATATTTCGTATGCAAAATAGAAAAACAGTATTGTCTTTGAATTTTTCGAAAACATTCTTATAGGGATACATTTCTACCAAGTATTTTTGGTAAATTTGAAGAAACAGCAGCGAAAAATCGAGAAGAAACCCCCCCGAAAAACCTGCCCGTAAAGCGAACGCACTAAAAGCAAAAGCGCAGCCTTTTCCCGTTCCTCTATCCTGCGACTCCACGTTACTTCTACTGCTGGAAGTAGACGTATGTAAATGTTGAGTTTGTGTTGTATTGGGGGCTGGTCGATATCCAGCCCTATACTACGGGACGGTGCTTCTCTACGCCGGAGTTTCTACCGCAAGCTCATTCCCATCGCGGCTGTCCTAGCGCGAGCATCTCGGAAAACAATCGACGGTCGACGAGAACGTTGTTGTGCATAGAGCGCGGTCTACTGCGATCGACGTGTGCGTCTAAACAGATAGAAGTGCTTTTGGTAGCGCGTGTTTTGAAACTCTTTAATTCGATATATTTTTTAGTGAAGAGAGCTTTTTTTCTTGAAATTTTTTCGTTGCGTTTGTTCTTTTTTATTTTTCTATTATATTTTTACGTGGACTTTTTATTTTTTTTTTAATTTTTACGTTTCAAGACCTTCTTGATTGTGAAAAAGTTGCAAGTAAAATTTCTTTAGTTTAGTTTTAGCATAGACTGGATATATAAATTTTTGATAATCCTGCAAGGAGGGGAACATTAGAATAAAATTTGTGGTGAGTAAGATATTTTCGATCTCTTATTTAATTTGCTAATCTCTTACTAATTATTACGGAAAAAAGTATGTTTACTTTTTTCGGGATAGTTCTAATAATCATATAAAAATTTAAAACAAATAGTTATCGAGGTCACCTAGATTAAAGATAACGTATTTTAACCGACTACAATAATCGATAAAAATTCTGCATTAAATACCGAAACTATAACGAACTCGAACAGCTGATAATAGTATGCATATTACTATGAGCTAATAATTGAGAATCAGAATTCAAAATAAGTGCCTTCTAGATCCTTTATAATCCATAATGTTATGTATTGAAATTGATTTTGAAATATTTAAATCAGGATTAAAAGGTACTGCATGGAATCTCTAACACCTGTAATTTCTACAAAATACCTCTTTGTAATTTAGGAAAATGCCTAGATAAGTTTATTAAGTAGAAAGGAAATGTATCATGCACGTAATCTTTGCAATACGCAAGTAATACTTCATGTAAGTGAATTAATTTATGGGCAAGTAATTATGATAATTACTTCTAATTGAGCTTGTATGTTTAGAACATACGTATAAATACTTCTACAGCCAGGTAAATCCCTCTATATTTGTTCAATATATGAAGATGATTTGTTCTCCAGTAATGAAGCGGACATGTGAAAAGTTTAAAATTAGTTTTCTTACGTATTAATACCTTTTATTTAAATCAACATTTGATTATTCACCGCGGCTTTGATAAGTTTAAATCTGAATCGTATTGAAGCCCTCATCATGTTTTATTGACCATCTACAGAAAGCTGAAATAAAATAGTTACTATTAAATTTACCATAAAATGTCTCCCTATTCGTTGGGATGTGATGTAATAATCGTATTACTTTATTAATTTTCTTAACACATGATTCAAAGAAAATCTAATCATACTTTAAAAGAAATATGTTTATTTTGAAATTCTTACATGTAAGGACCCAGAAAAAAATATTTTCAATTGAAATAATTAAATTTAAAACAAAGGATAACAAACGTTGAAAACTAGGGTCCCAAGGGTGGGACGCAAAACTAAATTAGTATGACTAAGAACTCTAATAACCAGTGATGTCTCCCTTTGAACTGATAAACGAATACGTGTTGGTATACTTTTTACATGTTTATTGCAAAATTCAGGAGTTAACGTGTCCCAGATTTGTCTTAATTTTGGTATTAAATCAGCAATTGTTCGTTGAGGATTGCTCCTTAGGTATTTTTTCATTTCGTGCCATACATTTTCGATGACATTTAGGTCTGGGCTACTTGGCGGTCAAGACAAAAACTTTTATATTTTGTTGGAAAATAAAATCGTCGTCTCTTACGTCTGTACAATTTTTCAATACTGGGCAACAAACTGTCCTGCAAAATGTCTTGATACTTTGCAGCATTCACCTTACCCTCAATCAATTCCCATGGGCGCAAACCACTACCAGACATACAACTCCATGTCATTTGCCCTTTTGAAAATTTAATATTCCTTGTGAGAGAGTTTTTATGAAAAGAATAATGAATAAAGAGTCTTTATTTTTAATCATTCGCTTTCGATTATCGCCTACACAAACGTCAAACTTAAACTCGTCACTGAAAATAACTTTCTTCTAATCGTCAAAAGTCCAATTCGTTTTAGATTTTTCCCAACTCAATCAATTTTGTTTCTCAGCAGCAGTTAATGGAGGTTTGGCCCAAATAAGTTACTTATGTACATTACTTATGTACATACGTATGTATACTTCTAAATATCTTGTACAATTCGAGTTCTGTTTTGTATATATAGGATGGTCAGAAATTCACAGAAAATCGTCAGGTAGGGTGACTACTTAAAGGAAGTGTAGAATTAATTAGTGTGAATGACATGACAAGGTACGAGTTTTATTTAAGTCTAAAATAAAAATGATAATTATTATTAATTAACGTTACACTGACAAACGTCTATTATATAACTATTTTTAAATTACCACCAATCATTTTTCTGGCTCAATGTTGCCATATGTACTTTAAAGTAAAAAAAGCAATTTAAGGAAATGTTAAAAACGCGAAATTATGCATAAAAAGGTTAATTACACCGCCGTAGTGTTGCAGAATTATGTTTGACTGTAAAAGTGCGGCTTACTATAGAAGATTTCAAAAAATTTAAATCATTTTTTAGTCGCACATTTTCAACTTTAATGTCCTTGTGTGCCATAATGAATGACCCTACAACTTTCCGAATTAGGATTGTCGACTCAGGATTAATCATAGAATCGCAATACCTGACTTTTTTTCCTAAATTTCTGACCATGGTCTATATTTCCGACAACACTCTCGGGACACATTAAAACCATTGCGCTGATTCCAAAGAGCCATAACTCTACAGTGCTTTTGCGATTTTCTTTGCAAATGTTAACCAAGTTTCTTTGTTTTAGTTCGGTTATAATTCTAAGTCCACCAGCACTTTTCCTTTAATTTCGATGGCTCCAGTTTGTCTATAGTGGACGGACGATAATTCTCTTCCTATGCAATTTAGAGGAAAGGATTTCAAATAAAAAATATTCAGAGTCAAATACTGCACAACATAAAATTATATCCAAGTATACAGAGTGTTCAGTTTCTGCTACGAACGAAATATACTATTACGATTTTAGATACCTCTCTTCAATTCATGACAGCTTTCATCAGCATTCCTTATCTATCTTAGTTTTTGAAATAATTGACATAATTTGAGATTTTGGCGAAATGTCGCTGTTTCTTTAACGGCCGTTGTCTTAAACGCCTTACACGCTAGTGTGGCAATTCAAATTTTATTCAATTGAGTATTTCTTGGAGGTTTTGGCAAGATATCGAAGATTGTGATTAAAGCCTATATTGGTCAAACGAAACGAGCGATAGGCACTAGATTTAATGAACACATCAGGTGTTACAGGTACGGGAAGATAGAAGGTTCAAGTGTCGCACAACACATAAATGATACAGGCCATAGTATTAAATTGGAAAACCTAAAATTAATTAAAAACGTGATTTCGCCGCGCGAGTTGGACGCCTATGAGACTATTTATATAAATAGTAATGCAAACCTAATCAATAAAGAAAAGGGACCGCTGCATTTCTCATGTCTGTTCGATGTATTACAGTAAAGGCTTTTTTGATTTAAGGTTGCACTATGACAAATACGTCGATCTTCTCGCACATTCCGCATCTATTTTAGTTTAAGAGAGAGAAGGAGAGAATTTTATTCAGGTTTGATGACCATAACCTTTTCTTTTTTCTCCTTATTTAATTTGTTTTCTAGCCTAAACGGCAAAAGCAGGTACTTGCATACATACTTGTATATATTGATTATTGGCAGGTGATGATGACCCACGTATCCTAGAAAAGGCCATCCCGAGTTAATTAATAATTTGTGTGGTGCGGAGTGTGCCGTGAATATTGTGTTTGTCATATCGAAGATTTTTTATATCAACCAGATTCTACAAGATGGCCATCGATATCTTTGCCAAGTTTGATTCATGTTGTCTCAATGTTTAGGGAAGCTCTTTTAGAATCCCTTTTTATAAACATTTCTCTATACCTAAAATGCGTCCTCCGATAGTAAATTAAATATGAAGCTATGCAGATAAGCTTTTCGATTAGAAACGTAGGGTGCTGTGACGAAATACTATAAACTTTTGGTTCGTTCAAGATACTCATTAAAGCAAATGTGTAAACGGTATCTTAAGAAATGAATATTAACTAAAAGTAAAGTTTTTTACATGAAGCTTAGAGATATAAGGAGTTTAGCTAAGCAACAGATTCAAGAAGCTTATAACGCTTACATGTCAAGAATACAAAACACAATTAAGCAAAATCCGAAAGAACTGTGGTGTTTTAGTAATAGATTAAGGGTTCTTTACGCATACCAAACACAATCACTGATGGGGATGTGGTATATCAGGATCCCCAGGAAATTGTTGACGCCTTCGCTAGAAAATTTTCTTCTGTTTATCTGCCACATTCCGACAGAGTAATCGATAATGTATTCAGCAGCATACCATCTTTTGACATCAAGCCTGTGAGTGAGAATGACCTATTCAATATAATGAGTCACCTAGCAAATACGGTCACAGCTGGTGATGATCTCATCCCTAGTTTTTTTTTTTTGTAAAGGAAGCTCGCATAGTACTTGTCACACCACTCTTGCTTCTTGTCAATGTGTCCTTCAGATCTTCCACCTTTCCTAGGCGCTGGAAACGAGCAAGAATTACGCGAGTTCTTTAGAAGGGAAGCAGCACTGATGTGACTAACTATCGTCCTATATTTATTTTATCTAATTTCGTCAAGGTATATGAACAACTTTTATATTTTTCTATATATAACAACATGCAGCCGTATATATGTGCGAAACAACATGGTTTTATACCGAAAAGATCTACAACAACTAACCTAGCGACAATTACACAGATTATAAGTGACACACTGGATGATAGAGGGCAAGCCGATGTTATATACATGGATTTTTCTCAGGCCTTCGACGGAATTGACCTCGATATTATGCTCTTTGAAAGAAATTCTTTTGGCATGTCATCCCGCCTTCGAGATCTTATGGAGTCCTATTTAAAAAAGTGATCATGTTATATTTTCTACAATGGCTTCAGCTCATGTAAATATGCTATTACGTCAGGTGTTCCACAAGGTTGCAATCTAGGACCTTTGCTTTTTGTGCTTTTTCTCGACGATCTACTGGAAGCGTTGACCTGTGATACCCTAGCTTATGTAGATGATGTAAAGGTGTACGCAAGAATTGATTCCATCAATGACATGGTTAATCTGCATAAGAGTATTGATTACGTATTTCACTGGTGCCAGCAGAATAATCTTACGTTAAATAAATGCACCTATGCAACATATATTCGCAAAGTGGTCACGCGCTGCATAGGAGCGAGACCATAAAAGACCTAGGGGGCCTCTTTGATAGTCAACATGTTTCGCAGATGTGTTAAGATTCATTATTTGATCTTCGAATACTTCACGAATCAATATCTTCGGGAAACGCTGTATAGGGCATTCGTCTTAAGTCGCTTGGAATATGCTTCCATTGTATGGTATCCTTACTATCAATCTTACGAGGATTCTATTGAGAGAGTACAGCGAAGGTTCCTGAAATTCCTGTCTTTTAGGATCGACGGTATATATCCGGTGAGGGGTGTAGACTATGCCACATTATTGGAGCGACATGCATTCCGGAGTATTTCGGAAAGAAGGCAAATTTACAATGCGCGGTTTCTCTACAAATTAATTGACAACCAAATCAATTGCATATCTGCTATCTAAAGTAAATTTGAACGTCCTCCGTTTGTCTTCGCGTAGTGTTCAATTGTTTCGGCCTCTAGTTGTAAGAACTATTGTGCTGCTGAAATCGTCAGTTTAGAATATGTGTCTAAATGCAAATAAATATTATACAGTTATTTTTGTCGGTGACGCGGTACATTAATCGTAGGAATATTTTTTTCTATGGTTTTTCAGTTATTTTGTTTTTATTAAGAATTATACATATTTTATTTTTCTCTTTGTATTATGTGCACATGTCTTCTAGTTATTATTTCGTCCTGTCATTGGGGTCTCCTGTTGGGTGAATAAAGTTTATTATTATTATCATTATTATTATTATTATTATTATTCATGTGATTTAACGAGAAGATGTGGTACACTTGCATCTTCTCTTCTTTAGTTATTTCAGATTATTCCACGAAGTGGGTACTAATGTACTAAATTATTGTCAGGACGTAATACGCAATATATTATTCTAGAACTTTTCCGCCTACCTTATTACTGGTTGTTCCTAAAGAATTGCTAGTAAAATATATAATAAATTCCAGAGGGAAATAAGTTAAAATGTCTGCATTCTCTTCGAAGTACACGCACATACACATATTTATTGCCTATGAAGATGTTATTTCAAAATTATTATTAACGGAATTTACAATAATACAACATTTGCGCAATTATCTGCGAACTCGAAGCTGCATAGTTTAGAGAAGTTTCTAAACATACTCAAACATATACAGATGCGAAGATGAATATCCGTGGATTGCTGCGATTAGATGCACAATGTAATGTCCAGTGTCTACGGAGTAAAGCCACACTTCGCGTAATTAAGCAGCATTACGACTGTATGCAGAAAACAATATTGGTATTGTAATTTACAACTTTACGTATTATGTAACTTATGTTCTGTTGTGCCTTTAGTTAGTTTGTTGGGATGTCGTTAATTCTATTTTTCTTACAAATGAATTTATGTAAAAGATTAGTTGAAATGTTTTGTTTTGTGCTGTAACTCTTTACGAAATATTCCATTTCTACAACTGCATTAAGAGATACAAAGGTCTAGCGCGTTTCACCCTAGCTTCGAACTATTGCGCTTATGAGAACAACAGTAAGCGTTGCTATATTTAGGCAATTAGATATGTACTTTGATATAGCATGTTGGTACTGCATACTCATGCTAACTTCATTGTTATTATTAGAGTACCCTAAACTTGCGGACTCGCATAGGCGTCGGTATTACGGGTTAATATAAGAATACGAAAAATTCATAAATAAACTAAACCGGTAGAGAAGAAGGCATGTAGTGTCGACCTTGAATATAAATCATGTTAAACCGCGCTGAGAGAGATTTCGTTTTTAGTACCGGTTGAGCTGTTGCAGAGATTAGTCGAACGGTCAAGGTTATGTACCTACGCGTCGCTTTTGAAAATATAGCTGGTGCTTTTTCTGTGTTGTAGTATTATACCAAGTACATAATTAGTGTATCGTTACATATAGAACTAATATTTACATACCTAAGAAAACAATGCCTCGTAATAGATTTGCTACTAATGTACATCAGTATGTGTCACTTTCTCCCCATTTAAAATATGACGGTAGTGCAGTTTTTTGCTTAATATGCAATGTTCGTTTGGCTGCATTGGACAGAACTGATTGCCAGAGGCATGTCAATGGTATTAAGCATATGAGAAATGCAAGAACTGAAATACCTTATACACTATTCCTCATACATTTATTAATTATGTTTACCTCTTGCAATCTTCCGTTGTCGTTGGTGAGAAAAGCAGCTTTTAAAACGTTTTGGCGACAATACGTTCCAAAGTACCCATTACCTTCACAAACACAATTACAGAATCATTTGCCGCGAATGAAAGCGATGCTAGAAAATGTGTGTAAACGTGATTTGTGTTCCAAAAAAATATGGATTACCGTGGATGAGACGACCGATATAAAGAAAAACAGTATTGTGAATGTAATAGCTCGCGTTTTATCTAGCGAGAACACAGCATCTCGATATTTGTTAGCTTGCAAACGTGTTCAACAATGTACAGCGGAAAATATTCAAAAAGTGATAATGAACGCTTTGAAAAAATTTAAAATTGCCCAAGATCAAGTTGTGAGGATTGTGACAGATAGTGCAGCAACGATATTAGGTGTTGGGCGATCCTTAAAACATATATTTCTTAACTTAATACATATAACCTGCGCGCTGTATGCTTTGCATTTAGTTGGTGAAGTTGTTCGACAACATTACGGAAACGTTGATCGGATGATTGGAAGTACTAAAGCAGTGTTTCGTAAATCTTCTAAACGTTTAAAAGAATTTCGTAAATTTTGTCCAGGTATTCCAGAACCTCCTGAACCAATTTTAACGCGATGGGGCACTTGGCTAACAACAAATTCAATCAGTTATAATGTGGTTTAATCGGAATGAATCCAAAGCAATTAGAGAAAGTCAAAGAGAATTTCAAATTCCTCAACTTTTAGAAGATTAAACAACAATATGTACCAATTATACAGTATTACTAGATGCCATCAGAAAACTACAATGTACTGAATTGTCATTGCAGGAATCATTAGACATAGTGGAGAGTGTAAAAAATAAATTACACACATTAAATGATACGCCAGGATTATGCGCTAGTCAAAAGTTGGTAGATGTTTTAAGGAAAAATCCCGATTTTAATACTTTAGAGGCCGTTTATAATAAGTGTAGGAATAGTGAACTTTTAGGTTTAAAGAAGCAACTGTGGAAACATATGCAATGATGCAAGTTTACAGTAGTTCACATCCTGATGCCTCTAATTTGTTGAATAATTAGCAAGTAAGTTTATTTATGAATTTTTCGTATTCTTATATTAACCCGTAATACCGACGCCTATGCGAGTCCGCAAGTTTTGGTTACTCTAGTTATTATTAAAAGGTTAGACATTTTAACTGTGTATCTTATTTTAAAGTCTACGTGAGAATAAATACCTAGAAAGAATAACTAGTTTTTTTTTTTTTTTTGAAGTGCAAATATGTACGACTCCAATAAATTATTTAATGAGTTGGACGAACGATGTTATACAAGGCTAATCTACCAAAATGATATCCATAAGACAGGGGTTCCCAAACATTATCAGTCCGCGGCGCACTTGCAGGTTTAGTGTTTTGTCTCGGCGCCCTTTTGAAAATATGTGTACAATAACATAAATCAGGCACAGAAATGAAAACAACCCTTAAGATAAACCTCACAATGTGAAGCTCACATTTATTAAAATTGAATCACAAGAATCATTAAACTAAAATATGAAATAAATGGTGAGAACCTTCAACAACAAGTGAGTTAATGTGGCGGGTGAGTTTGCTGATCGCCACGCATTTTTTCAAAACGCGGAGTAAGGTTTGACACTGCCACTCTCATTTCTCACTTCGCATCGATTTTTGAGCGATATTTGCTTTTTATTACAGCTACAGCTGAAGACCCTTACAGCTCTTGAACTCAGAGTTGAATATTCATTTTTGATTGATGTTCAAAACTTCACTAAATCGGAAGAAGCAAATTTTGTTTTCAAGCTGTTGTTGCAAGAGAGTTCAATTAGACTCCGTTTTTCCTGTGAAGTGAATTCTGGTGGAGCTTGAGCACGGAAAGGATCTTGGATCCACCCAAATTTCCCAACATTGTCTTCCTCGAACCCTCAAAGTACTTTGCAAACCAGTTAGTGAGCTTCGAGGGGTGTTCCTTGAAAAGATACGTCAGAGGCGTATCGTGCAAAAGTCAGTACGTGAGATACAGTATTATTAAAACATAATATATTCCTCCTTTTTATTGACGTCTTGATGTCTACTGTGACAAAATACTACTGCCCCAGCAAGCCTCGTAAAGCTGCAACATAAGCAACGCTTCCATTGTCGATTCACTTAGCCTTCGACGTTGGTCTGAAAACGTTTTCGTGTATTTCGAAAATGATCGTTCTACATCTAGCGAAGTGGGATTTGCGTAACTCAGATATTCCTTTATCTCTTCTGTGCACTCTTTATTTTCGGTATAAAACCGAACCTTTTGTAAATCGGGATTTTTATTTAACTGCACGGAATTTTTGAGTGACATCTAGTCCTATAGGATAGGTCAAGTTTTCTAGAGCGGCTTGTAAATTATCTAAGCTATTTAATGAGTCTCGTAAAGATAAGTGACTGTTTTGTAACAGCGATATAGCTTGTACAACTTCAGAATAGTTTATGGAAATTTCATCTATTTGTAATTGAACGTCCGAATTGGAAAAAAGTTGCTGACTCTCTCGAATCGCTGTAGATTCATTTGATTTGAATTTTAAAATCGCATCCTTCACATTTGCGAAATATTTATGATAATAAAATACTGCTTGGAGACATGTTTCCCATCGAGTTATTACAGGCTGAGGTGGTAGTGGAAGTTTCGGACGCAGTTGTTTGAAAACGCGGATATGTTTGGGAGATTTCACAAACACTTTTCTGGTAGATGCTATCAAATTATTCACTATCGGATACTTCTTTCGAATGGTTTTTGCAACGAGATGATACGCCTGTGTGAGACAGGTTATGTAAAGACGAGTCGGAAAGCATATTTTCAGCATCTTACCAACTTTCAGCATTGTTGCAGCTCCATCAGTAACTAACATTGTGACTTGGGCTCCTGTGATACAAAATTCTCTTAACGAATCTTTTATTATCTTCACAACAGTTTCAGCATCACTTTTTCCAATCCTTTTGCTGGTTAATAACAAGGAAGCTGCTGGATCATTATGTTTTAAAGGACGCGCTACAACACGAAACACGCTGTGTTTCTGTGAATCAGTTGTTTCATCCACACTTACGCAAATTTTCTTATCTTTCAACTCGTCTACTATACAGTTTTTTACTGTACCCTGCAAATGTGGTAAATTGTATCGCAATTGTCTATTGGTTGGTAGTTTCCACGAGGGAGCATATTTATTCCAAAAAACGCGAAAGTGTTCATGTCTACTAGGTGTTGTGGAATGTTGCACACACTTAGCGTAAACATAAAACCATACAGAAATTTCCAGTACGGAATATTGTTGCTTAAATTCAGTACATGACGTTTACTTTTAATATGTCTTCTACAGTGAAATATATCGCGACCTATCAACAGTATATTGCAAATTTTGCACTGAATGATACCTGTATATTCCAACCCAGGGAAACGGCTAATATATTTATTCACACGTGATGCTAAAGGTAAACCTCGCTTATGACGATCCACGTTTTAGAAGACGCATACCGATAAACCGATAATTATCTAACGACCCTTCACTACCACGCCTATCGAATGACTTAACTCTCCACTGGCTTCGAATCGACCTAAATCTCTTCTCGGCGCTTCTGCCGTAGCACGCGTTTGTCGAACCTTGGTAATAAGGTGGCAAACGTAGAATAAGTATGTCGCATTTCAACAGTTGCTTCATCGAGTATATATTTATTGTACTTGCTTTTTGTAGAAACAATGTTCAAGAGATTATGTTTTAACTTCTTCCAACAGGAATATTTTTTTCTCTTAACGAAAGGAATTACATTTTTCTAGGTAGCTGTGGTAGGTTATCAGACGTGAAGATCAAACAGAAGGTCTATGGAACGGAAATACCGAAGGCAAGTTGTTGAAATAGAAAGAGGAGATTGAAGAGAGGTGGAAACAATTTTTCTGCGAGGTGCTGGAAGGAACAGATGAGAGTTTAGGAGAGATAGTAGAAGGGCTGATTAGGAGAGAAACAGAAAGGGAACATTAATCCAATAATGACGAAATCACGGAAAACGAGTTGAAGAAGCACCGAGTACACTAAAAAATTGGAAGTCGACAGAGATAGATGGGATAAAACCTGAGATGCTCAAGAGGATGGGTGAGGCGGGTGAAACAGTTCTAGGAAAGTTGATCAATAAGATATAGGAAGAGAAGTGTATTCCAACAAGGTGGGAAACAGCTGTAATAATACCTTTACATAAAAGAGGAGATAAAATGAGTTGCGAGAATTATGGAGGCATCTCATTGTTATGTACAGCTAGCAAAGTGTATGAAAAAATACTGGAGAAAAGGGTTAGAAGTATAATAGAACGAACTATGGGTAATACCCAAGCAGCCTTCAGGAAAGGGAGAAATACACAGGAGTGGATCTTCACACTAAGGCAAATCTGCGATAAAGTGATAACAAAATGTGAAATCATACACACATGTGCTATTGATATACAGAAGGCGTATGACTCGGCAGCAAGAGAAGAAATATGGAGAGTTTAAGACAGTAGGGGAGCATGGAGCTGGGGAGTTCCCCAGAACCTAATGGATGTAGTGAAAAGCATATATAGAAGAACAAGCAATACAATAAGAATACGACAGTTTAGTACCGGTAATTTTGCAATCAATAAAGGTGTTAGATAAGGTAGCATCCTAAGCCCGTTGTTATTTTCTATAATTATAAACGAAGTAACAAAAGTATTTAAAAATAGAACCAAAGGAGTAATGATAGGTTGCAGGAATTTAAGACCAGTGATTGTAAAAGAACTGACGTAAGCTGACGAACTTATTGTGTGTGCTGAAAACAGTGTGCAGAAAAAGCCGAGAAAAAGATAATATAAGAATTAGGAAAGAGTAATTGTTTGTATATTGAATGAAGATTAATATTAAAATGATATTAACATGAAATATTAAGCGTGGAGAAATTTTAGTATAGGAATAAGTTCTTAAAACGTTTTTTGCTGTGAGGGTGCTTACAAAGATTCGTACGTGGCGTGGCAGTGTTGATCAAAGATTGAACCCTCTGTTGGCAGTCTGTATAAGCTATATGACACTTTACAATACCTATCCTTATAGGAGGAGTAAAGCCACATTTACATAGGGTTAACTAATTTTAAGAGGGAAATTTGAAAAAGTAAAATTTACTCCATTCTTCTCTATCTGGTATTAATATTTTATAGTTCTTATCGAAGCTGTATTTGGCACTCATGATGTCAGTGGGCCTGCCTGTAATCGCCTCCGTCTTGAGTTTCTTTAACAGGGAGGTTGGGTATTCATTAGTCTGCAGCTTGTTGCTTGTTAACCTAGCCTCCCTTTCAATGTGGATGTGAAGTGGTTCTAGGTCAAGAATGACTTCTACAGCAGCTGTCGACGTCGTCTTCGTAGTCCCCGTGACACACAGACACGCTAATCTTTGTATGCCACTCAGTCGCCTCATTGCATCCACCTGCAATGCCTTCGTTACTATACCACTGAACCATATGTTATTATTGGTCTGACTACCCTCATGTATAACCACAACGTCATTTTTGGGATTAAGCCTCACATTTTTCCATACAACCTTCTATATATGCCTAGGGCAATGGTAGTTTTGTTGATGGTTTTACTGATGTGAGAGCTCCGTGTAAGTCTTTGATCGAACCATACTCCCAGGCATCTCGTTTCTTTGACAAATGGAATCTCCCCTCCTCCTAACATAATTGTCTTTAAGTCTTGAATTATGCGCTTCTTTGTAAAGACGACAATTTGTTTCTTAGCCATTGACTGTAAGTCTTTCCTGTTTACACCAGTTATCTGCTGTATTTAGGGCATTTGGCATTCTTTTTGACATTACCCCAACAAATTTGTCTCGTATTACTATTGATAGATTGTCAGGACATCCTAAGCGCAAGAGGTCTTTTTTTGATAGTTTTGGTAATAGGTTTTCGACGAGGGACATCCATAAAAGATGTGGTAGCACGCCTCACCGAAGGCATCTTCCTCCTGCTTTTGATGTTGACAAGTGGTTTCTCCATAAGGCCTGCCTTTTTGTCTAGGGCTCATTAGTAAAGCTGGCCACGAGCGGTACCGCGCAGTAGCGTAGAGTCGACCAGGCCTCGCGTTCCACTAGAGTTATTCTGCTAATAGAGATGTTTGCTGTCGCGTTGCAGCACCATCACTCACTAACATCAAGAGTTGGTTTGTTGAAAGTCCAAACTTGTCCAATGTATTTAACACTAACTTTGAAATTACTTCGGTAGTACACTGTTGTATTTGTTTGGAGGCTAATAGAATTGAAGGTGCCGATTGATGAGGTTTCAATTTGCGTGCCATTACATTAAGAACAGAATGTTTCTTCCGATCTGTTGTTTCGTCGACACATAACCACAATTTTTGATCTTTCAACTCCGATTTTATTTTTTGTTGAATATGTTCGCGCGCAGATGGCACAATTCTTCGTAACGATGTTCGACTTGGTAATTTGCACTCCGAATAGTTATTCCAAAAGTAGATAAATGGTTCCTTGTCTAGTAAATTAAACGGTATATTACATGCGATAAACGTAACGCATAAATTAAATATAAATTTTTCATTGTCTCGTGCGCAATTTCTTTTTGAGACATGCTTTTCACTATTTACGTGTCGTAGACAATGTTGTCTGGACCAACACATTAACGGGATTTTACAGATTACACATTTAATTTTAGCACCTTCATATATTAAGTCTGGAATTTCTGCAATAAATTCGAAGTTTGTCCGACCGCGGTCGTTTTGCTGACGAAATCATAATTTTTCTAGGACAGATAAACAATTGCGCAAATGACCGGCAGCGAAAATGTCCGTACTGCTCCGCAGACGAAGTAATACTACCGTTCGTCTCGGTCCGAACTGATTCTACGCCGATGCGCGGTACCGCTCGTGGCCAGCGTTACTCATTAGTTTCATTAAATTAACAAGTATGCTGCAAAGTTTGGGTGTTAAAACATTTGACAAAACTCACTAGATTGAGAATTTGAATGAGTGTTAAAATTTGTAAATATTGAACTTTTGCGTATATATTTGTATCTATCATTTAACAATAACCAAATACAAACATCCATCGAATCCAAACATTTGTTTGGGAGGTCCATTCAATAAAAACTGTTTTGCTGTGTTCCAATATTTATTGGGATATTGGATTATGAAATAGTAGTGAAGTATTATTAATAGGGACAACATTTATTAGCAACACATCAAAAATGTTCAACCTTTCATTGAAATTGTTATTCTAAGTGCTCCAATGAAGATGGGAATTTGAGAAGCTTACTTTTTTATTTGATAACTGGGAGATGGTGTTGCTACTCATTATTTCTATTACATCAATTTTACAAGGTTGGTATGAAAAATTTCAAGCTCCTACATGAAGATGGCGTTACTCGTCAAAAATATTCTAATAGTGTAATTGGGTAGGTGTTGAAGGGTACTTTTGAAAATTTTAGCCATGTCGGACGCTCAGTTGTTGTTTAACTGTCGTTTGTGTCAGTTGATACTTCTATAAAAATGGAAAAAATCTAATCGAGTTGTCACTAAATTCTTGCAATACGCCTATGTAGATTAAGATCGAGATGGATGCTGCTTACGGGGAGCCTGCACCATCATTTGCTGCAGTTCAAATTTGGGCAGCTGCATTCAAACGTGGTCGTACTAGCTTCGTTGACGATGAATATTCGGGACGGCCAAAAACTGCAACTACTACCTACAACATTGCAAATGTTCACCAAATGGTGCTGGACGATAGGTTAGAGTGACAGCAGAGCCCGTGGGCACTTCGAAAAAACGCGTTTGTCGTATATTGACTGAAGATTTGGATATGAAAAACCTAACCGCGCGTTAGGTGCCGCGTTTACTCACTCAAGACCAAAAACGCATTTGAATGAATGTTTCCATAGACCTGTTGAAGCAGTGAACTACGAAGCGCGAATCCGCTCCAAAAAGTGATGGCGATTGATATCTGAGATAGTTATGGAGTTATGTCAATTGACTATCTTGACAAAGAAAAACAACAACGGGGGCCTATTACGCATCATTACATGACCAGCTAAAGGGAGAAATTGAGGAAATACAATCGCATTTTAAGAAAAAGGAAGTTTTGTAATTGCCTATTTTGCAGAACAAGCTGCCAATTACTATTTGGACTATGTTGAGAAATAAAACTGAATTTAACAAAAAAATTTTTGTTTCTGTTTGAGGCTGGAAACTCTTCAGACTACCCTCGTATGTCAGTGTGCAAGAAATGGTGACTTTGTGGCACTTTTACAAATGTATTTTTTGTGCTTATTGGTAGAACTGATGTCATAACCTGAATCCCAAACTATATCATAGTTAAAGATTTTTGAATACATAGCTGGCTTTCATTCTTTGGATTGTACTGAATAGCTGAATGTTGATCATGTTAGACGAAATTGCATTTTTTTCAGTTTTTAATAGCATGCACTGCATGCAATGTTCCTGCTAGCTGCGAACAAACTCTAACTCAATTTCTATTCAATGATGCTATATTTTACGTATAACAAATAAACCCATTATACTAACTCTTCAACTTTCCATTATCGAACCTCATTTTATTAATAACAACCTTATATCCAAGGTTTTACGGATATGCGTGCGTAAACCAATTCTGGCGAATTATTCCGAGGAAAGCGTTTTATTTCCTTTATTTCCCGTTCATTAAAACAAGTCTTGGGTGTATATCTATATACAATACCTTATCTCGAAATTTCGATTCTCCGTATTTAATTAGATTCAATTATTTGTCGAAAACAAATTATGAATTTCGATTCGTTCCTTTCGTTCCATTGTAAATACATGCTTCGGAGTTCTTTAAGTGAATTTTTGATTAAGTTTGCCGAACTTACGTTACGGGAATTTCTCGCGAACGAAGGAATAATTATGAGGCGTACGGATGACCTACGCTTTTCTCCGTCCGAGAATTGTAAGAAAGTTTTGTTTTAAATTTAAAATATATTTTAGTGACGTATACGTCTAAGAAAGTGCCAATCGTTTCTTTTTTGTTTCCAATTTTTCAATCAAAAGCAAGCCTATCAGTATCTAACCAAATGATATGATTATGTAAACGATATACAGGGTGACAATGAAAAAAGTGCTATGCATTGTATTGTGTGATAGAAATTATCAAAATAAGAAAAAAGTCTATATGAACATGGATCCAAACGTCAACAGTTTCCGAGTTAATATATTTTGGCTTCCGTCGGTGAATTATGAAAATCTGTAATTTCCTTGGAATTTCCGACGTAATCAAATACTTGAATCGAACCTGTCATACCCCGCTTGCCAGGTGGGCGTGTTAACCACTACACCGCGGGGGCCTTTATGCCAGAAATGTTCACTTTTTAATACCTAGTTGTTATTTTATTTGCAAATAAATCGTAATATTTCGATAGACAATTTTTATTCTTACATGCCAAGTACACTAATTAATTAATATATTTTGGCTTCCGTTGGTGAATTATGAAAATCTGTAATTTCCTTGGAATTTTCGACGTAATGAAATACTTGAAAAAAAGGAGTGAACGTTCTTGGCGTAAGGTCTTTGTGGTGTACTGGTTAGCACGCCCGCCCGGTAAAGGGGAGGTATCGGGTTCGATTCTTTACCGACGAAATTTTTTCAAATTTCAAGAGTTTCTGATATTCAAGTGTAAATATTTATAATTTTACTGGACTACAAAATATGCTCTACTCTCTATTAAATTATGAACCTACTACTACTTGCTTGCCAATTTACTATACAGGCTGGCACGGAAGTAGGTACCTCGTTTAAAAATAGGAAAAAAACACGATAACGAAAGAAGGAATTTATGTTATGACTTATAAATTAAAGTAGAATTTTTGGAGATTCTAATGAAGCAATGCCGGAAAATAATGTTTATTAAATGGTGGCCATTGTTGCGTTCACAAGCTGATGCTCTTTTTGCAGCACCTTCCATCACCTTCGTTAATGTCTGTTGAGATATTCCCCCTATTCCTCTCCGAATATTGTCTTTGAGCTGCTCTAATGTTTGCGGCTTATTAATATAAACTCTTGCTTTAGGATAACCCCAAAAAAAGAAGGCAGACGCGGTGAGATCCGGAGATTTTGGAGGCTATCTCAGATCTCTATTTTTCGGAATTAATCGAATGGGGAAGTGTTGCAAAAGTGCTATTGTAGCCCATGCGCTATGCATAACACTCGCTGTTTATAGTTCCTGCTCGTCCTTCCACATTTTCAAAAAAGAAAGTTCCAAGGATTCTTTGTGCGGAAACTGCATACCACACCGTGACTTTCGCACTAGGAAGGGGCTTTTCATGAATTCATTGTGGATTATCTGCTGCCGAGTAATGTGAATTTTGTTTATTTACAAACCTATTTAGTGGAAATAGACCTCATTAGACAGCCACAATTTTGTCAGAAAAATTTTATGTGCATCTGCAAGATTTAAAATGGTCCGACTAAATTCTAATCTTATCTGGAAATCATGGAGGTTAAGCTCTTGAACGAGGTGGTTGCTGTAGGGATACATATGGAGAGCTGGTGTTAAAATTCGCTGTAGGGATCGTCGTTTCAATCCTAGTTGATCTGATCGTCGCCGGGTTGATTTTCCTGCATCTTTTCAGTTAATTTTGTTGTTCATGGTTTGCTTGACCTTCTAACTTCAGTCACATATCCATTCTCTAAAAACTTGCTTACTAATCTGCGTATTAAAAATAGTCGAAATTGACGCTGAGTTGAAACAATGCTTCTTTCATTTTCAAAGTAAATTGTCACAATTTTTGTTCGTTCCATTTTTGAAACTTCTAACTTCTTAGCTTAATCTGAAACAAAAAATAAAGATAAATGTTCAACCAACAAAAAATGTTTTACTTTGAAATACGGAAGCTTTTTTTGCGCCACCTGTGCAACATCCATCAATTCATTCACTAATTGAGGTTAGCATAATATTATGTCTTCAATTTAAGCACTTCTTCCGATAATTCTAAGAACAGCGACAATAGCAATGCATTTGTCAATGAAGTGCATCTTCTTTCTAGTAAAAAAGAAACACTATTTGCGTGTGCCATTATCGTTTATCCTTGCCAAAGTTTATTTTTCTTTCTTCGACATCACCAGGAAATTGCATCGACAACAAACAACAACAGAAGCAGCAGAAATGACGTGCTAGTGGATCGGCAAAATATATAAATACAATACGCGTAGCATGAAAGGTTTCTAACACCCAGCGCTCTCACGTATTTATTTTCAAAACAGCCCGAACCGAAGAATTAAGTGTTCATTGAAAATTAATCTTCTATTCGTTGGAGCATGACTGGGAAGGACAAGCGGCTGCTGCGCCGTAGTCGCTGCCAAAAACCGCATGGAGTGGGGGCAGAAACACAAATAAACAAAGTTTTAATTACTGCGAGAGATCTATATGAGGCGATAAGGAGATACGCTCAGAATGCCGGCGTTTTCTAGATTTTAATTTCTTAAATGGGACAGATGGTAGAGGTACAGGAGGGTAGAGTAAGGAGAGGATGAATTGGAGGGTAGCTGATGGAGGTTCTTCTCGGTAATTGCCACTTAAAATTGGCCGCGTTGTCGTGTTTAAAGTTTGGATTGCATTCAACTGTTTGTTTGGATAAAAAAGCTTCGGCATATTTGATTTGAGAGGAAATTTTAGTGGAAATATGGAAGTGAAGGGATTTTGTAATTTTATTTCTTTGTACAGTCTCCAATATAAGATACTAAATAGTTTTGTCGTAATATACGACCAAACCATTAGAGATTCGGGGTGTTTAATAGATTTGATCGCACGTGCATCTTTATAACGCTCTGAAGGAAGTCTCCAGGTCAATCCAGTGAAGTGCGAAGCGGTGAGATTCACCCGCAGGATCAGAGGAGCACCAAACAACATCCACGTGGATGGCACGCGTCTGGAATGGAAGACAGAAGTCAAATACCTGGGGTTCGTGATGGACAAAAGGTTGACGTGGGCGAGCCACGTTAAGGAAATAGCGAGCAAGGCCGCCGTTGCTAGAAATATTCTGGCAGAGGGACCAGGACGATCCAGGCTTCGCCAGGCTTGAAAGCATGTTGTGTAACGCACAAAATTCAAAATAAGGCTTTGTGACCATGATAAGGAAAAATCCAGAAATACGTGAGACAGCAAATTGAAAAAGCTTTGTTTTAAAGTAATTGTGGTAGTCATTTCGGTTGCCATGACGACGCAGTGACCTTTTGTCACTATTTTTTAAATGGAGCCGTATGCATTTGTTTACCTCACTAAAATATGTGTTATTAAGAATTACGACAATATGAGGCACTTTTGCAAAAAATGAACAATTATTAGAGAAAATTAATAATTATTTATTTTCATAAAAGGATCTGTTAAGGCTTCTTAACATTTAAGTTTATGTTTTTTTACGCTAACGAATTTGTTACTGCATTTATTCTATTTTGTAAATCCGTTATTCTATTGTTTTATTGTGTAAATTTAATATTTCATTTGTTTTACTTGTATATTCACCATTTCGTTTGCTTTATTTTTTATAAACTTGTGTATATTGTATTTGTATACGTTTAAAATATTGTATGTTTACGTATTTAACACAAAAACTAATTCATTTAACATACATAAATGTTAACAAAATCACCCGCACACAAAGTGAGAATCGATGTAAAACTGTATTCATTCAAATAATAGCAACTTCGGTACGCAAAACCTATTTCAAACCTCGAGATAAGACGCACACTAGAGAGAAAACCACCGCGGTCGAGCATGAAACAGGCAATCACTGCCGAGAGAGCAAGCATAACGCACGTATACGTGTCCTTACCTCGGAGTGCCGGAATTTCGTCGAAGAACGTAGTGTACGAATTGCCATGATTGCTATCCGTCGTTCCTTCGCCTATGCGCATTGTAGCGCTCGGACCCGCACGATGTTTGGTCTTTGGATTCTCCGCTACTATAGGGAAGCAGTAGCGAGACGGGGCATATATACAAGGCACACAGCGTATATATTCTAACACGAGAGCGTCTGGGTAGTGTTCTACGATTATATTCTGCTACTGCTTCCGCGATCAGACGTTCGAGCTCCGTCAAGGGTTTGATGGTGGCCCTAATAATGCATAATGCATATAAACGTTGCGAATTAGTATACAAATAAGCGTTGCGATACTGAAGACTTATTTAAGGTAACAAAATGCCTCGCATTCTCGTATTAGGTGCGTTTAAAATTATACATACAAATGCCAAACCATGTATTTATCTTACTAAATTGGATTTTATTACGCGGTAGCACATATACATGGACAAAACGTGAATATCTCTGCAACGAGAGCCAATCAACTTTTTTCAGGTGATACTCGTGTTTGAATTCATTTAGAATTGGGTATTTTCACCTAAAAAGCAATTTGGTTGTTGCTCAGTGTAATTGATCGATTGCTTGTTTTTCCATGTTTATTAAATTTTATGGATTTTTAGGGAGAGATGATTTTTTAAATTTCACGAATGAATTGATAGGTGAGCTATTTTACACTACTGACGAACTCTTTCAGGTTTACAGTTGAATTTATTTTGTAGAAATTATGTAAACATCACGATCATAGTACTAAATTTGAATAGAATATTGCGCCAATAATTTGTATATAATAACGTAATTCGAGTCTGTACAATTCATAAATAAACGAAAATATGAACGCGGAACCGTGAAAACAAACATTGCCCCTTCATTAATCATAATGAAGTCTATAAATAATTAGTAGATAATTTGAAACTTGTAAATAATAAATTTAGTATTCATATGATTCGGTTAATCATTTCTATGAAATACTAATATTATCATTATATTATTATTTTCATAGAATTTATGGTGGTGCATACATTATTAACACGGGACGAAAAGCTGGGTGGGAAATACAGGGCGAGAGTAATTGTCTAGTTGCTGTTGTTATTGTATGTATGTCGGGCTTGGCCAGCATACATACACTACCGGCGATAATTATTTGCCCGCCTACATTTTGCTTGGATTTTAGAAAATTATTTATTTATTGTTATTTAGGGGGTATAACTATTTACCTGCAAGTAGAAGAAAGGTCACATTAGATAATTCCGCAAAAGATTCCTCTCACATTTAGTTACCCAGTGAATCTCCTTAATCCGATAATTAGGAGTCCAGGTAGGACCATAAACAGATGAAAAATGTAATACAATTATCCTTCATTAATAAAGTTTTAATGTAGTGCAAGTAACGATAACAATTCCCTATTTACTCCAACTAGAATTATGAATTTAGATTTAGTAGCTATTGTTCTTTTAAAGAGTGAATATCGTTATTAAAATTATCTAAAATTAGCATTAAAATGCTGAAAACAAGAGAGTTGCATTTTGAAATCCGCACAATGATTGTTGCTTTACATAATCTTGGCTAAAGTAACAGAGATATCACAAGAAAATTGAAATTAAGTCGTCGAACTGTTGACTATAACGTTAAAAAGTATCAAGAGGCTGGCACATTATTCAATAGAAAACGAACAGGACGCTGGAAAGTGACAACACCAGCGGAAGATCGTCGAATAATTATAACGAGTAAACGGAATAGATGAAAAACTGCACCTGAAATAACGCTGAAATTAGTATTGAGGGTGAAAAACGGGTTAGTTTAATCACCGTGAAAAGGAGATTAAGAGAGGGTGGTTTATTTGGCCGAATAACGTTGCGTTTTCTTTTCTTCGGTTCCATTCTTCCATTCTTCGGTTCCAAGAGAAGAACGCTCGTTCAAAGGTCGAAAGAAGAACAAGCAGTAGGATCATGTGTAGTACCTATAGTGAAGCATGAGGGCAGATTGGTAATGGTTTGGGGTTGTTTTGGCGCCGCATTCGTAGTAGACTTGGTTAAAATAGATGGAATTTTAAGAAAGGAGCGCTACCAGGAAATTTTGGAAGCATATGCTATACCATCTGGAATGAGAATAATCGGTGGCTATTTTACATTTCAACATGATAATGATTCGAAACACACTTCTAAACTGTGCTAGATGGAGATCCTAATCCCATAGAGCATTTGTGAGAGGAACTCGATAGGCAGGTGAAAATAAATCTTCCAAATTCCAAGGAATCGTTGTGGAAACAACTACAAGAAGCCTGGCTTAAAATAGA
The DNA here is from genome assembly GCA_029619315.2 of Dynastes maya. Lineage (NCBI taxonomy): Eukaryota > Metazoa > Arthropoda > Insecta > Coleoptera > Scarabaeidae > Dynastes > Dynastes maya. The sequence goes on along the minus strand of JAROYE020000010.1, from coordinate 22,482,506 downwards.
ATCCGCTACTTTGACTGAATTGATAGAAATAATGCCGCAAGTGTGTGTCGTAATTATTAATAGTCGAAGTGGACATTTCGACGGAATTCTTTTTGTGTTGAATAAACTTTATAATTGAATAAAGACTATCAATTGCCTTGCTTTAAGAGTATTTTACTAAATGCAAAACTACAATTTCTTTTCAGTTAGCTCTTCCTTTATTTATGCGTATTCCTTTCGGTGCGCAAATAATTATGGCCGGTAGTGTACATAGTTTGAAACTGGTGTCACATTACGTCCTGTTTTACATTATATCGTCGCGCTGCTCCGCGCCGGTTAATTTTGTACCAATAATATGTATGTTGTGCGGTAAATGTACATCTATACTGTTCAACAATTATCGAAGTAATAAATTGTAAATTAGAACCGAAACGGATTCGCAAATTGTTCGGTCTCCCAGTTGAATTAGATAGTTGAGTATGTAGTGGACGTAGAGGAATGCGTTTTGAGGTTTGCATAAAAAACGACATATTTAAATTAACTAAAGCTAACTCTCTGCCACAATTACAATTAGCATCAGAGAGGCCCTTTTAACGTTATCATGTAGGCAGAGATTCAATAGGTTCCAGATAATGCCGACTATTTAATTAGTTTAGTTCTAAAATGCAATTACTAAATAATTACAGTTGATTTAAACTGTGAATTACGTTAGTAATTGTGAGAATTCTGGGATATCGCTTTGATAGGGTAGAATAACACAAAATAACTATTCCCCAGTTTTCGACTGAATCGAATGTATATTCACAGTGTTGCAGTGTGAAGGGCTTCCTGCTATAGAACACACTGTGGTCGAAATGAATTCGAAAATGCACTTTATTCCCAAAATCAAAGTTTTTTGGATGAGAATTTTGATGAAAGGATTTTGAATGAAATATTTAAGAGATATCATTCTCACAATATTTCTAGTGTAACTCGAGCTTTAGTTACTTTAACTAACAAAGTTTTGAAATTTTAAGAAGACAGCTATGGCAAATGGCATCTCCCTCCACTAAATGTAGAATCTTGTTACGCATGTCGGCAGTCACATTTACTAATTCGTTGGTGTCTTTCCAGTTTCAAAGGATTACAGCACCATAATAGAGTGAGCCTTTCCTTCATTTTGGGCATGATGATGCTTAATTTCGACTGAATTTGAATTGTCACACGAAACTAACAATAAGGAATCAAACTTACACCATAATCCTCTAGTCTAAATTGAGCAAAACTGTGTAATAATCACAAGTACCGCACATCTAAGCAATTTGATCGAACGTGACTTCACGTTGTTGATGCAATTCAAGCAATTGCACATCTTAAACAAAACCTCTGTTTTCAAAAATTAATTTGTGCTAAACCTCTAAAGTCTCCACAATGAAACTTTCATAATAGACCATAGACACAATTTTCTTTATAAAAATTCCACAAATAAAAAAGGTACATTTAGAGATAGTAATATATTTTCATTTCTACGTTTATTTTCACATTAGTAGAAAATGTTAATCGTATGAGATCCATGATTATTTTAAATTTCATGTAATAATCTTTACAACAATATTTTATTATCATTTGAAAATGTAAATGTAAGTTAGAAATATAATTTTTTTATAATCTCCTATAAACAAACAGTTTCCCCAATTGATTGTAGTATACGTATACAAAAATATGAAAAAGATTGAAGACATAACCAATCGAAACTGCAAAATTTTTCGTGGAACGACTCACAAGCTACCAACACCCACCTTGCACAGATGCGCTTTTTCCTGTTTACGGCTCGTCAGTGTATCTTTGTGGAAGGTGGTAGCGATAATTGAAATTGCCGTATATATACGAAGTTAGTGGCTATACGTATGCATGAGAGTGTATAATTCAAGATATTATAATCACTGAAAATATCGAAATTAATTGCTACATCGACTACTATAGAAGTGAGCAATGGGCAATGCCCCACGTTCTGCGAGGGTAGCAGGGATCGACTGATGGCATCGCACCAAGGGAAATAAATAATTTAATTTAAAATTATGTTAGAGGGGTTAAGAACATCCGAACTCGCTTAAAAAAAACACACGCAGGATGCTTTCGATGTATTCAGTAGCAATTTATTACTCTCAAACCGGATGTTCATAGCGCCTTTTCCTTGTAAGATCTAGAGACATCTACACAATTTATAAGTAAATGATCAGAATTTGATGGTACATTACGTATGTCATTTCTTTATGTTAAAAAAATTAAGGTCCTAATATGCTACCTAAGCGAGAAAATGTCTCTGCGCGACATAGGCCTGTGCTTCTTTCAGTAAGAACAATACTAAAAAAATAAGTAATAAATCGAATAATAATAACAGAACCCATCAAGAATTATAATATCTGAAAAGTTGTGAAACACTCATCCTCTTAAGCAGCATTATCAAGTAGGTTGGCGGGCTGCATCGGAATTACCGAACATTAAAAGTAGAAGCACCATTATCAGCATTATCACCCACTGGATAAGAGTCGTGAAAAGTTGACGGCATTAGATATGTTTCCACAGTTGTCTCGTTGAACGATGTTCGCCGTGGTGAAAAAATGTGTTTATATTTTGAAAAAGATCGTTCGACGATTAAAACACTTTTTCAATTCGGTTAATGGATTAGTGGGATGCACCATCACAAATTTGTTTTAATGTGGTAAAATCGGAATCTTTCTTTAGCACACTCTCGAATTATTCTAAAACGCGACTATATTTTGTATAATGTACAGTGCGTAGCAGTGCATGTACTTCGTCCAATATTTGCGGTCACTCCACTAACGACAATCCTGTATTTTGTAATTGTTCTATTGCGTCTATGCGTTTGTAACATTGTTTCAACGGAAATATCTTGAGACTTTGTCTGGCTTTCCTTAATAGCTGCAGCTTCCTGCCGGCAACCAAGTTCCCCAACGTCTAAGAATCGGCTGTGATGGTTCACGAATACCGGGACATTATGCGTGAAATGAGATTTGAGAAACACGTTTTTTGTACTTGCTACTAATGTATCTACCTCGAGTGAACATTGTCGAACAGTTTCTGCCACAAGATGTAAAGCATGCATTTTTCACGTAACATAACCGTGTTCAAGAAGAGAGCGGTCTACCGAATGCATTGTCGCGGCATCATCCTTCATAAACATCAACACTTGACGTAATAGCCTCACAATTGCTGCACACTTTTTCAGTCTTTTGCTAGCTAGTAACAGTGGAAATGTCGGTTGATGAGGGTCCAGTACACGTACTATAATATTTAGAAAAGAATTTCTTTTACAATCTGTTGTCTCGTCAACGCATAACCAAACTGCTTTTTTAATGTAGATTTGATTTTCTTTTCCACGTCTTCGCGTACAAATAAGACATTCTTACGTGCAGTTTTCGTAGTTGGCAACTTCAACTCTGGATTGTATTTATACTAAAAGTTCTGAAACGACTTTTTTCGAGTAAGCGAAATGATAAATTGCAGGTTATCATTATGACAGGTAAATGAAAAATAAAGGCAGTTCTCGTTGGCACGCCCTTTTTTTATTTCTGTGTTCTTCGGTATTTACAGTCGAGTAACACGTAACACAAAACACAACGCACGCTCTCGTTTCCTAAACTGAACGAAAAATAAATAAGTGGACGCTGACAAAGCGAGAATCGATCTTTGCACACAACCCGCTACTCCGATGAAACGCCTACGTATCACAGAGACGATTACCTCGTTCTAGTAATAACACGTATCATCAAATTTGGGGAAATCAGGATTTTTACGGACTTTTGGTGGTTATTCTGGGTGGCAACATTGTGCAAGAAAATGTGACGTTTGGACCAATAGAAATATTTTATTTTAATGTCGTAGTAACACCCCGTTTTCGTAATTGGCAACTTCAACTCGGGGTTGTACTTATACCAAAAGTTCTGAAACGGTTCGTTTTCGAGTAAACGAAGTGACAAATTACAAGTTATCATCATTACAAGTAAATCGAAAATGAAGGCAGTTCTGGTTGGCACGCCCTTTTTTCTATTTCTGTGTTCTTCGGTATTTACATGTTTGCTACAGTTCGTCTTGTCCCATCACACCAAATGTTTCTCGCACACTTTACAAATTACTTTAGCAGCGTCGTAGAACAAATAGGAATGTCACATATAAACTTATTTACTGTACCAGCAAAGAGACGTTTTTAGCCTTGTTCACATTACACATTTTAATGAATAATTATATATTTATAACGAATAATGAACGAAAAATAAACAAGTGGACGCTGACAGAGCGAGAATTGAGTTTTGCATACAGTCTGCTACTCTGGTGAAACGCCTATGTATCGTAGAGACGATTACCTCACTCTACTCATCAGTAGAGTTTGTTAAAAAGGTGGTACCGGCAGTGGCGCGCCGTATAAAAGTAGGTACGTAATATACAATATTAGTGAAAAATAATATTGTTACCTTTTTCTGTCGTCTTGATGTCCACTGTGGCAATTGGCAACCGCCCCGGTAAGCTGCGTAGAATTGCAACATCCGCAACGCTTCCATTGTCGATTTATTCAGCCGTCGACGGTGTTGTGAATACATTGTCGTATACTTCGAAAATGATCGTTCGACATCCAGTGAAGTAAGATTTGCAAATATTAGATATTCCTTTTCCTCATCTGGGCACTCTTGATTTTCAGTTATAGACCGAACCTTTTGTAAATCGGGATTTTTCGTTAAAATTGCACCAAATTTTTGAGCAACATCGACTCCTATAGTATTCGTCAAGTTTTCTAGAGCGGCTTGTAAATTCATGGAAGTTCATGGAAATTTCATCTATTTGTTGTTGAACGTCCGAATTGGAAAAAAGTTGCTGACTCTCTCGAACTGCTGCAGAATCATTTGAATCAAGTTTCAAGATGACATTTTTCACTTGTGAAAAATATTTCTGATAGTAAGGGTGGCTGAGATGGTGGTGGTAATTTCGGACTCAATTGTTTGAATACACGGATGTGTTTGGGAGATTTAATGAACACTTTTTTGGTAGATGCTATTAACTTATCCACCATCGGATACTTCTTTCGAATGGTTTCTGCTACGAGGTGACATGCGTGTATGAGGCGTGCTATTTGAAGAAGAGTCAGAAAGCATATTTTCAACATCCTACCAACTCTCAGCATTGTTGCGGCTCTGTCAGTAACGAACATTGTGACTTGGGTTCCTGTGATACCAAATTCTCTCAACGAATCTCTTATCTTGACAACGGTTTCTGTATTAGTTTTCTGAATCCTTTTACTGGATAACAACAATGAAGCTGGTGGACCATCACGTTTTAAAGGTCGCGCTACAACATGAATGACGCTGTGTTTCTGAGTATCAGTTACCTCATCCACACATAGGCAGATTTTCTTATTTCTCAACTCGTCTTTTATACATTCCTTTACTGTACCTTGCAGACGTGGCAAATTGTATCGTAATTGCATAGATGTTGGCAGTTTCCATGAGGGAACGTACTTAGCCCAAAAAAGACGAAAGTGTACATTAGATGCTAGATGTTGTGGGATGTTACACACACTTTACATAAGAATAAAATCATATAAAAATTGCCAGTATGGAATACTGTTTCTTAACTTCAATACAAACCTTTACAATGTTTTCTACATTCAAACCTATCGCGATTTAGCAATCCGCTATTGCATATTGTGCAATAAATACGCGGACTTCTATATTCTAATCCAGGGAAATGCCTGAGATATTTATTCACATTCGAAGGGAACGTTACACCCTTTGGACGTCCCATCGCCGCGTACTTATTTTGCATGCAGCGTGCAACATACTGTCGCTTTGAACTCTCTCGCGATACTGTCGAGATCGACTACGAGTTGAAAATTACCCTTACCCACGCCGCTACCGCTACGCTACTGCCATCCGGTACCACCTTTTTAACAAACTCTACTCATCAGCCTATATAGTCGGGATACCATTGCAGTGCGCGAACAATCTGTTGTCCATCAGAATAAAGAGATTTTTCGCAACTGCGCGAACACCATAAAATTATAGCTTCGAGTAATTTTATGATCCTTTTTAATATTGTAGATTCCTCGGTATATTACTGTTCATAGTCATCTCTCATTAGGAAGCTATATTGTAATAGTGGTCTTCCAAATTACAATTAGTAAAGGTAGTTGTAAACCTTAGAGTTATTATAGGATCTATTTTACTGTCGTTGATAGTTCTGCCAATGCTTTTAGATACATTTTGCTCTTGGTGAAGCTAGCACAAATGTCTGTTAAGGTTTTTTCTCTTCTCTTTATGTCTTAATCTTTCGCTTCAGGCAGTCTTCCGTATAGACAACAATAAGGTTTTAGTCCAATGAAGGCCATGTTCACATGTGTTACTGCTTCAAAACTAACTGAAATATTGTATTTTGTGTGTATGAATCTAGTCAAAATGTCGTGTATCTCGTTACTGTGTAAAACGTAATTTTTTAAAGAATTACCTATACTTGTATTGCTATTATTGAAATTTCCTGAACAGAATGTAGTCATAGCTAAGTTTGTTTTAGCATAAATTAATTGCTTTTATCATTATTAGCTATTACGGGTTTTTGAGCACCATCTCAGACGTTTCATCGTACATATATCGATATCGTGAATAGAGTTACTTAACTTAAGTATTAAGGAAGAAGTTGTAATATTGATTAGGTAAATTTTACGGCGTAATAATTCCAAAGCAAGAAGGTATTCATTAATTAGAACATTAGTTATTTGTGCATATACATAGTAAACTACCGCTATAAACGTTCATTTTATCGGTTTCACCTCATTAGATGAAGTCAAAATACCGTAGCCATCTATATAGTAGGTGAGACGGGGAACGGCTAAATAAATCTACGCGGTAGCGTAATAAAAACGGCGTTTCGTTTGCTCTTGAAATAATTTATTTACACGCCGTAAAGTTGGTATTATTGTCGTCTGCGCTTGAGACTGACCGTAAAATTTGACGTTAAATTCAATGACACGCTGATAATTATATCATTGGTTCTTATTGGCGTTTAAAAATATTCGTTATTATTAGGATTTTGTCGCAGGTATAATAAGGTAACGAGGTTCGAACATCGTTAAGGTCTTTTACGCGTGGTGTTGTGTATAATGGAGATGAAACAAAGCAAGAAATCATAAATTTGTTGGAATAAATGCGACAAATACAGCGTGATTCGCAACTTTAACATTATTTTCTGTGTTTATTTTTGAATTTGTATGTCATGATTACTGCAGAAACTGCTAATAAACATACCGTGTAACGTTTCTGTGCAACTTCGTGCATTACAAAAGCAATTGTTAACACCAATAGATAAATTTATGTTAGGTTATGACTAGAGTAACCAAAACTTGCGGACTCGCATAGGCGTCGGTATTACGGGTTAATATAAGAATACGAAAAATTCATAAATAAACTTACTTGCTAATTATTCAACAAATTAGAGGCATCAGGATGTGAACTACTGTAAACTTGCATCATTGCATATGTTTCCACAGTTACTTCTTTAAACCTTGTGCGTCGACAAGAAAAAATATTCTTATACATAGAAAAAGATCTCTCCACATCTACATTTGCATGTAGAAACTGTTTTTCAAAATCACTTAAGAGTTCACTATTCTTACACTTATTATAAACGGTCTCTAAAGTATTAAAATTGGGATTTTTCCTTAAAACATCTGCCAACTTTTGACTAGCGCATAATCCTGGCGTATCATTTAATGTGTGTAATTTATTTTTTACACTCTCCACTATGTCAAATGATTCCTGCAATGACAATTCAGTACATTGTAGTTTTCTGATGGCATCTAGTAATACTGTATAATTGGTACATATTGTTGCTAAATCTTCTAAAAGTTGAGGAATTTGAAATTCTCTTTGACTTTCTCTAATTGCTTTGGATTCATTCCGATTAAATCGCATTATAACTGATTGAATTTGTTGAAAATGGATCAAATAGTAAGAAGCTGGAATAGGTTCTGGAATACCTGGACAAAATTTACGAAATTCTTTTAAACGTTTAGGAGATTTACGAAACACTGCTTTAGTACTTCCCATCATCCGATCAACGTTTCCGTAATGTTGTCGAGCAACTTCACCAACTAAATGCAAAGCATGCAACACGCAGATTATATGTATTAAGTTAGGAAATATATGTTTTAAGGATCGCCCAACACTTAACATCGTTGCTGCACTATCTGTCACAATCATCACAACTTGATCTTGGGCAATTTTAAATTTTTTCAAAGCGTTCATTATCACTTTTTGAATATTTTCCGCGGTACATTGTTGAACACGTTTGCAAGCTAACAAATATCGAGATGCTGTGTTCTTGCTAGATAAAACGCGAGCTATTACATTCACAATACTGCTTTTCTTTATATCGGTCGTCTCATCCACGGTAATCCATATTTTTTTGGAACACAAATCACGTTTACACACATTTTCTAGCATCTCTTTCATTCGCGGCAAATGATTCTGTAATTGTGTTTGTGAGGGTAATGGGTACTTTGGAACGTATTGTCGCCAAAACGTTTTAAAAGCTGCTTTTCTCACCAACGACAACGGAAGATTACAAGAGGTAAACATAATTAATAAATGTATGAGGAATAGTGTATAAGGTATTTCAGTTCTTGCATTTCTCATATGCTTAATACCATTGACATGTCTCTGGCAATCAGTTCTGTCCAATGCAGCCAAACGAACATTGCATATTAAGCAAAAAACTGCACTACCGTCATATTTTAAATGGGAAAAAAGTGACACATACTTATGTACATTAGTAGCAAATCTATTACGAGGCATTGTTTTCTTAGGTATGTAAATATTAGTTCTATATGAAACGATACACTAATTATGTACTTGGTATACTACTACAACACACAAAAAACACCAGCTATATTTTCAAAAGCGACACATAACCTTGACCGTTCGACTAATCTCTGCAACAGCTCAACCGGTACTAAAACGAAATCTCTCTCAGCGCGGTTTAACATGATTTATATTCAAGGTCGACACTACATGCCTGCTTCTCTACCGGTTTAGTTTATTTATAAATTTTTCGTATTCTTATATTAACCCGTAATACCGACGCTTATGCGAGTCCGCAAGTTTAGGTTACTCTAGTTATGACAAAGCAAATTGGTCTCAATTGCCAAATTCTTATGCTAATTTCGTGCTACACTATAGCTACCGTATATGTTGTATTTGTTAACGGGTAATCAAGTCGGGAAAAAATAATTTATGATTCCTAGTTCTTGGAAAATATATAGTACTATTGATTGTATATATTTTTCGTATATTTGAGTTCTTGCATGCGAGCTATGAACGCGAAGGAAGTTTCAAAAGACTTTCCAGTGAATTAAATATTTCAATGCATTTATAGTCACGCAATTTTAGTTTGATTCATTTAGAATTGCAAAACAATCCTGGAAGTTAGGGGTGTTTAAAATATTGATACCATTCTTGGAATGGATCTTGATATCTCAAGCAGTATTATAAATTGAATGTAAGGGATTTGGGACAGATTAATATGATTTTTGGCTGATATGATTCATTTCATAGTTTATAGTTAGTTGGTTCTAGACTTTCCACAAATATGCTGAGTATTTATTATCTTTTATATCATTTGGCCTTGTTCAAACTGTTTTCATTTGGAAATAAGTTGTATGGTTTCTGATATGATGGTAACAAGCTTTGGACAAACCAATTAACTGGGGGCAAAAAAAGGATGCTTCTTTCACGGGTAGTAATTCATTTTGTAGTAAAGCAGGCAACTGACACAGTTATACAGACGTCTGCTGGTCGTGTTAATTGCCACTTCCTCTCCCATTTTACTTTTTCCAAATAAAAACCTTGCAAATAATAATTTTCTTGATCATTATGCCCCAATTCACTAGATTTAACAAACATCTTTTAACTTTACATTTTTATCTTATATTATAACGATAGCGATAACGTGATCTTATTGTTTCTTAACGACTTTAATGACTATGGCCTGATGACATTATGTTGAAATTGATAGCTGATTATTAAAATAAAACTTTATCTGGTATTGAATTGAATTTATACTCATCATTAATTTAATTTTTTTATGGAAAATATTGCTTAAAAATATTCAAAGTGTTTTTTTCCTGCTGTTTTCTCGTTCTTGACATTTTTTAGGCCTTCTTCTACTTCCTCCATTGTTCTGTGCTTTGCGTTTCCTCCTGCCTAAATTTGTTTTCGTAGTATTCTTTCCAAACTTCTGCTGTCTCCGCTGTCACTATTCTGTTCTTTTTATCTTCATCCTCAATTCCGCATTCTTCTCTCTTCTGTTTTCCTCTTAGCCTTTTTATCCTATTCCAAAATTTCCTATTGTCTGTTTTATAGTTTTCCTCCAACTCTCTTCAAAGTTCTCCCAGTTCTTCTGTTTTGCTTCTCATGCAGCTTTCTTTGCCCTGTCCCGCTTTGTAGCATAATCTACTCTGCTTCGCTTATCGTTGTCTTCTTGTAGTTTTTTCCAGGCTTTCTTTTTCTCTCTGATTTTCTCCTTAACGTCATCATTCCACCATTCAGTTTCCTTATGGTTTCTATTTATCTTTCTTAATCCGCATACCTTTATTGCTGCACCGTACATCGTATTTTTAAGAGTAGCCCATCTTTCTTCTATATTTCATTGTTCTCATTATTCTCCTTTTCTATTCAGTTCCATTTCTATTTCTTTCCTATACTCCGTTTTCGCTTTATTTTCTTTCAACTTTCGTATGTTAATCCTTGTATATGCTTTATCTGCTTCATATTTTTCCTTTTTTATAGTCATTTCTGCTGTAACTAATTTATGTTGCTAAGTTCAATCCTGCAAACTTCTCAGTTCGTATATGTTCAATGTTATTCATTTCCATGGGGTTAACCAGGTAGTCTATTACACTTCTGGCGTTCCTTTCTTGCGCTTCAAAAGTGAATCTGTCTTCTTCCGCTTGATACCAGAATGTATTTTCAAATTTTAAGTCGTTTATCACACAAAATTGTAACATCTTCCATCCATTTCTGTTCAGCGTGTTTTCTCCTTATTTTCCAATGTAGCCAAGTCCTTTATTGATGTCATCGCCTACTTTTGCGTTCCAATCCTCCATAATTATTAATTTCATACTAAATAAGCTCATCAAGTACTCTTTGCAATATTATATAAAGTTCTGTGACTTTCTGCTCTTCGACGCCATCGACAGGCCCATACATTTGTATGATGCTTATTTCTTCCTGTAGTTGTAGACTGACTGTGAATATTCTAGAATCTATAGTCCGTCACCTTATTTTATATTTCTTCAATTATAATAATCCCCACCCCCTCCTTCGCTCTTTCCCCTATCTTCACCCTCGAATGGTATATTTTATAATTGTTACTGAGAATAGTACCTCCTTCCCCTGCTTTTTTGGTTTCACTGATCTCTAATAAATCAATTTTGTAATTTTTCATTTCTATCTCTTTTCCATATATGTAGGTTCGTAATATTCCACGTACCTAATTTTATAGTTTCACTATCCTTACTCGTTTGCTCATATTTACTATGCCTGGTCGTCTTCGTGGTTTGATCCCATACCTCTTCTACTTTTAATGTAGTTTTTGCTGTGGCTCCTGTGAAGCTTGATGTTTTCGTAATTTTTCTATATTTTTTCACTTCATCTTGGGTTTGCTCTGGGGATCTTTGGCTGACCACCCTGGTTCCAGCTTTTATTTTCGTTGTTTAGCCCTTTTGGCCCAATGCTGTCTGGTGTTGGCTATTCAGGTATCCCACGCTTTCAGCTGTGTAGGTTCTCCCGTCGACTAGGAGAGAATTGTATTTCATCGTTTCTTTGTATCCTTTTTCTCTTGCCTCTTTCATGTGCTTGTTTAGTATTTTTCTCTGTTCTTGTATATCTTTACGGTAATCCTCACTAATATATGCATTTGTGCCAGTCAACTTCTTTGCTGCCTTCAAAATGTCCATCTTCATTTTCCAATTTTTTAATTCTATCAAGATTGGTCTGGTAGCGCCAGTTTGTCTGTTTCATATTCTTTGTAAGTTTACCATATCATCTTCCTCCAATTTTACCCCAATATTATTCATGACCTCTTAGATTTTATCTTTCAGCATTTGCTAATCTTCTTCATTGTTCTCTTCTGTCCCGAAAATTACTATATTTCTCTTTCTTACTTCTCTCTCTAAATTTTCGATCTTAGTTCTTCGTTTTGTCTTCCATGTTTGTCAGTCTACTTAGTATATCTTGGATCCCTCGTTTTATTTCGTCCATTTCTTTTATTTATTAATTAATTCGGGTTTAATTTATTCCTTATTTACCTGTTGTTTACTATTTCGTATGCTGGTCCTGCTCTATCGTTACCGCGCTGCGCAAAGAGTTGTCATGTTAATTTATTACGGTAATTCTTCTATTTAAATTCTAAGACCACTCAATCACTCTTCATAAATCAATAGTCTTACTTTGGCGTCTTAATTATTCGTAAATTTTCGAAAACTTTAATATCCACCACTGAGCGACACTAATGTGACCTTCCAGCTATCCCACCAGAAGCAAACTCCGCTGCTCTAACTCACTCATCCTTTGAGCTCTATGTGAAATCATGGTGGAGGATGATTCGTCGTTGAGGGTTGTTTTCTCACAATTCAGGACCATTAAATTTACAGTAGATGAAGATCGCATCCTTAAGAAAGCTAAACACAAATATTATATGGTCAATTTCACGACATTCATTTCTCCAGAGAACCGCGATAAGAAATTTGTGAAACTCCCCTTTCACAGGACATCGAAAGCTATAAGTAAAGTTTTTAGTGAACAAGATATGGATTTGTGTTTCAGTTTGCAAAGTACACTCAGAAACCTTCTACGTAATCAGAAAAGTAAGCCAGATACTAAGGAAAGGTCGGGAATTTATAAAATTGCATGCGGTGATTGTGATAAAGCCTATATTGGAAAAACGAGGCGGGCTATAGGCACCAGGTTCAAAGAACACATGGCACATTGCCGTTATGGAAGAATTGAATCGTCAAGTGTGGCACAATAAATAAACGAAACCGGGTATAAGATTAAATTAGAAAATCTCAAATTAAATAAGAACATAACTTCACGAGAATTAGACGCTTATGAAACCATTTATATGAAAAAGAACGTAAATTAGTTAAACCGAGAAAAAGGTCCTCTTAGCCACTCCGTGTTGATGGATTTATTAGGGTAAAAGGAATACATGCTTATATTTTGTATTACAGGCCAGCACGGTTTCTTTTAATATTTCGGATGTTTTAGTTTCAGGGCACATAGGGGGTAAAATAGGTATTTGTAAATATCTTTTAGAGTAAGGATAGGGATAATTAAATACTTTTTTGCACATCATTCCGTCTTAGGGTTGACGATGGGAATCTATGAATTCCTAAAACAATTGTTCGGAATTTAATCAAAGATTTTGTGTGGTGTGGAGAGTGAAGGTACCTTAGTCTTTTAATAATCTTGGAAGAATATCTTAAAGCTATATACTAATTTTTCGATCACGCAGGCTTCGTTATTATTGCACAGCTTGCGGAGTAAGCAAGAAGATGACTTTCTAACTTCATTGGAATGTAGGACTACATATATTAATGAAGTAAATTGACTGCACAGCATGAACATTAAATAAAAAAGCCGGCTCTATCAGATTCTTGCATTAGTACCAACAAACGCAATCGCAATAATCTTTCCGAGAAATTCAAATAATTTCACGATTATATACAGTCAATATAATGACTTAGGCAAATATTCTCTTAAGAACTTAATTTAATACGACATACGGGCGGTACGGTTTCATAAAGTTGGTATAACTGTTGTAAAATAAACGATATTGCCTATGTATAACAACATGGCGTCTAAATTAATGAAAAATACGAGTGCGTATGTAAGAAAAGAAAAAATATAAAAGGAAATAGGTATACATAGGTGTATATACACATACATCGTACACATTATACACATATAATTCCTTAACACAAACCTGTTCCTATATATACTTATTATTTTTCTTCTTATTGATCTACCTCGTTCTGACACTTTCAGCCTACGCATCTTACATACCAAACCTTGATGTTGATTACCCATATGTGTGATTTTTGTAGTGCAGCGATTCTTCAAGGTGCGATCTTCGACTTACGATGCGCTGGTCGGGTTGTGTATTGAAAAATACGCGAGTGATCGAAGGAATCACTTTTTTAATTTGAAATTTATTGGAGTTTTCGTCGAAATGTTCGTTTGGTTCTGTAACAAAGAAGTAGCTTGCGGGTTTATATATTGTTTTGTTGTATATATTCATTATGTAATGTATACTGGTATATTGATACGAAGTCGTTGATTGCAATATTGAACTATGAAAGGAAAATGAATCGAAACGAAGGTGGGAGTAATTTAGGAGTAAATTAATTTACTTATACATGCAGTTAAGGTGCGTTCACATAGGGTAGCGTGAAATTATCGTTAGGATTAGCGCGAAATTATTTGCAGTATTCTACCGTAATTTGGCGACACACACCGGAGTACAGATGATGCCACAGTACAGATCTGTACTCCGGTGTGTGTCGCTACGATCTAGGACAGCATGATTGTGTTTCTTGGTACTAGGGGGCGCCGGGAGATATTTTCAGTGCTGTTGTGGACATTGGGGGCATAAACTGAGAGGTAGACATAATGCAAGAGTGCAGAGAAAGAGTACTCGGAGCCGCCCTGATGACGCTGAATAGGCAGTAACATGTCCGCGTGCTAGTACTTTCTTCTCTCTGTTCGCATTATGTTTGCCGGGAATGATTCCACCAATACCATGCGTTATATTAACATTATTTTTGGTTTTGTAACTAGACATTGTTTCATGTGAACAAGGAGACTATTTAAATTCAATCCTGGAAATCTTAAATTATGATCTCGATTTCTTTTTCTTATATACAGGAATGAGTTTCGATTTATTTGAGAGTTTATTGAAACTAGTAGAAGTAAATCAACGGTCGCTTAAATATTGCGGGAAACATTTGAAGCTCTGTGGACTGTGATACAGCCTGTCTACTCACCAAGACGAGGCATACGAGGTCCATTCAAGTTATAACACCTCCAATTTTTTTTCTTATTAACTAATCACACGAAAACAATGAAACTTGTGTCACTTCTCGACGTAATCTCCCTACAGCCGTACACATTTTTCACAACGACGACCGCCATGATTCCATGGCCGCTGCGAACGCTTCTTTAAGAGTCTGTTTTGACCACTGGAAAGTCGCTGATGTAATAGCGGCACGGCTGGTGAATGTGCGACCACGGAGAGTGTCTTTCATCGTGGGAAACAGCCAAAAGTCGCTAGGAGCCAGGTCAGGTGGGTAGGGAGCATGGGAAATCACTTCAAAGTTGTTTGAACGAAGAAACTGCTGCGTCACGTTCGCCGGATGCGCTGGTGCGTTGTCTTGGTGAAAGAGCACACGTGCAGCCTTTTCCGGGCGTTTTTCACAGGAACGAGCTTCTTCTTCAAAACATCTTCGTAGGATGTACCTGTCACCGTAGTGCCCTTTGGAACGCAATGAGTAAGGATTATGCCATCGCTGTCCCAGAACATGGCATCCATCATTTTTTCAGCACTGGCGCTTATCCGAAATTTTTTTCGTGTAATAAATAGAGTATGCATTAATTAAATTTAATAAAGTTACTACTAGAATAGAAGTTCTCTCGCTTTTCATTTAATAACAAAGAATAGTAAAATGTACAAAGTGGTAAAAGAAGATTATTTCAGACCAATATCATGGCTACAATAACAACAAAATTAGTAGTAGTGGCTCGATATCTTTGAACAATCTGCATATAGTGTCACTTACGGAAGTTGCTTTTGGGAAATTCCTGTTAACCTCCGGCAGAATTGTAAAAACAAAAATAAAAAAGTATCACGTAAATAGTAATAAATTTAAAATTGACTTTTGTAATACGTGTTCCCACTAATCCAGAACCTTGCACTAGGGACTAATCTAAGTCTAGAACACGTTTTATTACATGTTGTTAGAGGATATAAGGAGTCAAAAAGTTACAAATTTGATGTCAATGAGAAAATCTTTGATATATTACGGAATTAAGTAACGTAACAATCCTAAATGCACAGATACGTAACATACCTTTACTTACGTTCAAAACACGACTATACTGGGAAATAAATTGGAACAGCCAACCTCCTATGATTATCCGCTGTTCATACATACGTACACATTTAAATAAATAACAATAACAATAGAACCCTAACATACACATCATCTCGCGTACATTGAACGGGAGGTGTACACGAATTGTCATCGTTATTATGTTCGTGTCACATGTTTCTCATAGAGGTAAGAAGATTTGAACGACTCGAATGAGAAGTAATAATATACACGTGAATAATAATGCCGTATGTAGGTAGCGAGCGCGGAAGTACAAGAGAAAGTAACGAATTAAACGATGGAATATAAAATGTTGGATTGAGAAGTTGATTAGAATGGGAATAAATAATGTATCACACGAGCTTAAGCTCGTGTAGGTGACCAAAAAGTTATTGTATCTACGGGGAACGGTTGCGTAATAGGAGGGAGAATTGAAATAACTCATACTCACGTGTAGAGCGGGCCAAGAGCGCCACGCGCCAGGTTCGCAATCAGGCTGCCGGGCGCATATATGTATGTAAACATAGGTAATTTAAATATGTAATTATTAGGACGAGGACCAAAACCACTGTCTATTACGTCGTGAAGACGCGCAAATATACACCTGCAGTTTGGGTGTTCGTTGATAAATAGGGCGTTGTTCACAGTGGGCCACTACAAAAAAAAAGTTCATTCATCGACGGCTACGAACTAACAGCGCGCTTATTCATTTACGGATGACGCGCTCTATTCATCAACAAATGACGAGTCTGCAGATGTTACGTTTGCACCACTTCGTGGCATACTAGAAACAAGCGTCGGTGTGCTCGCTTTAGTGATTATGTCTAACGTAACTATTAAAAATAAACGGCCATTACCTACGAAAGTTAATAAATTTCTTAGTGAATTTGTGGATTTACACTACAATGGGAGTACAATTTTCTGTAAAGTTTGTAAAAAGAAACTACTGTGCTGGAGCAAACGTGATTGTGAAAGACATATAAATAGCGCACACCACAGAAATAAAAGAAATGGTGTGTCACAACAACGTCAATTTCAATTAGAATTGCTTTTAACGTTTATGGTATGTGGTCTACCACTTCGTATACTTGATAAAAAAGCATTTCGAAAATTCTGGGGTACATACAATACCGAGTGGATACTACCATCTCGGACAGCGTTACGGAGAGATATTCCACGAATACGTGAGGACATTGAAAATCGAATTAAAGCCGAATTAAAAGATAAACAGCTGTGGCTATGTCTTGATGAGACGACAGATTGCAAAAAAAATTCTATTTTGAATATAATAGTGCGCGTATTAGATCCTATTAAACCAAATTTTGCAATTCTATTAGCCAGCAGAGGATTAAAACAGTGTACTAGTAAAGCAATTACGGCCGTAGTTCTCGAAACGTTACAAAAATTTCAAGTGTCAACCAGTCAACTGTTGTTGTTCATGAGCGATGGTGCAGCAACAATGTGTAGTGTAGGCCGTTCCCTTAAAGAAAAGTGTGAAGGACTTTTACATGTTACGTGTAAAGTCCATGCTTTACATCTTGTGGCACAAACTATTCGAAAGTGTTACCCGGAGGTGGATGCATTAATAGCAAACACAAAAAAAGTGTTTCTCAAAAGTCCTAAGAGGACTAGGGCATTCCACAGGTTATGCCCTGGTATTCGAGAACCACCACAGCCCATTCTTACGCGTTGGGGAACGTGGTTAAAAGCCGCTTTTTATTATAATGAACATTTTCAAGAAGTCAAATCCGTTATTTTGCAATTCGCCCCTGCCGAAGCTAGAGCTATTAGGATGAGCCAGAAGGGATTTCTCGATATTTCTGTTGAAACACATCTAAAGAATATTAAAAACAATTACAAAGGGTTAGTAGACGCGACAGAAAATTTGCAAAATTCTGGATTGTCGTTGGTAGAATCAGTGCAAGTCGTGGACGAAGTTAGTACATTGTTACACAGTATAAACGATGCAACAAGTGGACGAGTTTTAGCTAAGTTCGATAGTGTTTTAAAAAAGAATCCGGACTGCACGAGATTAAGACAAATGTGCGATGGGGCATCTGCAGATTCCTTGACTAAGTCTAAAGATTATTTTAATTACGCCTGTCTTACTTCGGTAGACGTGGAACGGTCGTTTTCGAAATATAAGAACATTTTTTCGTCTCGGCGAACATCCTTCATCGAGGCAAATGTGGAAACTTATCTGATGGTGCAACTTTTTAAACAAGCCTATCCGCATTATTAAGAAGGATAGAATTTATTTATTATATCTTTATTTACAGTTACATTATTAGGTACAACAGAATAAAAAAAGCGTTCAGTTTCTCAGTTATTTCCTTATTACATCCCATTTACAACGTTTTCAATCAAATAAAAAATCATAATGAAAATAAAAACACCTCAGCGTGTACATATATATATATATATATATATATATATATATATATATATATATCCGCTCTAATTACTAAACATTATTATTGCGTCAGCTTTTATTTTTTTACTCTTGTGTATTAATTTCGAAATATCACATATCTGCTGTGACTCACATATACGCTATTTACAATAAGCGGCCGTTGCGCCTGATTCCGATTCTGTTGGATGGCGCAATTTGGCCCTCTCTGCTCATGTGTGTTTTAATTTCGAATCTTTTACCGATAACAGTCTATAATTTCCGATACATGGGGGTACTTTAATTGAGTTAATTAAAAATTGATAGTATGATAGTTTCTAAAGTTGTTTGTAGTCTAAAAAGGCGTTTGAAAAATATTAAAGTTCGCATTTTTAAAGACATAATAGATAACGATAGCAAAGACTGTGGGGTAGTATGACAAACGCTAAAGTATCGGCACACTACTCACTAGGGATTGTAAATTTACCGACTTTTTTCGATACCGGTAATTTGTTTTCATTAGCAGTAAATAGTAATAACAAGGATTTTATTTATTAACATAAATAAATGAAATTTCATCGAAAAAAAAAAAAAAAAAAAATATATATATATATATATATATATATATATAAATATAAATACCCAACTTTGTGACATCACTGCGCAAAATTGTTCGTATCTCTTTGACATCCGTCGACGTTGTGACTTCCAAAATCGGATGTTATAACGTCTTCTATGTTAAATCGTCGTCTAAGGGCCGTAGGGAGGCGTGGAAAAAATTCTAGGAGGATGTTAAAATACAGTCATTCAAAAATGGTTTTGTATATTTGCTTCCGCTGTGTATTGTATAGAGGGCGCGCATGAAATGTGGTGCTGTATATTTTATCATATGACATCCATCATTTTTATTATATGACATCTAGGCCCTCACAGAGTATATTGGTTTTTGTTTACCATTATTTCTGACATCCAAGAATTGGCAACAGTGCTAGTAGCTTTATGGTGTTTTTATCTCATATTTAAGTAAACGAATTTTTATAGTTTACACGTTAACAAGCTCCGAAATGTAGAATGTCCTAGCTGCATGCCTGATTCCTTATTTATGTTTATTATTTAACTCAAATAATGCGTTGAGCAACGGAAAAGAGTAACAATAAGTTATACACAGGTTGGAGTCCAGAATCTTTGTAATTACACTATACTTATGTATGTCGTTGGTAACGTAAGAATTAAATGATTTAAATGTTAGTACTTGGTAGAAGTATAAATGGTAGTTGTCAACATTTAACGTTATAAATGGAACTGTATAAAATAAATTTTATAATTTATACTAAATTAACAATTTAATTAATTAACAATAGCTGGCTAAAAATTAATTGCGATTAATAATTGAATTTTATCAATTATTTTGTATTAACAGATAATTTATTTTTACTGAATATAATTTAATGAACCGACAACCTGTAATTGTACATTGCAAGGGCACTAATAAATAGTAGCTTAATCATCAACCGTATATAGTAATTACTAATTGGAAAAATTAAATAGTTAATTGTAATTAATTTTCACCCAAC
The DNA here is from genome assembly GCA_029619315.2 of Dynastes maya. Taxonomy (NCBI): domain Eukaryota; kingdom Metazoa; phylum Arthropoda; class Insecta; order Coleoptera; family Scarabaeidae; genus Dynastes; species Dynastes maya. The sequence goes on along the minus strand of JAROYE020000010.1, from coordinate 22,462,369 downwards.
ATCGCCGGAAGAAGAAGGAATTAAGTGTGCTGAACATTTTTTTGCTTTATATAGGGTTAGCAATGATGGTTGTCAATAGCCCTTTAATTTTGTTATCATTTTTTGCATACAAATAAAAATTAAATATTCATACAGTTTCGTTGTATTACTGAGACAAAACAAATTGACATTAAAATTAATACCAAAAGTTTTAGAATTTCTTAGTGAATACAGTACTATAAAAATACTTTTGGTGTAGCAATAGCTAATTTGTTTTATTAAAACTAACTATAAGTTTACTATTTGATTATTGTAAACAAGAGGAAAGTGTATGGTGGCTATGGTTTGTCATAAAGACAAGGTGAGGCTAGAACAGCCGGAAGTACAACAACCAATATAGGATACTGCTGAAGGTTCGAACTTAACAGATGCTGATAGAAATAAATTGAAATCCTTTTTTTGCAGTAAGTCTGTTCTATGAAGTCTTGGCATGTTCATTTCACTTCACGGATATCAGAATTTACTCTCAAGATATGTAAACTAATATTTGATTTGCAGTAACTTTATTTAAAAGTTTATACTAATTTTTGGAAACGCTAAAGGAAGTGCAAAGAATTACAATAGAGGACTATTTAAGAAAAGAAGATGAATCGGGAGTTTAAAATATTTATCAATCATTGACAGCAACAGAGAAAATGTTAGTTGAAAATATTAAACTACTTACCATGAAAAGAAGGCAGAGTGGTATCCGTAATCTTTACCAAAGACAGGTAGAAGCATACCGACATTTTGTTGAAATCTAGGATTTTTGTGACTTGATCAAATCCTTACTTTTATTCCAATCCAAGTACAAGTCTTACAAAATGTTGAAGAAAATTGCTGTCTAAACGTCTGCTTCTCATGGAAAAGAAATCATTGGGCGAATATCGAGGTAAAAGGTTAGAACACATTGATCTTGAAATTCCTGACTTTGATGAAACACAAATTGATATATCCTTTAGCGAAAGTAGCAAACTAAATAGGAGATTAGCAAACGTAGAGAGGTTGAATGAAGATTATAATGGAGAAGGTAATGATGATGACCTAAAGTATGAGAGTGGTAAAAGATTAAAGTTAAAATAAAACTAACAAAAGTCCTTCTAGTTTACACCATAAACGCCGTCTAAATGCTGTGATTAGGCGTACGCCCCTCAATTTTCGTTACTTGAGACATTTTCATGCACTAGTCACGTTGTCTGGCTGACTACTAAAAACTACTACTCTTCGAGCCGTAATATATTGAAGTGTTCTAAAATTTCACATCGTCGAACGCAGCTGTGATTCCAGCACGTATTGTGTATTCGATATGGTCACTCGTTCAATGTAGAATTTCCTCTGGCGGCTATTAGTTCTATTTCAATAGCTCCTACTCTTCCCCGAGCCTCCGATGTTTGGAGCGGGGGTACTAGATAATTAAATTAAGTCCAGCCAACGACAAACGCGGTGGAACGGTGAAGTTATTCCTCTTCAGTTCATTTTCCTATTTTCGTAACACTTCAAAATTAATGAAAAATGTTCCTACTACAAATAACAGTGTAAATTCAGAGGTATTTTGAGCATAATTTCGTAAATTAAATATATTTCGTCATGTTTTTGTCAAGAATGTCAGTAAGTTTTATTATTATTGGGTTATCAGTGGAATTTTATAGCATAGAGTATTATATTTTGAGTCGTCTAGTCGCGTCACTACATTTACTTCATAATGCTACGTTTAAAAATAACTCAATTCAAGGAAAATTCATCGTCAATTTGTATTTGGAAAGGAATTATCAAAATTTACTTCGGATGAAACAATCGCCATTACGATTAAAACAAAGAGGAAGAGGGACGCCAATTGATTTTCTTACTTTGAGTCAAATTTTCATCGATGTAACTCGTATTTTGGCTGCGCTCCCAGTTTCAAGTGTTAACATTTCAAATCGTATTGTAAATTCAAGTTAGAAGTGAAGGTTGGTGGTTAAGGTTAGGCAGGTGTCCAGTAAATGTAATGTAAACATAGAGTTTATATTGACATCGTCGTAAAATTCAGGTTGGTTTAAATTTTTAGTTTCCATTTCTAACAAATGAGATTTTAAATCGCACTTGTTGATCTTAAAGTTCATTTAAATTGCTGAAAAAATTGTTTTAGAACGCTTCCGAACTCTCAGTTTACAAAATTATTCAATTAATTTGGGAAAATTTAATTTTGCTAACAATTTCCCACATGTGCAACTCTGACGCAACGGAGTTTGAATACGCTCGAACCTATATAAGCCTATCAGACCTGGAATTTATGGTGCCTACCTCGTAGATGGTCTTAAAAGAAAGTAGTTGGTTGGTCATTCGCTGTACATTTCACCATACATCTTATTCCATTGGTTCTTGACTATTTTCATCTTAACGCCACATAATCATGCAGTTTACTTACATTTCAAAATAATAATTTCTAAAAGCTATCATTTGCATATTGATTTCTTTCCGTTTAACCTTAGAATTAGCTGAAATGTCGCAAAATTTGTCAAACAACCTTCCATAATTGCATACAATAAGTTAACGTCTGACATGCAATTTTCCTGTAAACTAGAGCAGATTTTAATGCTTGTGATTTCTCCTAGATGACAAATTGCACGAACCAGATCGTAATTCGTTCTTGATCGCTAATTTTCGTGCGGTCCACAATTTAAGCACGAACACAATCGAATAGCGCCAGTGTGAATCTTACGTTCAATCGGTAACCTTCAAGGCGATTTAATTGTACACATGGTCGATCGCTTACTTCTCAAGTTCGTGGAGACTTGGGTATTTACATATGCACACTTACGACAAAACAAGTCGACTTCGACATCGCGAATGCCGTGGCGAATAGCATCATCCGGATCCGAGCAATAGTGAGATCGCCGAGTAGACCGATTTTAGATTCGCATAATTGGATTGGATTAAACACTAATGGATTGGCGTATTTCAGTAAAATCGTGCTTATAATTCATCCGAACGCTGCGCCGATGATAAATCCACTTTAATTAGGACTTAAAGTCATGTTATTTATATTTATACTGTTTCCAATAATTGATTTATCTCGTCTATTCGCTTTTAATATTATTTAACGTTTCGACTTTATCGTATGTATAATTTGCTACGAATTAGTTACTAATCGGTTTTGAGTTATGTTTCGACGGACAGTGTTAACGAAAGTTCGCGTGATTGCGTTACTTATGCTTATTTGTGGCCTTTCGAGAGTGTTTTGAAAGGTGCGAAATGAATTGCGTACGCCGAGTAGCAATTAGAATACGATTTATAATTATACACTTCAAGTTGCCTTAGGAAGTCGACTTCAACTTGCATTGAAAGAATCATTGAAAGTTTGTTTAGTACTAAATGAATACTAAAAAGATATAATCTAGATAATATGAGAGTTCGCTACTATTTTCTATTGCATTATAATTACTCGGAATAATTATTAACCACTTATTGTAATGTTTATTATAATTGTGTAATGGCCAACAATGAATGGCACAGTCATATTTCGAATGCTAACCACAAAGTTGTTTTCCAAGGCCTCAACTGGTTCTTCGAGATTTATCTCTTATCGCATTCAATATTTGCTTTTTTTTGTGAAATAAAATAACGTCTTAATAAGAAGGCCCCTATTGATGAGGTTTTAGCTTGCAATTCTGATGGGCTTCTACGTCAATGAAGACTTCTACAAGCTTAACCAGCTGATAGCTACTAAAGTCTATTATACAGTGAGGTCCTAAAGTGTCCCCTCACAGAAGCTAGCGTTTTTAGGAAAAATATGTCGATTTATATTTTTTGTGAACTAACTTTTGCCATTATCGGTAGTTCAATTGTATTTCTGATGTCATTGGAAGTGACGTCAACTTTCTTATTTTAAATAGAACAGCCTGTATATTTTTATGTTTTTGGAAAGGCAAATCTAACGATACCATATACTTTAACTTAAGAGGTATGGCGATATGCAGCACTAAAGGTTTTGGTAATTTGTTTTTGTTATTATGCAAAGTTGGCTAGGAAAGAGCGCCAAATTGTTTCTTGTGACACCAGACTGATCTAAACAGCTCGCTGCTAAGCAAAGTAATCGTAACAATTGCCAAAGTATCAAATCTCAATGCCAAAAGCGTAAATTATTCTTGTTATTTATTCTTGTTACAACTTGCATTTGTCATACTTTCGTTGTTTGTGCTCGTTATTTTTTTTTTTTTCATTTTAACTTGTTTTGTTAATTGTTGTTATTTCTTTATTTCATCGAACTATATAGCAATTAATTAATTATGGTAGGTTTGTTTAAATGTGTTAGTTTTTGTTAGACATAATGTATGTCTGTTTTTTAGGTTTTTTGTGTTGTTACTTTTATGATGGCTTCGACACGAACTATGCAAAATTGCTGGGTCAATTTTAACACTATGTAAATCTGGCAACAATTATCACCTTATTTGCCATGGATGCGCAACAAATTTTACAATAATTTAAATCATATTGTCTTCGTTAAAGCAGTTCGCCGTGTAAATTTTATACTATCTATCCTTACTTAGCGCAAAGTTCAAATATTTCCTACTGTACAAGGGCAGTGTTCATTATGTTCCTCTTCGTGGTGATTGTTGACAGATTCACCGAATATTAAAATTATTATTATTATTATTATTATTGGCCTCGACTGGAAATCATTAGCCACATACATACTTTCCTAGCTACCCGAACGGACACCAGGACAAACAGAACACATACTTCACACCTGGAGCCGATCAGGTGACTAACATGTCAAACACAAAGATAGGTAGGCAACGGAAAAAGGAAAAACCCACACAGGAAAGACACAAAGGATCAATCTCTAAAACGTAATATTGGTGTCGAGCATATATTTGTACATTCTATAATATACATCGATATTTTCCTGGGCAATTAGGTAATTAACATTCAGTGGAAGTTGCATGTTCAATTTTACTAGATCATCTATTACTTTATTAATTTCATTTATCTGCACTTCGCATGCTAGAAAGAGATGATCGATGTTTCCACACTCCTTCCGACAAAACCTACAAGAGTCGTTCTCAGACAAATTAATTCTGTGCAGATGGGCTGGAAACCTCCCATGATTAAATGCAATCTTTAGAATTTTAGCAAGCATTTCCTTTTTGACATGGATTTTATTATACCATCGCTGTCCACCGATTTTACGGAAGAGCAGATGATAATTTTTAGCTTTGTTTATATAGGAGTTGGTATATAGTGTCTGCCAATCTCTATGCATCTCCTGCTTCAAAATTGCAAAAATATCCGTGTATAAGGCACTCTTCGGAAATATCTTCCCCACATGCGTTCTTAGCTAAAATATCTACTTTTTCATTAAATTGACTTTCTGAATAGTCTTTTATCCATACATAATTGATATGGTAACCCAAATTACTTAAATAATAATCTAAGTAGATTACTTCGCCAATAACTTCAGACGACTTATGATTAAGGTTTTGGAGATTCATGAATACACTCCTGGCATCACTAAATGCAGAACTTATTATGCTTGGTTGTAAGTATATATTCAAGAGTCTTTTTTATAGCGGTAGCTTCTGCAGTAAAGATACTGGCTTCTACGGGTAATAAATACCCTCTATTATACTGCAATTGCGGTATAAGGACTGCACAACCCGTGCCCATCTCATTTTTAGCACCATCCGTAAAGATTTGTATGGAGTCTTTAAATTGGAGAATTGTACGATTATACACTATCTTGTTTAGATGGACATCTTTTGTAAAATCTGGGAACAATGTCCTAAGTAGTTGAAAGGAAATCCGTATGAAGCATCACGATTTACTCCTTTTATCTTGTGGTCGAATTTGACAGTATTTATAAAGGCTGATGTAAGTGGAGGAGATGTTTTCTTTTCCCAGTATGGATATATTAGATTTTTGAGATTTAATTTTGAGCGTAAAGACTATATTTCGTATAGCGTAAAGATTTCCGTGGAGAAGGACAACATAAATATTAAAATTAGGTATTTGATATTTATCTTACGTGGTCCATGCGAAGGCCATTGTAAAATCAACAACGTAAAAAATTGAAACTTAAGCACATTTCCTATCAAAAACCAACAAATTGAAAGAAACCTACCATAATTAATTAATTACAATAAAGTTCGATAAAGAATGATTTACGCTTTTGGAGTTGAGATTTGACAGGTTGGCAATTTTTATGATTACTGTGCTTAGCAATAAGCTCTTTAGATCAGACTGGCGTCCTAGGAAAAAAATTGGCGCTCTTTCTTAACCAACTATGCGTAACAACAAAAACAGATTACTAAAAGTTAAAGTATAACATGGTATTAAACGGTATCGTTGGATTCACCTTTCGATTACCTTTCCAAAATCGTAAAAATATACAGGATGTTAGCAGTGTTCACTTTAGGACCGCGCTGTATATAAAAGCTTAAACAGTCCTTTTAGGCCCATAGCTGTGTAGTTTGCTTCCACTGCCTCTTATCTCTTGTTCTGGATTTCCAATTTCTTATTTGCTTCACCTTTAAATTTTCTGGCTTCCCTCCATTGACCTTTGGGTCTCCCTTTCTTCCTTTTCCATTTCGGTCCTCTCCAACCTATTGTTTTCACTATCGTTTCTCCTTTCATTCTTTCCAGATGTCCTGCCTATTGTAATCGTCTTACCTTTACCACATCACTGATCTTTGGTGCATTAAATATGTCGTACGCTTCTTTATTCGTTCGTCTTTTCCATCCTACTTTAGTTCGTGTCCTTTAAAAAATCTGGCGTAATATTTTTCTCTCCCCTTCTATCTTTGTTTGTACTTTTTTGTTCATCGGCCTTGTTTCCGATCCGTAAATAAAGTTGGCCTTAGGACAGTTTTGTGTACTCTTATTTTCGTTTTTATAGAAATTTCTTTCGACTTTAATATGTTATATAGTCCACTGGCGCATCTGGTACTTTTCGTTATCCTTAGATCTATCTTTGTTTCTTCGCTACATTTGTCATTAATTAATGTTCCTAAATACATGAAGCTGTCTACTTCTTTAAATTCCATATTTTCCTTTTGCTTAACCAGTAATCCTTTTTCCTCTTTTCCTTTGTGATTTACCTTTAATTTCATATAATTGCCTTTGTCTGTATTTATGTGCAGCCCTTTCTTCCTAGCTGCAGTTATTACTTGTTTGGTTGCATCTATTAGTTCTTCCTTCCTTCTAGAAATCAGTAGTACTTCATCCGCGTGGCCTAGACGGTGTCGACTTTTCGTGAAGATTGTACCTTTTGTGTTGATTCCACTGTCACGTATTACGTCTTCTAAAGCCACGTTAAATAGCATAGTCTGCAAAGGGTACCCTTATCTCAATCCAGTCCTTACTTCAAATTCGGTAGATGTGTTTCCATGTATTTTGACTACACACATGCTCTTTTGTAGTGTCGTATTTGTTAGTCTTACCAGTTTTTCTGGGATTTGTAGTTTTTCCAAAGTCTAATTGGTTCATTCCTATTTACCGAGTCATGTGCTTTCTTGAAATCCACAGACAGCGTGTGTACATGTATTTAATATTCTTAGCATGATATTAAGAATTATTTTAATGTAAACGCTGTAGACCTCTCTTTTCGAAACTCTGCCTATCTCCGATTAATGTTTCCGTTTTTAACTCTATTTTGCTTTTAATCTATGCTGATAGTATCTTATACGAGGTAGGCGCCATAAATTCATGCCCTGACAAGCTTATACAGGTTCGAGCGTGTTTAAACTCCATTGCGAGATAGGACATGTGCGAGCCCTACACTATATATAATACGGCTCGAAGAGTAGTAGTTGTTAGTAGCCAGTCAGGCAACATGACTGGTGCATAAAAATGTCTCAGGTAACGAAAATTGGGTACCGCGCCGTTGTATTAAATTTTTAAGAGAAGGGCATACGCCTAATCACATTAAACAACGCTTAGACGAGGTTTATGGTGATTTTTCTCCATATTCCACTGTAAGAACGAGGGCAAAATGTTTCTGTTTGGAACGAGAATCTTTTGAAGATGATGAGCGCCTTGGTCGGCTAATTGAACTGACAACGCTTCAAAACATTTCAATTATTGAAGAAATGCAGAAAGCAGATCGCTATTTGCAAGTGAAGGAATTAGCAGTGATGTCTACTACTTCTGAACAAGTATTCACCGAATTCTCCATAACCATTTGGGTATGAACAAAATTAGTGCAAGATGGGTACCGCATCTTCTTTCTGCTCTCTAACGTGAACGTCGGGTTGAATGTGTGCGCTCGTTTTTAAACATGCGTGGAGACCCGAAACCGATTTTGAAGTCCATTGTCACAAGAGATAAAACAATGGTTCTGTATTATGACCCTCTATCCAAAAAGGGATCGATAGACGTCGTTTTAAGGACGATAGTGAGTTGCAAGCAGCTGTAATACAACATTTTGAAGGAGAAATTTTAGAATATTTTTACAAGGGTATAGAACTATTAATTGATCGTTGTAATAAATGTATTGTTATTTTTTTCTATATCAGGCCGAGAATTTATGGCACCTAGTCGGTGGTGATCTTTTCTTTTAGGATTCTATAATGAATTTTACCTATCTTTTGTTTTTTAATTTAGGTTAATGAATTATTAAATGACTGTCACGATCAGCATTAAAGGTGATATATATGTAGAGGTAATAATATAAAGTGTATGCAACAAAATTTGGTAATAAATTTTTCAGAAGTTTTATTGCCCTAGGTTGTCAGCATTTGGTGCACCCAAGATATATCAAAATATCAAGCAAGCTATTCTGAATTATTACAACTGCAGTTCCATCGTCGTTGCCCATTCGTATTTCAAATACACCCTGGTTATGGTTAGAGACCGTGAGAGGGTGAGATAGATCCCACTACATTTAGACCACACATGCAATCGCCTTATGCCGGGGCCCCTCTAGGTCGTCTACCAACCTATTGCCTTGGCATAGGTTAGGACATTGCCCAGAGCAATGACCTAAATGGTGACGAAATGTAGTCGTTCGTCACCCAGCGTGGTCCTTTCAATTGGCGTCAGCGCAGGGGAATTGTTCCAGTGTTTCGTATTCAGCTTAGCAGCCAATCCATGACGGGTATGGAGGTGCTTCTTTAGCCGGCAATGTCCAGAAAGCGGTGATTTTCCTCCCTAGCAGCCGTAATTCTTTTAGGTGAAGACCTTTAGAAAATACTCCTGCTCCAGTTCCTTTGTTGGTTTTTGATCCATCTACGAAGGGACATAAGCTGTGTTCAGTGCTGTCGCTCGGTCGGTATACCAAAAGTTTGTAGGGTTTGTCGTAGACAAAGGGGGGTGAAATATTACCCGTCACAACCTCCACGATCGGTAATTTCACCATGTCTTACAACGTCGTCCTGCTTTATGCTTTTGAAGTATTTGTCTTAAGAGAAGAGTTATTTAAAGGTAGGCAAATAGCAGTCACGGAGTCGAAGTTTATTGTAGCATTTGAATATTTCATCGAGTTGAGCAATAATTAAACCAGCTAGTGGAAAGAAGTTGATAGATTTTATAATGGTATTACTAACTCCATTGCAATAACTTACATATTATGATATCTCTAGTTCATCGTGAATTGAGAATAACGTAATAATACACCCGTTACACGTCAACTACGGTCGCGACAAGTTCTATTTTATTGCTGATCATGGTAAGTACGTACGCCGGATCTGTACGGCCGTGCGTATGCGTGCCAGTTAGCCAGCTTGTCCGCCTGATGGGACCACTCCTGGCCGAAGGGACTTGGCTGCAATGGACGTGTGTCAACACAACGTGTAGATGTCGTCGCAGATAAATGTCATTATGGAGGAGACGCGCCGTAGGAGATTAGCATTATTAACGTGAACGGCTTATAGACGAATTTTATTGTAGCACGACGACGGAATCTTGTACCTACGTATGTATCCGTTAAAATGAATTGTGTACCGGCGATGTAGCGATGGCGGTTTGATGTTTTTATTAGGCGAATAAAACTGTCACAATAGTAGAACAATAAGTGTTACATATAGCGCAAGCGTGTAAGATGTATAAGCTACAAGGCAACAAATTTAACTTGCTGTCGTCTTATAATCTACGGAAAGGGGCATAAATTAAGTAGAAACCATCGAGAAGAATGGTTAAATAAGGGGATCATTACTTAAGCTGCTTATATGGAAGTAACGAATTTGTTTCCTGACATGTTTGTATTAAAATAGATAAATGAGCATATAAAAACATACATATGCATATATATTAATGAAAAATCACAACAATTTCAAGAACAGGAATAAATATGGCATTACCGTGCAGAAGTTTATGTCTCTAGCTTTTTCAATGCTGCACAGAACAACTCTTAATAAGTATGGATTGACTAATTATAGCCATATGGCGAATAAAGTCCTTTAAACCCTTAACACTGCAACCCAAAAAACCTATGGTCTTTTGTCGGATCTGTAAATCATTATCATCGATTCATACCTAATATTCTAGATATTTTGCATGCACTGTACGATTTAATGAAAAAAGAAGCCATTTGGAACTGGAATAAAAAATGTCAGGAATCCTAGTACGGATGAGAGTATCTAATTAAAGATGTTCTAATCACTGAAATCTGGCGAAGAAAAAGCAATTGCGTTCGCGTCTAGGACTTTGTCAGAAGTTGAAAAGAAATATTTGTAATATAAAGAAGCTATTCTGTTTGAAGTTAAGAAATTTTATGGGTATGTATACGGTTGCGTCGTTGTATCGAACCGCCGCCACTGCCCGTTGGCGCTTGTGAGCAACTCTACTTATGACACGGTACATTGTCTTGCTTGAATGTATATGGTCCTTGAGCCAGATCCAATGAACCAATATAAAGTATTAAATAGTTTTGTAAAACTTTTTTATATTGCTTTTGTTCTGTTAACGAAATATAGTCGTCCCGGTCCTACTGTCGTAATACCATTAGAGATGGGGATGTTTAATAGATTTGATTGTACATGCTTCTTTATAACGCTCTGAAGGACGTCGACGAGTAAATTGGCTTCTCTTTGTTAGCAATTCTAGCCGTGACTCGTACACTATAAATAATCTAGGAAAAAGTAAAAAATGTGGAGAACCATTAAGTGAACTATGTGGATGAATTTGACCAAAAATACAAATTGCCCCAATCTTCAACTGTATATTTCCTGTATTCCTTAGCCCATTGAAATTGTGTCACTTTCATTTTAGATGTTAGTCTTGGTTTCTTTGCCGGACGTTTGCATTTCAAGCTTGCTTCCTGAAGACGTCTACGGACTGTTCGGGCTGATATTTGCATACCTTCTCCACTAAGAATTTTATGAACACCCTTAGTGGATAAAAAACGATGTTCTGCAGTTACTTTTACTATACGACGGTCATCTCTTACAGTTGTTTTGCGTTTGCCGGCACAGTATATTCTGCCACTACTTGTGCTAGGAATATTCTCCTTAATTAATTTCGCGATTCTCAGAACAGTTTGATGTGATACACTCTCTTTTTGTGCTACTTCACGTTGAGAGGACTCTCCTGTCTCTAGGAGAGCAGAAATTCGTGCTTTTTTCTCTGTGGTTATATCCTTCTTGTTTCCCATTATGATAATAATTGATCGCGAAAACAGACGCACACAAATAAATTTAAAATTCTTTGAAATATGGAAAATCGGTTAAAATACTGTTTTTATTTATATTTGTAATAATACTAACGAACCAATCAACGACACAATTCAAACTAAACATAATTATTGTACGTACGAATGGCAAGAGGCGTGATTCATAGCAGATGGATAATCGGTTTATCGCACCCCTAGGCATTACTCTCATAACCAACAATTATCTGCGACCATAATGTATTAGGGTATTACTCAAATAACAATTATGCATTTACAGATTTTCGAAATTAAAAGTATATATAATAAATATTCTTATAAATTTGATATTTCTCAAGTGGCCCTATTTTCATGGCCAAGGACTGTAAATCATTCCATTCTGATAAAAAGAATAGATTCTTTCGGTTTTAGAAATCGTTTGTAGCAATTTTTATCGTCATTACTTTTGCAGTAGAGTCCATGTATGGATCCTATCATGAATTTAAATCAAAAACTTTACAAATCAATATCAGGTGTCCCGCAATGATCCAATCTGGGCCCCCTCTTCTTCATTTTGTTCATTAACGATTTGTTGGTAAAAGTATTTAAACAAATGAGTACACTCACCTATTGCATTTATCTGCAGGATCAACTTAACATAATTTCTCAATGGTGTACAGACAACAAGCAACAAATGAATATCAGGAAGTGTAAAATTTTGACAGACACAAGGGAAATGGATCCACTAGCATATGATTACCGTCTTGTGACGACGTTTTTCTTGCTTGCTGTTATTCTATTAAGGATCTTGGCGTGTACTTCGATTCAAACCTTAGCTTCACTTCTCACAGAAATTATATTTCAATATCTTCGTTAAAAGTACTAAGCTTCTTCATAAGAAACTATAAACTGTTGCCTTAGTAAGAAAAGCACGTAACTCCATTTGTTATCCAAAATGAGATTTAACTGCCATCTAACAATAACTGAAAAAAGGTTTTTAGAAATATTTTCTCCTAAAAATTATTAAAATTATTCCGCAATAGCCTCTAAAAGAGAAAAAAAAAGAGTTTACATTGTGATCATATTGAAACCAAATAGTTTTTTTGGTCTCCTGTAAATTTCCTTTTAATGGAATTACACGCTTTTCTCACTAAGGCAACGAAATGGCCGTTTTCACACTAATCCTTAAAGTTGCTTAAACATTCTTCGCAGTAACCTGCTCTTCAATCATGTTTCGTACACAACTAATATTTTTTTGAGAGCTCGAAAGTTGTCATTTAAGGAAAGTTGATCACGTTGAAATTCATTGTGCCACCGCTTTACGGTAGCTAAGAAACACGACTTGTCGCCGAACATTCGATTAATTTCTTCAAAACATTCTTGACGGCTTAAACAACACTTGAAATTGTAAAAAAATCACAGATTAATAACGTTCTTTATTCACCTCCATGATTTCCTGGGAAATGTATTACTTTAAAGTTCTGTATTTTAAAAAGTATATTTGAAAACTTTCACTATAATTAAAGTTGTAAACAACTATGCTAAATGTTAAGCAAAATTTGTTTCAAAATATGTATCACAACCTGCTAGGCTGAGCGGAAAGAGAACAACACCCGTAATACCATATTAGCGCGTTTAGGAAATAATATTAGCAGCTTTACTAGGCTGTGGCTTGAGTACACTTTTGTCTTCTGCATAAGGATTGTCTAGAATTTACTTTGAATAAGTCTTGTACAAACAGATCCTAATTTCTGCAGTACGGTTTGTAGCACATCAATTCCAAATGAAGGTTATTACTAACGCTGGCCACGAGCGGTACCGCGCATCGGCGTAGAATCAGTTCGGACCGAGAGGAACGGTACTATTACTTCGTCTGCGGAGCAGTACGGACATTTTCGCTGCCGGTTATTTGCGCAATTGTTTATCTGTCCTAGAAAAAATATGATTTCGTCAGCAAAACGACCACGGTCGGACAAACTTCGAAAATTTATTGCAGAAATTCTAGACTTAATATATGAAGGTGCTAAAATTAAATGTGTAATCTGTAAAATCCCGTTAATGTGTTGGTCCAGATAACATTGTCTACGACACGTAAATAGTGAAAAGCATGTCTCAAAAAGAAATTGCGCACGAGTCAATGAAAAATTTATATTTAATTTATGCGTTACGTTTATCGCATGTCATATACCGTTTAATTTACTAGACAATGAACCATTTATCTGCTTTTGGAATAACTATTCGGAGTGCAAATTACCAAGTCGAACATCGTTACGAAGAATTGTGCCATCTGCGCGCGAAACATATTGAACAAAAAATAAAATCGGAGTTGAAAGATCAAAAATTGTGGTTATGTGTCGACGAAACAACAGATCGGAAGAAACATTCTGTTCTTAATGTAATGGCACGCAAATTGGAACCTCATCAATCGGCACCTTCAATTCTATTAGTCTCCAAACGAATACAACAGTGTACTGCCGAAGTAATTTCAAAGTTAGTGTTAAATACATTGGACAAGTTTGAACTTTCAACAAACCAACTCTTGATGTTAGTGAGTGATGGTGCTGCAAACATGCTTTCTGTAGGCCGGTCTCTTAAAAAGCATTCTGCTAATTTGTTACACATTACGTGTAAAATTCATGCTCTCAATCTTGTGGCGGATAGTATCAGAAAATGTTATCCTGAGGTAGACGCTTTAATAGCGCATACCAAAGCAGTATTTGTCAAATCACCGAAACGTATTCGCGAATTTCACAGACTGTGCCCCCGTATACCAGAGCCACCAGAACCTATTCTAACTCGTTGGGGAACATGGTTGCAGGCCGCGTTTTATTATCATAAATATTTTGACAATATTAAGAACGTGGTTTTACAATTCGATACAAAGGAAGCTGCCGCTATCCAGAAAAGCCAGTCGAAATTTCAAGATAGTCAGGTTAAAATGGATTTAAAAATCATTCACGACAATTACTTCGGGCTAGCAGATGCAATAGAAAAATTACAAAATCCTGCGGTGCCGTTAGAAGAATCTTTACAAATAGTGCAACATGTTCACGCACAGCTATGCGCGATTGAAGACGCAAAAAATGTTTCTGTTCTAGAAAAATTTGAAAGTGTTTTTGAGAAAAATTCTGATTTTGACACATTTGTGAAAGTGCGTCAACAGAATCGTTAAGTTATTTGAAAGATTATTTTACTTACGCAAATATTACGTCACTAGATGTAGAACGTTCGTTCTCTGCATATAAACGCATTTTTTCCTCATGCCGTACTAGTTTTGCCGAAACAACAGTTGAAACATATCTAATGTTGCAGATATTTAACAGACATTATTCACTTTGTGATTTCACGGAGGACTCTTAAAATGGTAAGTGTTTGAGCACGTGTTATTTAATTTTTATTTAAAAGATGAGCGAAATTATTTGCGGCAGCAAACATCTCTATTAGCAGAATAACTCTAGTGGAACGCGAGGCCTGGTCGACTCTACGCTACTGCGCGGTACCGCTCGTGGCCAG
This sequence comes from Dynastes maya, assembly GCA_029619315.2. NCBI lineage: Eukaryota > Metazoa > Arthropoda > Insecta > Coleoptera > Scarabaeidae > Dynastes > Dynastes maya. The sequence continues at coordinate 22,447,275 of JAROYE020000010.1, read as the reverse complement.
CTTTAGTTATTACATAACATCGCGAATATTACGTATTTACATTAGTTTGGATGCATATTATTTACTTACGCAATTACTTTCACTTACTCTAATACACCATAAAAGCACGTATTACAATATATATTTCATCTTCCTCTAACGATAGATTCTCGACAATTCAATTTGTATACATACCTGTCCCCAGAAACACGTTGAAATTTCAATTAGTGCAAAGCTACATACAGAAATATACGTATAGGAACATGGTTAGGGCATCTTCCTTAAAAGGACTTTGGTACTTTCTATCCTCATTGGCTGACGAATGAATAATAGATTTAATTTAATATTTACAAAGTGAACAGTCATTAAAAGAGAAGCTCCCGCAAGCCCAACAATCGATCTAAGCAAATATTTATCTACAAACATAATTTAAGTCCGAGTATTCCAAGATTTCATCGGTATAAAGGGGCATTCAAATACAGACGTTGAAACTACTGTAAGATGAATGCATTAAAGGAATTAAAGCTAATTTTGTGCATAGGAGATATATAACAGTTTTCGTAAGTTTCGCTTTTTGTGATAAAATTTGTCCAAAAGCTTGCAAGTGCTAGAAGAAAGGGTTCCATAACAATATGGTAATAACTTTCCTACCTTAAAGTCATGCGTAAGTTTGGGGTTAACATGCGTCTTCATGATTATTTTGGCAAACGCCATCGTCTTACTAATCATTCTCCTTTCTTCATTGAATAGAGCTTGTAAAACGCGACATATACCGAAAAGTATTGACCTAACAAAAAAAAAAGATAAATCAGAACATATGAAAGTATGAATCACATTTCCTGTGTCAAATGTACACAAAAAACGTTCAAATACAGCCTTGGCCAATAAAACGGAGCACCTTAAACTTTGCAAAGCTTAAAACTTTAAAATATTGAAATACATGTCTTTAAAATGGTGAATACATTATAAAATTCTAGATATTGTACCCACCAATTTTTCGCAATGCACCAGTGAAATATTTATCCACACTTCTTTTATTTTGGCTTCAAGTAGTGTTTTAAAGAGCGTTTCTGTCCCATTAGTTGAGTTTTTGGAAACTACCACAAATGCTCGATTGGATTTAGGTGTCGAGATTGGGTAGCCCAGTCCAGAAGATGAAATCCATTTTCGTGAATTCAATCTTTAGTTTTCGAAGTGTGTGGCAGGGAGGTTATTGGAAAAAAGAAATTGCCTTGTACCTATTTATAATTAACTGAATAGCACGGCGTGAACACTTTAACCTTTGAGCCACTTTAATTTGCGAGATTCCTGTAGAACTCAAAATCACAATTTGTGCGCTCTTAGTTAATTGTCGCTTTTTATCAGAATATATAGTTGCATATATTCGTTAAAAAAACACTTGCTACACATGCGCTACTAAACATTGAAGCAACACGTTTGTATAATCAATTTTGATTCAGAGAATTGTATGTGTCTGGATTTTATTTGGTTTTTCCGAGGAACACCTGCATGCTATTTTAGATAATTCGCAGAATAACATTTCAATACTTTTTCACTAATATTAGTAGAGTATCTGGTACGTAGGCTTCCGTGGTCGTCTGGCCTCGTGGATACTAATCTTTAACAATTTCGTTTCTGAATTCCCAACATGATTCCATACGCTCCACGACGGAGGTCGAATCGTCCTGACAGTGCGCTGGGACATTCCGTATACCGAAAACCCACACACGAATAGATATCTCAATGACCTCTCACACCATAATCCAGTCCAAAAAACACGGTGTTAAGAATTCTCTTACCCAAAGGGCCATTTCCATATCTGAACCCAATTTTCTTCCTCAAGAACTGAACTACATCACTGAAACTCTGATCCGCAATAGTTATTCTAGGAAAGATATTCAAAGTACCACTCCAACCCTTCTCCACAGCAACTCGCCTTATCTAACCCTAATTTCCGTAAGCAGGCTTATCTATCCTACATTCAAGCCGTTCCCGATCGCATCAGCAAGATTCTATTAAGAAACAACATAAAAACTATCTTCAAAGCCAATTTCAAACTCTACTTTCCCATCAAAGACCGCAATCATCTGAAAGCCCCTGGTGTTTACCAGATTCCATGTTCGTGCGGAAGTGTGTACATCGGTGAAACAAAGTCAGCACTCGTGTTACTGAGCACGAGCGTTATAAGCGGTTGTTGCGTGAGTATAGACTGAAAACTGGCTACAAAATCCAATTTAACTCCACCCGCATCTTGTCTCGCAATCCTCACTATCATAGTAGAAAAATCCGTGAATCAATAGAAATCTTCAAACTCGAGAATTTAAGTCGCGAAGATGGCTACCCCGTGAAAATCTCAACTGATTAAACCTCCTAGCAACCGCCACGCTTCATTAATCCATAATTTTTCAATTGACTCGAAATAAACCCTTTTTATACACTTCCGGAGTGAACAGCCCCCAGTCAGTGTACAGTAACAACCCTGAAGATGTTCCATAAGAGCGCTGGTGAAACGTGGGACGAAACTACAACGACGACAAGGTTCCAACCCAGAAACGAAGAGAATATGTAGTATTAGTAGAGTACTTTTTATACATTGCAAAAATCTACAAGTGCTTCGTTGAAACTGAGTGAAACTATCGGCATAAAATATTAAACTACACCTAAATGGCTTGCAGTTAGGACTTTTTTCTTAAATAATTCTGTAAGAGAAAGGGCTACGAACCGAAAATTGTTTTGGGTGATTCAATTTGTAGGTGTCATCTAAATAATTTGACAAAAATTACACCTCAACCACGCTTTTAACCACAGTGAAAATTTATTACAAAAACTCGTCTTCAATTTTGAGCTCAAAAGACGATTCAATCATTTTTTGGCCGCGATAAGGTATTCAGCTATTTCATAATTCGTAATTCCTACAAAATTTGAAAGAACTAGCACGGTTATTGATAATCCAAGGGTTGTCTTAGCAAGGTAGTGGTGGATCATTTTAAAATATTATTGCAGAAAAAGAAATTGAGAATGAAAAGCCAAGCAACTCAATTCATCATTAATCACAACAATTTAAGAATCTCTCGCACAAGGAATTTTAACAGAAACGAATTAACCGTTAGAAACTAAGCAAATCGTTGATGTTTTTTGCAGTAAAGTCATGTCTGGCGATGAAGCTCACTTCCAACTTACAAAGTAACACCGGCAAGCCGAATATTCTGATTTCGACGAAATTCTAGAGACTGAAAGAGTACTTTGTTATAAGAACATTTTTTTAGCGACTGAATCCCCTTATTTTGGGATATAGCCCCCACCAAAGATTAAAATTTTCTAAATATCTTGAAAACTGTTACAGATACAATTTTTTATTGAACATAATTTGTTTGTACGAGGGATGATCGTAAAATAAGGTTCCCAAAGCTCTACAGCAGCAATAAGACGTGTTAGGCGAAATCCGACAACATTGGCGTGTGCAGCAGCTCTTCGATTCTATATACGTACCACTCCCGTTTCGATACGCCGCTTAGTGTTGGCTAAGCAGCCGTCCGAGATGGAACTCCCGATCGCTGCTACCGCCAGGTGCGAAATTCGCACTGTGATACGTTTTTTAAACGCGAAAGGGGTTTCACCTATAGACATTCATCGTCAATTAACCAAAGTTTATGGAGAAAAATGTATAGCTGTTCAACACGTCCGCAAATGGTGTAGGGAATTCACTGGACGCCGGACGGAAATTCACGATGAAGAGTGGAGCGGAAGACCATCAGCTTCAGAGGAAATCATTGAAAAGGTCGAGAGCATACTGCTTGAAGATCGGAGGGTCACCATTCGTCAACTCGCTTTTCGGATTCCTGAGATTTCCAACACCACAATTGAAAAGATTTTGACTGGCTGCAGAATTTTACAACATGGGGATACAGAAGTTGGAGCACCGTCTGCAAAAATGCTTGGATAGAAATGGCGATTATCTCGAAAAATAGCTTAAGTTTTTACCTTTGAAACGATGTGTAATGTTAAGGAATTAAAGAATACTGTCTATTTTTAAAAAATATGGGAACCTTATTTTACGATCATCCCTCGTAGTATACATAGTCTCAAGGATCATGTAAATTATTTTCGGAAAATATTTATTCGTGAAGGGACCGGGTAGTTTGTTATACAGTTTTTTCCGAAAACAACTTGCGTAATCCTTAGGACTATGAAATATACCTCAAATTACGTTCTAAAAAAAAAATTATATCTGCTATAGTTTCCGAGATATCTAACTTTTCTGAGGGTGCTGTGCCCCGAAATCGGGCAACTCAGCCGCTAAAAAAATGTGTTGTTCTTATACCTAGGTACTCTTTCAGTCTCTAGAATTTCATCGAAATCCGAATTTTCGGGTTGCTGGTGTTTTCTTGTCAGCTTGTTAATAAGCAGAACTGCTAGATCTAGGGTGGCGAAAATCCATAGGCCATGCCGGAAGGATCTTTCTTGTGAATTATGAGACAGCGAATATACTGGACCATACCTTTCTCAAAATAAGACCGGCTGAACTGCCACAGTAAAGTATAGGCTATTGTAAAATGCCTGTTGACATTTTTGACGTGGCTTCAGCAGGATCCCACAATATGTCATACAGCTCGAGATTCTTTGAACGTGTTATTTAACATCAGTTAGTCTTCAAGATATTGCAATCTATCACCGTTTGACCTTCTCTTTTGGGAAATTTTGAAAGAGAGAGTATAAGCCAACGTATCAGGAGCAATTCTGTCTATACCTGATAGAGAAAATTTGACGTGCCATTACTGAAAGCAGTCAAATATTGCGGCACCGGAATACTGAAAGACTTCACTTTGACATTCACCATAATACTTCACTAAAACTGGACGCATGTTGTGATAGCTAAGCTATTATCTTCAGCAGTAATGGTGAACTAAAGGGTTAGGATAAAACTTCACTATTTATGTACTTTTAAAACCATCGTGGACTAATAAACAAATTCAATTTGAAACATTACTTCGTTTTTTGAAATATGTCGTTAAGACATTGTTTATACATTAAAAAATCGTTTATTTTTTTTGTTGTATTGATACCGGTCTTTTCTTTTTGACTTCAAACAATGTCTGTGCGCGTAAGAGGGCATCACAGTTTTTCACAAGGTGAAAAATTTTTATAAGTATTGAAATTCATATTGATATTAACTGCTGCTACTTGGAAGGGTTATTCATAAAATGCTTCATTTTTTTCCACTGCTGGGGAGAGTAACCTAGCGAGGTCAAATATGGTGTTGCACCTAAAATCTGCCATTGTACCAGAGATTATTGAAAAACTGCCTGCATTCGTTTTGAAAGATGATGTTTTGATGGTGTCTGAGATAGTAGAGACCGTAAAAATTTCTAAAGAACCTGCAACCGCCGTTTACGACTTCCATATTTGGGACGTAAAAGATATTCTTGTGATTCAGAAAGTCAAACCACCACAGATGAGCATTTAGAGGTCTTTGGACAAATTGTTGCAAAAAGTTAACGATTTCTTTCTAGTTTAACCAAGAAGAACATTACTTATAACCAATAAAATGCAATCGATGCAAGAAAAGATTTTTTGGGAACCTTTTGTGCAGCTCGGACAAAAAGGGTAATTTACTACATTTTTTACAACTATTGTCAATGTTTACATTTTAAATTCATATTTTAATTTGATGCTTCTTAATAGAATTACATGCTATATCTCCATATCCGTTAAAGTATCCGCTAAAGGTTGCCATTTTGATGACCTTTTAGTTTATTGATTCTTGTGTTTAATCAAAAGCAAATTAAGCAAATGATACAACAAAAAGTTAATTGCTGAAAGTGAGTGGAAATGTCGTAAGACAAGAAGAAAAAAATGGTGTTATATCAGCGGAGTCGAGGTCCTGCATATAACATCGAATCATCTATAACTCTCTATTTCAAATTTTATTTAAATCAATGAATCTGCGTTTGAAACGTACTTAGATATCTGGTTCCTAAAAGAATAAAGCATTCTATCCTGAACCTTCTTTTTTAAGAGGGGTGATAAATGCTTTGCGAAAGAGGAACTTCCAACAAGCAGTGGTCATAAGAGCTATGTAAAGATTGTAACTTTCTTTCAGTATTATACAATTTTCTATTAATTTTTCCAATTCAAACTTAAAGAGTATCAGCCTGGCTTGGACTAGCAAGACTTATTCCTATAGCTTAAGCAAGCAAATCAATTCCACCTCGTATATTTTACTTCAAAGAGATAGTCATTTACATGCACGAATTTATTATTGACACCAAAAGTTTTTTCCTCGTTCCGACACCTAAATTACCAACTTTTCCTCGATTCCAAACAAGAGTATAATAAGCGCGAAGCCTTAACCGTAACATAACAAACGCACTACCTGTTTCTTGACATATTGCAACAGATGTTATCATAAACTGGTTCTAAATATAGTGACTTTATAAAGACGGCGTGGGCGATATGCATATGCATTTACTTCTTCTGATTGGATATCTCATTTATTCTGCATCTCATCTGCATAATTATTAATGTTATTAATTTTTGCCAGGCAATGATTGTAAAATATATACATATATATAGCGATCGTAAAAATCGCGACAAATAAATTCTCGCTTAATTTAAGCACATGAATTACGAATTAAATCACCTACTTAGATACGTAGCGCTAAGCTTACTACATGAGGAATGCCCAATAAAGATAAGCGCTGCAGTTATTGCTGACCCTTGGAAAGGAAACGGATGTGGTTATATTTCACAAGGATTACATTGTGAATTCTTATGGGGTATCATTAGATTGGCCAAACTTTTTAATTGTGTGTAGATATCTCATGTAATGCTTGAATTATGCGTAATGGTAGAATTATAAGCAATTGTCTAAGAGGATCAATGTCTTTCCCTTGCACTTAATTGATTGGTCGGCATGACATGCTGAACCCTCAGAGATACTGTTGTTAACTTTGAACGAAAAACTACTGAAAGGAATTTGGTCCAATCAAAGTATTATAGTGGTACAAAAGCCTTTACGTTTTTTGGATTGGTAGACCTTGGATTTATAAAACTATCAAAAATAAAAGTAAAATAGTGAGATTTTATTGACACATTGTGCATTTTTTTGCGGAGCCAAGGTACCCAATACAAATAAAGAGATTTTGGCAATTATCTCAGATCGGACTGCACAAAACTGGTACAAAAAAATCAGGAATAATTAAATAGATATTCGAGAGGGACGACGTTTGTGAAGACCTTCTACCGTTGATCAACAGGTTCTTCGTTAAAGAGCTGAGGTCATTCCGGCTTCCAGTACGCGACAATTGTTACAGGAGCTGGACCCCTCGCGGTGGTCACTAGATCGGCATCTTCATAAACTGGGAAAGGTCAACAAACGATGCATAGAAGTGCTTCATGAGTTAACTGCAAAATATGTACAGAGACGAGTGCAAATCGGCGGAAGCTGTGGTCAAGCGCAAAAACTTTGAAGGGAGGGTGGGGCTGTGTATTTGGTGAAATGACGAAAGTGTTATTCACTTTGAATTGGTACCAGAAGGTAGGACGTTAAAACCAAACAAAAAAAAATTATTCCGTGAACAATTAGATCGAATGTATGTGGACTTAGCGCCATCAGATCAATGGCAAAGTTTCTGGCTAGACGTGTTTTTGCTAATGTTGTGGAGGTAGAAGAAAGATGCCGTGATTTCTTCGGCTCTAAACAAGCGGAATGGTACAGCCGTGGAATCGATAATCTTATCAGGCAATAGCAGAGAACTGACGATCACAATAATTGATATTCTGAATATCAATTATCTTTGTGTTTATATATCGCTAAATTAAATTTTGTTCAGAAAAAAGAAGAAAAGTTTTGCTCTACCCTGTTAATTTACTTAAGCGAATACTTGTTAATTTTACACAATCAGTTGGCTACTCATCGAATGCTACAAGAACTTGATACATGGACATCTTCTTGACCAGATCATATTGTCTGAAACTCGAGTTAGCCATGATTAGTGAAAACAGCTTTATTTAAATTTCTCACGATAGCTTCGAGAATGCTTCAATCCCCTTTTCAAAAAGAACATATCTGTTGTGCCCTACTAGCTGACTTTCAACAAAATTCCACCGCAGAGCATTCTTCTGCTTGTCTAGCTCTAGTGTGAGGAGGTTGACCGCCTAGCTGACTTCTTATCATACTACTACAAATCCAAGATGATAATTTCTATGCGCCTTTGCCATATGTTCAGAGGATTTGCTGGGCGTTTTATAGATGATAGCCACATTACCAAAAATTATTCTAATATCATTTGGAGTATTTATAGAAGTATGCTATATGTTCTTTGAAAATTTCTTACTAGTTTATCTTACTGCGATAGGTGAAAAATTGCTTTCATCCAAGTAAAAGTTATTTTCAGAATTAACAATGCATGGAACTAATTTCACAGTTTACTCTGATGATCTCGGGGGGTAAAAAGCTAAAACCCTGAGATTATTAAACGCGAAAAAGCTATTTATATTTTTTTGCTAAAGAGATTTGAATATATTTTTCGGTATATTTCAAAGAAAAAAATCATATACCATTGATGTGTTCAGTACTTTACGATGGTTCTTCTTTATTCATTGATAGGAAGTTAGGAGCGGTGAAGAATTTTTCTAAGACCGTTGGGTGCATCGTATATATCACACAAATATGTTTAAAAATATTATATATGATTTCATGTGTATTGTATACATCAGTATTTACCGGAAAGACTAAGAATACTTTCTGATTCAAGAAAATGGTTAGCTTGGGCTGATTTTAATGTTTCTCCGTTTCTAACATATAGTAGGAGTCCCTTTACTCCAATCTTGTAGTTCCTCTCAGTTTCCGTTATATAACACCAATCGCATTAAATGCAATCAAATTTATAAATTCCTAATTGTTTCATAACATGTTCCTTTTCTTTAATTTTACTTACAATAATAATAATAATAATCATAATAATAATAATAATAATAATAATAATAATAAGATAGTATAATAATAGTAGCCGCTGTTAAGAACATTTAACATTTTATTTATAAATTAAAAATTTCATTTGTAAATTCCTCATTCTATTTATTTTATTTCCTGTACATTCAAATATTTCATAGTCATATCAATTTTAAAATATTGATATGCACGTATTTAATACAAAAACTTATTTAAATTCTTTTAATATTCACAAATGTAACAAAATCACCATCGCCATAATATAAACTCAGAATTCATGTAAAATTCTATCAAATGAAATATCTCTTCGACGGAGCTACTGCTAGCGCTTGTGTTGGAAATATCGAGGTCTAGATACCGACGTACGGAAGCATTTTATATATACAGTACATTTCAGATAACATTGGCTATAGGTATTTAAACAGTAAAACCTTTATGTGACGTTAATGATTTTCCTACGAGGGGTGTTTCATTTATTTTTTGTCTATACACAGTTGGAATGATTTTTATGATTTTTTGGGACATTTTATGCTTTGTAGCAAAAAGGTAACGATATTATTACCTCTACTAAAAATTCCTAAAATTGTCGCTAAAGCTGCTGTTTTTTTTTTCTTTAATTTCGACTTTGCTTTTTTGTTCCAAGGCATAAAATGTGCCAAAACCTCATGAAAATTGTTTCAACTACGTGTGGAGAAAAAATTAATCAAAGGAATTGCAAATTCCTATTTATAATGATGAACCAGGGAACATTCTGTTGTTTTGTGTCATTTTGTTTTGAAAATGATTCGAAAAATGTTTGTAAAGAACTGGGAGAGAGAGGGTTGCTCAGGCCAGTATTACCAAGACTTTGACAGTAAAGCTTATTATTAAACAAAAACTTTTCACTTTCATACAGAATTTTGTTAAAAAATATTTAGTTGATACAGGAATTTTGTTTCAATCTTCTCTTGGTTCTTTTCTTTGCCAATAATGTTGTAAATAATTGTAAATAAAACTCCTGAGTTTCTTGGCTTTATTCTTTTACTTAAATAAAACATAAAAGAACAAGTAAAATTACAATTTCTTAAATCTTGAGATGACATGTTGCATCGAAATGTAAAGAAAAAAAAAATTAATGTATTAACTATTTAAACAAACATTTCGTTTATTTAAAGTTTAAGTAAAAGAATAAGAGCACGAAACTTAGGAGTTTTATTTATTAGAAAAAAAATATATATGTTCTTTGGTTTCGTAATTGGGTAAATTTTAAACGTTAAGGAAATTTTTAAGTAGGTCAGTTGGTACTTACGTTAAATAAATCTCTCACCAATATTGAGTTTAACATCCTTGATATATTGACTAGATCTACAGAATTTTTTATAGATAAATCTTTATTGAATTTAATTTTCACAAGCCATTTCTCTAGATCGTACATACTATCGCTTTCATAAAAATCTGGGACAGCTTGAGTGTTGTGACAATGACTTTTAAAATGACAATATTTTGTATTTAACCTAAAAGTTATACGTTATTTTCGTTTATTTTGAAAACTGTTTGACATTAAATTATTTAATTGTAATATCTTACAAGATATGTTTAAAACATTAATAAATACACTATTGTATATTCCTTTTTTATGAAGAAGCTCTATTTTACTTCTGTTTCACATACGGTAATCCTTGTATAACCAGTGTAACTATTCTTAAAACTGTATCGTTTTTCTTGTGGATTGTGACATTTCATCACTTCAATAGAGAAGTTACATGAAATTTTATTTGCTTTAGAAGTTGTATGTAATGACTATTTAGGAATAAAGGTAGATGATTTTCTAAGTGTGTTCATTCAAATTTCACTATTTTCGGAGAAAAAAATATTTGAAAATCCTTAAGATTAAAATTTTAATTACCAGATTTAAGACGCACCAACGATCATTTGGTCACCGCCAGGCCGCTTTCCTTTGCCCGCAAATATCAGATCGGATTACTTAATTTTGTTTTTTAGAGCTATGTTTCTTTTACAAATATGATTTAGATATGAAATAAATTATTCAACTCTTTCTTTCCTTTCAAAGACAACCGCGGCACTAAATAATAACGATTTCAGCATTACGATTACAATCACTTATCATAACCATAATAATGCAATATCTCAAGCACATATTTTACTGATCTGGGCTTTGTAAAATGAATGTCTTTTGCTCTGGGACGAACTGTCAAGTGAATGTCAAAGTATTGCTTTGTCAAAGACACAAAACGTCATATATTTTACGTTAAATTAGTTTTCAAAAATGACAGTACAAATACACTTCTACCAACGTTAAATAATGAAGCGTTTAATTACGACAGTCCGACGACAAAAGAGGCTGACAAAAAGCGGACCCGTTTCACTTACGTTTGAAATGACAGATTTGTTTTTCAATCTTCGTGATGGAAGTAGAATGTTAATATCATCAAAATTCGTAGTTTTTAGTGTACTTTTTTATTATTATGAAAAGCGTGCAACTCCTTTATTCGGTAATTCTATTCTAAATGTTGACGAGTTGCTTTCATACATTGATGTTCGCCCGTAAGCAACATTGTATATCGTCAATTTGACTTATTGGTAAAATAGCGTTGAAAAGAGTCAGTGCGACGATCCACTATGAATAGAAACGCGATCACAATATCGTCTACAAAAGGACTTACATATAATAGCCGCAGTAAATAAATCGATTCGGCATTCATCCGATTCTAAAACCGATTTATTACTATCGTCCGGTGAATATCGCGTATTTCAACGGCTCGGCGACTGGACTGAGAACTATGAAGCGCGGCGAACACAATCGGGATTCCTAACGAACTTAGAAAGTTGACAAATTGTGTGGTTTAACTCAATACGCGAAACGATCGCGAGAACGATGCAAATTGTGTTATTACAGATGTTTGTGATGCAAATAGGCTTTCGAAACGATACGGGAGCATCGGGAACTGGCATCGGTTGCTGTGGCGATGACGGGCTTGTGTACACGGTGGTTGGTTCTCGCATATACAAATACCGAGAGCTTCTGCATGGCGGCGTCGCCTTTCTTAGCTATTCGGTAGCGCGATTTACATTTCTATTACGTCTCTTCCTTATTCGGACTTCTGGTGTATATACACTGAGCGCTAAATAGAAAAGAACCATTCACTGGGTTTAAAAGGAAGAGAAGATGTGTAGGACATTCGCTATTATAGAAGAAATGCAATAACTTCAAATAGGAGCATTAAAACCGGTATATAAAAAAGGGCGATAGAGATGTTTTAGAGAACTACCGACCTATCAGTATTAGTATTTTACTGGCAATTTTAAAGATATTCGAGCAAGCGATAGCGTGGGGGCTCACGTGCTACCTAGAAAGCTAGTTGTGTCGTTCACCAAACCAACCTGGGTACAGAAAAGCGCTTTCTACCAAAACTGGTATATTACGCATCATCGACCTAATTTATAGAGCTTTCGATGATGGCGAATATGCAGAATTGAATACGCTAGACCTATCGACAGCTTTAGATTCTGTCGATGATAATGTTCTCCTAAATAAATTAGAATATTGTGGAATAAGAGGTATGCCGCTAACCTTACTTAGATCTTATCTAACAGATCGACTACAATAGACGGAATGGAATTGAAAAGGAATCATCCGCAATCTTAGCGAATGGGCGTGAGGTATGGAATTCCCCAAGGTTCTATTCTCGGCCCACTGCTCTTCATTATATACATCAACGATCTTCCAGTTAATGTTGATGGGGTTGAGATATGTATGTATGCAGATAATACTTCGCTCTTACTGCGACATATCGATCTAAACGAAACTCCGTCAAAAATCAATAGATGCCATTAAGGGTGCTGAAGATTGGTTTGATACAAACAAATTAAAAGTAAATATTGGTAAGACATAAAATTTAGTCTTCTCTGCGACGTATTCGGGTCAGTTCGCAGCGATAACTTTTCTCGGTATTTCAATCGATGCTCGTCTGACTTGGTCTCAACACTTCGAAGATCCAGCCATCAAGCTTCCATCCGCTCTCTTTGTTATAAAGAGGCTACAACGTATAGCCAGACATGACGCAGTGAGGACAGCATATTTCGCAATTTCCACTCCTTAAGTTTTACGAGGTCCTCTTCTGAGAGACGCACAGAGAATTTTCTTATTACAAAAAAGGCAATCAGATTTCTGTGCAACCTAGAATTTAGAGATAGCTGCAGAACATACTTTAAAAGAGAAAAGATTCTCACCTTTCCATCGGCATTTATTTTGGCAGCTGTCACCTCTGTCTACCAGAACAAGGAAGTATCTTTCTTAAACATAAATTTTCATAGTTACTAAACCAGAGGAAGAAATGAAATTAGAGTGTTGTATCACAGACTGGCGTATTACCAGAGGGCAATTGACTACTGAGGAACAAAATTATACAATAAAGTGTCTGAAGAACTAAGGGGCTTAGCTTATACAAGCTTTAAATTTAAGGTCAAGGCAATGCTTCGGGAGTGGGAGTTTTATGATATCAAGGAGTTTCTAGTAATTTAAATTTATGTGTTTTGCTTGCCAATTATTTATTTACCCGTTGTTGTTTGTGATATTTTTATTGTTTTTAACTTTGTTTTTAAATTTATATTATTGACAATGTGCCCTATACACACAAAATTCTATCTTGATAACTTTCTGTAATGGTTTTATTATAAATATAAATGTATTATTATTATTATTACTATTAAAAATATCGTCTATATCATACAATTTTGATATTCCAGCTATACAATACCTAATATTCTAAAGGTATGAACATCAATTTTGTTAGCGATACCTTAATGTTTCAAAAACAGATGTTTATGGTTCCCAGAAACAGTGTTTATACCAGGACATCATTCACCTCCGTCACTTTCAAAATAGTCCTCTTGAAGTGCAAACACTGATTCCATCGTCTCCGCCGTGAAAGAAACGCATGCTGGAAGTCTTGTTTTGTTAATGTATTCAGCTTCAATCTCTTCTACCGTATCAAATATTCGCCTCTTCATCCTTATTTTCATCTTTGGACAGACACTAAGGTCGCAAGGACCCAAGCCAGGCGAGTGCGTTAGATGTGGAACAACGGCCCTGTTGTTTTTTTCCATAAACTGCTGTGCGATGAAAGTGGTATGTGCCCCTGTGTTGATGTTGTGATGGAATATAATCTCTGTTGTGCACCAACTGATCAAGGAAGATCGACATGTGACATATCGCGAGATTGAGACATCCTTAGGTATTTCAAATACCCCAATCCAATGATGAATGAGTTTCCTGTTGGATCTCACATGATGTTTAAACATCAGAAGCTCAAAAAATGTTCATAGCATCGTAAGTGGTGACGAATCATGGATTTATTCCTACGAACCCGAAATCAAACGTCAATCCGGTGTGTGGGTGTTTCAAGAAAAGGAGAAGCCAACAAAAGTTATCCGTTCCTGAGGTGAAGAAAATGCTCTCAATTTCGGGTCATGTAGTTGCAATTCCTTTGGAAAGTCGAAAAACGGTTAATGCCGAATGGTATACAACCGTTTGTTTGTCAGAAGTGATTGCCGTGTTTCGAGAAACCAACCCACAACAACGAATCATCCTCCACCACAATTATGAGAGTGCACATAGAGTTCAAAAGGCGATTGAGTTTTTAGAGTAGTAAAACATCGAGTTATTAGATCATCTTTCGAACAGTATCAAGAATTTTTTACATTTCCTAGAATTAAGAATGGGAGGCGTGGTCAACGGTTCCAGCCGCCACAAGAAGCAGTTCATGCCTTTAAAATGTTAATTTTGACTATTTCAACGGATGATTGGTATAGCTGCTTTAAATTTGCTTCGAAAGAATCAAACAGTATATCAATCTTTTTGTAGAATACCTTGGAAAACAATAAATAAAACAATCTTAAGTCGATCTACTGTTTGCTGTTATGGCTATATGTAAGACTAAAAGGACAACCCTCATATGTCGACAAGAAGTTTGAAAGAACATTAAAATTCTCGCCCTGATATAAAATAAATAAACTTGGTAAAATATATAATTTTTATTTTTCAATATAATCTCCCCTAACTTCAATACATTTATTACAACAATCAATTAATAATTCCATACCCTTGTAAAAATAATCTATTACAGCTTTCTGGGGTTCATCGAGTCGCCGCCATTCTATCGAATTCTTTTTGGATAGAGGATCATAACACAGAATGGACTCCAAAATTGGTTTCGGGTCGTCTCCACACATGTTGAAAAACGAGCGCGCACATTCGACCCGACGTTCACGTTGGAGAGCAGAAAGAAGATGTGGTACCCATCTTGCATTAATCTTGTTCATACCCAAATGGTTATGGAGAATTCGGCGAATACTAGTTTCAGAAACGTTAGACATCACTGCTAATTCCTTCACTTACAAATGGCGTTATCAATTGAATTAGCCGACCGTTCATCATCTTCAAGGGATCCTTGTCCCAAACGGAAACGTTTTGCCCACTTTTTTATTGTGGAATATGAAGGAGATAAATCACCATAAACGTCGTCTAAGCGTTGTTTAATGAGATTAGGCGTATGTCCTTCTCTTGTTAAAAATTTAATGACCGCGCGGTACTCAATTTTCGTTACCTGAGACATTTTCATGCACTGGTAACGTTGTCTGGCTGGCTACTGAAAACTACTACTCTTAGAGCCGTAACATATATGGTGTAGGCCTTGCACATGTACAACTATGACTTAACGGAGTTTGAACACGCTAGAACGTGTATAAGCTTGTCAGCCCGAGAATTTATGGCGCCTACCTCGTATGTGGAAGTACAATACATCGAATGTCATAAATAAAATTTAAAAAATAGTTTACTAAAACACTAGTCAAATTTACTACGACAATAGGTAGCAATTATTTATTTTTTTGTGAAACAGGTAAATACGACGTATTTACACATGTTACTTATAAATTAAAATAGTTATATCCACCACTTCGGACTGAGTCAAATCGCTAGTTTAATCTTTAAGTTCGGTATAAATTTGGCTAGCGGTGGTTTGCACTTTTTTTCTAGTTTTGAGAAGGAAGGCAAAAATGTTTTAAAATATAACAGTACCCAGGAGAAGAAACAAATAATAATGTCAAATATGCGGTTGTTTCTAAATATGTAGTTTCATCGTATTTTCCTATTTTTTTTTAGCACGTGTGTCAAGGTGTCCTTCTACATAACGATCTGAGAAACAAGTTATTTATTTATGTAAACAACTTCGCTTGAAAACAACGCAAAAATTTTGGCGATGCAGACATCGATAGGTATTATGTATTATTTTAGTTGCGCTGCATGTTTTGTCAATTGTGTTACTTGGTTATATGTATTGTTGTGGTAATTGGGACTTTTTCAAATTTAAGAAGGATGTCTGCAAAATTATGATCGATAGCAAGTCCATGTGAATGACGTTTTGTTGTATTTGTTCGTGTTATTCCTAAAAACATAAAAAGATCTTGAAGAAGGTCAATCTATTTATAATAAGAAGCATTTTTAGAATTAGTAACTTTTTCTAAGACAAATATGTAATACTATATTGTGTAGCCTATTCTAAGAATACAAGACTTTGGCCGTTATATACGGAAGAGTCAATATTCGAATGGAACGAATTGCAGTTCAAAAATGTTCCACAACATCCTGTGTTATTTATCACACTTAGGACTCTCTGTCAGTAATTAATATTTTAACTTCCTCCAAATTGATTATTCTAAAACTGGTATAGAAACAATTTAGCGAGGTTCAGGTAATCTAATATTCAGAAAGAATGCATTCAAGAGTGCTCAATGTTATGAAGTCAAAGGGATGGATTAGAAAAAACGAGTACTATAACTTCAACTTGTATCTAAATTTATTGTGTTTCCGTTCTATTATAATTTGATTTCAATTTTAAAATTCTAGCAAATCTTTAACATTGAAATACTTCAGTATATATTACAACACTTTACTAAAGTTGGGGCCACATTTCGATAGTTAAGTTTTAACGTCCTAGCGGACTGACCGTGATCTGATTTAACAAAGAGTAAAGGCTGGATATACTTTTTCGGCTTCTGTCGCTGAATTATGAAAATCCGTAATTACAGATATAGTAAAGGCTGGAATTTAAGCACCGTCAATCTGAATTCATTAAAATGTGTTTCTTTTTGTAACTTTCACTTCTTCATAAAAATTTAATTTACGTACGTTGCTCCTTACGTTCCCAATTAATTCTATATTATAAACCTTTTCAAGCACGTGTAGAGTAACATTAGATTTGCCAAATCTTTTAAATTTAAGATGGTCTAGATAATCATTGCACCGAAGTTTGATGGATCTTTTAGTTTGCCCAACGTATTGTAGGGGGACATCCACCTGAAGTGCGTGCGCTTGTACTTCAATTCATTGATTTCAATTAATTTAATGTAAATATTCGTAAAATATCAGAATTTAACGTAGCATTTGCAGAATTCGGATTATTTTCGGTTATTATTCGAATTCTGGCATTTTGGTGATTTATATTATTAATCTTTTATTTAAACTAAACGGGTATTCTAAAACTGTGGCACTGGAACACTGAAACAGTTCACTAAAACCCTTACCACAACACTTGTTGTGGTAAGGGTTTTAGTGAACTGTTTCAATCTTGTATTTCTTAAAAAAAACTCGATTAATTTTATTATACCTTACCTACCCGCGTTCTTGTTCACCGTACTTATTGTCCTACCAAATCAGAGGTACCAATTTGTCACATAACCTTGAGTTTAAGAATTTAGGTGTACACTTCGATACCACTCTCACATTTAAAGCTCACATCAACAATATCTGTTCTGAAGCCATGAAATCTCTGGGTTTTGTGATGCGTGTCTCTAAATAGTTCAGTAATCCTTCTTTATTAAAGTCGTTATACTTTGCCTTTGTACTCAGTAAACTGGAATATGCCGCTCTAATTTGGTATCCCTTATATACTTGTGACCTTCTAAATCGAGATCGTATCCATCGGAAATTTTTAAAATTCCTGTCATTTAAGATTGATGGAAGTTACCCTGAGAGAGGTACTCCACAGGATGGACTACTGGTAAGGCACGACATGCTGGCTTTGAATACAAGGAGGGATGGCATCTGCGAGAAATTTCTACAGAAATTGCTTAGAAATGACATAGATTGTTCATACATACTGGAACGAATGAATTTTCTTGTGCCACGTTTGAATTCTAGATCTGATAGTGGCTTCATTCTTCCTTTCGCAAGGACTAACACAATGAGACGAGCGCCGACGTATACTTTGTCCAGGGCGGCTAATAAACGTTGTGACTTATTTAAGTAAAATTTACTCTTTATTTTTTCATATATTGCATTCTGTTTTTTTTTAGTGTATATACTTACCTACATTTCTCCTATTATTGGGCAATATGCCTGTTGGAAAATAAATGTTTATTATTATTATTATTATTATAAGAGTTCTGGGTTATTAAAAACGACGTAAAACTCACATACAACACATACTATTTGGAATCCAGTTATCAAAATCAACAGCGCCATTTGTAGTATTGAAAATGGACATCGTCATGCCAACCTCAAAAGTATCAAGTCGTTGGATTAGCAATGCCGGGACAACCCATAAACAGAGGGGATACAAAAATAATTTTTCTGACAGAAAACATTTTTTCGACTAATCATTTAGAAATTTAAATTGAAAACTCAAACGTATTTGAAACAGTAAGCTTAAAAGTATTAAAACGTTGTTAAAACTAAACAGAAACAGTTTAAAGAAAATAATCAAGCAAACCTAACCAAGGAAGACAAAGAAAAGAATTGAGGGGTTTATCACAAAACGGATTTCAAGTTTTAACTGAAAAAGAGGAAATCAGGATTCAGAAGAGGAACTTGAAACGACACACACACTTTCTTGTAAGTGTATCATTCAAAATTAATCTGTAAATAGAATGTTGGAAATAATAAACGGAATTTGATTGTCATTTAATTTAATATTTCATACTTTTATAAAGAAAAAAACATCTCAATATGTATCATAACAATCTTTACAGGATATTTTATAAATAATAGATGTGTTGGTTCCTTTTCTGCCGAACATTTGTCTTTGACGTAGTGTCATGACCGGTTTTGGCGGTTGCTATTATTAGGTGACTGGTAGTGCGGTGTGTGCTTGCGCTTTTATATGGTGTAAGTGGAGTAGTGGGGAGAAAAATGCGTCCTATGTGTCATTGATCTGCGTGTTCATCAATTTTCCTGTGTGTTTGTGTGTGTATATCTGCATGTTCTCCATTATGTTGAGTTTTTTGCTTTTCTGTTGCGTCGTTATTACTTCTATTTGTTTCTTGTACTGTCCCTGGGCTTTGAATCTTATATTGAATTTGCGTCCCGTTTGGCCTATCCAAAGAACATATCAAATCTTTCGTACATAACAAGACAGATTCGAACTACGCAGAATATCTCAATAGGAACGAATGTAATAACGACACAATAGAAAAGCAAACAACTCAATATAATGGGGAGCATGCAGATATACGTAGACAAACACATAGGCAAGTTGATGAACATGCAGATCAGTAATACACAGGACGTATTATTCTCCCCACTGCACCGCCTACACCATATAAAGCACAAGCACACACCGCACCACCAGTCACTTGATAATGGCAATTGCCGAAACCGGTCGTGACACTAAGTCAAAGAAAAATGTTCGTCAGAACAGGAACCAACACATCGATTATTTTACGATGAAACAAGGAAACAACACCAACGAAGAATTTATTTTATAAATCCTTGATTTATCCATCTTATCTACTTGGTTCTTGAGGTTTTCCAAAAAGTTTTTAGGAGACCTTTTGTGTAACTTGGATGAAAGATTGTTTTAATATACATATTTCTTATCACTACTGTGAATATTTTCTAGTGTTAAAATTGTCGCACATTTGTCCGTTACGGCACAATATGGCGCGTCCCATCAAAATACGTGAAATAGAATGAAAATAATGCAAATGAATAGGTAACCGCCTACTATTCCGGAATGGCACAGTCTAGGGAGAACCTCGACGGAACGGATTGACAGTCTCCGATCCCCACCGGCAAACAACGGAACGTATCGTGTTGGGCTGGCCAAGCAAGCGGGTCATCGGTCAGCGTCAACTTGCTCACACTTGTTGGGTGCATGTATGTTTTGCAGTCTTTCAACACTTGTTGTTAGAAGTTGAAAGGTGACATTCTAAAATACTGGAAGAGTTTCTTCTCGTCTTCTTTTAGATCATTAATCAAACGATGAAACTCTCCAAAATTTGCTCTTTTTCAATCAATGGGATGGTTCCACATATCCTCTTCTTTTTCTTATTTTCTTCTTATTCTGCTAATAATGTGGCCGCTACTGTAACTTCTTCATCATCAGAACTACTGCTAGTAAACATGGTGAATCGATCACTGCTAGATGTTAGATAAAAAAAATCTGCGTTCACAGCACACGGTCTGCTGCTTGCCACCGGAAAAGTGGGCGCCCTTATTATCTGTAACCGTTAGGTGATGGGCAGTATCTAATTTTTCCGATCGACCTTTGGTTTCTGGCGTAGTGATCTATCTACGTCTTATCGAAAGTCACATAACGCCATAGAGACTCACTCGTATTGTGCTTAAACATGTCCAAGCATTGCTTTGAAGTTATTACAAGATTCCGTTTTTGATCAATTTCTCCGATAGCTTTGTCACATTCAATTTTTCGTGAAGGATGTTTTGCACACGATCAGTTGAGATGCTTACCATATTAGCAATCTCTCTTGTCTTCAGCTGGTGGTCTGCTAATACGATATCATGAACTTTATTTATTATATCGTCCGTAGTCATCTCAATGGGACGACCTAGCCGCTCGTCATCAAAGACGGATGTTTGACAACGTTTAAGTTCATTAAACCAGTATCTGATGGTAGTCATCAAAGGTGTGTGGTCCTTATAAACTGCATACTGCATCCAATTTCCTTTTGATTTCTGCACACGTTTTCCAATCCAAAAAAAGGAGTCGAATCTCTGTCCGGTATTGTTCTTCTTCCATGATTCCACAAATATATAAACTTGCCCATTATCAACAGCTCTCAAAATAACACTACTCCATGAATTTCTCCGAAATTTTGACAGACGTCGACTAAAGAACAGTACTCACAGGCGGTAATGCAGATTTCGACGCAAAGCGCCATCTGTCTCTAAACACGAGTACAAAATATGTTATCAACGTATCTGATCCAACCCCAGGGAATATAAGTATGTCAAAGCATTTTTAAGATCAGTTTCAATTTGACGAGGTTTTAGTGAAAGGTGTGTTTCAAACAATGTCTTGTCAAAGAAACTAAACTAACAACCTGCACAATAATAATTTGTCTATCCAACAAATGTTTATTGGAAATATCGGAAACAATGTTATATTAATTGGGACGCTAGGAAATGGCAAAGGTTTTCGTATGTCAATGCAATTAAGAAAATTATTCGAAAGCTGATAGTTGTTGTCTTATTCAATGCCTTGTCTGGTTTTTTTCGTTTGATTGCAATTTCCACAATACGGAGTCTTGCAGTGTTATACAGTTTGTACCTCCGCCTAAACAAAAAGAAACATTACAAGAAAGAAGAGAAACTACTTTACATCAGATTAATAGCTAAATAACTAAAACCAAAGTAACAAAGTCAGAGATTTGCTTGAAGGAAAACACGCAACAATTGTTACAGAAATATATTATCCCAAGCAAGACGACACAGAATATAGACAAGGAATTACCAGCAATCTAGAAGAAAAAGGAGCATAGCTTTGTCAAGATGTTAATAATCCTTCCATACCTTGGGGTATAATAGGATGACGATCCAGATTAAGATTAAGAAGCGTGTACAAGTACATTCGCAACTAATACGGTCTTCATTTCTGTAACGACCTCAAGCAATACGAGATATAAATAGCCCCCATTAGAAAGACGACGAGCCGTGTACGACTTTAGCGAAGTCGCTTCTATTATTCCACGGATGGCCGTATTTGCATCGCGGACGCGCGCAACAAAATTGCACTATTCGATCACACAGCCTCTCGAAAGGTAAAAACGCACGTAAAAGCAACGTCCAATTACGGACATAAATGATGGCGCCTTCTACTGCCGTAAACAAACGAACTCCGAGCGCTGACCAATCCTAATCGACATATATATATATATATATATATACAGCCGTATACGAACGAAAATGGTATTTTAATATACTTAACTTTCCATTTTGTGTTCTTTGCCATACTACCCTACAGTCCTTGCTGTCATTATTGAGTTTAATAACCATTGTTATAATTCTACACAGAGAAAAAAAGTTCTTGTCTCAAACAAATATGCATTCAGTCAACCAAATCGTAATTTTAAATGGCGGTAAAGATCTATTTTTTTAATTGAAAGAAATGATTCTTTTGACATTATTATTAAGATATTGAGAATCTGTTGAAAAACTAACTAAATTAACATTGTGGATAAACTAACAAAAGTACATAAAGAATAAGTATAATGTCGAAAATTAATCTCCATTTTTTAGTGACTTGGTGCTTTTACTCCTGTAAATAAACCCCAGCTACTTAAAATATCATTAACTTCCTTCATTACGTTAAGGTGATATCAAGGCCTTCCTAAAGCTCTGCGTGGTCGCAAATAAAAACGGTGAATCTTAAATCTTATAAATTTCTTTCAAGTTTCTTCAAGATTACTCACATTTCTCAGGAATCTATAAAGTGAATCTGAGTAGGTTAGGTTAGGTCTCGATGTCGAAGTTGTAACCTGATTTTAACAGTATCAATAACATCAATGTTAGGTATAATGCGCCGATAACTTTAAACAAATTGTTATAGTACATAGCTACAAAAATACGTTCACAAAGAAATTGTTAAAAGGTAAGCACTTTTATATAGTGTGGCGAACCATCAACGTTCGTCAGATTTAAAGACTGCTAAATCTAGAAAAATATAAAAATTATATTTTATTTTTCACCTTTTGTAACCAGTCTGTAGATCTTGTATCAATTTGTAATTTTCATTTTATTAATTAATTTTTCAAAGAACCTGAGCCAACTATTTTGAGCGCAAGTGTACCTTGTTTGTGTTACTGTTTACGTTGAGCATTAGTATACTTATTATGTAAGTTCAATACCTGCGGGATTTGTGCAACAGCGTGCTCGTAATCCACTTCACGTGCAAGGTCGAAATACGTCAGTGACAAAAAGTAGCGCGTTACACCTGAAATCTGCTATATAAACCGTCCAAAATGTCATTGCGATGTCTTATATGCCTAGCCTTTTAGCTGAGCAGAAGACCCCTCTCGACCGTGCTCCACAATCTTCGGAATTACCTGGTTTTTGCGAAGTTCGGGCGGCAACGTCGATATTTCGCAATCGTACGGATTACTGGCCTTTGCGAGGTTACGATATATGTTTGCTTATAATTCCGTGTATCCGTTCTGCTGAAGACATAAAGTATCACAAGTCCGTACAGAGCGACGTGTTCTCTTTCTTTACCGTAGATTAGCGAAAATATAAAGCTATTTAAACGTTGCACAAAGTCCGTAAATCGATGTTAAATTATTTATTTTCTGATCTCACAAACAAAGCGTGTAAATATTTAAGTTTACGTACTTTTGCAAAGCTTTCCATATAAATGCCGGAAGTTTATTCTGTATGTTACATTACCGACCAGATTCTTTGTAGATTTTGACAAGTCTAACGTTATACTCTTTGTTATTGCTAGAATCCGAGAAACGTTTGTCATTTTATTATGTTAAAAAATTTTATTTTAATTTGGAATGTGTAAATAAATTTGGTTAAATGTTATTTACTTCTTTTGATGAACCTCTGGACACAGGAGCATACCATTTGGTAAGATTCATCAGTGTGCACAGTGCTTGATTAAGATCACAAATCACACCCTTTTCTCAGTCACTGAAACCGCAAACAACTTACACGTGGTGTTTGCTTATTTCTCGACAGCTGGTCGTATTCTGAGTAAGCATTCTTGATGCGCGCGGCGACATCCCGTGGTCGAAGCTGGAACGATGTTATAAAGCCAATAATATGGGGTTCCTGTCGCCGATAAGCACAACCATATAAGCATTTACAATAAGAGAAGCCACGACATATCAATTCGTTTCATCGACTAGCGGTTTATAAAGAAATATATTTTATATAGGTATCTATAGAAACAATAATTAGCTAGGTATACATAATTTTGTCATTGTATACGTACAAAATTATTTTGATGAAGATGACATAACCACAAAATAACTCGTGTGTTGTATGTACAAACACATGAAGATTAAAGTGGTACCTGTACTACGTTTGTTTGCAAAGAACATTACAAAACTGACTACTTCGGTAATCTCGTAAGAAACCTGAGAATTGCGAACGAGTGACAGGGATAACTATATGTGGTTAAGTGCTAAAAGGATGCTAGGTGTTGTGACAAAAGGGGTAGGAGATAGAACAGCAGATACCTCAACGGACTTATGCATGCAAGCATGTCTTATCACTTGCCTTTGCTGAAATACCTGTTATATCAAAAAAGGAGGAAATATACTAACAATTAGTTACAAAATATGAAAACAGAAAGTTCAAAACATTGTTAAATGTGTGGTGAATTGAATTGAAGCATTCCCAGGAATGTTCTCGGTGACATGTAAAATCGATTGCTTCAAACGTACCCATCCCCTAGTTCCAGAATTTAATGAAACTTGGTTGGTTTAGTGGTCTCATTCACTGAGGCTCTTGCTTAATAGGAATAAAAGTGTGGTGACGAGATTTACCTGAAAAAGGAAATTGCCCCCAGAAAGGCTAGAAATGGAGGGAAGTGAGATACCGACGAGCTCCTAAGCTCGGTACTTGGGACTCGTGTTCGATCAGCGTCTCATGTGGCGATTGCATGTGCAATTCCATGCTCAATATGAGAACTAAGAAATTAATTTATACAACGTGTTTGAGAACGATCCTAACTTACGGTGCTCTCTCCTGGGTGACAGCCGCTGCAAGTAATTTTCATAAGGTGGAGGTTATACAAAATAAAATCCTTAGAACAATTGCAAACGCACCTTGGTATGTCATAAACAGTCAATTACGCGAGGTCCCCCAGATTACCCTCTTACAGCAACACCTCCGCGAGCTATCACAGAACACATTGAAAAGAGCTGGTGATTCCTCTAATCCACTGCTGGCGCAGGTACTTGTAAACCCACAAGGTCGTCCTCCGCTTAGGTGTAGAGTAACCCGGATTGCTGATCGAATCTCCATGTAGGGGATATCCTTTTTGCATCATAAGCATCCGATAGGTGGTATTTAAGAAAGTAGAATTCAGACAGGGAGAGTTTAAACTGCATATAAAGAGTTTAAAGTGCTTAAGGGCCATCAGCCCAGCTCTAGCAAGCGTAGTAGACCGCAGGTGGTTTGTAAACCTTATAGGGCTATGTAAAATATCGATTTCCGTTTCGGCTGAGAATGCAAATCGGTCGCCTCACTGAACGGTAAAAACCTCCGCAAGAAATATTCAGAGTTTTAAGGGAGAGGTAGGAAAGGATCGTACGTATCGTGTAGTATTGTTTTAAATTCATAATATTCGACAAGTTTAAGACATCAAATGGCAAGTATGAATTGATAAAAAAAATATATGTAAATTATCAAAGTAAAATGTGAATATTAATAGCAACGACAAATATATATGTAAATCATTTTGCTGTAGTAGTGTTAGGAGTAACTTTGATTCTCTTAATTAATTACATAACTAACTACTCGATCGAGTATGCTTTAAATGATACGAACTGTAATTAAAAATCATACACAACTAGGAATAACACCAAATGGATATACAAAGTGATTTAAACTAACAACAAGTGATCTTAATTATGGTTCAGTCTAGGAATTCTTGTTCGGGCGGGTGGAAATGACCTTGATGACGATGGACTCGGAACTATTGCGGGGTGCCGATCGGGATTCGGGATGAAAACCAGTAATGTATGCACGCTATCACAGTATATCTCCAACAAAAAGAGTGATAGAAAAGATGACTTTAGTGCTCAATAACACACAGGAGTGTTATGCTACTTAGCAAATGCGTAGCATGCAAAGGCTGCAGCTCTCTGGGCAACCTTGCCCGTTTACGGATGCTACTAACAACCACCAAGGGTCCAGAGAGTATATGAATTACCGTCTCGAAGCGAAAAACTCCGCTTCCTATATGGATTCTTAGATATTTATTACGATTCCGCCAATCGTGACGTATGAAACAACAAAGAAACGCGAGAATGAAAGCACTGAAAACTATTACGTATTAGCCTGAGATTTTGTGCGTTGGTGACGGGATTAATTGTTAATTAACGTGATTATCCGCGAATAGAGTTCAACTTAAACATGATAATATGGGCTAATATAATATGGGGATTAGGGGAAAGATATTAGACTGGTTTTCTTCCTTTTTGACGGGCCTGACGATGGATGTAGTCGTATTTGGTACAGTTTCGCCATTAGAACTAATTTAATTGGGCGTAGCCCAAGGTTCGCTTCTGAGTCCCCTAATTTTTCTTATATTCGCCAACGATTTGCCTGAATTTTTCACCTCTGCGCATGTTGTGGTATATGCGGATGATACTTCCGTTGCTGTCTCCGCCAAGTCCTTGACCGAGCAAGAATTTAAGATAGCCCGTGCTGTGGACGAGTTCTCTAACCGGTGCTGTAAAAATAGATTGATTATGAATCGCGATAAAACGGTGTTTGTGTATTTCAATCAGCGACGACTTGTCCTTCCTCAGTTTGGCATTAATCTTGGCTATAACTTTTCAAACAGTGTCAAATTGCTTAGACATTGATTATAACCTGTCTTTCGATGAATAAATCAATAATATCTGTAAAAGACTAAATTCGACTTATTACGCAATTGTACAATTAAAAAGCAGTTTGAGTACAGAATTACTACTGACAGTACACCATGCCCTAGCTTACTCGATTTGTCAAAAAAGAATTCTTAGGTTGATTTTTGACAAATCCTATAGAGAATCATGTGGGTCCTTGTTCATCGAAAAGAACTTATTAACCGTTTCATGTTTATACATATACCGCGCGGTAGCGTACGTCAGGAGCAATGTGGACCGGTTCAAGATGCCTCCACATATATGCAAGGCGGACTTATACATTCAACCGCATAAAACGTCTCTATTTGAAAGATCGCCCTTATATTCATTTGCAAAAATGTATTCTAAACTGCCCGTTATTTTGAAAAATATTCCTGAACTAAATGCATTTAAGAGTGCAGTAAAAAAGTTCTTGACCTCTAAAAGTTATTACTCTTGCCAGGAATATTTTACTGACAATTCCGCTGGGCATTCCTAATTATTTTGCTGTTCTAAATGTTTTCTACATTGTGCTGTCCGTTTTATTAGCTTTATTTTAATTTTAATTAAGCCTGACAACACATATTATGAAAGACAATAAAACATTATTATTATTATTATTATTATTATTATTATTATTATTATTATTATTATTATTATTATTATTATTATTATTATTAGTATTATTATTATTATTATTACTATTATTATTATTATTATTATTACTATTATTATTATTATTATTATTATTATTACTATTATTATTATTATTATTGTGGTAGAATAAACATGAAAAATTTCCGGATTTCCGGCGGTACAACTATCGGTTCCTAGGTGAAACGACTAATTAATGAATTTCGAATGTAATTCAAATTAGCTGATATAATATGTGCGAATAGACTGTTATGAAGGTGTTTAGCCGCGCGTAATTCTGAAAAATACCTATATTATGCACTTTATTTGGAAATTCACATTGAGATGCACCACAATTTGGACGTATGCTACTACGTGTCAGTTAACGGCGGTTGGGATATGGAAATCCATTAGAATAACGTTGTTATAGGCAAAAATTATTACTATTATTATTTTAGCCTTTTATAAGCGTTTTCGATGAGATCGTAAATTAAGGTGTAACAAAGTATTCGAGGATCAAGTTTTTCATTTCGGAATCTCGCAGCTTTTATTTGCTTTTAAAGGCGGCCGATTAAATATCGCATTCCTGCTTACAAATATTGGGGGTGCCAATTTATTTTGTAAAGCACTGTATATAGTTACGCGGGAAAAGCAGCGCTAAGTCATCTATGTCGCCTCCGGCAATGCCGACCGGACTTCTCTCGTCGTACGCCTACGCGCTGTCCAACTCAAACCTGCCTTACACACAAAACGCTTCGCTCCAATCGAATGAGAAACGACCGGCACATATTACAGAATCTCACCGGGCGCTGCGTTATGCATCCGAACGATGATGGGAAGGTATAATATCGGCGGTTGGAATCGTGTTCGTATAGGTGATGGGTAGCGGAATGAGTTTCGATTCGCGTGAGCTTCTAAACTGGCCGAAGAAACGATGATCGTCCAGACCTTTTTCTGTTTGAATAACTATGCATACATACATATACCAGACATATGTAGTTATTTGTTGACGTGTGAATATGTTATGTGGTATTGTGTGGTATTGTATTATATTGTAAATATTGTATATATACTAAACATTGCAACATTGATGGGTTTAAAAGGTGATTGAAGGTTTTAAGTACGTGATAGTCATATTATAATGAGAGATGCGTTTATGCATTCTTTTGATACCTAAAAAGATTTTGCCAATAATCTGTATTGTTCTAATAATAGTAATAATAATAATAATAATAATACAACGCTCGAAAACTATTGGAGATATTGAAAAAAAGTTAAGACAAGTTTTTAATTGTTTGAAGAGGACTATATAATAGCATAACCCTTATTTCAAAAAGTATTAATTTTAATAGAAAAATTACCCCCACCCCAATCCTTTTGAAAACCCTAAAATTTTTAAATATGGAAAAGGAGGGGCTGTTCCATACTGAATTCAACCGTATACATTGTTATCATTGAGTTTTACGTTTCAATCCAAAGAAAAAGTATTTTGACATATGAAAGTTGTACCAATGGACTTATTATACTATACTATAATTGAATAAACACATATGTAATAACACTTTTGAAATAAAAAGTATTTCATAATAATTTATCTAAACGTCTAGACGTCTGATAATAAACTTGATCTGATCTGCTAGTATGAGTAGTTATTATTTGCTGAATTATACAATAACAACAACAAAGAGATTTTATCGCGAAAGCGTTTATATGAAAAGTATTTGTTATTTTCGTATGCATAATTTAATAAATATTAGAATGGATTGCCAAACACAAGTAACCGTATTATTTACATACTTATTGTCTAGTATTAAAATCATTTTATTAAACATCAATAACATCCTGTATATATAGAATTGTTTTGAAGTGATATATTTAGATAGATAATGAAAAATTCTGTTACGTAGTTGCTGATAAGCTCATATATATATATGCATACGACCATACTTAAATGTTTATAATTAATATTAAAGTAATCACTTCGAGAACTCACAATCAGAGAAAACGCGACGAAAAGAATGGCACGAGTTAACATTGCCAATATTCTGTACATGTTACAAATAACTTTTAAAATTGAGAGTATTGCAACTCCTACGACACCAGACGAAATAGAGTTGCACGACGCCTTAAAAGATATTATTGTTAGAGCTTCTGAAGAAGGTATGTTTAGTTTCGAAAATGAAATGAGTTTGGAATTTGAATCGCCTTCAGAACCACATGAACCACAGTTTGTTGAATCACTATCTCAAGGAGAAGCTAATGAAAATTGGGAAGAATGTGTACCTGAAGAAGGAGGTAGCGTTGTAGATGCTAACTATAAAATTGAAGCTGTAGAATTTTGGAGAAGTGGGAAGAAAGCAAGACGAACACTCGAAAGTGTTAAACAGAAGTTTAAAAAGGTAAAATCACTTCAGCAGTTGTATAGATGGGAATATAGCGTTAATGAGGGCGGAACCAACAGTGAAAAAGCAAGATATATCGCGGAAGAAGTGCTTACACAATTTCAAGACGCGCTAACACGAGGAAATACAGTGCATGATATGAATATTCGACGTTGGGCTTTAGAGGCAGAAGAAAAAGTTGGATATACAAGTTTTAAAGCTGGACATTGGTGGATCTGGCATTTTAAACAGGTGCATGGTATTGTATCCCGTAAAATAACTAAATTTGTTAAACATTCTGCTGTATCTGATACAACTGAATTACGCAACGTAAGCGATAGATTTATAAATCAAGTAAAACCTTATATTAGTTCTCTTGGAAAAGACTATATTTTTAATGCAGATGAGAGTGGTTTTAATATGGAAATACACTCTGGTCGTACATTGTTTCCACGAGGTGAAAAGCACGTTGAAGTCACTGTACAGTCTCTGCATTCTATTACTCATAGTTATACCATAATGCCTACTATTTCCGCAAATGGAAGATTATTGTCTCCACTTTTCCTAGTTTTGAAAGAGGTAAGCGGTACTTTAAGTCCTCGCGTACAGGAAACACTCTTTCGCCCAATAAATGTATACATATCTGCATCTGCATCTGGAAAATTAACATCCGCGCATTTCAAAACATGATATACAGATGTTTTCTTGCCAAATGCTGGTCCCAATAATTTACTACTACTAGATTCATGGAGTGGACACTGTCCAGCGGAACTATCTACACTGACACCAAAAGACAAAAATGTGAATATTTTGACCATTCCAAAGAAGACGACAGCATTAATTCAACCCTTAGATGTTTATGGTTTTAGATTATGGAAAAATTTTGTAAGAACTTTTTCTGACCAAGTTATTTTGATGGGCCACGATATAAACTTGCATCATAGAAATACAATTATTAAGTTACAGTCTTTAACCCATAATCAGTTTTCGTCTCCAAGATTTTTTAGTGTTTTTAAGTATTCTTGGTACAAAAGTGGATACGTTGCGGAGCGACCAAGTGCCTTTGAAAATCCAGTAAATTTCTGCTTTGCCAAAACTGCACAATCCACACCACTGTGCACTATTTGTGGAAAGTCGGCTCTTGTACATTGTTCTTGGTGTAAGCAATATCTGTGTTTTAAACATTTCTTTTTAGATTACCATTATTGTAACCACTATATTGAATGACATTTGTATACGTATGTTATGCATGTAATGTACTATATAAGTACGTATGATAAAATTGGCGGTACCTGTATATATATATGTATATATATAATATATGTTATATTATTTAATAAATGTACTAATTCTTTTGTATACCACTGTACAATAAATGTAAGGCATTTTTATCTTGTAAGGTTCACACATTATAATTTAGTTAACGCTGCAACTTTGAAAGAAAATAAAATATGAATGTATATATGTATGTATGTGTGAAATTTATATGTTTGCAAATACAAATTGAAATGTAAACTTTGTCATTCTGCAAAACTAGTTACTCTGTTATATTTAGTTCCGGCTATATTTCAGTTCCGGAGGTATTTATAATAATATTCAATTTATAGATGATTATTTTTCTCTCCTCTAATCCAAATTTTCCAACTCCCAAATCGGTATGTTTGTTTACATCATAAAAAATGTTTGTAATATTGTTGATATGAAAGTAACACAACCGGATAAAGTTAGTATGGTTAGATAACTAACTCTGAACATCCTACTGCAAAACTGTTATTACATATTCAATTATAATAAATAGTACGTCTTCTGGTACACATTTCACATGACAAAATAATTTTTTTCTGGAATGAAAGGTAAAACTCAATGATAACAATGTATAAGGTTAAATTCAAACCTCAAAAGATTCTTTCTAGAAGAAAAAATTGGAAAGTAGGTGGCAAGCCTCATATGAATGTCATCCCACGCAGTATGCCATAATCCACCCCTCAAGCTTTCATACACGTTGGCATAGTAACTCTAGAGTGTCACGATACGAATATTCTGTTGTTGCTAGATTGAAATTCGGACATGGTTGCTTCCCTTCACATTTACATAAATTACAGATTTTGGATTCTCCAGCTTGCACATGTGGATATGAGGTGGGTGATTTAAATCACCTTATTTTAGCATGCCGCGTCTATGAGCATCAAAGACGAAATCTGTTTGAGAATTTAGTAGCACATAAAGTAGCCTTACCCACCTCTATAATACTACTACTAAGGTCTAACAACATTGAAATTTACAGAGTTCTTATTAAGTTTCTCGTTGACTGTCGAATTACAATTTAATAGGTGAATTTTTTTATAATTTGATACATTGCGATGGTAATGTGGCTGATGGGCTTTGATCCCTTAATGCCAAAAAAAAAAAAAAAAAAGTTAAATTCAGTATGAAACAGCCCCTCTTTTCCGATATTTAAAAATTTTGGACTTTTCAAAAGGGTTGGGGTGGGGGTAATTTTTCTATTAAAATTAATACTATTTGAAATAAGGGTTATGCTATTATTTAGTCCTCTTCAAACAATTAAAAACTTGTCTTAACTTATTTTCAATATCTCCAATAGTTTTCGAGATATTTGCACAAATATAAGCGGGTAGTTTTTCTTAAGAGCGCCCTCCACCCCACCTACGGAGGATTCCGCCGATAAAAATAAGTAGGATGTTCTTACCTTGGACCCCTCTACAAATCCACAAAATTTCAATTTTTTTGGGGAGTCCGGGTTGTCGGTGTTCCCTTGTAAGTGCAAGTTTTGTTTTTCACGTTAACTGTGTTTTTCAAGTTCTAGTAGTGTTTATTGTTTGTTATGTTTCTTTATAATACATTATAATAATCTATGTGAAAAGCACGGAAATGGAGTGTAATAAAAGTTTGGTGTTTCGATATATTAATTGTAATCATTTTTTTATTTATACACAAAATATTCGTTCTCTTAAATATACCTTTTGAACTTAATAATAATTTGAAAAATTGTATTGGCAGCTGTATGCCTTGTTCCACATTTTTTTAACATTGTTAATATTGCAATTTCTGTGTTGTTTTTTGCGGACGTTATATATTTGACAATGCCACATTTTTTTCTACAGTTTTCTACATGCTTTAGGAAGAATTTTCTAGAAGTTTTTGGCCCCTTGCAGCAGTAAAGATTACAAAACAATAACTCTCTTGGAGAGATTAACATGTGGTACATCTTATTTACAATTCATGTCAGTTCTGTAAATTGTTTGACAGATATATTTCCATTTCTGCACAAATTTACAATATGGTGAACATATGGCCTCTTAAATTTTAATTTTAATTTGCGAGTGTAAATTATTGAGGTAAACAAACAATAGCCATGACAGTCAGTTAAACAGGCTCTAAAAATGCATTCCTTATTTTTGCAGATGACTACATAAAATTCTTTATGTAGGGGTAACGAATTACAAAGTACATTTGTTGCTAAAACTTCGTTTATGGGCACTAAAATCAAGAAAACTGTCTACCTAAGCCGTTAACCAAATATATACCTTCAAATAAAATATCTGAGTAATACGATACTTGTACTGATGTTCGCGTAAATCTTCAGGTTATAGATTCACAGAGGCGAATGAGATAATGAAAATTAAAAGTGTACGTCGTAAGAAAGACGACCACCATCACCATCACCACGTAACATTATGTTGACAAGATTTACTAGCGTCCCTACTACACTTGTCTGATATCCTTTCTTGTATTTTGTAGAAGTTAAATGCCTGCGAAAAAAAGGAAACAAAAAAGAAGGGTGTGGAATCGGACCGTGTCCGAATTCAGCAAAAAACGAAACGTCGTCGTTATCCATTGCTAAAACAAACACATTTTGGCGGAATTAAATAAATTAGCAAAAACTCGTGACAAGGGGAGGATTCGAACTGCCAGCGCAGCACGTGTCATATGTCGTTTTCTTGCGCGTTGCCTCTTGATTGTGCTGGTGGCAGCTTCAACAAAAAGAATGTTTACCTGAAGAGATGTTTAGATCTACAGCGTGCGGCAAAATTATGCGTATTTTTGCGTATGTTGTACAATTTCATTAGTAATTGCCAAGATGTGTGGATTTGTGCATAAATTTTAATTTCAAATGGAAAGCGATTTATTTGTCAATTTTGTTGTCTCGAATACGACCTTTAGAGGTCTGTTAAGTTGTTCATTACAAGAAACAGTTCACATGGCTGATATCGAATCACGTCGTGGTATGGTGTAGCTTTATGAGGTAGTAGTACCACTGCGATCACAACATTACTCTGTTAAAATAATGCTGCCCTTGACCAACATCCTATTGGGTTTTTGGATATTACTATACTATACTATAGTGCTCTTCTCTTGATGCATCCCACTTGCGCCTGGTCTACTATTTTTGGGAAGTGAATTATTGTTATAAAGGGTACTATCTGGACTGAAGAACCCGTGTGGTAGCAGTTGGTCTTCATCTTGGTTGGAAAGACTAATCCGTAGCGAAGTATTCATTATCTTAAAGCGAAGAAATGCTTCTCGATATACGAGATAGGTGCCATAAATTCTCGGCCTGATATAGAAAAAATAAACTTAGTAAAACATAGCAATTTTTATTTTTCAATATAATCTCCCCTAACTTCAATACATTTATTACAACGATCAATCAATAATTATACACTCTTGTAAAAATAATCTAAAGCTTTTTCCTCAAAATATTCTATTGCAGCTGCTTGCAATTCACTATCGTCCTTAAAACGACGTCTCCTAAGGTCTTTCTTTAAACGAGAAAACAAATAATAATCACTTGGAGCCATGTCTGGACTATACAGTGGATATTTCAATTCTTGAAGGTCGCATTCGCGGATGGCGGCTTGTGAAATGGCGGCAGTATGGATGGCTGCATTGTCGTGTAATAATCGAACACCTTTTGTCAATTTTCTTCTACGTTTTGCACGAATATTGTCCCTTAATTTATGCAGCAAAGACGCATAATATGTGCCGTTGACAGTTGTATTCCGGTCTTTAAAGTCAATGAGTGAAATATCCTCACAATCCCAGAATATTGCGGCCATCACCTTTTTCGTTGATTGAACGGCTTTCGCCATTCTGGGACGAGGTTCGTCGGGTCGCCGCCATTCCATCGATTCCGTTTTGGATAGAGAATCATAATACAGAACCATTGTTTCATCGCTTGTGATAATTGACTCCAAAATCAGTTTCGGGTCGTCTCCACACATGTTTAAAAATGAACGCGCACATTCGACCCGACGTTCTGGTGAGCAGAAAGAGGACGCGGTATCCACTTTACACTAATCTTATTCATACCCAAATGGTTATGTAAAATTCAGTGAATATTTGTTTCAGAAATGTTAGGCATCACTGCTAATTCTTTCATTTTCAAACAGCGATCTCCTAATACCATTTCTTCAACAATTGAAATGTTTTGGAGCGTTATCAGTTCAATTGGCCGACCGGGGCGCTTATCATCATCAAGGGATTCTTGTCCCAAACGGAAACAGTTTGTCCACTTTTTTACAGTGGAACATGAAGGAGATAAATCACCATAAACGCCATCTAAACATTATTCAATGTGATTAGGCGTATGTCCTTCTTTTGCTAAAAATGTAATGACCGCGCGGTACTCAATTTTCGTTACCTGAGACATTTTCATGCACTAATCACGTTGTCTGGCTGGTTCCTAAAAACTACTACTTTTCGAGCCATAGTATATGTAGTGTAGGGCTCGTACTGTTGTTGCTATTTCTCTAACGGATATGTTACCATTTTCGAGTCCAACTGTTTGTCAAGCACGTGTTGGTACTTGAGGCATTATCTTAAAATTAAATGTACAGTAAAACAAATTGAAAACGTTACTTATATTAGATTCTATTACTTGGATATGGAAGGTAGCAAGCTTCAGTTGATCTCCTTGTGCAAAATTTTAGAATGAAGACACTTGATAAAGCTGACAATTAGGGTTAGTGTTTTCATCAAAATAAAAATATATACCACGTTTTATCGACGATGATGTAACATGACAATATATCCGCAGCAAAATCTGTAGGAAATATTCTTATAAAATGAAGCGAATTCTTTGAACCACTACAGGAGACCACAGAAAGTAGATTTTAATCAGAAAGATAAAAGAGTTTAAATTTTGAAATTTTCTACTATGCATAATGTGTAAATGTGTCTACATGGCACTATTTCCAAAAAAGTAAAAGGGTGTGAATAATTTTGTCGCATACTGTAGCCGGCTTAAAGAGGAAAACTGGGTGGTCGCATATTTAAAGTAAGCGGTATCCCATCCCTGAAACACGAACACGTTTAATTGGTGATTCCAGCACGGCTTTTTACGATCTCTAGTGGGAGAGTCACATTTTCGTGGCTTACCGCGAGACATTGTTCCAGCCGATGCCGGTCGATGTCTTTTTGCCTCGCGCGCTAGCCGAAGAAAACCGTATTAGAGCGGCGTACGGGTATGGTACGGTACGCTAGAGAGGGCAAGATCGTACCGCAGCGGCGGCAGGCTGCCTGCCCTTGCGAGGGCGGTAAAATTTATTGGGTGTTCGAAATAAATGGGAAAAGGTAAGGGACTTGCGCTGAAGTATAGTCCGTTCGTGAAGTATTGGGAGTAAAGAAATCGTACAAATATGTGCTGTTAAAGAGGGAGGATGGAGAACGAAAATTGGTGATTGGTTAATGTTGCATGTTATTGGACTCGATTGTATATTGACTTATTAGAAATGAATTCTTTAAACTTGAAATTGATTATTAAAGTTTTCGTCATAAAGTAAAACATTACATCAAATTGCCATGCGTTTATAAGTTATAAGAGAAACAATTACAAAATAACTTATCATCATCTGCAATTGTTTGAGATTACTGCTCCAAATAAATGACTCGGTGAGTGGCTGAGGGCAGCATGTTACTGGAAGATTATTGCCAGTGTGAATCAAAATATAGTATGACCTTTCAGTACAAAATAAAGTTGCTTCTTAGATTAAATATTTGCTCAGGAAAAGATTATTTGTGTATGTTTGTTAATTGTTTTCCCCTTGTAAGACATCATACACTGTTTTTTCCGAGATTTTCGAATTTATTCCTTTTCATTACCTATCCTATTTATTTATTATTATTATTATTACTTAGGCGAGCCATGGCACAGATGCCTTTAATCACTGCGACCTTAATAGATCTATTGTAACAAAATGTGTTAGAATAGTTGGAGGCTTTTAATAAACCTTAGTACTACTCTAAGATCTGCTTCCTTCAGTTCAGTGCAAGAAATGGCCTACTGAAATGTTGGTATCGTCTCCAGATCTTCTTGGCATAGACGACAAATTTGATCTTCAGTTTTTCCTAATTTATATAAGTGATATT
Organism: Dynastes maya; assembly: GCA_029619315.2. Lineage (NCBI taxonomy): Eukaryota > Metazoa > Arthropoda > Insecta > Coleoptera > Scarabaeidae > Dynastes > Dynastes maya. The sequence goes on along the minus strand of JAROYE020000010.1, from coordinate 22,410,081 downwards.
TTAGGGCTACACGGCCTGCTATAAATCCTGCCAGTAATCTAAGATCCCTTTTGCTGAACGATAACGCTATTTTTGTTGTCTTTGGCGAGCCTGATGTGAGTGCTTTCGCCTGTTTTTGTTCCGGCATATTTTACCAGGACGAGGCCTTTTGATTGTCTTCCCATGTCTTAACTGTTTGTTTTATGTAGCTTTTTGGAGACCAAATAAGGGGTTAGGACTAATGAAAGGCGTGTTCTCTGCTTCTTTGGCCAGCTTATCTGTCTTTTCATTTCCTTCGATCCCTTGGTGGCTTGAAATCCACCGCAAAGTAATGTAGTTATTGCGTCCTAGTTGCCACAGATTGTGTACACATTCGTGTATCAGAGCAGATTCATATGTGTAGGCCTTAATAGCCTTTAGAACTGCCGCTGAATATATTGCGCCTCGTATCATTTTCTCGAGGTTCCCTATGGCGCACAGGTTAACAGAAATCTCTGCTTGAAGTATGTTGGTGTGGGGTCATGTAGGCATTTTTAGGTGGTAGTTAGGACCATTAATACCTATACCTGTTCCAACACTTTCTATTCTTGAGCCGTCCGTGTACCATTCCGGGGTACCTTTTTTGCATTGAGTCTTACCGGATACCCACTGGCTTTCAATGATCACCTTATAAGGCTGATCAAAATTGTATTGCATAGGGATCATGTCCTTTGCAATATACATCAGATAGTTTACGTTGGGGTCTTCAAGGATTATAAGGTGCCCCCTAAGATCCCCAAGCTGTAATCCTTTCGTTCTACTAAGAGTGAGGGCATTCGATATAGCCTGCTTCTGAATGTGGATGTGAAGCGGCGTTATTTCCAGCAGTACCTCTGGAGCTGCTGTAGTACGCATGGTGATCATGGGTCTGATTATTGCCGTATAGGACTAAAAGGTCATTTGAGGCTTAGGACCCCAGTTCTTACCAAGCAACCTTCGGCGTACTAGTTCCATGTTAGTTTCTTGTCAAACGTAACTCCTAAGTATCTAACTTCTTCGCTGAAGCTAATGGTTTTCCCTTCGATGGAGGGTGATCTGTAAAAGGAACGATTGTAATCTTTTACCGGTTTATGGTCAGGCTATGATTTTGACACCATTTGTAGGTGTAATTGAGAGCTCTTTGCATAACTTGCGGTATGATATTCTCATATTTTCCAAGGATCATTACATCACAATTACCAGGTCGTCAGCGAACCCTTGCACCTCATATCCGTTAGAAGTTAAGTTCTGTAGGAGCTCATCTACAACAAGACACCAGAGTAGAGGCGACAGGACCCCTCCTTGGGGCCAGCCTCTGATAGCTCTATTTGTTGTCGTTTCGGATCCCAGCGTAGCGCCCCTTCGTCGACTTTGGAGAATGGCTTCAATCCATTTTGTAAACGACGGGTGAAAACCTTTGGCATAAGTTGCTCTTTCAATGCTTCCGAAGGAGGTATTGTCAAAAGCACCCCCTACGTCCAAGAATGCACAGAGAGTTATTTCTTTTGCCATAAGTGACGCTTCCAATTTGCTTGTAATAAATTGGAGGGCCGTTATTGTTGATTTTGCCTTCTGATGGGCATGCTGGTTAGGATGAAGCGGATTTATTGCAAGTACTTCATTCCTTAGGTATTGGTCTAATACATTTTCCATTCTTTTGAGCAGGAATGAGGAGAGACTGGTGGTTCTATACGCTTTAGTGGCATAACCAGTAGCTTCATCAAGTCCATCTGCGATGAACTAGTAAAACCATTTTCTTACTGGATTAATGTGTAATTTTTACGGAGCCTCCCCAAAAGGTTAAAAACAGCTGCAGTAACTCCAATATTCGCGAAGGGTGATCATACCAGCGTGAATAACTACAGACCCATAAGCGTGATTAGTGTTGTGTCGAAGACATTTGAGGGGGCAGTGTACAATCGCATTATGGACTATATAAATAACTCCATTTGATGCCAGAAAGTCGACACGGTTTTCGCGCAAGCTGATTTATAGAAGCAGCCGCTTATGAGGTGGCGTGGTTGTTTTTTGACTTATCCCGCGCATTCGATATAGTATCCGTCAAGCTTGTGAGCGACAAATTTTACGCGTTAGGAATTAGAGGGTTCCTTCTCGACTGAGCGACATCCTTTTTGAAAGACAATGTAACTCTAGGAGTTGCGCAAGGTTCTATAATTGGACCGCTTATATTTCTCCTCTTTTGTGCTGATCTCCCCCAGTATGTAAGAGCAGGAAAAATCGTCAGTTTCGCTGACGACACATTAATTATTACTGAGGCAGGTTCTGAGGAGGACCTTCAATCTAACAGTGTGGCGATAGTATGCGTCAGTGGTGTACAGCGAACCGACTAACCTTGAACGAAGATAAAACTATGAAACTTCATTTTGACGTCTTTTGAGCGCCACCCTCACCCATCACTAGATCAAAGGCTATCCTGGAATGAACATATTAACAACGTTTTTGGAGTAAACTCTACTCGGCGTTCTACGCGCTACAGTAACTCAAATCTGCACCCGATCCTAAAGAGTTACTTCAAATATACTACGCGCTTGCTTATCCGTACCTGTCCTACAACATAATAGTATGGGGTCGTGGAAAGGATTGGGAGAGAGTGTTTATTTTACAGAAAAGACCAATACGACTGATCTTCCAAATGCAGCCGCGTGAGTCTTGCAGGGAGGTATTTAAAGCGCAGGATGTACTGACATTTACAAGTGTGTACTGTTATGTTCAATATTTACATTCTGCATAATAGTATTTGTATCCTGCTTTGGACTTGATAACGCTAGAAGCTATTGAAAGAGAGAGTTTTAGATAAATCTGAGTTGGAAACGTTATTGTGCCCTTTTGATAATGTTAAGTGTGTATATTCCGGAATTGGAAGATTAAGTCAGGAGTTCAGGGTTCAAATCTCGGCCAGGAGTAGCGACAGTTTTTCTGGGTTACTATTCGCATGTTCACCTTTCAAGTCATCAATTGCATGTTGGGTGATAATGGACAGGCCTTCACCCTTTACGCCGAGAGGGTGATTGTAACAAAATTATAGAACACTCTACACAAAATATGCGCACCAAGGATTCATGCGGTTATGACAAACAATTTTGCTTATAATTCTGTTAAATGTGGGAATAACGTAATCCAAAAGCTTGTCAGAGTTTAGTCACTAAGTCAATTTTTTATAGTGAAAATTGGAAAGTGTTTTGAAATAGTTTAGATACTGTAAATGAATCGTTTTAATTGCATTCCATTTATATTTTCAGTAGTAAAATTCCTTTATCTGCAATATTTAACCAATGGAGTTTGTTTTCATCACTTTCAATGCGGTTTTCGATGAGCTTTACGCGTCGTCCTTGTTCTTCGGCCGCGCCACGTTGCTGTTACGGTAGAAGACGTTTAACCGCATTTCTTTTCTCTCTATCTGTTTCGAATCTAATACCCGCAACGTTGAGAATTTATTGCTTTTTTCCCGAAATGAAATTTTCCCTTCGGAATAACGTTAGGTCGTAGGTTGTACGTTGTACGTTGAGGTTCTCAATAAAGGAACGTACTTTCGCGTCTCGGTATATTTCATTATTAGAGGAGCCTGTTTGGCGTGCTGGTACCTTTAAGAAGGGCAGGGAAAATCAATGACTGATTGATTGAAATTGAATGGAAATTGAATTAGAGTACGAGTAATAAATCAATTACCTTGACCTTCAAAGACATGGGTCTCTTAATTTTTCCAAACTATGTGTTGTGGTATTTAAAAATATTCGTAAGTGAATTACATAAATAACTTATTTAAGCCAAAGAAGAACTTCTATTAACTTTTGACGATTGGAAGAAAGTTATTTTCAATTACGAGTTTAAGTTTGGCGTTTGTGTAGGGGATAATTGAAAAAGGGTGATTAGAAATAAGTGAAAGGCTTTCCACAAAGACTCCCTTAAAAGGACTTAAACCTCCAGAAGGGCAAATGATATGGGTTGAATGTCTGCCAGTAGTTTGGGGCAATTGGAATTGATTTGGGGTAAAGTGAATGCTGCAAGTATCAAGACTTTGCAGGACAGTTTGTTGCCTAGTATTGGAAAATTGTACGGAAGAGACGTTGATTTCATTTTCCGGCAGGATGACACCTGGTGTCATACCGCGCGTTTAACCAATCAATGGATTGCTCAACAGAATGTGAAAGTTCTATCTTCAAGAAGCTTACAACGCTTACATGTCAAGAATACAAAACACAATTAAGCAAAATCCGAAAGAGCTGTGGCGGTATAGTAATAGACTAAAGGGTGTTTCACGCATACCAAACACAATCACTGATGGGGATGTGGTATATCAGGATTCCCAGGAAATTGTTGACGCCTTTGCTAGAAAATTTTCTTCTGTTTATCTGCCACACTCCAACAGAGTAATCGAAAATATATTCAGCAACATACCATCTTTTGACGTCAAGCCTGTGAGTGAGACTGACCTGCTAACTATAATGAGTCACCTAGCAAATACGGACACAGCTGGTGATGACCTCATCCCTAGTTTTTTAGTGAAGGAAGCGCGCATAGTACTTGTCAAACCACTCTTGCTTCTTGTCAACATTTCTTTGAGATCTTTCACCTTTCCTAGGCGCTGGAAACGAGCAAGAGTTACGCCAGTTCTTAAGAAGGGAAGCAGCACTGATGTGACTAACTATCGTCCTATATCTATTTTATCTAATTTCACCAAGGTATATGAACAACTTTTATATTTTTCTATATTCAACAATGTACAGCCGTATATATATGCGAAGCAACATGGTTTTATACCTAAAAGATCTACAACAACTAACTTAGCGACAGTTACACAGTTTATAAGTGACACACTGGATGATGGAGGGCAAGTCGATGTTATATACACGGATTTTTCTAAGGCCTTTGACAGAATTGACCATGATATGCTCTTTAAATTAAGTTCCTTTGGCATATCACCTCGCTTTCGAGATCTGATGGAGTCCTACTTAAAAAAGCGGTCATGTTATGTTTTCTATAATGGCTTCAGCTCATGTGAATATGCTATTACGTCAGGTGTTCCACAAGGATCCAATTTAGGACCTTTGCTCTTTGTGCTTTTCCTCGACGATCTGCTGGAAGCGTTGATCTGTGATATCCTAGCTTATGCAGATGATGTAAAGGTGTACGCAAGAATTGATTCCATTAATGATATGGTTAATTTGCAAATGAATATTGATTACGTATTTCACTGGTGCCAAGAAAATAGTCTTATGTTAAATGAAGCAAAATGCACGTATGTAACATATACTCGCAAAATAAAAGGCTTGCCTACTACGTACAGTTTAAGCGGTTACCCGCTGCAGAGGAGCGAGACCATAAAAGACCTAGGAGTTATCTTTGATAGTCAACTACCCTTTAAACAGCATGTTTCGCAGACGTTTTCCTCGGCCGCAGCCATGTTAGGATTCATCATACGATCTTCGAAATACTTCACGAATCAACATCTTCTGAAAACGCTGGATAGAGCATTTGTCTTAAGTCGGCTAGAGTATGCTTCCATTGTATGGTATCCTTACTATCAATCCTATGAGGATTCTATTGAGAGAGTACAGCGAAGGTTCCTGAAATTCCTATCTTTTAGGATCGACGGTATATATCTGGTGAGGGGTATAGGCTATGCCACATTATTGGAACGACATGCGGTCGGAGTATTTCGGAAAGAAGGTAAATTTGCAGTGCGCGGTTTCTCTACAAACTTATTGACAATCAAATCGATTGCCCATATCTGCTGTTAAAAATTAATTAGAACGTTCCTCGTTTATCTTCGCGTAGTGTTCAATCGTCTCGGCTTTTAGCTGCAAGAACTAATGTGCTGCTGAAATCGCTAGTTCAAAACATGTGTGTGAATGCAAATAAATATTATGCAGATATTTTGTCGGTGACGCGATGCATTAATCGGTGGAGTATATATATATATATATATATATATATATATATATATATATATATATATATATATATATATATATATATTTTTTTTTTTTTTTTCTATTATTTTTCAGTTATCTTTTATTAAGTATTATATTTTATCTTTTTCTTTGTATTATGTGCACATGTATTTGTATTATTATTTCGTCCTGTAATTGGGGTATCCTGTTGTGCGAATAAAGTTTATTATTATTATTATTATTATTATTATTATTATCTTGTCCCTCAAATAGCGCAGATTTAAATGTTATCGAAAATGTATGGCACAAAATGAAACACGATCCAAGGAAACAATCCTCAAGGAACAATTGCCGATTTAAGAGGCAAATTGGGGCAAATCTGGGACACTTTAACTCCTGAATTTTGTAACAAGCTTGTCAGCATGTATTCGAGCGGTTACCTTTTTGTAAATTTAATTATTTATTGCAGTTTAAAGATTTTTTTTTGATCCTTACATTTACGAATTGTAGAATGTTTTTTTCAAAGCGAGAGTAAATTCTATTTCAAGCAATCATGTGTTAAGGACATTAATAATATAATGTAGAATTTTTGCGCTGCGACCTCAACAGATCTGAAACTTTCTTGTCCTTAAATTAATTCCAGCATTTTTTGCAAATTCATCCACTTGTTATCGCCCAAATGTAGAGGGTTTTCTTTATTTAATGCACATACATGGCAAAGTAAGTCTGTGAAATTGGTAAATAGATAGTAATGTTTGACTCCAAGTTTTTGTTTGGAACGCAAAAACATCAAAACTTCAGTGAAAATATTCTAAATTATGAGTTGACCGTTAGTTGACCAATTGTTTTTTGTAATTTAGTTGTTAGGTTCTTTGCTGTGATATGAGTATTTTTTAGCTTACCTAGTAAAATCAATTATCAACTCATGCTAAACTTGTAGTTGCAATAATGTTACAATAATTGGTCCATTTGTGCCAATTTTAGTTTTAATTTTGCTATAGCAATTTTTGTTTTACATTAAATATCGATTCATGATAAACTTCAGCTTGTAATTGTAACAACGTAACAGCAATTACCCTACTTCCGTTGACTTATGCTTTATTTGTAGTTGTGTTAACTTCTGGTTTGCTACAATACAGAAATATCATTATTATGAAAATGAAAAAGTAAAATAATGAATTACCCTTGCTTTTGTAAATCAGTATTTTACCGTCAAAGGTTAATGAATTCCTCAACTCATCCAAAAAATATATTGTTTTACCCGACATTTGCTACTGTTCAAAATGTTGTGGCAGGAAGATGATCCTTTCACGGTAAGAAAAATTATTTTCACCGACGAAGCAGCGTTTACCTCCGATGGCACTGTAAGTGCACAAAATTATCGGTGGTGGGGTGACGTGAATCCCAATTTCTCGATACAGACACGTGATCAATATTCGTTTAAAACAAATGTCTGGTGCGCAGTTTTTAAAGATCGAGTAATTGAACCAGGATTTTTCCGACAAACTTTAAGCAGGCAACGCTACTTACACTTTTTGAATAACTACTTGTTCGATTTTATTCATGAACTACCCATACATGAGAGGCTACCAACAGAGAGTACTTAAATATCCTTTTCAATGGAAAATCAATTGATCATTGTCGAATGGTTTCTGCCACAAGATGTAAAGCATGCACTTTACACGTAACATGTAAACACTTGCAACCATGTTTAAGAAGAGAACGGCCTACCGAACGCACTATCGCTGCGCCATCGCTCATAAACATCAACACTTTTTCCAACGTACTAAGTACAACCTTCGTAATTGCTGCAGCAGTACATTCTTGTAGTCCTCGGCTAGCTAGTAACAGTGGTAATGTAGGTTTACTAGGGTCTAGTATGTGTACCATAATATTTACAATTGAATTTTTTTTACAGTCTGTTGTCTCGTCAACACATAACCAAAGAAACTGTTTTTTCAATATGCGTTTCATTTTCTTTTCCACGTCATCGCGTACAAATCCAACATGCTTACGTGCCGTTTTATCCGTTGGCAACCGCAACTCAGGATTGTATTTGTCCCAAAAGTCCTTAAACGGTTGCTTATCGAGTAAGCCTAGTGGCAAATTACAGTTTATCAACATAAGAATTACATAAAAAATGCATTTCTCGGTGGCATGCTGTGCGGAATTTACGTGTTATTTGACATCAAATGTATTTTGCATACTTTACAAACTACCTTATCCCCGTTGTAAAACAAATCGGGAAAGTCAAAAATAAACTTATTTACTATGTATGTCTTGAAAGGGTCGTTTTTTAGCCTTCGACATATTCACTAAAAACTACAATTCATAATTACGTCTATATCAATAAAATCAACACGCCCTATCCGCTATCCAATGCTAAACTGAGCTGAGTGATGATGATTTGTCGTGTCGTATCATAACCGACCAGCCCTCCCGCCCACCTAAACACAGTCACACCGCCGCTGCGATTGCTCTCCAATTACCGGGCTCTATTTATGATACATTTTACCGACTCCCACAGAGGAAATTTAAAGACAGCCGTCCCTTATTGCCGAGACTGACAAAAGAAAATTCCAGTCTCACACTGGTCAAGTATTTAATCACTAAACGCCTATTTATTATATTGATAAACAGGTTTTAATTTAATAAACGTAGTTCATTGTTGCAATAAATTTATTAGTTAATATAATAATTTTTTTTCGTTGCTTTAACAAAACCAAGCCAACAAACACGATTTATTGAATTCATTTTTTCAGTGTAGTAATGCTACATATAAAAGATTTCTATTGACTTGTAAACCAATCTTCGTTTATTTGCATATTCACAATGCAGCTTCCGATTTTCAAATTTCGGATCGTACATACGCCGTATAAGCAAGGAAAGAAGCATTGCATTTTAATCACAACTACTGTATTGCAATGGAAACCTTGCGTAGAATAGGCTCCTACTACACACGAACCATACAGTTCGACAGGTTTATTGATTGAGAAGTTATTGTGAGCCGAAAGCAATGTTTGCCTTGTATCTATTGTATTTCGATGTTGTAATTGTTTACTCTGCTTCACGTTGAATTGCAGCGGCATTATTGATTTACTTAGCTTCATTTCGTCTCTCTACTAATATTAGTTGTTATCAAAGTCGCATCCAGCTGAACAATTTTTAGTGAACGTCTTTTGAAAACGTTGGGGTTTTGAAAGGGATAAATGGGATTGAAATTGCACCATAAATTCATTTAAGTAAAATGAGATTATATTCAGGTTATGCTTATGTTATTTCATATATATAACGGATTAATTTTCCAGTACGAAAACCATTTTAAAAAGTCGATTACATGCTTGCATACATACGTATACATGAGAGATCAAAAGGCCGAAATTAATTATGTAAAATGCAGCCATTATATGCGTTAGTCACGCCAAGGTTTAATAGATTAATTGCGATGGGATTGCTATAAATTTTAACGACTAGCGAACTCAATTAAGCATATTAATTAGAGCACTAATAACCGCTGCAAATGTGTGTTTGAAACGCGACTTATGAACATGTGCGTATGTTGCAGGTAATACGATTTGCACTTAGCCACTTATCTGGTAATATTTATTAGAATGTGTGTGAAAAGTCTATTTTTCAGAATGTAGGTTTTATATTGATAACATACTTGCTTGTGAATTCTGAATCAGGATAGGAGGTAAGTCCTTTAAAGTAAAATTGGGTTGATAGTCTGAATTTTTTTTTATAGTAGGACTTTGCGATATCTCTTGCGAGAGATATTTTTCATTTTTGAGTAAATATCGTTTTACATACAGTCCCTGGCCATCGAATTAGGATCATTTAAAAATATGATTTTGAGGTAAAATTTAAAAGAACAATTGGTAATGTTGTTAATATTATTATTTAATTACATATAACATGCAAGTAAGTATAATTTGAACATATATTTACTAATATTCCCTTGTTCCTCTTGAGTTGTTGTAATTCTTCTTTTGTAGTTGAGTTTCGTGTACTTACGACGTTTTTCAAGGCAAATAGGCAAGTTACCATAGGTGAGGTTGCATCTCCGGTGAATTTCAGCACCTTTCACACCCCCTGACCACAAAAATCGGATCACTGCTCGTTCTTCCTCTTTGGTGCAAACTAATAGCGGAGCTGACATGCTTATGCTGCTGCAGCTAGCATACAAATGATGCGATCGTGATTAAATTCCGCACAGAGGCGCTAACTCAATGCATGCACAAGCGGCCGCTATTACGACAACTTTCAAAGCTTGTTATGGCGAAAGTGTAGATAATATTTGACCTACCCTCGTAGATTTGATTGTACATACTTCTTTATTACGCTCCGAAGGACGTCGACGAACAAATTGGCTTCTCTCCGTTAGCATTTCTAGCCGTGATTCGTCGCTATAAATAATCCAGGAAAAAGTAAAAAAACGTAGAGAACCATTAAGCGAACTATGAGGATGAATTTAACCAAAAAATACGGACGATAAATGAAACTTACCTTTTCCCAATCCTCAACTGTATATTTTCTATATTCTTTAGCCAATTGAAATCGTGTCATTTTCATTTTAGATGTTAGTTTTGGCTTCTTTGCCGGAGGTCTGCATTTCAAGCCTGCTTCATGAAGACGTCTACGGACTGTTCAGGCTGATATTTGTATACCTTCTCCACTAAGAATTCTATGAACTCCTTTAGTGGATAAAAAACGATGTTCTGTAGCCACGTTTACTATGATTATGACGATCATCTCTTACAGTTGTTTTGCGTTTGCCGGCACAGTATGTTCTGCCACTACTTGTACTAGAAATATTCTCCTTAATTAATTTGGCGATTCTCAGAACAGTTTAATGTGACACCCTCTTTTTGTGCAACTTCACGTTGAGAGAACTCTCCCGTCTCTAGAAGAGCAGAAATTTGTGCTTTTTCTCTGTGGTTATACACTTCTTCTTTCCATTATGATATAATTGACTGCGAAAACAGACACACACAAATAAAATTAAAACTCTTTGTAATATAAGTTCTTTGGAAAATCGGTAAGAATACTGTTTTTATTTATATTTGCAATGATATTAACGAACTAGTGAAAGATAGAATTCAAACTAAATATAACTATTGTACGTACGAATGCCAAGAGGCATGTTTCATAGCATAACCTCTAAGCATTATTATTATAACCAGCAATTATCTGTGGTCATGATGTATTAGGGTATTACCCAAAAAACAATTAAGCATTCATAGATTTACGAAATTAAAGTTATATTTAATAGATATTCTTATAAATTTAATATTTCTCAAGTGGTCCTATTACTATCTTTGTTTGCTGTAAACGAAACTTCTTATCCTACTTACAGGTATAATAGAAAATGGTGTAGAACACCGTTGTGCTGGTCCATATCGTAATTCTGTGTTAAGGTTTTCTGTAGGTAGGATATAAATAATAATAATAATTTATTTTCAGTAAATAAGTATATTGTCTTATTTAGGGAAATTGTCCTTGCCTATGTGTCAAAATAAAAGTAATACTGACGCGTACAGGCACACACGCACGCACACAGAGACACATGCATACACGCAAAGAAATGGTTTCTTGCTGGTACCGCTCATCTTTTAAATAAAAATTAAATAACACGTGCTCAAACACTTACCATTTTAAGAGTCCTCCGTGAAATCACAAAGTGAATAATGTCTGTTAAATATCTGCAACATTAGATATGTTTTAACTGTTGTTTCGGCAAAACTAGTACGGCATGAGGAAAAAATGCGTTTATATGCAGAGAACGAACGTTCTACATCTAGTGACGTAATATTTGCGTAAGTAAAATAATCTTTCAAATAACTCAAATAACGATTCTGTTGACGCACCTTCACAAATGTGTCTTAATGTGCCAAAATTAGAATTTTTCTCAAAAACACTTAATTTTTCTAGAACAGAAACATTTTTTGCGTCTTCAATCGCGCATAGCTGTGCGTGAACATGTTGCACTATTTGTAGAGATTCTTCTAACGGCACCGCAGGATTTTGTAATTTTTCTATTGCATCTGCTAGCCCGAAGTAATTGTCGTGAATGATTTTTAAATCCATTTTAACCTGACTATCTTGAAATTTCGACTGGCTTTTCTGGATAGCGGCAGCTTCCTTTGTATCGAATTGTAAAACCACGTTCTTAATATTGTCAAAATATTTACGATAATAAAACGCGGCCTGTAACCATGTTCCCCAACGAGTTAGAATAGGTTCTGGTGGCTCTGGTATACGGGGGCACAGTCTGTGAAATTCGCAAATACGTTTCGGTGATTTGACAAATACTGCTTTGGTATGCGCTATTAAAGCGTCTATCTTAGGATAACATTTTCTGATACTATTCGCCACAAAATTGAGAGCATGAATTTTACACGTAATGTGTAACAAATTAGCAGAATGCTTTTTAAGAGACCGGCCTACAGAAAGCATGTTTGCAGCACCATCACTCACTAACATCAAGAGTTGGTTTGTTAAAAGTTCAAACTTGTCCAATGTATTTAACACTAACTTTGAAATTACTTCGGCAGTACACTGTTGTATTCGTTTGGAGACTAATAGAATTGAAGGTGCCGATTGATTAGGTTCCAATTTGCGTGCCATTACATTAAGAACAGAATGTTTCTTCCGATCTGTTGTTTCGTCGACACATAACCACAATTTTTGATCTTTTAACTCCGATTTTATTTTTTGTTCAATATGTTCGCGCGCAGATGGCACAATTCTTCGTAACGATGTTCGACTTGGTAATTTGCACTCCGAACAGTTATTCCAAAAGCAGATAAATGGTTCCTTGTCTAGTAAATTAAACGGTATATTACATGCGATAAACGTAACGCATAAATTAAATATACATTTTTCATTGTCTCGTGCGCAATTTCTTTTTGAGACATGCTTTTCACTATTTACGTGTCGTAGACAATGTTGTCTGGACCAACACATTAACGGGATTTTACAGATTACACATTTAATTTTAGCACCTTCATATATTAAGTCTGGAATTTCTGCAATAAATTTTCGAAGTTTGTCCGACCGCAGTCGTTTTGCTGATGAAATCATAATTTTTCTAGGACAGATAAACAATTGCGCAAATGACCGGCAGCGAAAATGTCCGTACTGCTCCGCAGACGAAGTAATACTACCGTTCCTCTCGGTCCGAACTGATTCTACGCCGATGCCCGGTACCGCTCATGGCCAGCGTTATGTATGAGTGATGGTGCGGCAAACATGCTTTCTGTAGGCCGGTGTCTTAAAAAACATTGTGCCAACTTGTTACATATTACGTGTAAAATTCATGCTTTCAGTCATGTGGCAAATAGTATTAGAGAATGTTATCCTGAAGTAGACGCTTTAATAGCGCATGCAAAAGCAGTGTTTGTCAAATCCCTAAAACGTATTCGCGAATTTCACAGACTGATTTTTGCAAGAAAGTCTATTTTCGTATTTAACGCTAACTTTGAAATGACTTCGGCAGTACATTGTTGTACTCGTCTGGAAGCTAATAGAATTGAAGGTGACGATTAATGTGGTTCCATTGTACGTACCATTACATTTACCACAGAATGTTTTTTACGATCTGTTGTTTCGTCCACACATAACCACAGTTTTTTGTCTTTCAACTCCGATTTAATTCTTTTTTCAACATGTTCGCGAACAGATGGCACAATTCTTTGCAACGATGCCCGACTTGGTAATTTGCAGTCCGAATATTTATTCCAAAAGAAGACATATGCTTCCTTGTCTAGTAAATTAAACGATAGATTACATGAAATAAAGGTAACATATACATTAAATTTAAATTTGTCATAATGTCGTGTGCAATTTGTTTGGAGAATGCTGTTTACCATTTACGTGGCGTAGACAATCCCTTTTGGACCAACACATTAAAGGGATATTACAAACTACACATTGAATATCAACGCCATCGTAATTTAGGTCAGGCATTTCTGCTATAAATTCTGTAACTTTGTCCAACATTGGTCGTCTTCGAGACGTAGGCAATATTTTTAAAACAAACGTAGAACTACGAAATAGTATGTAAGGTAGCTGTATACACAACAGATCTGGTTGAGACTCGCAGTGATACTGAGGGTTGTATCGAACTCCCTTGATTACTAAAACATATGGAGTAGCGGTTCCAAAATACATCTTTAGACATTTTTCCTTCAAAATTGACAGTAAGGCATAAGAAACCTAAGAACCTAAGATGAATAAACTATTTATCGTTGATGTTTATGCTTTTCTTGAACGCAATTCAATTTTCTTGTCTTGTCTTTAAACAATAACTCTTTGTGTTTTATCTTTCTATGCAAACTTTTGGACATGTTTAAAGCACAATCATTTCTAATCCTATAACATTTCAAGTAAATCAAGGTATCCTTAGTGGAAATTACCTCCACATCCCTTACAAAAAAGGTAAATATATACTCTTGACCAATTGATACAGTCGTCAGCGTTCTTTTTTACTTTGTTTTCCTAAACGAAACCACACGCACACATCAATGTATCTTCGACCATCAGTTAGCCCTTTAAGGACGCTAAGGATGGCATTCATAAATTAACCCCAGGCACCGCACCACTTCAATTTTATCTTATCCGGTCGATCTTTGACAACTAATTGTGAACTGTGTTTCTAATTCCCTTTATACGATCATTTTGAACGGGATTTTGTGGTGAAGAGGTGCGTTGTAAATGGGTGGTTTTAAGAGCAGGTAATAAATAACACCTCTCCCTGTGTGCGTATTGTGTTGTGGTCGCACTTGTCTAAGCCAAGTCACATTGTTGAATTTAGATGAGTCGATGAGTAGACAGAAATAATTACTTAACAGTAGGTAATAACAATATAGCTAACCTATTATGGTAGATTTTCTATACATTATAAATAAATGGTAGACATTAAGATTCAGTTGTATAAAGAAGTAAATCTATATCTTAGAGTGAAATGCAGTTTGAAATTCTAAATTGCATTGTTTTCACATTTCTTTGTGCTATTACTAAAAAGTAAGAGTTACCACAACGAAAAAATCACTTTATGGAACGTATGGAACAATATTGTAGTAAAAATATTATAGAAGTCATTAACACAATTATGTAACTCGACCTCAGATCTTTCTTAATTATTACATGTTGTCACAGATAATATTTTAAAGTAATGGTCAAATTTAGATTGTATTGTTTCATATAAATGTATCATTTTTTGAAACAATTTTTGTGTCGAGACGTGCAGAACAAGATTGTGGTAATTATTAACATAAAACTTTCTAATTTTTTCAAAATAAATAATAGAAAATGAGTGAGTTTATAAATAAATCATTACTTACCTATACAGACGATTTTATTACCGAAGCCTACCTAAATGAACCAAACGTTTCCTGTCTTAGGATTAGACCCAGATAGTATCAGTTATTCACCAATAAATGTATCAACGAAGACTTAATTTCTTTCTAATAAATCATCTGGTTTTATATAGTTAAATCATTGTCATTGGCATTATTGTCATTCACAATAATTTTGGAATAAAGTCTTGCGTAGTTTATCTTTTTACTCCAAATTTATCGAATGTTTGAAGAGATGGTATATCACTTACCTGCGAAACAGCACAGGTATTGGTAACATTCTCGTGGTTGACTAATGCTACCTGTAAATAGTTATTGTTACTGCGCTTTACCTGTTTCTTCAACTCTTATAATTATATGAACATTGCATACATATTGTATTAGCAATACAATCTTTAGAACAGTATTGCTGCATTTTTTTACAACGTGTGTGGTGCAATCTTGTACAATATTGTAGCAACTTTTGTAACAGGTCATTGACTAAATCTTTAGAACAATAATGCGTTTAATAGAAATATAATTGAGTAATAGCGATTTGCGCAAGTTGTAGCCAGTCGTATATACTTAAACAAATTGTAGTAAACTGTTCTGCAATTGTTTGCATCTTTATAACATTTTTTTCCGTGCGTTATTTGGCGTACAAATGAACAATTACGATAGTTGGCCCAATTCTATTATGAAAGTTCACCAATTTAAGAATATTCCTTGCATATGTTTGCAATCTTGTGCATGATTTTCAGAAGAATCATAAAAAAATAGCAGGACTTTCTTATCTATTAGCTATCAAACAGTAGTTGATGGCTGATAGGTGTTTAAAATCTGATTTCCTTTTTCTTCAGGATTAGAAGCGAACATTTATAAAGTTACATGAATAGAAATAATTAAAATTCGAACTTGAAAGACTTACAACATTAAAAAAGCTTTGGAATGTATCTACATTACCGCTCACAAGTATTTGAGCACCTCAAATTTCAGGGTAAATCATGAAATATTTAAATGGAAACATTAAAATATGTATTTGGTATTGAAGTATACACAAATATATAACTTTAGCAATTAAGTTTATTTAATTAATCTAAATTTTAGATTCATCTATGTGACCTCTTTTACTTTTAATGATTGCGTCGCATAATCTGAGCATTAACAATGTTTTCGGAGTTATTCGAGCCCATGCTGCCTGTAGTTTATTCCACATGTCATCTGCTGAAGTTTGAGTAATTTTTCTTCCCCGATCGAGTTCTTCCCATAATAACTCGATGGGATTCAAGTCCGGGCTTTGGGGTGGTCATTTCATCATTGTTAGCATCCCTTCCTCTTCCAACTGTTCTGAATCTTACTTGCATAATTTTGAAGTGTGTTTTGGGTTATTGTCTTCTTGGAACAGAAAATTCTGACCAAAAATGCTTACAGCAGAGGGTATTGCTCTTTTCTCATTATGCATTGAATTTTGACGAGATAATCCGCGGGTGTACCAGCAAAACAATCCCAAATCGTTACCGAACCACTGACGTATTTGACGCTAGAGACTGTGCATTGCTTTAGTGCACGTTCACCTACAGATCTTCTTACAAACACGCGTCTTCGCGAACCGAAAATCTCGAATGTGGATCTTCTGCCGTCCAATTTCGATGTTCACGTCCCCATGGTAACTTCTTTTTCTTATTAATTTGGCGAAGCAAGGACTTTCGCATCGCAATTCGTCCGTGACGGCCGGCTTTTTGCAGAAGGCGTTTTACTGTGGACATGCTAATCGGCTTTGGAAGTACAGTATTGATTTCCACGGCGATTTCTGGAGGTGTTTTTCTTCTATTCCGCTTGCTGGACACCACGATTGCAATATTTTGAGCTGATGTTGTCGCCCTTGGTTCGCCACTTCGTATTTTATTTAGAAAACTGCCACTTTTACTGTATTTTTTGATGTTATAATCAAGGGTAGATGGATTTCAATGTAATTTTCTAGCAATTTGACAATTGCTTATGTCTAAGTTATGTTGTGCTACTATCAGAGCACGCGTTTCAACACTAATTTCTTTCTTTTTCGGCATGTTTTAGAATTCTAAACGAAATTATGAACACTATCCGTTAAGAGATGTTGTGGCAACTAAAATGGAGCGATAACTAACTGTAATTTCAAAATATCATCTCAAATGGCTTTATTATAGCTTCGTGATTCATAGTAAAATTACCAACTGTTACATTTTTCCTGGAATTTCAAGAAATACGCTCTTTGTTGTCGCTACTACCAGCGTTTTTATGACAGTATTACTTCTCATACAGATAAAAAAAGTAAATAGACCGATATTATTTAATTAATTTAAGTGAATCTTACTAATTATTAGCATACTATTCAATAATGCTGAAATGTGTTTCCTAAATACGTTCCATGTATACTAAAATCGAAAATCCAAACACTTATGAGCGATAGTGTTTGTTTTCCTAGTAATGAAGAAATTAGTAACACGTGTGTCCCTTACAAGTGACAGATCAGATAGATAAACATGTTTAATTATGAAATCTATCAGTTTTGGTCAGTATTGATATTACACAAAGCACATGGGGATTAGTATAACTTTGGTGGAGGCGCCGTAATTTCAAACTTGATTTAATTCGCTGAGACATGCATGTTCTGGGATGGTGTTGGTGAAGCCACCGCAAGTCCTATTGCATTAAAGGTGTGCAGAATTAAATTAGAATCGCAAAAGTAGAAGATAAATACGAGGGATAACCTTTAAGCTTTTACAAAAACAATGAAATAGACAAATTGTTGGAACAAATCGCTTTGTCATTCTTCAGTGTATTCATATTAAGATTTACACACTTTTACATGCGTTAGAACCAATTTTCGAAACATTTTTTCCAATTTGAAGCTGGTATCTCCAAAACATGGGTTTTGAAGGCTTCAACAGCTTCCTGAGGTGATAAGAATCACTATCTGCGCATTTGTTTGACATTCGGGAACAAAAAGAAATCATTAGGCTATAAATAAGGTTAATACGGAGAATGAGACAATTCGATGTTTTTCTCCTTCAAATAATCAATTGTTTGAGGTGCTGTGGGAGAGCTGGCATTGTCATGATGAAGGATGATGCATTTGAATATTGATATCCAAATGTTTGTAGTATCGGCGTTGTTTGGTTGCCATGGCAACAGTAAACAAAACGTTGATGTCGACGTATATAAATCATAGTTTCAAAATTTCAAGTCAATTTAACTACTTGTAAAATGAATTTCGCAAGTAAATTGATATAATTTATGTATTAGACATTAGACGATTGAACGACGATGTCCACATCCGAAAACATTTGTTAAATTAAATAATGTGTTTGTTGCTACTGGAAGCGTCTACTAATATAGAAAGGAAAAGAAGAATTATGTATCAATATACATTTTTAGTGAATGAAAGGATTAGAAACTATATTTCAGTAAAACAATATTTTCCTAAGGGCTATACAGACTAACAATAAATGTACGTAAAAATAAATCTACAATCAAAACAAACGATCTAAACTTTAAATTAACGTGTAACGTTATTTAAACACGCTATAAACAAAAGGAATAACTGTTGTTATAATCTTTATAAGAATAATTAACAACTATCTGTTTATTTGTCTATCTATAGCACATGTTCAAAATTCCTTCCTGCTACTTCGATGAATTTCTGCAATCGTTTCGTTCTGTTCTCCACATTTCTTAACATATTGATGGTTACACTGCGGAATACTTGTGTTATTCTTAATTTCATGTCTTCTTCCGTGGAAGGTTGCGTGACATAAAATTTATCTTTTATATATATATATTTTTTTGGCAAGTTGTTTAGGTCCAGAGCTTTGTTATTCTTCTTCGGCTTTTTCTATCTTGGGCTTTGCTTTTCTAATCTGTTATTCCTTGGTGCTCTAGATCTTCTAACACAGCTTCTCTCCATCGTTTTTTAGGTCTTCCATTTTTTTCTCTTATATCCTGGTGTCTTCCACGCTATTTTCTTGGCCGTTCTGTCTTCTGCCATTATCCCTATGTAGCCCAGCCACTGTAGCCTTCTTGCTTTGATAACCATATCTATTTCAGGTTCTTTGTATAAGTCGCATATTTCCTCATTAGCCCTTTTTACACATCCCACCTCCGTTTTTTTCCCTCCCATTATTCTTCGGAGTATTTTCCTTTCCCAACGTCTCATTCTGTCTCTTGCTGTTTGGTTCAAAACCCATGTCTCACATCCGTATATTGCCGTTGGCCTTAATATTGTTTTATATATTCTAAATTTTGTGGCTCTTGACAGTTGTTTTGCTCTTATTAAGTAATTCATCATCCCAGCAATTCTGTTAGCTTTACTTAATCTTGCACTAATTTCCTTCTGTTCCTCACATGTACTCGTTATTCTTGCATCTAAGCAAACAAATTCATCTATTTCTTCAAAGTTGCCTTCTCCTAACTGTGTATGTATTTTGAATTCTATTGTCTCCTCAGTAATTTTTCCAACTTTCATCACCTTGCTTTTCTTTTGATTTACTTGTAGCCCTAGTTGGTGAGCCTCCTTTATCAGTATCTCGGTAATTTCGTTGAGTTCTTTCTCATTCCTAGCTGTTATGGCCAAAACATCTGCATATCCTACTAATTGATGACTTTTGGAAAGTATATTTCCTCCTCTGTTCAGTCTGCCACTCCTTACAATCTTTCGACCACCGTATTAAAAAGTAGGGTTGAAAGCGGGTCCTTGGCGCAGGCCGTTCTTACCATAAAGTCCTCTGATACCCCTCCTTTAGTTCTCTCGTTGCAGGTTGTCCTTTCCATCGTCATCTTTATCGATCTTTGTAATTTCGTCGATATACTAAACTCATTCATCACTTCTGTCAATTTATTTCTTTTCACGGAGTCATACGCCTTCTTAAATTACGAATAGTACAATTGCCGGTATTTTGTATTCGTAACATGTTGTTAAGACTTCTTTCATTAAAAACAGCTGATCGGCTATTCCTCTGCCTTTCTTGAAACTTGCCTGGTATTCCCCTATTTGTGGATCGACTATTCTTTCCAGCTTTGCTTTAATAATTGTCGCTAATATCTTGTATACCGCATCCAATAGAGATATGCCTTTATAATTATTACACTCAGTTTCATCTCCGCTTTTCAAGATGGGTATTATTGAGGCTTTTTCCCATTCTTCTGGCATCTCTTCCATTTTCCAAATATCTATTACTAAATCGTAAGGTTTTTGCATCAGTTCTTTGCCAACATATTTAATACTTTCGGTTGCTATTCCATTCGGTCCTGGGCTTTTGTTGTTTTTCATTTTTCCTACTATTTCTTCAATTTCTTCTTTTGTTGGTACTTCAGTATCTACATCCCTCATCCTTTGCCCCTTTTCCTCCTCTAGGTCGTAATTTAGTAAGTTATAGAAATATTCCCTTCACCTTCGCTTGAATTTTCCTTTTTCTTCAATAAAATTTCCTTCCTTATTTTTTATGTATATACATTTTGGCAGGTATGAGGAGGCGAATCATAGTGTTGCAACCATATATGAATTTTTCTATGGATGTTTACATGTTCGAGCGGAGGTTTAAATAATTGTTTCCGGTAATATAACCGTTGAAAAAGTATGACCCCACGACATATTCCCCCAATTAATCCTCCCCAAACATTTACCGACTGTTTTAATAAAACGACCACAAATTTCTGTTATCTACGTGATGCACATACATGATTTTGAACGGCCTAATAATGCATATTATGCCGATTTACAAGTCCATTACTTTTGAACCTAGTTTCGTTAGAAAATAATATAAATTTATAGAAATAGGAGATGTCGTTTATTTTTGCTAGTATTGCAGAACTCTATTCTTCTTTGATAGTCTCATTCATTAAGAGAATGATGTAATTCTAGTCGATATGGATGGAATTTATGTGTTTTAATTATTTTATTTACAGTCGTCCGCCTTAAGTCAAGTGATATGCGTATGTGTCGAACAGATACGTGGGGATCTTATTCCAGAGTTAGCAGCAAATTAAGCTAGTTATCGTCATTGATTGCCCTTTTATTTTAAAACAGATGCTTTACGTAATCAATGTTCCCAGTGGCTTCAAGACTTTGTTTCAGTTTGAGAAACGTTTTTGGTTGCGGACATAAATCATATTAGCTGTTCTTTTGCGAAATTCGTTTTGTAAGTAGTTAAACAGACTTGAAATTTTGAGAGAAAATTTAGACACGTCAACGTCAAGGTCTTGTTTACTCTTGCCATGGCATCCAAACAACGCTGATACTATAAACATTTGGATATCAATATTCAAATGCAAGATTCAGCTTTGTTTATAAATTTTTTTTTCATGTTAATATTGGGCATATACAATATTGTACAAACATTTTAGAGATATGAACTTCCTATACGGTGAACACAAAAAAGTATATGGTGTTATTCAAAGAAAAATTGCGTTTCCGGTGTTTGAATTTAGCCAAGTTTGGTGTTCAATTCTGAGCAGCCTGTATGTTTCAAAGACATTCTGATACCATGTTTAAATAGAGCCGAGTGTATAATAATATAGTAAAAATTCACGCTAAAATGTATTTGCATTTAGAATGTATTGAAGGAAATAGATATCCCTGTATTTAGGCTATTGAGGACGAAATTATAAATTTTTTAAAATCTGTTAAAAATGGACGTATGAAACCCATATTGCATTGACTTATTTTTAGATGGGGAAACTAAAACTGTAATAATATACAGAGGGTTCAATTTTAAATAACAAAGTAGATGCTTGGTTCGTTAATTATCGATCATTCTGTATATTTAAAAATCAGGAGTCCATTTTATTTTATGTATGTATTTTTATAAATCAAATAAGAAAATATCTTTATTGTAAATAATTTAAAAATATTTATGTGTTCACATTTGAATGGCCATCGTAGAAATATTTTTAAAAGATACTCTGAGATGTCTATTAAGTTATTAGAAAATTTTAACTTCATACTATTTATAGAACAGGCGCAATTCTACAATTTCACCTGTATATGACATGGTGTAATGAAATTTCCATAGCAGGCTAATGGCATTGTGGTTGATTTTCGTTTAGTGCATCTTCAACTGTTCTCTCTGACTGGATTAACATTTTCACTTTCATTCCTAATACTTGGTATGAATTTGTTTTTATGATTAGTTATATTTTGCAGTTTCTTGGGGTAGCAAGAAGTGGTTCATTTTGAAAATTCTTCTGAATTCATCTTCAGGTATTTTCTTATACATTTGCGTTAGTATTTGGGTCTTACGGTAGATTCTTTAATACGGAATGACCTGTAGAACGCGTGTATATCATTGATATAAAAAATAGAATAAATTGCATCGTTTCAAAGTATACTTGAAAATACCCAAAACGAATTTCGCAACTGTAAGGGGAGAAAATAACTGCAAAAAATCGAAGAATTCAATCTCGCGTAGAAATTTAGTCGGCGGGATTTCTCGGGAGATAGGAAGGTAAAGCAAGACGCCGTAAAACGTTGTAATTAAAAAGCAGTTACTGAAATTCGTGTTAAGCGGCGAGGCGCGTCGAGACGAATGCTCATTGAAAGCGAATGAATTAAGCTTCCCTTTTTAAAAGCCCCGGTCTCGGTATTAGACGTTCAAGGTAGGTAAGAATTTTTAGAATATGCGTTGTTAGCGTTCCATTTAAAATTTCATTTACCGTCGGGTTGTATTGCGGTTCTGCTTTTATTTTTTTCGCCTCATTTCTGCGCGAAAGAAAAGAATGATCGCGATGATGATACGAAGCGCGGAGTTTGTAATAGAAGGAACCTCGTTGGATGTACACTTTGTAGGTGTGTTAAAATTTACTGTTTGTATTTTGTAGAGACGTACCTACCTATACAAAATGAATTTGTGAGTGCTTGTAAATAGAATGGAAGGTACGAGGTCATACATGCGTCATAAATTCCCTGATATGGAAAAAATTAACTTGGTAAAATATAACAATTTTTATATTTCGATATAATCTCCCCTAACGTCAATACATTTATTACAACGATCAATTAATAATTCCATACTCTTGTAAAAATAATCTAAAGTTTTTCCCTCAAGATGTTGTATCACAGCTGCTGGCAACTAACTATTGTCCATAAAACGACGTCCCCTAAGGTCTTTCTTTAAATGAGAAAATAAATAATAATCACTTGGAACCATATCCAGATTATATGGTGGATGTTCCAATTCCTGAAAGCCACATTCGTGGATGGCAGCTTGTGAATTGGCGGCAGTATGGACGGATGCATTGAATTAAATTACTCGAACACTGATCGGTTTGTATTTTTACCTCAACGCGTGATTTGATTACTTTTAATCGCTCAAGAAATTCTAACGCGGTTTGGTTTTTGTTCTTTGCAAGCTGTAAAAATTTGCGCGTAAGCGTTTGACGGTTTGTTTTATCGCCAAAATGTTCTCTAAGAGCGACCTCTATTAAGGGCCATGTAGTTAGGTCAGGTCTGCACATAAGGAAATTGCTTACATCACCTCTAAGTTTGGAACATATAGCGTTAAAACAAAAATCGTTTATCTCATTATCCGTTGTACGTCCGTATGTGTTATGAAATTTATCGCACCTATATACAAAGCTTTCCAACTGTCCGATGTACCGTCAAAAGTCGGTAAACGATGGCTTTCGCAACAGAGATCATCTGGGTGGTATTTGAAGCGTTATTTAGTCCCAGCGCTTTGCATAAATCTTAACACCAATCTAAATTTTAAATAATGTGTGATAGCGAGTATGTTCACAATATATGAAAAATGTGTGGAAAAGAAAGAAAGGACTGCTTGACTTACTGCTAAAACGGCTTTCGGTGATGGAACTTCGGAGATACAGCTCACGGCGTCGTCCTCTGGCTTTCGCTCACCCCAACCGCAGGTTCTTCAAGGTGAATGATAGGAATCAACTTCACGGACACGAACTGTTTTTACGTATATCCGCGAACCCGTTGAATCCTACTGACTGCGCCAATTAAGTTACTCGAACACAGATTATAATTTTTAAAAATAAACTAATAAACGTATCAAGTAACTTTTATTGTGATATTGTTACACTGCAATATGCAAAGAGCTCTGTCTCGTACACTACAATCTTGTAACGAATAATGGCATGCATTAGGGCTGAACTAATATATATGCTTTCCGGATATTTGTGTTTACAGTAAGTTATTTAAACAGTTCGAGGGTTCTTATGCCTAACATAACTATAATATAATTATTGCCGTGCAGTAATCCAACTACTTTTGTCAATTTTCTTCGACCTTTTGCACGAATATTGTCCCTCAATTCATGCAGCAAAGACGCATAATATGTGCTGTTGACTGCTAATACCATTTCTTCAATAATTGAAATGTTATGAGGCGATATCAGTTCTACCTTGGTCGTGATCTTCAAGGGATTCTTGCCCCAAACGGAAACATCTTGTTCACTTTTTTTACAGTGAATGAGAGAATATGAAGGAGATAAACCACCATAACCGCCGTCTAAACGTTGTTTAATGTGATTAGGCGTATGCCCTTTTTTTGAATTAATGACCGCGTGGTGCTCAATTTTCGTTACCTGAGACATTTTCGTGCACTAGTCCATTGTCTGGCTAGGTGCAAAGAATTACTACTCCTCGAGCCGTAATATATAGTGCAGGCCTCGCACATGTGCTACTATGACACAACAGAGTTTGAACACGCTAGAACTTGTATAAGCCTTTCAGGTCGAGAATTTATGGCGCATGCCTCGTATATTGTAATATGCTTGTCCTATAATTGGATTGTATCTGTTGGGCAATACACTATTATTATTATTATTATTATTATTATTATTATTATTATTATGATTATTATTATTATTATTATTATTATTATTATTATTATTATTATTATTATGATTATGATTATGATTATGATTATGATTATGATTATGATTATGATTATGATTATGATTATGATTATGATTATGATTATGATTATGATTATGATTATGATTATGATTATGATTATGATTATGATTATGATTATGATTATGATTATGATTATGATTATGATTATGATTATTATTATTATTATTATTACTATTATTATTATTATTACTATTATTATTATGGCGACAATCTGAAATTATGATACATTTTAAAAATGTGAAAATTACTAAACAATACACTTACATAGATAGGTATATTTATAAACAAGGTTATTTGCGTAAATATAAATGTAGTAACGTGAATTTGTACAATCCCCCCCAGCAGCCATACAGATGGATCAAGTGAATCGTTTTGAATCTATAAATCAGAGCCGCTATTTCAATCAATCTCGCATTCGCTGGTATTTGCATAAAAAGTCGCTCTAATATAGATGCATTCCGGTTTGATACGGACGAGCGAATAGAAATAAAAGGAAATAATCTCTTTAGAGCACCTGTACCAGCCGTTCCATTATCATCCTGATAGTTTTACGAGGAAATATTGAGGTACTAATACGACGCGGTGCCGGGACAATAAAGCTCTCGCGCCAGCGATATACCTGCTGTGACTTATTTGCATGCTTCTTTTTCGATACCGCGCTGGCTGGCGGCAACGCAATAAAACTATTAGAAACGTATAAAAGTAAATTATTATTGTCTCGAGAGACGAGATAGGGAGACTCACTTAAGTGGTGCTTCTATCTTGATGAAGAGAATAATAACAATAACAATAAGATGTGTCTATTCTCGTATGTGTAGGGGATACATTTTTTGTCCTTTATAGCTTTATTTTAGAATAATAATATGAGGTGCGATAAACTTAGGTCAAGGAATGCAACATTGGAAGAGTTATTGGTGAAATAATACTCTAAAGGCTAACACATGCACACTAGCAGTTGCTAACTTTTTTGTGTATCTATGAGTTACTGTTGGATTCTTAAACCGGAAAACCTTCTCTTACTATTATAGTGACCATAATAATGGACTTATAACAATAATAATATTCTGCATTTTGAATTAATTAGTTTTCTTTTACCATTTCCATTGTCTAAGTGTCTAAGATCGTAAGCTAGGATCCTCTGCTAACGTTCCCATGAATATTGGCATGAATATTTTTACTGATTTTTGCAACGTTTCTCAAGTCTAAAGAACAACTGATTTGATCTACTTGAAATTTAGTTAAGGACATGGTATTTATCGATATGAAGATGATTCCTAGACTTTGATGAAATATACGGCAGAATACAAAGAAAAATAATTTTGAAAAGCCTTTAAAAAGAAGTATTTTTAATAATGGCAATAGAAAATTTACACATAAGTAATAAATAATACATTAGAATAGGTACATAGTTTGTCTTCGAAAGGGTTCCCAGAAAAAGAAGGCTTAAAACGAGGGGCATTACTCCGTTTAGCAGTAAGGAATAAAACACAAACGTTCAAGATGTGCATTTGCTGATGTTCTCAACATATGTGCAGAAGGAAAGAACGAATTAGAGGAAAACTTCAAAATATGTGAAAAGGTGCTAAATAGACAAAAATGAAGGTGAATACCGCAAAATTAATCTCAATGAGAACAAATAAACATAGAAGGAAAAAAAACAGGTAGAATCAACACTTTACAGCAAAAGACAGGAATGAGAAAGCTGTCGGTCGCAAAAATTTTTGCGTCGAACCGTCGCTGTTGATGAAACCTGGATCCATTACTACAATCCTGAGGCGAAGCGACAGTCAAAGCAATGGATTTTTCAAGGCGAATCTGCTCCAAAGAAGGAGAAGACGGCCCCATCGGCCAAAGAGATCATGGCCATGATTTTTTGGGATTCGAAGAGAATTGACTTTTTTGAGGAAGGACGCACGAACATGGCGCATTATTACAGTGAATTATTAGACCGATTCGGCGAGAAATTGAAGGAGAAATGGCCCTATTTATCAAAGAAAAAAATTATTCCACCACGACAATGCACCAGCTCACACATCCGGAGTTGTGACGGCCAAATTGCATGAATAGCGCTATGAACTACTGTTCCATCCACCTTACTCTGACTCTACCTGGTTCTCTGCGACTTCTTATTCACCAATTTGAAAACGTAGCTCGCAAGGAAAAATTCAGCTCAAACGAAGAGGTCACTACAGACAGAAGCTTATTTTGAGGAGTTTGAAAAAACATACTTTTTGAAGGGGTTAAAGGAATGGCAGGGACCATGGGAAAAGTGTTAAAATTTTTTTTTTTTAAATTTATCTCTTCATTCCTAACACGGGTATTTATTGATGCACCCTCGTAGAGGTATGGCAAATAGAATTCAGGCCGTGGAAATAAAATATCTAAAAACGATCAAAGAATAACAGATAGAATAAAGAGTGATACAGTAAGACGAGAGCTGGAAATAGAACCTAAGAAGGAAAATTGAAGAGAATCAGCTGCAGTAGTTTGGACACCCGGTCTGTGAAAATTGCATTGGCAGCCAAACCGCAAGGCAGAGGGCTGAGCGGTTGACTTAGAAGATCTTAGGACTAATCGTAAGTAATACTTGAAGTGCTGAAGCGTAAGAACAGGGAAGGGAGAGAAGTGAAAATAGCAGGAGACGTAAGCAGTGGAACAATTTTGTATCCAAAATAAGTAAAGAACATTAAGTTCTCACACGTTGTTACGTTTTCCTGGTTCGAAGAACAATGTCGCTAGTCGTTTGCTTCGGAGTATCTTTCTTATGAAGAGGGAGGACCAATTGTTTATGTTTAGATATATGTATGTAATTTGTGTATATTTGCTCGCTTACTTAATTGCTCTCTAAATTAGACATAGCACATAGGTATAAAAATAAATGTATTAATTAAATAGTGTCCTTTGTAACATAAAAAGATAATCGGCACTTCAATTTTGTTTCCGGTGTCATCTGAATTGAAGTCAACTTTCGTATTTTAAATAGAATACCCTGTATATTTTTACGGTTTTGTAAAGATAATTGAAAGGCGAATCCAACAATACTAGATATGTTATACTTTAGCTTAGGAAATATGACGATATGCAGCGTCAAATTGTTTCTTGTGTCGCCAGGCTGATATAAAGAGTTCGTTGCTAAGCAAAGTACTCATAACAATTGCCAAACTGTCAAATCTCAGTTGTAAAAGCGTATATTATTGTTGTTGTTTGTTGGTACTGTATCCTGTGTTTGTCATACGTTCCTTTTTTATTCTCCCTATTATTTTTTTTGTATTTTAATTTATTTTGTTAATTGTTGTTATTTCCTTACTTTATCGAACTTTGTTGCAATTAATTCATTATGAACTGCGGAAGGTAGAATAAAAGTCTACTTCTCACAATAACTCTGTTTTAATAAACGTGCTACCGGTTTCGAGATGTTTATCTCATCCTCAGGCAAGTTGAAGGGATCCATTAAATTGTTTAGTAGTAGAAGAGAGACACTTCATAATTATAATATGTTATTGCTTGTTATATAACAAAAGAATGCAAAAATTTTTATTTTATAACCACCCCATAAAGGTTGTTTTTACTGTGCCTCCAGCTAGGATAGGGCTCAAGGCGAGGTATGGCAGAGGTCCATCAAAGTTGAGATATGTGATATGCACAAATAAGGGCGCCAGGAGCTTTTTTAAGAAAAGCACCAAAAACTTTGTTGCACCTCTCCTTGATGTGTGGAAATATTTATGAGACGTGGATTTTGAAATTTTAACAACGATTTTATTTGAACAAAAAGAAAAAAAAATATTTAACAATAAAAAAGATAATCGAATTTTAGTTATGTGTGGTTTTTCATATAAAGATCAAAATAGTATTGTCGTTACTCTAGGTGTTCTGTAAAAAAAAAACCTGGCTCTTGGGTGTCGTTTCCGGGCAGGTGGATAGCTCTTTCCTAACAAACGGCATCGCTTCTTAGGTCGTAACTTGCTAAGGATCTGCCACCACAGTTAGAATAATTGTTCTTGGGTTTATAAGTACCTAGAAGTACAAAAAAAAAACAGCAAGAACGGAAGCTAAAGTGAAGAAAATCAGGGAAAGAATGAAGTGGAAACGTATTTGTGTTCAATGAATATGGAAAAGAAAAAAAAAAAATAAGAACGATTTTATTTCACTAGTAATTTAATATAGAATCTAAAAATTGAACATTCAAATAAAGAAAGAAAAGGATCTTCAGTAAATTGCCAAGAAAAAAAATTGTTAAATGTATAAAGCTTTTTAAATAATCCTTTAATTACAAATACTACGGAAGTAACACTCTACTTCAGAGATAAATTTTCTAGCAATTTAGTATCAAAAAAAACATTACAAGAAAGAAGCCACAAGAAATTAAATCTATTTTTACATAAAATAACATTACAATGTTATGTGTTCCTAACTAAGCTTGTACATCTCATATATTGTGCGGAACAGAGGAATCCATATTCTCTAAAAATGATTACTAAAAAGGGGCCAGTCGTCATTTGGTGTATATCATCCAATACCTTCTAACTACACGTCTCAACTGTTAAATCAGACATCTTATTTACGACCCAAATGATAGTATGGGAATAATGTCTTAACATTTGTATACAACGCATTCCTAATTCATATAATAATGACAACGATGGCATGTATAGTGTAAGCAAGACGTTCCATATTAATCCTCTAATGTAAACAAATACACGGGTGTTCCTCGATAAGGAACAATGAAAGCGAAATGTTTATTATTTCTTAGCGTATGATGGCATGATCCCCGGTGTTAGTGGAGATCTGTAGATTGCCGCAAATATGTTTAATATGCTACTAAACGCGTCTTAACAAAGCATGCTATTATTGATATGCAACAATACGAGGGAGATTCGTCGATGTCTTTGGAAACGTTTATAAGAAGTCAAGCTGGTGTTTTGGAATATGCAAATGGAGAAATAAGAAATTTTTGTATTCGTAAAGAAGATTTCCATATACAAAGTCATTTTAGTTTAGGAGGTCCTCGGTTTGAACAATATTATTGTGTGATTCGTCATATCAAAATACTTTTGCGATAATGGTCGAAATCTTGAATATAACTTTTTTGTTTTAGATTTGTAAAAGGTATATAAAAATATAAGCCGATAAAACCATCTTTGTTGTAAAATATATAAAGTGAGGTACCGCATCAACACACTTTATTTCAAATTCAAATTCAAGCTTTGCCAAATACGTCCTACGCTTTGTCAGGATAAACATCCGCTATACGTGACACAGATATTCACCGAGTGCTACCTGGTGCCAAAAGCGTGCACATCTGATCGTTAATGAAAAGCAGCGTTGTCGCGTTGATTAAAAAATCGATTTGTGGACGAGTGTACCTACACTAATTTATAAACAACAGCAGCTTGCTGGAACGATAAAAGACAATTAAAATATCGCTATCGAGAGACAATAAGGGAATGCACGTAAGCTATAGTTTTAACCGTCTTACCATTAATAAGCATAATAATTTTATTGAATATTCACGTAGAATGAGCTTGTATACTTCGTAGACGGCTTCCTTCCTCAATTCTTATTTTTCGAAGTGACGCCTGCTAGTTACCAAGTCAACAGTTCTATTAATGAATAGTTCATGTTAAATTTATGGTTGGATGGAGTTAGTTACGAGTCGAATACGGGGTAAGGTTAATTTGCGAGTTGAATGTGTAATTAAAACGATTGTTGAAATTGATTAAAGCTGTGTGAAGATGAAACGGAGGACTAGAGAGTTTAAATGAAAGGGAATGAGTATTGGAGAAAACTATGCTTGCAAAAGCAAAGCTGTGGAGGTATTATTTGAGTAAACTTTAATTTAAAGAGGTAACTGTAGTAAAACTGTAGGCAAATACTGGAAAGCTCAAGAAATAATTGAGAAAAAGACGGCTAAAACAAAAAAAGAAAGGTACAAGGAAAATTGCAAAATAATAAATGAAGAAAAAAGAGAGCAAGACAAATATGGCTGCGAATAAACAAAGAAGAGAATAAGAAAAACTACGAAGAATTACGGAAACAAAATAATAAGACAATAAGACAAAGTAAGAGAGACTGGATGGAAAACAAACTGAACGAAATTGAGAACGAAAGTAAAACTAACAATACGAAACGATTCTACCAAAAAATTAAGGAGCAAAATAAAAATTATAAACATAAAATTAGTGGAATAAAGAACAAAGAAGGGAAAGCTGTAGAGGAGAAAGGACAATGTAAAGAAGCGTGGAAAGATTAGTTTGAAGGGTTACTGAAGGAATCACGAAGGCAAGAGGAAATGAAGATAGAAGACACAGATGAAATAATTATAGAGGAATCTGCATTAGAAGAAATAAGGGAAATTTAAAAAAAGGGTCGTAATGCCAAAGCACCAGGAAATGACTGTATAAATGCAGAGTTATTAAAGTATGGGAGAGAAAAACTAACTGTAAGCATATATCAACTAATAAAAAAAATCTGGAGTGAAGAACAAATGCCCACGGAATGGGAGGAAGCAAAAATAATAACCATCCATAATAAAAAAAGGATATCAAAGAACATGCAGTAATTACAGAGGAATAACCTTGCTCAATACAGCATATAAAACACAAAAACACAAAAAAGATTAATAGAGACATCTAATCATTTAATGGGGGAATATCAGTGTGGTTTCGTAAAAAGAAAATCATCGATAGATGCGATACATACAATCAAACAAATAATAGAAAAAGCTTATGAATATAGAATAAATGTTGAGTTACTACTTATAGATTTTAAACAAGCATTCGACTCCATAAATACAAATATGGTAGCTCATGGTAGCATTGAAAGTAATGGGAATTGTAGCCAAAATTCGAAGAGTCGTATGCATGACAATGAGGACTACACGGATGAGTGCCAAGACGCGAAAAGGGGACGAATTCACGATCAACAAGGTTCTCAAACAAGAGTACTCTTTATCCACAACTTTATTTAATATAGCATTACAATATGTAACCAGAAGAATCCAGGGACAGGCAATAAGATCAAGAGGGGCGGAAATAGTAACATACGCAGATGACCCTAGTCATAATTGCAAAAAGAAGAGATCTAATGGCACAAGCACTACAAGAAATTATTATGGAAGGAGAAAAGATAGGGCTGAGAATAAATATGGACAAGACAAAAATCATGAGAATTGGGAAAGAATCTGGTAGTAAAAAGATTAAAGTCGGAATCAGGGAATTTGAGGAAGTAAAGCAACTTAGATATCTAGGGGTGACGATATCCAATTCAGGAGATAGGTCGGGTGAAATCGAAGAGAAAATTGTAGCGCAAATAGGGCATTTTACGCAAATAGAAAAACTTCTTCACTCTAAAATACTCACACGAAAGACCAAAGTGAAAATTTACAAAACGTTAATCAGACCTATCATGATGTATGCAGCTGAAGTAACTTCAATGACAAAAACTGAAGAAGAAAAACTAAGAGTGACCCAGAGAAATATAGTACGGAATATAATAGGACCGATTAAAACTGGGGGGAATGAATATACTAGTGTCAGAAACCAGGAGATATTAGAGATACTGGAAAACACGGATACAGTGAGCAAGATGAAACAACAACGTGCAAAATTGCTGGATCATGTATGGAGAAGAGAGGATGAGGAAGTAATAAAAACAATTTTGAACTGGATGCGGACAGGTAAGAGAAGAAGAGGTAGGCCAAGAACAAGATAGTTACAAGAGGTTAAAAATGACATGAGCAGGGCTGGAATAAAGAATGCAGAAGAAACTGTGAAGGACAGAGGAAAATGGAGAAGATTATGTAGTGAAATAAAGTAGAAATTAGGAGAGTAGACAACTTACGAGCGGTGCTATTCCACAAGGAGTGTATAGCCACATACACATTTTGCAAAACGTTTCCATTTTCATTCGAGAATCAGGTTTTTTTTCATGTTTATTATTGCGAATAATTGCAGGTTTGCTAGGGGAAGGAGTGTTGGCGTCCTCTTGCCTCGAATTCCCAATAGTCTTCTTTATTTGCCTTTGATTTACTCATTATAGTAAGACCAATTTTGTTCCTAAAAAAAGGGTCCAGTCAGTAACAATCATTATGTAAATTGAAATTCACTAACGTAAAACATAATTAAATTTATTGAATGTATTCTGTGTTGTTGCTCATATTACTACTCACATGTAGTATTTCAAATTCTAAATTAAACATTGAAACCATAGAAACCATATCGTACTTCAAAATGTGACCTATTTTGATGTGACACCTTTTGCCAACGCGACAACAACTTTTGCATGCCGGTATTGCAGAACTTTACGAATTTTGGATCAAAAAATTGACGGGCTCACATTAACTAGAGTTTGGAATTACCTATGCCCCATATAGTTATCAAGAGATAAAAAAATATGATCATTTGGCGAAATATTAAGAGAATAAGGAGAATGTGGTAATGTTTCCCAGCCAGACATTTTTTCCCGAATCACTCTTGGGGTATGAGGTCTGACGTTGTCCTGTAACAATAGCACTTTCTTCCGATAGATCAAAGAAGGCTGTTTCTGGATGACTGCTGCTTGTACTCGCTGAAATTGTTTACAATGCAAACAGAGATGGTTTGACCCGTTTCCAAAAACTCATAATGGACAATTCCGGCTACTGTCCACCAAACACACAATAAAATCTTTCTTTGGATGCAAGGAAACCTTGGGGGTGTGTGGTATTGAATCAGTTGGCGACAACTAATGATACGAAAGCAAGTTAACAACCTATTAAGAAAAGTTTCATTATCGTTAGATTTAGATTTAGATGATTTAGATTGAAATCTAAATCATTATCGTGGCGTGAAATGTTTGCTGAACAAATGGTAAGACGTCTGAATTTGTTATCATCTGACAATTCCTGTGGGACCCATTTGCATAATTTCCACGTCTTTCCTATCTGGTGAAGGTGCGAACGACTGGTTTCATCGCTCACATTTAACCTTTCTGTAATCTCCAAGCACGTTACACTGGAATTTGTCTCCACAACCTGTTGAATATTCTCGATGTTAATGATCTTCGGTCTCCCAGAGTGCGCTTCATCGGTCAAGCTGAAATCTTCTGAAGAAAAGTTCTTGAACCACTTCTGTGCTGTTCGATCACTTACAGCATCATCTCTGAATGCGATACATATTTTTCGCGCTGCCGCTGCAGCTTTGGTGCCGAGTTTATACTGATAGAGTAAACAACCTCGAATGAACGTTTTATTCGAGGCTATTTAAAATTATTTTGAAATATAAATTAAATAATTGTCAAAAAGTGCATGTACCCAATGAAAGAAGGATTAATACTAAAGTAGATGACAGGTAACAAACATGTGCTATCGATCAACAATTAAAAAAATATTCATGGCAATCTGATGTATACAAAAACCGCACAAACATATTTCTGCTATCGTGAGCGCTGCGGCGGCTTTCTTCGCTTGCGGGCTATGTACTTACATGTGTTGACAAGCCACAGACGCCATTACAGAAAGATTCGACCGTGTTTACGTTTGTTTGTCACTATTTAAAATGTCTCCTCCGATCGAGAATTCCGCCGACTGTGAAATACGGGCCGTGATTCGTTTTCTTAGTGATAAAGGTATTAAATCGGCCGTTGTCAGATCTGGGAAGTGTATGGAGAAGACATTATAAGTGATGGAATGGTATGGAAATGGGTGAGAGCTTTTAAAGATGGCCGCACGAATGTCCATGAGGAGGAACGAGGTGGGCGACCTTCTGTTATTACTGAAGATTTAGTTCAGAAAGTTGACGAAAGAGAACAGACGCTTTACGATTTCATTGTTATCTGATGAATTTCCTCAAGTTTCCAGAAGTGTTCTCTATCAAGTTGCGACCAAACGCTTACATTATCGAAAGTTGTGCTCACGATGGGTATCGAAAATGTTGACTAACGTGTAGCCAGTGCGTTGACTTTTCTTCAGCGGTACAGTGAGGTGGGGGGGGGGTGATTTTTTAAGCCTGAATCGAAGCAGTAATCCATGGGATGGCGGCATTCAATATCACCCAAGAAAGTGAAATTCAAGCAAACAATTTCAGCTCGGAAAATCATGTGTACTGTGTTTTGGGATAGAAAGGGGGTGTTGCTTGTTGATTTTTTGCCTCGCGGTGACACAATAAATGCTACGACGTATTGTGAGACCTTAAAAAAAACTGCGCCGTGCAACCCAAAACAAACGGCGAGGTACGTTGAGTAAGGGGGTCGTTTTGCTTCACGACAATGCTCGTCCACACGCAGCTTTTTGAACTCAAAATCTCATTGCATCTTGTCACTGGGAACAACTTGATCACCCTCCATAAAGTCCTGATCTTGCGCCCAGCGACTACCACTTGTTCCTGCATTTGAAGAAGCATCTGGGTGGCCAGCGCCACGACGACGATGATGAGGTCAAAACGACTGTTGTGTAGTGGTTGTTAAATCAGGCGGCAGACTTCTATGACGACGGGATTGTAAAGCTGATTGTACGATACGATAAATGCTTCAATATTGGTGGAAATTATGTACAAAAATAAAATAAGGTACAGGCTGTCATGTAAAAATAAAATTATTAAGAAAAGTTTACTTGTTTTTGTTTTATTTGAAAACGGTACTTACTTTAAAAACACGCCTCGTACATACGCCACCTCCCCTTCGATATTATCAGGTCTATCAGCCCTTACGAGATTGTTTCCCGGTATAGATGTATCCGTAGAATTAATAAACAAATAGCAAGTTTCATAAACCGACATTTCCACTGTTACTAGCTAGCAAAAGATTGGAAAATTGCACTGGTATAGCAATCGTGAGGGTGAATGCGTTCGGCAGGCCGTTCTCTCCTTGAGCATGGTTGCAAGTGTTTACGTGTTACGTGTAAAGTGCGTGCTTTACATCTTGTGGCGGAAACTATTTGACAATGTTCACACGAGGTGAATTAAAGCAAGTACAAAAGAAGTGTTTCTCAAAACTCTGAAACGTCTTCGATCATTTCACGTACGGTGTCCTGGTATTCGTGGGTTACCACAGCCGGTTTACATGTTTGGGAACATGGTTACAGGCAGCTCCTTATTATGCTGAATATTTCAAACAAGTAAAAGCTGTTATTCTACAATTCAATCCTGCCGAAGCTGCAGCTATTAAGGAGAGCCTGTCAAAATTCAAGTTATTTCCATTGAAACAGAGTTACAAACTATCCGTAACAACTATAAAGGATTACATAATGCAATAGAACAATTACAAGATAAAGCGTTGTCGTTAGTGGAGTTACTGCAAATAGTGGACGAAGTACATACACTGCTAGCACTATACGTGATGCAAAAGATAATCGCTTTTTAGAAGAGTCCGCAAGTGTGTTAAAGAAAGATTTCGATTTTATCTCATCACGAATTTGTGGTGGTGCATCGACTAATCTATTAACTAAATTCAAAGACTGTTTAAATCATGCATGTATTACAACCGTAGGTGTTTCAAAATATAATCACATTTTTTTGCCACGGCGAACATTGTTCAGCGAAACAACTGTGATAACATATCTAATGCTGTCAACTTTTTACGACTCTTATCCAGTGGGTGATAATACTGATAATCGTGCTTCTACTCTAAATGTTCGGTAATCCCGATGCAGCCCGCCACCCTACTTGATAACGCTGTTTAAGGGAGTAAGTGTTTCACAACTTTTCAGATATTATAGTCCTTGATTGGTTCTGTTATTATTATTCGAGTTATTACTTATTTTTTGGTATTGTACTTACTGAAGGAAGTATACGCTTATGCCGCGCAGAGACATTACCTCGTTTTAGCAATAAGTACATGTATGTATAAATTCTAAACAAAAGCAAGGTGCTATATTTAAACAAATTAAAAAAATGTATAAGGGTACACTGATATCTCATATCTTTTGTACTGTAGCGGCTACACTTGCAAAGATTAAAAAATGCGAATTATGGACAATTCATTCATTCACATTTCTGGATACGACAATATTTTCATACGTATTACACATACGAGGGGGTACCCAAAAGAAGCCGAACTCATTTTTTAAAATATTTCTTTATTTTTAACAAAAATCTTTCAATCCCTTTTAAAGTACTCTTCACTGGAGCTAATACACTTGTGCAATCTTTTATTCCATCGTTGAAAACATTTCTTAAATTCGTCTTCTGTGATGCCCGACAGCGCCTCCGTCGTTTTTTTCTTCACCTCAGCGACGTCGGCAAAACGCTTTCATTTCGTGTCTCTTTTCATTCGGGGAAATAACAAAAAGTCGCAGGGGGCAAGGTCGGGTGAATAGGGAGGAAGAGACACAGGGGCCACGGCATTTTTGGTCAAAAGTTGTCGCACAGAGAGGGTTGTGTGAGCAGGAGCGTTATCATGGTGGCAAAACCAGTCGCCCGACTGCCACAAATCAGATCTCTTCCGCCTCCAAGTCACTCCCGACAGCAAGTTCTTCAATGGTCCGACATCTTCCACGATGATTTCGCGAATTTTGTCAACATTTTCGTCGGTTCGGACCATGGAAGGACGACCAGAGCGAGGATTGTCATCAACACTTGAGTCTTCCCAATAGCATCATTCTTGTAGGCCGTTTTTATTTCAAAAGTTTCTGTGCCAGTTTTTCCGAGCAAGAAGCAAAATTTTATGGCCGCGCACTGTTCACGAGAATCAGCCATTGCAAAAACGACGAGCATATAAAACAAGTGTCACTAAAAAATTCACACAAGCCGAACGAAGCCTTTTTTAGCGACGACACTTATCTTACTGATTCGAGAATGGTAGCTCTATAGGCTCCTAGCGGCAGAACGCGGTACTATAAAAACTTCGCCCACCACAACATCAGTTCGGTTTCTTTTGGGTACCCCCTCGTAATATGTATTACAAACGGAATTTATTTGTTCTCAAGTAAATTCGTATACGTACATCTGTACACGTACATCTATCAAACATGTCTTCAAGTGTTGGTAACAAGATATGTAGCAGTAGAACGAAATGAATTGGAGCGCAACATTTAAGTTTATAGATCGAGTGTTGGAAATACATAATTTTCCACACGTGCAATGTATCACTCCGTTGAGTTCCAGAAGTACAACGTAGATGCATACCTCTACACGAACGTATTCCGGTAGACGTACAACCTATAATTCACCTACGCGAACTATCATTAATTATTGAAATGTGTCTATCGATCCGGCCCGTCATCGATACGAGAGCGAGTGTCTGTAAACCGATTAAATCGCGTTTGACTAACGAGTTCGACGTTAGAAAATGCGGTTTTGAATTATTGGATGCGAGTGAAGTCTTTCTTTTCAGCTCCTTATTTTTCCATTTAGAAAAAAAAGAGAAAAATTAAAAATAAAGGAGGATGGGGACTATTGAAGATATATAGTGCTCTCGGACTTTCAACTACTTTTTCTGAACTCTGGCTATGGATTGCTATTTTAAGGTGACATGACTATTTAGCTATTTACGAGAATGGAGTGATGGAATGATAATGAGAACTCTCTTGGCCTTATTTTGTAACATAGCTATTTAGATCAGCCAGAACAATAATTGAGAGAGATTTCCTGAAACTCCGAAGACATCTTTTAGTGAATTGTTCCCTTTGGCAGTTCTACGTTTGTCTGAAGATTCTGAACTGACTTGCAACCATTTTCAAGCATATAAAGATTGATGTTGTCCTTATTTATATCCTTTTCACAATGTTGCTTCGATTCAAGTCGATAATGATGGAAGCTTCAATTGTTACTATAGTTGTTACAAAGGAAAGTGAAAAGTTCTCGACCTAGCAGTAAGGCTGTGTTTTCCCTAATGAATGGATTTACGGCAGCTGTCACCTCTTCATTTGACTCAAAACGTTTTCTAGCCACAAATTCTTTAGATCAGAGAATAGGTGGACGTGAGAGGAAGTCAAATCTGATCAAGACCTCTATTGATTCGCGGATTTTTCAACTACAATAGTGAGGATTGCGAGACAAGATTCGGGTAGAGTTAAATTGGATTTGGTGGCCAGTGGTGACCGATCGCTTTGTTTCATTGATTTACACAATACTGCACGAACATGGAATATGATACATTCCAGGGGCTTCCAGATGATTACGGTCTTTGATGGGAAAGCAGTCTGGAAGTTTTAAATTAGGTTTGAAGATGGTTTTTTTTTTGTTGCTCCTGAAGAGAATCTTACTTATGCGATCGGTGATACCTTGAATGTTGGGTAGATGCGCTTGCTTGCAGAAGTTGGTGTTACATGAGGGGAGTTGCTGTGGAGAAGGGTTGGTGTAGCGGTTAATGATAGTTTGAATATTTTTCTTAGAGTAACTAGTAAGCGAATTAGGTTCAGATGTGGAAATGGCCCTGTGGCCAGAGAGAACGAATGATGTGAGAAGCCTTTGAGATATCTATCCATGTCTGTGGGTTTTGGGTAAACGGAATGTTCCAGCGCAGCGTTAGGACGCTGATGTACGAGAACATATATGGAAGGAAGGCAACCGTCCGATTCGACTTCCATGGTGAGGCGTCTGGAAGGATCATGTTGGGAATTCAGGAACAATAGGAAATTGTTTAAAGATTCGTGTCCATGAGGCCAGATGACAAAGGTGTCATCATCGTACCTGTACCAACACTTTGGCGTAGGGTTGTAAGATAATAGGGTTTGCTGTTCGAAAGCTTCCATAAAGATGTTGGCAATGGCAGGAGACGGAGGAGAACCCATAGTTATACCTGAAACTTGCTCGTAGTATTTACCATGAAACTGGAAATAGGTAGAAGAAAGACAAGCTTCAACCAAGTCTTTGGATCACATATGCACAAGTATTGTATAAAATATAATAAAATGGTTTCCTTACTTCACTTCGCATAACCTAATGGATTTTTCGAAAGCGTTTGGTATCAATCAAGCCATACTTTTCCACATTTAAGTTACCTAGGGTTTTCTTCAACTCCTGTTTCATTAATGGAAGGTTATGCTGTGGTCTTTTCTTTGATATAACACAAGGATTTGATTCAATACAACATGAATTATTTCTAAGCAAACTTCATGACTGTGGTGTTAGGGAAATTGCGAATGATTCATTTAAGTCACATTTACAAGGTAGAAGACAAGTTTTTGGAATTTCATGTACGACAGAAAAAGTTTGTTCAGACGAGAGGAATATTTCTGTAGGGGTACCGCAACCCAGTGCGGTCGGGCCTTTATTACTTTTAATTTTTTAAATGAGTTTTTCTCTATTGCTACCAAACACAATTGTAAGGGCTGCCAGGTTCGCAGCTTCACAGACGACACTAATGTCTTGTTTTTGGATTCAGATTTTATGTTATTGGGACAAATTGGTTGTTTTAGTTTACCGCAATCTAAACAAATGGGTTGACATTTTAGTATTGAATATAGAGGTTGCTGTTCAAAAATTTTTCTCTATAGAGTTACCAGTTTCTGTAAAAGAAGAACAACATTTCAATAAACTTAAAACTTTATTTAAATATATTTAAATGAAGCCATACACTGTTAATGATTACTTGTGTTCGTCTGTGTAATGGATTCAATTTTCTTCCTCCTTATACTGTTTATGGTATTTAAAGCTAGAGATAAAGTTCACTATTTGACCGACAGAGCCGAGTATGTGTCGCTTAGAAGTAACAATTACCCTAAACCCCATGTAACCTGCATAGTTCCTCGAGGTCAATCTTAATCCCTCTGTTTTTATCGTTGTAAAATTTTGTGTGTCATAATTACGCGGACGATACAGTTATTTTATTCATTTTATGCTGATGACGTTTTGATAGCCAAGGATCGTGTTAATGAGGATCTGGCGTCCGTAATATAGGATTGAAATTTACATTCTTTTAAATAAATCTTGTTGATATGCTATTCGGAAATAAAACTGGGTGAAATTGTTAAAAATAATTTCAGGTTGCATATTAATGACTAACGCTGGCCACGAGCGGTACCGCGCATCGGCGTAGAATCAGTTCGGACCGAGAGGAACGGTAGTATTACTTCGTCTGCGGAGCAGTACGGACATTTTCGCTGCCGGTCATTTGCGCAATTGTTTATCTGTCCTAGAAAAATTATGATTTCGTCAGCAAAACGACCGCGGTCGGACAAACTTCGAAAATTTATTGCAGAAATTCCAGACTTAATATATGAAGGTGCTAAAATTAAATGTGTAATCTGTAAAATCCCGTTAATGCGTTGGTCCAGACAACATTGTCTACGACACGTAAATAGTGAAAAGCATGTCTCAAAAGGAAATTGCGCACGAGACAATGAAAAATTTATATTTAATTTATGCGTTACGTTTATCACATGTAATATACCGTTTAATTTACTAGACAAGGAACCATTTATCTGCTTTTGGAATAACTATTCGGAGTGCAAATTACCAAGTCAAACATAGTTACGAAGAATTGTGCCATCTGCGAGCGAACATATTGAACAAAAAATAAAATCGGAGTTGAAAGATCAAAAATTGTGGTCATGTGTCGACGAAACAACAGATCGGAAGAAACATTCTGTTCTAAATGTAATGGCACGCAAATTAGAACCTCATCAATCGGCACCTTCAATTCTATTAGTCTCCAAACGAATACAACAGTGTACTGCCGAAGTAATTTCAAAGTTAGTGTTAAATACATTGGACAAGTTTGAACTTTCAACAAACCAACTCTTGATGTTAGTGAGTGATGGTGCTGCAAACATGCTTTCTGTAGGCCGGTCTCTTAAAAAGCATTCTGCTAATTTGTTACACATTACGTGTAAAATTCATGCTCTCAATCTTGTGGCGGATAGTATCAGAGAATGTTATCCTGAGGTAGACGCTTTAATAGCGCATACCAAAGCAGTATTTGTCAAATCACCGAAACGTATTCGCGAATTTCACAGACTGTGCCCCCGTATACCAGAGCCACCAGAACCTATTCTAACTCGTTGGGGAACATGGTTGCAGGCCGCGTTTTATTATCATAAATATTTTGACAATATTAAGAACGTGGTTTTACAATTCGATACAAAGGAAGCTGCCGCTATCCAGAAAAGCCAGTCGAAACTTCAAGATAGTCAGGTTAAAATGGATTTAAAAATCATTCACGACAATAACTTCGGGCTAGCAGATGCAATAGAAAAATTACAAAATCCTGCGGTGCCGTTAGAAGAATCTTTACAAATAGTGCAACATGTTCACGCACAGCTATGCGCGATTGAAGACGTAAAAAATGTTTCTGTTCTAGAAAAATTTGAAAGTGTTTTTGAGAAAAATTCTGATTTTGGCACATTAAAACACATTTGTGAAGGTGCGTCAACAGAATCGTTAAGTTCTTTGAAAGATTATTTTACTTACGCAAATATTACGTCACTAGATGTAGAACGTTCGTTCTCTGCATATAAACGCATTTTTTCCTCATGCCGTACTAGTTTTGCCGAAACAACAGTTGAAACATATCTAATGTTGCAGATATTTAACAGACATTATTCACTTTGTGATTTCACGGAGGACTCTTAAAATGGTAAGTGTTTGAGCACGTGTTATTTAATTTTTATTTAAAAGATGAGCGAAATTATTTGCAGCAGCAAACATCTCTATTAGCAGAATAACTCTAGTGGAACGCGAGGCCTGGTCAACTCTACGCTACTGCGCGGTACCGCTCGTGGCCAGCTTTATTAATGACCACACCTCGCCATTAGCAATATGTGAAGTTAAATGTAATTTACGGAAATATGAAAAATACGAATTTACTACTAAGAACTAAAACAAATAACATTATCTGCTGTAAAGTTTTAAACGAGGGAAATTTAAAAAAAAAAATAATTTTTCGAAATTAATTAGTTGTGCGGTTTGAAGGTTGGAGAGTGTTTCTAGACGCAATTCCGCAATTTAAATTAAACTAGATACCAATGAATGAAATTTTACGAGTATTAAAAGCTGAAAAGCGAGAATTAACCTTGAATTGTGACGTTCTAAAATAAATTCTCTGTTTATGTGTTCCGTACTGGAACTATGCGTATCTTCTAAACCACCAAACTTTACTTTTACATCGTATTTATGGTCGAATTTAAACGCTGAGCACTTACAAGATGGGAGCACAGTCAAATACGTATTGAATACATGAATATTTTGACTAAAAGTGCGAAATTGATTAGCGTCCCTCCACTCCATTGTTTTAATCGTAATAGCGATTGTTTAATCACGGCTAATTTGGATGACTATACTTTTCGAAATATAATTTGATAATAAATTTCAACGAATATTCTTATTTTTAAAAATAGCCTAATGCACGCCATGCAGGGACGCAACTGAAAGACTAAATCTATGCTATTCTGTATATTCTATAACTGCACAATACTAAAACTTACTGACAACCAAGACGATTACTTGACGAACGATATTCAATTTTCGAAATTGTGATAAAGATACAGCTGAATGTATGATGTCAATTGTAGGAAAATATTCCATTATAATGGAAGATTTAGGATGTGAAGGAAATTAACAGAAGACAAGTTATTTATCCGTTACACCATGTTCGTCGTTGACTGGACTTAAAATAGTCCCGTAACACCCCCGCTCTAGTGATAGGAGGACATAAAAGGAGTTGAAACTACCAAGAAAGAGTTAGTAGCCGCCAAGGGATTTTGACGTTGAACGAGTGGACATACTGAACTCACTATATGTCCCGCTAATGACAGCTACATTCGATGTTGTAACTCATTACAGTATTTACAAAAGAACAGATAAAATGATGAATTTGCAAATAAAATAAACACAAGTTTAAGTGTCTTTAATATATGCTATGGTCGGAATAGGGACTTCCTGGTGGTTAGTTTAGTTATCTTACTTTCTCGCTCATGTTTTACAAATAGATACAATCCTATTATGCGTCAAAATCTCATTAATAACTTTGAAGTTTAATAACCAAATATTAGGTAGGCTGCTGAATATATTTATCACGCATTTGTTTATTTTTGAGGTGTTCCTTTTTAAATATTTTAATCAAATATCCCCTCCAATTATGGTAATTTATTCACGCAACAAATACGGTTCATATTACCAGCGTCCCACGCAAATGAAATTTGTTTTGTAATAAACGCCTACACGGAAAAATATTTCGTCAATTTCCATTGGAAAATATCGCGTTAAAAGCTGAAAATGACCTGTAACAACAATGATTTTTTCTCTGTATAGGTATAGTACGTATGTGCGTCGGCTTTTTTGGTGCGGTGGCAATAGCATTAATATTCATGCGGCTCTGATACCGTATTTTGAAGTACGCGCGGACATGAAAAAGCAATTTAACTTTCCGCGAGTCGCGAGCCGCTAAAGGCATTCTGAATTATTAAATTTAATTAGAGTCGCGAATGTGACAATTATAATGAATAATTCGGCAGGTGAGTCGTTTCCTAATTTCCAACTCGTGCGACCGAAGTGTCGCGTTTTGGTACTATTGGGAACGGCGAGAAGTGCGAGCTGTCGGAGATCTTTGGAATTTTTAAGTGCGACGCTCAAAAATTTATGAGGTCCCTGATAAATAGATTCGTATTTAATTCTTAAAAGATTCTTCCTTTTCAAAGAAATATCTGGGTGTAGATTGATCATAAGATTTTCTACAAACTACATGGCAACTTTTATATGTGTGGTGAGCAGCCCAACGGAGTTTATCCTCCTCATACTCGACATATCATATATACTACGCCAGGTTTTCAATTTTTGCGTGTAAACCAACGTCAAAATTGGAACAAAACTTATTATAGCATATAATTTCCGTCAAAAGGC
The DNA here is from genome assembly GCA_029619315.2 of Dynastes maya. Taxonomy (NCBI): domain Eukaryota; kingdom Metazoa; phylum Arthropoda; class Insecta; order Coleoptera; family Scarabaeidae; genus Dynastes; species Dynastes maya. Next base: position 22,365,171 of record JAROYE020000010.1, on the reverse strand, counting down.
GACGTCATGGTTTGATAGATAGTTGTATTAACTCAACGTTTTTCGAAAATAAATTAATAGTTATGACAAGTGTGCCGTGAAAATATGCTTCTTCATCTAAAGGAGATAACTCCATTTCCCGAATAACTATAATTTAGAGCTGTTTCATTATTTACAAGCTCCAGAAAATGTTATTCTTTAATTTGAATGTGCAACATCACTTTGTACCTGTAGTTATGTACTTCTAATTGTAGCAACCAGTGGCGAAACGTCAATGGAGATTTTGGGACTAAGTCTACCCAAAATTAATAGGAGGATATTCTGTATTAATTATGGAATGAGTTACTTATTATTTTTATCGAAAAAAAGAAAGACTAGCTTCATTAAAAAATGCCGGGTATTAAAAAATGCCCGCCATATCATCCTAGAGAAGAATCATACAGTAAACGTAGATGTACTGAGGTAGGCGTCATAAATTCTCGGCCTGAGATATAGAAAAAATAAATTTGGGAAAATATAACAATCTTTGTTTTTCAATATAATTCTCCCCTAACTTCAATACATTTATTACAACGATCAATTAATAATTCTAAACCCTTGTAAAAACAATTTAAAGTTTTCCCTCAAAATGTTGTAACACAGCTGCTTGCAACTCACTATCGTCCTTAAAACGATTCCTTTTTGGATAGAGTAACATAATACAGAACCATTGCTTCATCTCTTGTGACAATGGACTCCAAAATCGGTTTCGGGTCGTCTCCGCACATGTTTAAAAACGAGCATACATATTCGACCCGATGTTCATGTTGGAGAGCAGAAAGGAGATGCGGTACCCATCTTGCACTAATATTATTCATACCCAAATGGTTATGGAGAATTCGGCCAATACTTGTTTCAAAAATGTTAGATATCGCCGCTAATTCCTCCACTTTCAAACAGCGATCTGCTAATACCATTTCTTCAATAATTGAAATGTTTTGATACGTTATCAGTCCAATTGACTCATCAAGAGATTCTTGCCTCAAACGGAAACATTTTGCCCACTTGTTTACAGTGCTATATGAAGGAGATAAATCACCATAAATGTCGTCTAAACGTTATTTAATGTGATTAGGCGTATGCCCTCATTTTGTTAAAAATGTAATGACCGCGTAGTGCTCAATTTTCGTTACCTGAGACATTTTCATGCACTACTCACGTTGTCTGGCTGGCTACAAAAACTACTATTTTTCGAGCTGTAATATATATGGTGTAGACCTCGCACATGTGCAACTATGACGCAACAGAGTTTGAACACGCTAGAACATGTTGCAGGAAATCTTGCAAAAGACTTGTGGACCGTATATAAATTACTTTTGTCGCTAAATTCTTCTCATATTGTACCTATGAAAGAATTCAATAGGCTCGGGAAGGTTATCTACTTCAGGTATTCTTGGGACGTGCCATTTCACGGGTCTTGTTTCATAATGCACATTCCTCATCCACCTTATATCCTTTCTTGGAGTTATGTTGTCAATTACTAGTGTAGCTCCAGCAGTTTTTTCTTTTGTTTGAAGGGGTGAAGTTGTGTTTCGTTCATCTTCACTATTATTCTCGACTTCAATTTCTTCCGCAGCGTTATGGTCTTGATCGGTCACACTATCACTTTCCCAGCCATCATCTTCACTAGATAGGTTCTCGATGTCCGAAATTTCGTCGTTCTCTAATATGCGAAGCAGCTCTTCATCGGTGTAATATTTTGTTGCCATTTCCTGAGGAATAATGAAATTTACATACCCTCACAGAAAATATTATTTAGTTGTATGAAATACATTTGTCCATTTCAATGAAGACAGTAATTGAAATATATATTGAAATAATATTGCTGTAATTTGTAAGTGTATATCAAATCAAAACGTTTACTTACGTATCGTGTACCGGCAATTTCCAACATTTAACTGTCTCACATTTTTTATCACGTGGTAATCATACACTACACAACCTATTACCGACACTGTGACGAAATCCACAGAAACTGGTTCTTATACACCGATTGGGAAAATGAGAAATTAGCTATATCGGTATCCCCTCCTCGCTATCTCGCCGTACATGCGAGAGAGCGTGGAGGGCACTGAGTGAAATCCCAGCAATTCGATGCGGGATGTGTTAGTACACTTCGAAAAACGTTGGGATGTAGACCTACTGTGCAAAAAGCGCACGTAATAATTTGAAGTCAAGGTCGCCTGCAAATGGGAGTTTCGCATCTTCATTTGTTGTTGCTACGAAGTTTAGACGAAATTAATAAGAAATTCTAAAGACGAAAATAAAAACAGATTCTGATGAAATGGAAGAAAAGAAAAATAAATACTCCAGAAATTCATCCGCACATCATGCAGTCTACCTCGTAACTAACCACATCGGTAACCTTGAGCCATCTACTGCCGCTAACTCCTCCGCTTGAGAGCGAGGAGGGGATAGCGATATGGCAAATTTCGCATTTTCCCAATTGGTATAATACATAGATGGTAGCAGCGTCTTTAACAGTTATATTTAGGTGTCTACTGTGCTGTACAATTTGATTTCGAAGTCAAAACGATATATTTGTATTAAAACGATTAAAGACTTGTGTCAATTCCAGTGGGTATGACCGAAAGGGTTAAGAACAACAAAGTCAGTATGTTCTGTTTGTTGTTGTCACGGTAACTAAACAATAATAACACCAGAAATCACTTGGGTGCAATGTCCAAATGCAAGAGGCGCACTTAACTGTAAATATCTCTCTTAATTACAAATTTTTAGCTTCCTTACTGTTTACACAATAGACGCAATTTTAGACGCAATCTCAGAAGATTGGGACACTGTATAGTAGATTAATTTAAAAGAATCTAAGGCAAATTCGTGGCAAATCAAATAATAAATCTATTTAAACTTATTGAAAAATGAAACTACTAAATACCAAGGAATTGCTAAAAATAAGTATATTTTGTCTTCCAAAAACATTCTATTCATTTTATAAATAACCGTAGGGAATTATATTTTGCTGGTGGATGTGTGTGTATATGTACCTATTCATATTTCCTACACGCAAGATTGTTATCAAGCTTGTTCAGGTGAAACATATTTACAAACAATTCCAACAGAATTATGTTAAAAAAACATATTTAAGTGCTGTCACCTACGCTAAGGTTTCATTTCTAACTCAATTTGCCACCAAATACATTTCCACAGACGTTTTATTTTTAGCTCCCATAGCCTAAGCGTACAATTTATTTGTGTAGGAGTTACCGCTTCTCTCTTCAACGCCGTTTTGTAATATTTAGACATCAAATTCAACATTTATTTGATTCTCGGATGAAAGTTTATTTTTAAAGTGTTAGAGTTTGCGTAATAAATCGGAAATCCGCGCTAATAACAATCGAAATAACAATATTGAAACGTAAAAGTTTAACATTTCCGTTGAGTAAGGACAACCGGATGATATTTTTTTCATAAAGCCACCGACGAATCCAGTGAGTCTATTTATACGTTTTGATTGTATAAATATGCCAGTAGCAGTATTATATATTTTTTTTTACCTCTGTGCTCGGTCTTTTTGTATTGGAAAATTGATGAGAAGTGTAAGTCAACAACATAATGGAATTGTTTTGACATATTATTATCTTTTTGGTCTTTATTAGCATTTTATTCGAGGAAAATGTTTGTATTCCTTATGGATTTTTTATGCTTGTCATTTTATTAGTGTTACACCGACGATAAATGGGAAATATGTCGGCCTACTTTTTATTTGTGCCATTTGCATTTGTATAAAGTTTCGTCGTATATAACGCAATACCGGGAAAATAAAAAAGTTCTTTTGAAATTGTTTTAATAAAGAATTAGATTTTTTTGATTAGTTTTTAGTAATGGAGATTAATCTTTTTGAAGTTAAATGATTGGTTATAGCTTCCGTTTCAACAGGAAGATTAGCTTTTTATTTGGAATAACACATTTTATGCTCCATTGTTCAAAAGAAGATTTCTATCAATGTAGCATATTTATTTTGTTCCAATTGATTTTAGGCAAACAAATGGATCATTGAAATTATCGTAGTAGATTTACTATTAAATAGAATCAATTGTTATTGTAACTTTGTATATTTTTTTTAATGTCTGTTAACAAGGTTTTTGTCCCAAGTATAAAAATGCATGTTTCCTATGTATTTTTGCACGCTGAATTCAAATTCACTTTCAAAATTACTGCATCACCTACAGTTTTTGAGTTCCAGTATATCCACGTAGCGTAATACTGTGTGCTTGATAAAGTGAGCTGTGTGTTTAAAGTGTTGTGTTGATACCCCAAGTGTCACTGAAATGCCGAGAAATTGTAAAAATAATCCAAATTCGTTCTGCTACGTCTGCGGCGAGTTGACTTTTAAAACCCAGAAACGCTCGTTTACACCGTTAGTTAGAAAATGTTATGAACTTTATTTTGGTTGTAAAGTAGGCGACCAGGATAAAAGTTGGGCCCCCATATTTGCTGTGTTACATGTGTTCGACCTCTAACAGCATGGGCAAAAGGTTCACGTCATATGCCTTTTGCAGTTCTTATGGTATGGAGAGAACCTAAAGACCACGTTTCGGACTGATACTTCTGCCTGACAAATATAACTGGTATTACATCAAAACCTAAACACCCTGTTGTATATCCTAATCTACCATCTGCACTGAGACCAGTACTTCATAACGAGGAGTTACCTGTATCAGCAACTGCAGAAAACATGACTTTGAGTGATGACGAGACTAGTGATGAGAAAGCACATCAAGTAGCAGAAGAAAATTTGAATTTGGATCCCACATTTGAATCAGGATGTTTTTCAAATGAACCACATGTGCTGACTCAAGGAGACCTTAGTGACCTCGTTCGCGATTTAGACCTGTCTACGAAGCAAGCCGAACTTTTGGAATCCAGATTGAAAGGTTGGAATCTACTTCAGAGTGACGTTTCGTTTTATCGTAGTCGTCATGCGAAATTCAATGATCACTTCTCCCTTGAAGATGATGTTCTGCAATGATATTGTCTCCGTTATGAGTGCACTTTGCCATGAACATCACACTGGTGAATGGCGTTTGTTCATTGATTCATCTAAAGCTAGCTTAAAAGCCGTTTTACTTCACAATGGAAATAAATTGCCTTCAATTCGTCTGGGCCACTCGGGCAATATGAAGGAAACATACGACAACATGAAGATTCTTTTAGAAAAAATCAAATACGATGAATTTAAGTGGAATATCTGCGGCGATCTAAAGGTTGTGGCGCTATTACTCGGATTGCAATTCGGCTACACGAAGTACTGTTGTTTCTTGTGTGAGTGGGACAGTCGAGACAAGAGAAACGATAATGCAAAGAAAGTGTGGCCGACACGAACATCATTGACTTCAGGAGTTAAGAATGTCATCAACCTCCCTCTTGTCGATCCTTAGAAAATTTATCTGCCCTCTTTACGTATAAAACTAGGTACTATGAAAAATTTCGTTAAGGAAATGGACAAAAACGGTCGCGGGTTCGCGTATTTGAGGAATAAGTTCCGCAGAATCAGTGGTGCTAAAGTAATGGAGGGTATATTTGTAGGACCCCATATCAGGAACTTGTTTCGAGATGAAAAGTTCGATATAGAGCTGAACAAAAATGAAAAATCCGCCTGGCTGTCATTTAAGAATGTTTGTGAGAACTTTTTAGGCAATCACAAATCCGAAGACTACAAGAAGAAGAATTAGGATTTACAATTTTATTCTTAGATTTCTAACATCTTACTCTAGAAGACATGAGAAGCACACACCTCGTAGATCTTAAAATCTACTAGGAGATTACATTTCTATCATTGTTTGCTCCTGAAAAGCAACCTTTGCTCTGTAGCTAAGTGGTGTATGGGAAATGAGATTGATTTAAATCTAGATAAGTATGTTGTAACATGTTCTAAATGTACAAGTTGCCATATTTTTCACTACGCTGTCCATCGCACACGAATACCAGGACATATGGGTCCTAACAACTATATATTGGGATAAGCTAAAACTTTTTAAATAATATCTAGATTTGGTGAAATTATTAAACCACTTTGTTATTTATTTATTTAGATATATGGGATACAAACAGGTAAACATACCCACTATAGCTTCACTTGCACAATGAAGAACTATTAACTCATTATAGTTATAGGTTATAGTCTGAATAACACAATTCATTTTTTCTTTAAAGATATCTTAAATCTACTCAGTTATTCTTTCAATAATGCGAATAAGCTAAAACCAACCAAATACAAAGTTAAAGAATGTCAGAGGAGGATTATGATCCTACTAAAGGTGAACTAATTTTATTGTAAGTCTCTTTTTGTTATTTAATAATGAGATGGCAAACAGATCAAGGTTATTGGCATATTCATTGAAATTACCAACTCTTCTGCAAAGAGACGATCCCAGTGACATATTCGTTCGTCTGTAGGAAATCCCAAAGAAAGCATGGCATTTGAGTCTACGGAGAGGCACATTAAATCTTACCATGGACAATAGGTCGGGGGCATTCATGATAAAGTTGAAGATTTTACAAAGAGATATCAGATAGTGGAGAATTCTGAAGGTTGCCAATGACAGGATATTATATCTAATGCGCACGTCAGTGAAGCGAAATTCATTTTAAAAGCCGCAAACTTTAAGAATTTATTCTGTACAATTTCAAGTCTATATTATAGTACTTAAAATATTGAGAACTCCATATCACCGTGGTGAAATTAATCTTACTAAAGATGAAAGCATAATATAAATTAATCGAGTATTTAGCCCAAGCTTTTAAGACTACCAGACACAATGGAATTAATATGTGAATCAAACGACAAACTGCTGTCAGATATAACGCCAAGATGGCCAATCTCTTGATCACGCGATAAGATTACATTATCAATGCTGTACTAAAACATTATAGGATCTCCGCGTCTTGTGTAACTGATTGTAGAAAAATTTTCAAAGTTCACAGTTATATTGTTCAACGTGCAATAATCTACAAATCTTGCTGCAAAATTGCTGAATTTGAAATAATGAGTGACGTCATTTATAAAAATTACGAATAACAGTGGTTTCAAGTGGGATTCTTGAGGAACACCAGATGTTGCGAGACATCTGAAACATGTTGCGTTCTCCGTGCTAAGTATGACTCTTCTACCACTCAGAACTACACCCCCGATGCCAGCCTAAGAGAGTTTCTTAAGGAGCAAGCCGTGACTGACTTTGTCAAAAGCTTTGGTAAGGTCTGTTTGTATTTGATTATCTATGTTTTTTAAAATACATTCTGAATATATTATTAAATTTGATTCAATCGACCTATTCATAAAAAAGTCATGTTGTTGAGATATTATTGTATTTCGAATAGAGTTGAAAAGGTATTTGTATATGACAATCTCAAAAACTTTGCCAAATATGCAAAGCATACTTATCGGTCAGTAATTGGTTGCCTCGGGTTTATTTCCCTTTTTAAATACAGGAACAATATTTTCTATTCTCCATTTGCGACGAAGTATACCAGAACAAAGTGATTGTTTAAAAATAATCGTGGGTGGTATCCTTAAGATTGCGTGAAGTTGCCTAATAAAGTAACTAGGTATCCCGTCTAATACAGGAACCTTTCGAGAAATTTCGAGAAATCAGAATCTCATTCAGTTCCAAACTCCGTAATTTGCTACATTTTTATAGCTAAAAATAAAGTTATTTCTTAATAACCATTGATTTAAATCAACAATAATGCTAATATAGATCATGGTATTGGTGGAATCATTCCCGGCAAACACAATGCGAGCAGAGAGAAGAAAACGCTAGCACACGGATGTTTCTGCCTACCCGGCGTCATCAATGCGGCTACGAGCATTTTGTCTCAGCTGCTTGTATCGTGTCTACCTCTCTGTTTTATGCCCCCATTGTCCACAACAGCATTTAAAATATCTCCCGGCGCCCCTTAGCGCCAAGAAACGTAGTCATACCGTCCTAGACCGTGGCGACATACACCGGAGTACAGATACCCGCCACCTATCGAGCAACTTATGGGCTGCTGAGCACAAGGTGCCGTTGCGCCTAAGCGCTTAGGCAACTGTACGTACAAATGATCCCTCAGGCTCACCATGATGTATAAAGATACACATGAAAAAATGTCTAATAATAACCAAAAAAAAATAATGCTAATATACAATAGCTCATGGTATTGGTGGAATCATTCCCGGCAAACACAGTGCAAGCAGAGAGAAGAAAACACTAGCACACGGATGTTTCTGCCTACCAGGCGTCATCAACGCGGCTACGAGCATTTCGTCTCAGCTGCCTGTATCGTGTCTACCTCTCTGTTTTATGCCCCCATTGTCCACAACAGCACTGAAAATATCTCCCGGCGCCCCTTAGGGCCAAGAAACGTAGTCACACCGTCCTAGACCGTGGCGACATACACCGGAGTACAGATACCCGCTACCTATCGAGCAACTTATGGGCTGCTGAGCACAAGGTGCCGTTGCGCCTAAGCTCTTAGGCAACTGTACGTACAAATGATCCCTCAGGCTCACCATGATGTATAAAGATACACATAAAAAAATGTCTAATAATAACCAAAACAATAATGCTAATATACAATAGCTCATGGTATTGGTGGAATCATTCCCGGCAAACACAGTGCGAGCAGAGAGAAGAAAACACTAGTCGGGAGATATTTTCAGTGCTGTTGTAGACAATGGGGGCATAAGACCGAGAGGCAGACACGATGCAGGCAGCTGAGAGGGAAATACTCGTAGCCGCGCTGATGACGCCGGATAGGCAGAAACATGTCCGTGTGCTAGTGTTTTCTTCTTTCTTCTCGCATTGTGTTTGCCGGGATTGATTCCACCAATACCATGAGCTATATTAGCATTATTTTTGGGTTGTGTTACTAGGCATTTTTTTCATGTGAACCATTGATTTGGTTCTTATTTGCTGAAATTTGCTGGCAACTATGTTGAGACGAACAGAATTAGCTTGGCATTAAAAATATACCACGAAGGCAGCCTTGAAATATTTGTGATAACAGTTTAACAAATGACTTAAACTTACGTATTAGCTTCTGCTCTTTTTATTAAATTTTATTAATAATTGGTTTTGTTTTTCTAAAAAATTGCTAAAATGGGAGGAGGAAAAGCAACTGATATAAGAATACGTGAAATAATTGTGCGTAAACTGTATGAAGGAAAAACAGTTTGTAGAATTGCTGATGTACTGTTTTTAGGGAAGAGTATTGTGTATAATACATATATTAAACTAATATGGTGAATTCGCAAATGTTTACGTCCGAGAGATGAGTTCTGGACGAGCAATAACAGTATCATAGAGTCATTTAAAGTGCTTAGTAAAAATTTGCAAAACCGGCAGAAGAAGCACTCTCCTAATTAATTAATGTATTTTGGCTTCTGTCGGTGAATTATGAAAACCTGTAATTTCTTTGGAATTTCCCAAGTAATTAAATATTTGGAAAAAATTGTCTGTGGAAATATTACGATATAGTTGCAGATAAAATAACAACTATGTATTAAAAAGTGAACGTTCCTAGCATCAAGGTAGTGTAGCGGTTAGCACGCTTGTCCGGCGAGCGGTTCGATTCCTTGCCGGGCCGAGATTTTTCAAGTATTTAATTACGTCAGAAATTCCAAGGAAATTACAAATTTTCATAATTCACCGACGGAAGCTAAAATATATTAATGTTCAGAAATCGTTTGAAGATAGGTAGGTAATTTGATTTGTGGAAGGAAGACGACTGTGATCATACTCAGACAAAAAACATTCTCAATGCTTCTGAATAATTGCTATAAATATTACATGCTACCATAATTGTATAATTCTCGTTTAACATAGATAAATGGATAACTTGTATGATATAAAACGGTTTCGCAATATGCGTAGCGATAGTGAAATAGCGCTAAAACTATGAAATCATATTAAAGGGTTGAAACCAAAAAATCAAGACAGTAACAATTGTAGGGATTCCATTACAAAACCGTCATGCAATTGTGTTCTTTTTAATTCTAAACTTCCACAATTCCATCAACGTTATAAAACTTAATGGCAATTTTTATAAAACATAACCCAAAAACGAGAATAGGGTCCCTAATAACACCCTTTTTTTATTTTACAGTGGTTCTATATGAAAACGGGATCATAAAGGGAAGCAAGGGATACGAGGAACACGGGACATACACGGTGAGTACTTTAATTACCATTACCTTTAAATTGTTACTCGATAAAACGCGGCGCGTCAGCAGTTAAAAGTGTATGGAAGCTGTACATCGTTCAGTCAGCATATTCGCATATGCTATGAGTAGATGGCGAAGCTGTGCGCAGTCAACCGTAATGGTACTCGTGTAGTTGTGTTGTGTTAGGTAGTCAGCCGTTGGCCCAGAAAACGAATGCAATTTAGAATTCCCTCCTGTTGTATATCCCAAACTTTATTTTTTGAGATTGAAGAACACCGATAAAGCAATGCTGATTTGTTTGGAGGTGGAATGAGGCTGATTTTATTATTATTTATTCTTTTATGTATAGAGCCTAGTTTTAAAGAAGAAAAGAAGACAATATCTAGCGTGGATGTATATCACTAAGACCAATAGTGTATCGCACGAAGAGTGGGGACCGGCGATATCTTGTAAACTGAAAAGTGATCAAAAATAAACACAAGTCATATTAACCTAATATCGACACAATTTTGTGTGTAAAGGTGTAAAGGTAACACTGGACAACGGCCAGAATGTATCTAAAATAAAATCGACTAAATCTTACTATTTTTGGTGTGCTAAAACCGAAAATAAACCTATCTTTTTAATATTAGTTCAAGTTTTAGAGATACGTGATGTCATGTGTCCCTATATATATTAACACTGTAACCGCAGGTCCGCCTTGTACTGAACAGCCCCTGTATACAAACAAATGACAAATGCCACTATCGCGAATATTATGGAATTGAATAGAAAATTCTCGAATCTTCTCGAATATTTTCTACAAAGCGGAGAGGTTAGTTAGTCGAAGTTAGTGAGTCTAATCGAATAGTTGCCATTGCAAGATATCTCGAAAGCGTGTAAACAATCCAGATCATTTCTGTTATGCTTGTGGTGAAGTGACTTTTGTGTCTCAGAAGCGGTTTATTACTTCATTGACAAAACAGGCATATCGGCTTTATTTCGGTTGCAAAATAGGGGATCAAGACAAACATTGGGCGCCACATATCTGCTGTAATACATGCGCTTCAAGTCTGAGAAACTGGTTAAATCATAAAAAACGATCTATGCGGTTTGCCGTCCCAATGGTCTGGACAGAGCCTACAAATCATGTTAATGATTGCTATTTCTGCATGATATCTCGTGTTGGATAAGGTACAGGTATATTCAAGAAGAAAAAATTGGTTATCAACTATCCAAATATACCATCTGCCATGAGATCTGTGCCCCATAGTGACGATATTCCTATTCTAGAACCCCCAGGAACATTCACTTACGAATCAGATAATGGCGATACAGCGATTTGTCATGAAGAAGATATGCCATCAACATCAAGAGATCCTGATTTCACACCAAACACGTCAAACCGCCAACCGCACAAAATAACCCAGTCAGAATTAAACGATCTCATGAGAGATGTAAAACTGCCAAAAAGTAAAGCAGAATTACTAGGATCAAGGCTGCGGTAGTGGAACCTATTAGAAGACGATGTTTCGGTATGTGTTTTTCGTAATCGCCATAAAGGCCTAGTACCATTTTTTGACATGGAAAATAACTTGGTTCTCTGCAATAACATTAGCGGTTTATTAGCGGCTTTAAATATAAGCTACAAGCCATAGGAATGGAGATTGTTTATGGACAGTTCAACATTCAGTTTAAAGGCAGTACTATTGCATATTGGAAATATTCTACCGTCTATTCCTGTTGGATATGCCGTTCGCATGAGAGAATCATACGACAATATGAAGTACCTATTGACAAGCATAAAATATGATAAACACCAATGGCAGATCTGTGGCGACTTAAAAGTTGTTACACTTTTACTTGGGTTGCAGCTAGGCTATACCAAGTTTTGCTGTTTTTTGTCTGAATGGGACAGTCGGGCAAAGGCACCTCATTACAAAAGACAAGACTGGCCGGTTCGACAATCATTAGAGCCAGGTCAAAAGGATTTTGTTGCCACCACTGCACATCAAATTGGGCCTAATGAAAAACTTTGTTAAGGCACTGAATAGAGATGGTACAGCTTTTCATTACCTGCGTCAGAAATTCCGAAGGCTAAGTGAAGCAAAAATTAAAGAAGGTATTTTTGTTGGGCCACAGATTCGAAATATTCTGAAAGAAGCAAAAAGACGGCGCATTTAGTGACTCTAAAAGTGTAAAAGTATCTATTTTTTATTATCTTGTTAAAAATAAAATAAAAAAACTTGTTCTTGAAAAGTTTTTAATTTCATTGTAATTTTTGTATTCAGCGCTACAAAATTAACAAAAAAATGCACTTTTCAAACAAGATACAACAAATAAACAAAAATTTGTTGTCCAGTGAGTCATTCCTTTGTTTAATGGCCAACTAAGATAGGTTATTAAGTAGGTATTTATAACAGATAGGGAAGTTATTGCTGATAATGGTTTGTTTTCATTATTATCTGGAAAAAGGAAAAAAATATCACTACGCGGTTTTCGCCACTACTTTAATCTGTTAAAACGTAAGAAAAGCATATTGTTACGCTTGAATTTTTAAAGATAATTGAGAAAAACTCGTACAGATGGGGATAACGCCATCTGGTACATTTCTTGAATATAAACGAGTGGCACAAATTGCGACGTTTAAAACAGCGTAAAGAAGTCCATGTTTCTTTAATTCTGGTAAAAATTGCAGAAGCTATAGCAGGTTTAGTTTTACATGACTCGGCAACGCCTACTACACTTATTACTCACAATATGACAAAACGTGTTTAACTAAGGTGGTACGTAATTAACTAAGCTTTTTAACGAAGTATTTAAAATCATAATTAATCCTGGAACTTTTACCAGATAATTCAATATTTACTGTTGACCCTACCAATTGCGTCCCCTAGCGGTCATATTTGGAATTTGAAGGTATTTTCATTAGATTTCCCTTTGCCACTTTAGTTATGTAAAAGATTTTCCCATCACTATAGCTATTGTAGTTTCCAAGAAATCGCAGGTCCCCACTCTTAGTAGAACACGCCCTCTTGGTCCTATTTCATCAATAATAGCTTTCCAAACACAAATAATATCAATTTTCAACAATATTAAAATAACTTTCAATTAAAATTAAATGGTAAATGCCATCGAATTGCATTTATTTAATTTAGTACACGATCAAAAGAATCGCGAAAATATTGTCATCGCATAAAATACACAAAAAACAACGTACCCGACCGAATTTCTACATAAAAAATTGATTGGTTGACAATATATCATAACGTGAAACTAATTAAAATTATTTGAAAAGTGCATTTGGCATTGTCGCATTCCGTGCTCCATTCCATTAACGTTCTTCAATAAAATAAACAAGTAAAACAAAAATGTAAACATTATATACATATATACATCGGAAACCGTATTGTATAAATGGTGCATCGAAACACGTAGCTATATTTTTATTATTTCATGTAATCTGCAGCGTCGGGAGAGTATTTTACATTTATTTTACTTTATTTTCTTCTATCCTGTGTATATGTATTTATGGACTGCGGTTGATAGTTACAATGTTTTGCGTAACCGAAATTTATATCCAGAGGATTTTACATGGCATGAATTTGAATATTTATAATTTTAATTAAAGTTTTTTTTTTAAATTGTATATCATGTATCTTCAAATATACGGTATGCTAAATGTGGCCTAGTTTAAAATCTGGTAATACATAAGTCCAGTCAACGGCGATCATGGTGGAACGGTTAAATGACTTGTCTTCTGTTAATTTTCTTCACATCCTAAACCCTCAATTTTAATGGAATATTTTTCTACAACAATTGACAGCATAAATTCAGTTGTACCTTCTTTCGAAAATTAAATATCGTTCGTCAAGTAATCCTCTTGTTTGTCATATTGCACAGTTGTTAGTGGTGCTAAATGTCATAGAGTAGCATAGATTCTCTCTTCCGGTTGTGTCCTGCACGCCATGCATTATGCTATTAAAAAAAAAAAATAAGAATATTCCACTGAAATTTATTATCAAATTATTTTTCGGAGGGTATAGTTATCCAAATTAACGGTGATTAAACAATCGCCATCGCGAATGAAATAAAGGAATGAACGGCTGCTAACCAATTTCTTACTTTTAGTCAAGATATTCATCCAGGTAACACGTGTTTGGCTGTGTTCCCATTTTTTGTGTTCAGCGTTTAAATTCTGCCGTAAATACAAAGTGAAATTCAAATTTGGTGGTTTGGGAATACGCAGGATACCAGCACGTAACATATAAATATAGAATTTATATTGGAATGTCACAATCCCCGGTTAGTTTTCTATTTGCAAGTTTTAATACTCGTAAATTTCATAAATTGATATCTAGTTTAATTTAAATTGCCGAAAGAGTGTATAGGAACACTCCCGGACCTACACACCGTACAATTAATTAATTAATTTCGAGATTTTTTTTTTTTTAATTTTTTCCACGTTTGAAATATTACCCTAGATTAATTTATTTGATGAAATAAAAGTAAAATTAAATTAAATCAAGTAGTTAAAAGTCACTCTGTAACATGCTACATATTTTTGATAACACCTAATTAAGCCCGCAGTGATTACGTTTTGTAATGTTTCTGGTGTTATGCTGCCACAAGCGAGGTGTTACAAACAAGGGAGTATCATAGATGACATTTTTTAAATATCTCCAAAGAGAGTAATGTTAGGGACTTAAATCGATAGACTGAGCTGGTCATCTTGACACACTTTGAGGTATTTTTTCAGCTAATTTTAATAATACATGCTAATATTTTATTTCTACTTTTGCGTATCAATAAATGTTATTAATAGGTACTTTTTTCTTACGAGGAAAGAACCTACTGCCGTTTTTTCTCTAAATTAGTTCATTTAAAATGTATTTTAATATAGAAAAAAAGTTGAATACTGGGATTTTGATTATTCTGGATTATTGTAGAAACCGCTAAAAATAGGTATAGAGAAACCTACGAGGGTAAGTCAAAAATTACTTACACTTTTAGTTCTACAACTATATTAAACAAAGATAGGTGTACAACAGATACATTATTTTTCGATATAGTCTCCACTTTTAGCGATGCACTTGGTCCAGCGAGCCACAAGCTTCCGTATGCCTTCCTGGTAGAAGGTTTTCGGTTGGTCGTGAAGCCACTTTTGCACCGCATCCCGAACGTCTGTGTCTGATGCAAATCGACGACCTCTCAAAGCTTCCTTGAGCTGTCCAAAGAGATGAAAGTCTATGATAACTCGCCTATTTGCTGTAACGATCTCTCGAGCTTCCTGAATGTTGTCGTCGGTGGTCGAGGTTGACGGCCGTCCAGGTCACTCTTTTTGTGTTACGCTCGTGCGGCCACTTTGAAGCATTTCGATCCACAAAAAAAACGCTTTTACGAGATAAAGCACTGTCCCCGTATTGCGACAAAAGTCTCCGGTGAATTTCAACGCCTTTCACACCCTCTGACCACAAAAGTTGGATCACTGCTTGTTCCTCTTTGGTGCAAACTAATAGCGGAGCTGATATGCTTATGTTGTAGCTAGCAGACAAATGATGCGATCGTGATTAAATTCCGCACACATGACCACAGAGGCGCCAACTCAACGCATGCGCAAGCGGCCGCCACTACGATAACCTTCAAAGCTTGTTATGGCGAAAGTGTAGATAATATTTGACTTACCCTCGTAATATGGATTGATGCAGAATATAATTCTGCATCACATCTAGTCATAATATACAGGGCATTCCATTTAACAAAATTGAGAAAAATCGTTTTGAAGTTGGAAGACAATACTTTCCTAATGACCAGCTTGTCAACTAAATAATTTTAGTTGTTAAAGTTGTATATTTGTGTATACTGAAATATCAAATACATATGTTAATATTTCCATTTAAATATTTAATGGTTTACCCTGAAATTTGAGGTGCCCAAATACTTATTAGCGGTAGTGTATGTGCTCCCAACGGACTTTTATGGTATGTAAAGTTCTCAAAGTTTTAAAATCTTTATTCGTTTCTCAGATATCGCGTTGTACCTTTCCTCGCTGAACACACATACATATGTACCTTTATATTATTCCGTAAAATGGAAACTACATGAAATTACTTGAACAACGTTTGGCAATTTTTATTACAAGCATTAGTAGGTAGTTCTATACCCACTAGGGAAATTACAATTATGTAGTGTAATATGAATCAATTCAAATAAGAAAGATGAACAATAAAATAAAATTTGTTTCGTTATTTTCCATTCAGTAATAACAGAAGTGAGCAAATAAAATCGCAATAGTTTACCGCAAACAAATTGCTCCTTTTATTTGCTCAATTTACACCAAGAACCGACAAACATATTTGCCAAATATTTCTTCCTTTCTTGTTACACATACCTACTCAGCGCGTAAATTCAGATTTCACACGGGAACTGTAAACAGGCTGAAGATCGCTTGTAAAACAGACGATAACACGTTTCTTAAATAGAAAAGTTACATTACTACTGCCTATATTCATTCTGTTTGACGAATGTGGGATGGCCGCACTTAGAAATTCAAACAATCAACCTCTACGAACACTCCAAATTTGGCACTGAACGTTGGACAACTTCGGAAGACTCATAGACAATTTCAAGAGGTCGGGAAAAAATAATAAATCTGTCGCCATAAATAGTCGGTAGCGTATTTGTCAAACACTTAGGGATACATGGATATGTTGAGAGAAAATGACATTCTTCATTACGTGCATTAATATTGGTAAGTGTCAAGTAGGAATGCCTGTAGTATGGACATGTACAATAAAAGATAATCTGAATAATTTCGCTATAACATCTGTAAGTAACGAAATAAATGTAGGTTAATATGAGCATGGTTTGAAATAAAATATACATGGGTTACAGGCGTTTATTTAAAAGGAATTTGATGTTTTTCTTAATTTGTATCGGCATTTCAAGAAAAAGGGTGGAAGTTATACAATTTTTCCGTTTAATAAATAAAAACATTTATGGAACACTTCTTAGCTCTTTTAGCTACATCTATTTCAATTATTGTTGCGATCTCCTTTTAATAAAAACAAACGTCATTCCTTTTTGCCAAAATGCTTTAACCTTCAGGGATATACTTTTGTAGATTATCTTGCGATAATAAGAATCCTAGCTATGAAGTTCCACATGTCAAATTTATTTGGTGTAATCATGGTGTTATCATCATGACAACATACGTTTTGTTTGGACTACTCAAAATTGTTTCTACTGAAGTAAAGTAATTTCTATAACTGCAACGCAGAAACCTGAATAGATTTATTCTAACAAAATTCCCTTATGAGTGTTAGAATAGTTGAAGGCTCTTAATGAATTGTAGTACTACTCTAGGATCTTCTTCCTTCAGTTCAGTGAATGTGAGAAATAGCCTAGTGAAGTGTTGGTATTGTATGGGACTGTTGGCAATATATTTACATAGAATGTGTTCTGACGTCGCCAGATCTTGGCATAGACGACAGGTTTTTAGGGCTACATGCCCCGTCAAAAATCCTACCAGTAACCTAAGGTCTCCTTTGCTGCACGATAGCACTATCTTTGGCGAGCCTGACATGAGTGTTTTCGCCTGTGATTGTTCTGGAACACTTTCCCGGTACGAGGGCTTCTGATGATCCTCCCATGCCTTAAATGCTTGTCTTACGTGGTACAAAATGGGTTAGGACCAATAAAAGGCTGCTTCTTTGGGCCTTTTCATTTATTTCGATCCCTTGGTGGCTTGGGATCAACCGCAAAAGAACGTAGTTATTGCGTCCCAGTTATCTTAGATTGTGTACACATCCGTGTATTAGTCCAAACTCATATGCATAAGACTTAATAGCCTTTAAAACTACCTGATTATCACTGAATATATTTATGGTTATTTATGTTGCACAGGTTTAAAGCAGAAATCTCTGCTTGAAATATATTGGTGTGAACTCCCGTAGGCATTTTTAGATGGTGGTTAGAACCACTGATGTCTGTGCCTGGTCCGATTTCTTCTATTCTCGAGCCACTCGTATACCTCACTAGGGTGCCCCTGTTACATTGAGGCTTACCGGATGCCCACTCAGTACGGTTTTCAGTGATCACCTTATAAGGCTGATCAAAATTGTACTGCATAGGAATCGTGTCCTTTCCAATGTGCATCAGATAGTTTATGTTGGGATCTTCAAGGATTTCAAGATGTCCTCTAGGGTCACCAGGCTTTAATCCCTTATTTCTACTAAGAGTGAAGGCGCCTGATAAAGCCTGCTTCTGAATATGGATGTGTTATTCCCAGCAGGACTTCCAGTGCTACTGTGGGACAGGTACGCAACACATCTGTAATGTTGGGACATGCAAGATTCTGAATATGTTGAACCTGCTATTGGATAGTCTTCTGAGTTGTTTTTGGGCATCAAACCGAAGAGGTGTAGGTGGTCATGGGTCTGACTATTGCTGTACGTAACCAAAAGATCATTTGAGGTTTAAGACTCCAGTTCTTGCCAAGCAGTCTTCGGCATACTAATGATGCCTCAAGGGCTCTTTTCAAGGTGGAGATGTGGAAATTCCGTGTAAGTTTTTTATCGAACATAACTTCCAAGTATTTAACTTCATCGTTGAAGCTGATGGTCTTCAATGGAAGGTAATTTTAGATTTTTTTTCTCCTTGTAAAAGTGACGAATGTAATCTTTAGCGCGTTTATGCGCAGGCTACGATTTTGACACCATCTATAAGTGTTGTCAGGAGCTCCTTGCATAAGTTGCGGTATAATATTTTCATATTTTAAATTTTAAATTAAGCTCTGTAGCAGATTATCTACAACAAGATACTAGAGCAGAGATGATAGAACCTCTTCCTGGAGGGAACCTCAGCTGACTCTAAGGCCCGGCAGAAACTGAACTCAACACATGCACACGCCACGTGTGGGAGGAATCGGCGAAGCATGGCTACAAAACTGCATGGTTTGGCCGTGGGATGACTCCAATATGCGACGCGGTAATTGTAATTACGGTTCGCAGATTTCTCCCACGTGAGATGGTCATGGCGTGTGGGTGCACCGAGTTCAATTTGCGACGTGGTTAATTGTTGTCACTTCTGATCCTAGCGTAGTGCTAAGCAATTCTCTATTCACATTGTCTGCATCACTAGTTGCTGGCGTTGGAATTGAAGCACCTTTCACGTTTGTTTTGGTGTAAAGACTTTTTTCATTAGTTTCCATTTTGGCTCGCTTTAGGAGTGGTTCTTTTTTACGGGTACAATCGATACTAAATCCTGATCACGACCAAAATTGACGCGCGGCGGTAGAGATTTGAACATGTAGTCTGGACAGTCGGTCTTGCGCGAGTCGATTCTATTTGTAAGGATGTTCAGCACAAATCCCATAATGATCTTCCTTCTGTCACCAAGCGAAATGAAGTCGTATCTTTCCAACAATTGGCCATACTCTATTACACCCACAGGATAGCGTCTGTCACTCTTGTAAGAGAGGTACTTCAAAAATTTTTGCTGGATTCGTTCTGGAAGATTGCTTTATACGCCATAAAGGGGTACCATACATTAACTGCGTATTCAAGCTTGGAAACAACATGGGCGAAGTATAGAGTCTTAATTGTATCAATACTACGAAAATCTCTACAAATCCGAATAATAATAATAACAATAATAATACATCTTTATTGTCCAACAGTCAAAAACCAATTACAGGACAAATATAATAGATACATTGAATTTTCAAAAGTACAGAGCTACTATTGAATATACATATACAAGGGTAACAAGAAAGTGTGAATAGGTAAAAGGAAAAGGAAAGAGTGTGTCAAGGAAAAACTGGAAAAAAGTATTAGTGGAAAGGATCAGGATAATATTTATGAAGGTTACGTGTCATGTGCGTTAGAGGAGCCTTAAGTAATGCGTTCGCTCTATAACTAGGAACACGTAGAAGATCATGTTATTGCTATAAGCGCCAATAGATGCGGTGAATCTATTTGGTTATTTAATAGATTATAAAGAAATCGTGCACTATAACGTTCTCTACGACTAGAAGGTGATGTGAAGTGATGCCTTTGTAATAGCTGGTTGTAATCTGAATTTCGTGCAGGGTGCCATCCAATTTATACGACAGATATTTCAGAAAACTTTTCTGTATCTCTTCTAATGTTAGGTTTAAGTACGTGAAAATTGGATACCACACAACCGATGCATATTCCAGTTTACTTCTTATTAATGCACTGCACAATGTTTTTAGCGGGCGTGGTAGTAAACGAACGACAAGATCTCAACAAAAACCCTAGGGTTTTAGACGCTGCGCTGCATACTGCGAAAATGTGTTCCGAAAAGAGAAGTAGATTATCAAATATTACGCCTAGGTCCTTCATTGTTACTTTGCGTGAGACCGGATTGTTGTCTATGTAGTAATTTTTGTGTATAGGATTCCGTACCTTACAGTAAGATACAACTGCACATTTGTTTACGTTTAGCAATAGACCATTGTTCATACACCACTTATGTATGCTTTCCAGACTATCTTGTAAACTATCTGCATCAGCAATATTCGTTATTTGTCTATAGATTTCCAAGTCATTGGCATACGCCAACACATCACAGTTTAATGAGGATAACAGATCGTTGACGAAGATGTTAAATAAGAGTGGTTCCAAGTTTGAACCTTGAGGGACACTGGTGTGAATTTGAAATAGTTTGGACGAGAATCCGTTGAAGTAGACCTATCATTGAGGTACGAAGACAGAAGCTGAATCAAGCCATTTGAAAATCCAAAGCATCCAAGTTTTTTAATTAGCAATGTATGATCGATAATATCAAAAGCTTTGGAGAAGTGTGTATATATTACGTCGACTTGCTGTCTCCTATCCAATGCTTCACCTAAAAATTGCGTAATCGTCGCTAAGTTAATAATAGTGGATCTAGAAGAAATCCATGTTGAAATGGTGATAAAAAAGGCTTGACGTATCTGGAGACTTCGGTGTATATCAAATGCTCAAAGAATAATAAAATCGAGAGGCTTATAAGCTGCATTTGTAATACTTGACGTGATTGGAAAGCATACGCTTTTCGTCAAATGTTATCCCCAAATCTTTAATTGATAACTGTCGGGAAATACTGATGTTGTTAATTGTGCATTGGGATTCTACTTTGCAGACCTTTCTAAAAAATGACATAACAAAGCACTTGTTTAGTAGTAGATTATTGCGCAAACACCATTGGTGTATTTTGTTAAGATTGTCTTGCAGAAATTTTATGTCAGATAAGGAGTACATGATACTGTATATTTTAATATCATCTGCGTAGGCTAATACGGGACAAGTGATAGATTTAATGTCATCGATAAAGATATTAAATAGGAGCGGACCCTTGGGGTACGCCAGATGTAGAAAGAAAAGGACCTGTATCCGTTAAAATAAACGTAGTGCACTTTATTAAGTAAATAAAAATGAAGCAAACCAAGAAATAATCTACCAATACTGAAAAAACTTCTCCAATAGAAAGCGGTGATCAATTAAATCGATTGATGATTCTATTTTGAGATACAGCAAAAACTGTTTCATTCGTAGAAATGTAACATACTTATTTGTTCTTTGAAAAGAAAGGGTGCAAATTGGAAATCTAACAGCGAATAGGGGTAATGCTATAAAAGGCACTTGATGAAAACCATTAGCAATTAAAACCAATGGAGACAATTTAATATAAATTTAAACTTATGGTACAAAGTCTAACGCTAACATAATGTATTAATTGTACGGAAACGTACTTTTTTTTACTTTAAATGTTGTTCTAGACTTTCTTTCTATACCCTATTCAAAAAATTAATTACAAACCAATAAGTAAATTATGACTGCGAAACGAACTTAATACCGACAACCAGCATACCAACTTAGAGTTTATATTCCTCTAAAACCGACTTCTAAACGACTTCCAGTCCAACTACGAGAACTGTCGGTTCATAAGTTAACACAAAGCCATCGCCGCCGAAACTTTGCACACATAGCCAATTTAAATCAACAAAAGGGACCCGCTTAGCTTAACTCTGTAGTTTTAACTTAACTCCACGGAGTTCTCGCTACGTTACCGGAACATAGCCGCTAGGTGGCGCTAGTTCCGCACCGAAGAATGCGGACGTCCTCTCGCTGGAACGATAAATCATTAGAGGAGGAGAGATGGAGTTTTTATTCTATTCGTTTTTGAGGGGAGAAGGCAAAACTGACAAATATACTCTCATAACGAAGTACAACGTTGACATGTAGAAAAAAAGGTACTGTATCAGAATTGTGTTTCAAGACGTGGGATGTTGAAGGCCGCTGAGGCGTAGTTTTAAATTAAATGTGCTGTAGAACACTCTAAAAAGGCAACTTTGTTAACAACAGTTTTTCATGTAATTTTGATTAAGAGTGAAACTTCATGGCACCAAGTAAATTTACTCTGTTGTCAGTAACTTTAACGTGCAATTAAAAATTATGCAGAAGAAATTTTATTTCTGGGATTTTCTTAGCCAAAAGCATCGTAATAAATAAAAAACACTCTTATGTTTTGTTGCCAGCTTTTTAACTGAAAACGAAAACTATCAATAAATGCTTAATGTTTTGGCGAATACAGCTGCCTTTTTAAAGTGGTCAAAATTCTAGAAGACACATGTGGTTTTAATATAATCTACATTAATAATTTTAAAATAATTGACAACTTAGAAAGTTACATTCTGTTGTCATATTTAAAATGAATACTGGTGTTTATACTACAGTCCCTGGTCATATTACTTGAAACATGTCATAAATCAACCCTTTTACCTGGAAATTCCCATCCTATTATAGTGATATTCTTTTGCTTTGAATCCAGTCGTTTATAGGGGGACTAGATTATTGTATCAATAAATAAAAATATCAGAGAAATGATATTTAGAAGAGTAAAGTACGTATATATAAATATTTCAGTTGTCAACTTACATTTAACGAGTTCACAGTTTAGAGAATGCATGGATATTTTTTTAAATATTTCGTCATAACCGTATAGAAGCTAAGTTGTGGAGTATCGTTAAGTGTTTTGTGTTAATATATCGTTATTGCAAAGGTAAAATTGTTATTCTATCTCTCTCTTAATAATTAATTATTTGGAATTTGAAAAAAATTGAAATATTTCGGGTTTTTTGTAGAAAATGCCCGGGAAAGATTTAACAAGTGAACAAAAAGCCGCTATACAAGCTCTTCTACAATCAAACAAACATTCACAACGAGAAATTGCAAAACTACAGAAAGTATCTCTTTCTTCTGTATCGCGTTTAGCTAGAAACTTAAACGAAGGAGCTAGCACATCGATACAAAGACGGGCAAAGTGCGGTCGGAAAAGAAAAACTTCGAAGAGATCTGACCGTGAAATTGTTCACCAGGGTTTGAGCAATAGATTTGCTGCAATTAAAATGATTCAAAAAAATTTACAAGAGAGAGGAATAGAGATTTCGAGCAGAACTGTCAGGCGCCGATTGCGCGAAAATCGCCTAATGGGCCGAAAACCTGTAAAAAACCCGCGTTTAACAGAAAATATGAAATCTGCTCGTCTCAACTTTGCAAGAGAATATCAACATTTCACAGACGGGAATTGGAAAAAGGTGAATAACTTAACAACGTGATTTTTACTGAATTAATGTTTGCATTAATTAATAGGTTTTCTTTAGTGACGAGTGCTCACTCTGTGTGTTAGTGCAGCGAGCACAATTTGTTCGTAGACGACCTGGCGAACGTCTCACAGAGTCCACGGTTCTTCGAACTGTAAAACACCCTCCGCAGGTAATGATTTGGGGAGTGATTAGTGGAAACGGACCCGGCCCTTTGTATTTTTTTGAAAAAGAAATTTACATATAATCTTTAGCAGTAAAACTGAACTGTGTTCCAGTGTAGCAATGCTACAGTGTTCAAGTACGTGATTTAAGGAAAACTTGGATTGTACTCGGTTTTAACTTGGACATACACTGTTGAATTATATATTCTCTTTAAAGTGGAAATTTTGTGCTAAATACATTAGCCGCTTCTGGTTTAAGAACAACCATAATTGTCTCATAAATAAAACTGCTGATATTCTTTATTCTATTTAATAAAAATGCTAAAGAGTTTTAGCGGAAATGCATACAGTTAAAAGCAAAAACGATTAATTTTCAGCGATTTTAATTAAAACTATGAAAGAAGAGAATGCGAAGCGAAAGATAAATTACTTAGCTTCAAAAACGTTGCACAAAGCCGTTAACTCCTTTGGTAGTATTTGTTTTACAACTGCGTCCATTTGGACACTTACCTTCTGGTGTAATTTTATATAATTATTTACACCAGTAAAAGTTCTAACATGAATACGTTAATTATATCTAAGAACATACAATTAAAACAATTTTTCTCTCTCTAAAAATGTGTTTCTCTGCATGTGCATATACAATACAGATGTTGTACGAGGATGGCATGAACAGTTTTCAACTTAACACAGAAATAAGCACCTTTTTTGTCAAATTTAGTTTTATTTCTCAACATAGTCTCCTTGAAAGTTTATATAAGAAGTCTCCCGGATACGAAGCATGGCTTACAACTTTTGCAGAATCGGCAGAATTTTCGCGCGACTCGTATACATGCTAGAAAGAGATAGTTGTATACAATGTAATGCGATGGCTTGTGTAGTTAGCCTCCCACTATTCCACCGCTTCGCATCTGACTTGAATTTATAGTAAATTTTTATCTTTGTGTAAAATCTTTTTTAAAGAACAAATTCTGCAGTCAAACATATCTGTCGCGTCGCTAAAGTTGTAATATATATGAAAAAGCCACCTCACCCTCACTGTCTTCATATGCCAAGAAGAGTCCTTATTAAAAGCAGTGTATGTCAGTGAAGATATTTCTTTTTAAATTAAATCATCATTTTTTATTGATTTCTCTACATAACATTATTTTCTATACGTTTAATTGTATTTAAAATGCATAAAATTAATTTATGATTATTTTTTTTGTTACCTCTATTTCGTTTATTTCTTGTAAGAATATTTAATTCCTGTTATGAAATTTTGGATTACGAAATGTTTTTGGAACCAATTAATTCCGTAAACCGAGGTGCCACTGAATTTTCTATTTCTCCTGTAGACAATTGGTATATTGTATTTCAACCGGGATTTTTGCTGAACTTTTTGAATCAGTTTATTTCCAATATCATCGAGAATACTTTTTAATTTAATGATAGTGCCGCTTAATGTATTGAACGCGTCTTTTCAATTTTATATTTCGACTTTCGAAGTATTGTATCGTCACTGTTAAGTGTTTAACATGGGAAATAAATACCTTAAAAATCTAATAACGAAATAAAGAATAGATATAGTAAATATATGTAGAATAATTTGAGGAGAGAGCTCGATGCGAATATTGCGACTGCATACCATTCACTGATTCCTCGATCTTGAAATAATCACCGCGTACATCACATGCTCTACATACGGCTTTGCTACGGCTGACGTCATCCCATATAATTTTGCCGTTCTCTGGTGATAAGTCAGCATCTGTATCCCTCTGAGTCAGGACGTTCGATGCCGGGAGTATATGATTGAGCATATGCGAGCTGACCGAAGGATATCCGGTGAACCCCGTGAGGATACTTGCTGAAGCTCTTGGGTCCTAATCAGCAGGATGCAGTACATCAAATGGATCAACAGTATCTGGTTTTGTTTATTCAGAATTAGTATTTGTTAAATAAATTGGAAAAAAATGCTAAACTTATTTTGTTTTCTTACAGGAGTAACGTTATCTTCATGTTGAGGCTTGAAACTTTACAGACTACCCAGGTATTGGACTCACCGGAACATTATTTATTGCCTTTTGTTTGTAAACAATTCTCTTGAAGTTGTTACATTTATTCTGAAGGTGACTTTGTACTTGTAATATCTACATAAATGACGTGAGAGCTTAAAATTTGCTACTAACGTATAGTCCCAAAGTTTTTGGAAAATTCAGATGCTGATAATTTGTTGAAAACTGTTTAATTTTTTAATCTAACTGGTTGCAGCAACAACAATTAACAATAAATATAACAAAAAATAAATTAATATTCAAATTACACTGTGCTCGAATTGGAGACCTTTTTTGCAACAAGCTGGGCACCCGGAAGGTGAACCTAATTCGAATATATGCTGAATTAATCGATTCAATTTTTCATCATTTTTTTTGTAAAACGATGATGACGATTGATTGCTCTGTATATCCGAACATCTGCTGCCAAAATGTTCGTTTGTTTTAAGTTCTTTGCCAAAAGAATGTATGGTCGCTGTGATAGTTTCAGGCTTCTTTCACATTATTCAAACGAAATTGCGTGATTTCAATGTTATTGCATGGCGCAGTGACATTTGATGGTTTATACATTGATATGCCTGCTTCTTCGGTTTTCATCGTTTGTTGAAACTGGTCTTGTTGTAACAGGAATTGTATTTGAATGCGGCAGCGGCAATTAAGTATATGTTGTTGGAATGTATTTCAAAGAACCACTTTTTCTTCTATTCATACCGTCAGTATAATTCACGCACGCATAACATTCAGCTGGATCATATTCTCTTGGATCTATCCAAATCATCGGAACACCAAATGGCACAGTCGCTCCGGTTTTTGTCCATACTCATCCGTAAAAACATTTTGTGAGAAATATTGTTGATACAAATCAGCTGCTTCAGCACTTATTTTACGCTGAGTGGTCTTAATTACAAATTTCCCACACACGTAACAAAGGATATTCAATTTTGAGCATTTATCCATTTTTGATATTTCAAATTAATATCCATTTGACCAAGTGGCAGTAGAGGGGATGGAAGTTTCTGTAAGGTTCACGAATGGTCCATGAACGGCCCATGGAAGGTGCTCGAAGATTTCAGAAAGTTCTTCGGCATTGATCAGATTTTCCAGAAAATTCCAGAATGTTCTAGAAGGTTCTTTGGCCCTAAAATTTTTAAATTGACATTGCTCCAAAACGCGAGCTAACTTTTAAAAACGGTTGGCGCCATTGGACTCTGCGCACTTGAATTAGGTTTACCTCCTAGCACGGTGTTATTGATAGTGGGCCATTATCTTCAATGGTCCTCGGTTTTCTTCTGACTTGTCCCATCATCTTCCGGACAACAGCAGGGTCGATTGCTCGAATTTTTTGAAAAATGCCACGTCTTAATGGGTCTTTTTTTGCAGCCTAAATTTTAAATAATCCTTTATATAAAACGCAACACCATCGTCATCGTGATCCCTGTCCCTTCTAACCAAAACATAACCGTTAACGTAAAGAACATCGGACAAAGTAATTGCATCTAACCATGTCTCAGTGATAGCAAAAATGTGATAGTCACTAGCTAAAATAAGGTTTTTAATTTCAGCGAAAGAGCTAAGTGACGTTTTAACGTTCTTGTGCGCGCAACGCTAAGGACAACTCATATTAGATCTACAGTCCCTGGCCAAATTACTTGAAACACTCAATATTTTGTAGTTTCTTCATAATAAAATATAAACTATACATTATATTTTTTATTTATAAAATATATTGCAACAATATGTAACATATATAAATATTAAATAAGTAATTAATATTTAGTCCATAACCCATGATTTTTAATAGCACCCTTAATTCTTCGGGGCATACATTCAATGCAAGATATGATTGTCTCTTTTCTATCTTCATCGTTCTCCCATACATCCTTTATATTTTTCATTAATATTTCCTTTGTAGGGTTTTCTCTTTAATATACCTTACTTTTTAGTCGATTCCATACGTTCTCGATGGGATTGAGGTCCGGTGAATTTTCGGGCCAACGTAAAAGAGGTATGTGATTGTCTTCAAAGAATTTCTTAACCTTTTTTGCCACATGGCAAGGAGCATTATCTTACATAAATATACGCCCTGTCGGTATGCGATGTCCTGGCTTAAAATACGGTAATAACGTGTTTTTTAACACATTTATGTACTGCTTTTGACGCATTGTACCTTCTACAAAATACAAAGGACCGGGTCCGTCTCCACTAATCACTCTCCAAATCATTACCTGCGGAGGGTGTTTTACAGTTCGAAGAACCGTGGACTGTGTGAGACGTTCGCCAGGTCGTCTACGAACAAATTGTGCTCGCTGCACTAACACACAGAGCGAGCACTCGTCACTAAAAAAAAACTATTAAATAATGCGAACATTAATTCAGTAAAAATCATGTTGTTAAGTTATTCACCTTTTTCCAATTCTCGTCTGTGAAATGTCGATATTCTCTTGCAAAGTTGAGACGAGCAGATTTCATTTTTTCTGTTAAACGCGGCTTTTTTGCAGGTCTTCGGCCTATTAGGCGATTTTCGCGCAATCGGCGCCTGACAGTTCTGCTCGAAATCTCTATTCCTCTCTCTTGTAAATTTTTTTGAATCATTTTAATTGTAGCAAATCTATTGCTCAAAGCCTGGTGAACAATTTCACGGTCAGATCTCTTCGAAGTTTTTCTTTTCCGACCGCACTTTGCCCTCTTTGTGTCGATGTGCTAGCTCCTTCGTTTAAGTTTCTAGCTAAACGCGATACAGAAGGAGATACTTTCTGTAATTTTGCAATTTCTCGTTGTGAATGTTTGTTTGATTGTAGAAGAATTTGTATAGCGGCTTTTTGTTCACTTGTTAAATCTTTCCCGGGCATTTTCTACAAAAAACCCGAAATATTTCAATTTTTTTCAAATTCCAAATTATTAATTATTAAAAGAGAGATAGAATAACAATTTTACCTTTGCAATAACGATATATTAACACAAAACACTTAACGATACTCCACAACTTAGCTTCTATACGGTTATGACGAAATATTTTTAAAAATATCCATGCATTCTCTAAACTGTGAACTCGCTAAATGTAAGTTGATAACTTCTAAATATCATTTCTCTGGTATTTTTATTTATTGATACAATAATCTAGTCCCCCTATAAACGATCGGATTCAAAGCAAAAGAATATCACTATCATAGGATGGGAATTTTCAGGTAAAATTGTTGATTTATGACATGTTTCAAGTAATATGGCTAGGGAGTGTAATATGTAAACGTATAAACAAAAAAAAAGAATGTAAACTAAAAATACAATTCAGTAGAAAATACAACCGAACAGGAAAAGTGTAAAGTATATTTAGAACTCAGTATAAGTAAACAAAAAAATTGCAAATATTTATGTCAGACAAACGAAAGTAAATTAAGAGTAAATGACAAAACGAAAATCGCAAAAAGTTATATAGAAGTAAATTTAGAGCAGAGTTAGGTCTGTAGATTGACATTATACTTAAAGCAATTGTTCTAGAGCGTTATGTTTTTGATGTAGTTAATATAAAAGAATTTACTTTACCATCAATATTCCTTTTGATGCTATCATATCGACAAATTACGAAAACAAACACTTGTAAGTTTTATCGAACTTTTTTTTTTTTTGAAATTGATTTAAATCGTACAAATCTTTTACTTGCTCTTCAGCGTCTAGACGTTGAAAATCCAATATACACAATTTCGCCTCTTACTCACGACGTGGAATCAAATAAGCAACCACTTACTCTGAAGTACGTGGTTTTCAATATCAAAAGAGTTTTCTTGTTAGCGTTATGTTTGCATCGATTATTCACGTCTTAAGAGGATATTTTAAAATTAGTCATTCTAAATGTGCGTCCTAATGGTTCTACGTTTGAAGTTTCAACGAGCATCTTAAGTGATTCATATATGTTCAAGAAATATTGTGATTAACGTAGCCGACTAAAAGGTGTTTTCATATATACCACCATTGCTTATATTGATCGGGAAAAATAATGTGGGAGGTAATTGGTGATATATCGGGTTTTCAAAAATATTCAGTGGTAAGATCGAAATCAGTTAAGCCATGACTGTTTTTAATTCGTTTGGATTAAATCTTTTGGCTCACATGAGGTGAACTGGGTCGGAAGGAATCGTCTTCCGTTACATACGGAATTTAACTATTTACAACTATTAGATAACTAGCTAATTTGTCATAGTCTTAATTGATAAATGTAATTTGCGATGTTATTGAAATCCAGTTTAAATAAAGGTAAACGGAAAGGATTAACATTGCAAGGTACATCACTTCTTGATTTATTGAATGAAAAGTAACCATAAATTCGTGATTCGTGTTAATCATTGGCGTAGTCGAGTTACTTCCTTTCCTATATTTATTACTAGCGCTGGCCACGAGCGGTACCGCACATCGGCGTAGAATCAGTTCGGACCGAGAGGAACGGTAGTATTACTTCGTCTGCGGAGCAGTACGGACATTTTCGCTGCCGGTCATTTGCGCAATTGTTTATCTGTCCTAGAAAAATTATGATTTCGTCAGCAAAACGACCGCGGTCGGACAAACTTCGAAAATTTATTGCAGAAATTCCAGACTTAATATATGAAGGTGCTAAAATTAAATGTGTAATCTGTAAAATCCCGTTAATGTGTTGGTCCAGACAACATTGTCTACGACACGTAAATAGTGAAAAGCATGTCTCAAAAAGAAATTGCGCACGAGACCGTTTAATTTACTACACAAGGAACCATTTATCTGCTTTTGGAATGACTATTCGGAGTGCAAATTACCAAGTCGAACATCGTTACGAAGAATTGTGCCATCTGCGTGCGAACATATTGAACAAAAAATAAAATCGGAGTTGAAAGATCAAAAATTGTGGTTATGTGTAGACGAAACAACAGATCGGAAGAAACATTCTGTTCTTAATGTAATGGCACGCAAATTGGAACCTAATCAATCGGCACCTTCAATTCTATTAGTCTCCAAACGAATACAATAGTGTACTGCCGAAGTAATTTCAAAGTTAGTGTTAAATACATTAGACAAGTTTGAGCTTTTAACAAACCAACTCTTGATGTTAGTGAGTGATGGTGCTGCAAACATGCTTTCTGTAGGCCGGTCTCTTAAAAAGCATTCTGCTAATTTGTTACATATTACGTGTAAAATTCATGCTCTCAATCTTGTGGCGGACAGTATCAGAAAATGTTATCCTGAGGTAGACGCTTTAATAGCGCATACCATAGCAATATTTGTCAAATCACCGAAACGTATTCGCGAATTTCACAGACTGTGCCCCCGTATACCAGAGTCACCAGAACCTATTCTAACTCGTTGGGGAACATGGTTACAGGCCGCGTTTTTTCATAAATATTTTGACAATATTAAGAACGTGGTTTTACAATTCGATACAAAGGAAGCTGCCGCTATCCAGAAAAGCCAGTCGACATTTCAAGATAGTCAGGTTAAAATGAAGAATCTCTACAAATAGTGCAACATGTTCACGCATAGCTATGCGCGATTGAAGACGCAAAAAATGTTTCTGTTCTAGAAAAATTTGAAAGTATTTTTGAGAAAAATTCTGATTTTGGCATATTAAGACACATTTGTGAAGGTGCGTCAACAGAATCGTTAAGTTATTTGAAAGATTATTTTACTTACGCAAATATTACGTCACTAGATGTAGAACGTTCGTTTTCTGCATATAAACGCATTTTTTCCTCATGCCGTACTAGTTTTGCCGAAACAACAGTTGAAACATATCTAATGTTGCAGATATTTAACAGACATTATTCACTTTGTGATTTCACGGAGGACTCTTAAAATGGTAAGTGTTTGAGCACGTGTTATTTAATTTTTATTTAAAAGATGAGCGAAATTATTTGTGGCAGCAAACATTTCTATTAGCAGAATAAGCTATAGTGATGGGGGAAAAATTTTCATAACTAAAGTGGCAAAGGGAAATTTAATGGAAATATTGTAAATGCCAAATATGAGCGCTACAGGGCGCAGTTGCTAGGGTCAACAGTACATTTTAAATTAATTGGTAAAAGTTCCAGGATTAACTATGATTTTAAATGCTTTATTAAAAAGCTTAGTTAATTACGTACCATTTTGGTTAAAGACGTTTTGTCAGATTTTGAATAATAAGTGTAGTAGGCGTTGCCGAATCTTGTAAAACTAAACCTGCTATAACTTCAGCAGTTTTTACCCGAATTAAAGAAATGTGGATTTATTTGAAAGGATATTCAGCGCTATTTTAGACGTCGCAATTTTTACCACCATTTAGTGTTTAAGAAATGTACCAGATGGCGTTATTCCCTACTATACGAGTTTTTCTCAATTATATCGTGAGCAACTCTAGTCATTACTGCTCTAGCTGATAGAGCTATTAGTCTGAGCAGTCCTATTTATAGACGTAATGTAAACAAAATCAAATTAACCAAATTAATAAAATATTGCGCCCACATAACATTAAAGTAACATATAGAACTAATAATAATCTCAGCAACTTGTATACCGAATTAAAATCCACAATACCATTAAGAAAACAGGGTAATGTTGTCTATCAAATACCATTCAAACAATGTGAAAAACTATACATGCATAGGTCGAACAAAACGATATTGAATGGAAAGACTAAAAGGGCATAAATTTTCCAATACTACCACTGCTCTTAAGGAACATTCGCTAGATACTGGTCACCAATTCAATTTTGAAACCCAAAAATTTTAAACAATGAAGCTAATTATAAACCCAGATGTATCTTAGAAATGGTCCAAATCTAAAAACAAAAAAATCAATTAACGAGAGAATTGAAATACAAGATTTGTCTAAAATATACATTCCGCTTTTATAGTAACATCATTTACATTCTGGCAAATAAACAATTCTTTAAAAATCAATACATATATCAAATATTAGAAATATGATAGTATATAATTTTTTATATAAAACATTAAAACACCTCTATGTAAAAATCGTTTCACATTTTTCTTTCGGATTGGCTTTACATTTTTGTATAATACAATATTTTAATCTATTTGCGAATGCTTGCAGACATATAGCGTTAACGCTAGTATTGTTAAACATTTTAGAATAATGTAAAAACACATAAATCAGTTTAATTACAAAAAACAAAATATGAATAAACAAGAATGGCGAAAAAAAAAATAAGTAGAATTGTAAGTTGCTTATTATGTAAATATCTTAAAAACAAAATTAATGCTTATTGTATTTTTCATACACTTTTTTTAATCTTTTCATAAAGATGACATGTTGCATCGAAAAGTCAAGGAAAAAATATTTTGAATGTATTAACTATTTAAATGAAGTTTAAGTAAAAGAATATGGCCACGAAACTCAGGTTTATTAGAATTAACATTATTGGCCAAGAAAGAAAACCAAGGGAAGATTGAAATCAAGTTCCTGTATCAACTATTCATAATTAAGAAAACAGTGCAGTGAAGAAACTCTCATAACTCTGAAATGCTTAGTTTTAGGACGATACTACTTTATTACATTTTACATCAGAATTTGACTTGGATTCCAAAAATGCAGTAATATACAGCGTGTTTCATTTAAAAAGTACAACTGTTGAGACACTCTGTAGGTTCTGAAACATCTTAATTTACAAAGGCACAATCTTCCTAGCCCACAGATATGATTCACACTGTGTGTACGGCTTTTGTTTTTATTCTGCTTTTGAGTCTTTCATCAGATAGGTAATAATGGCTTACTATTATTACAAAGTATTACATTACAATATTATGAATAAACAACAAGATTTTAGTCATCCAATTCCAGGTAGTATGACCAAATAAAATACCGTAAACATATTACACAACTGGAACTCCAACATTCTCCGCGTGTCAGGGTTACTTGCCTCCTCATAAGAAATATATTCCGTAAAAATTACGCGATTTAATTAAACTCAGCATTCGCTTTCTAATACCTTTGAGTGTACACGATTGCTTACGAACCCATTACTCAATCCAGAAATAATTTATTACGCCCATATCGTAATTTAACTTATCGAGATTTTCCATTAGCCGCTAGAGGGCACTTGTTAGTTACGAATTGTTATGGAAACCGTTACTTCGTTATAAGCCATTATAAATAATACTAAAAGGACAAACCAGCGATACGGAACCGCGATAAAATTCAAATTAAAGTATAATAAATATAACAACGTAGTGTCGAAGTAACAGTGCGTTAGACGCTGCATAATGGTCTTAATAATAATAACAATAATAATATGAATATGGAACCAGAAAATAAACGCCACCTTGTTCAAACAATTGACAGCCACCGGTCGTTATCTTAAGCTACTGTTATAGTTCCAATAAAATCAATCGTAAATCTGTATGCTAAGAAACTATTATGTTTTGTCGTTTATGTATTATCTATGATTCTTTATGGATATGAGATTGAAATAAATCCCAAGAACAAACACGCCTATCTCTGACAGGAATCACCGCAATATTCTGTGCTGGTACTAGATCTGTTGCGTTGTTAGAGATTGTATCTCTAAGATACTAAGCTTCAAACGAAGTTCCTTACTTTCTCTGAAATGTGCTTTTTGTGGTACACACTACAAAAAATTTCTGGGGAATTTTACACTAAAAATAGGAGGCAAATTTGTTACCTCTTATTTTTGGTGTAAATTTCCCCAAACGGAAAATTTTTAATAATAATGTGAAAATTACCATACATCAGTTTAAAATTACCTACTTCTAAAATTTTCACTTTAAAATTCCATTTTATTAAGTAAGTTTCTCTGTGGTTTTTACACTTCTTGGGGAATTCAACAGTGGTACTTCCTTTTCCATTAAATATTACTGAAGTAATAGTTATTTTTTCCTGTAAATTTTACATTGCAAGGTCTTCCCCAAGATTTATAACCTTGAATGCAATTTTATGTGATTTTTATACTTTCGGCGTTATATTGTAGGGTAATTTTACCAAGAAATTTTAACCTTACACGCATTTTTTTATGGGATTTTTGGATGTTAGGATAATTTTCACGAGAATTTATATCTTCGCCGTTTTGGAATCCCCTTAGTACCGATCTACGAGGTAGGCGCCATAAGTTCCCAGCCTGATGTAGAAAAAATAAACTTGGAAAATATAACAATTTTTATTTTTCAATATAATCTCTCCTAACTGCAATACATTTATTTCAAAGATTAATTAACAATTCTATACCCTTGTAAAACTAAGCTACAGTTTTCCCCTCAAAATGTTGTATTACAGCTGCTTGCAACTCACTATCATCCTTAAAACGATGTCCCCTAAGGTCTTTTTTAAATGAGAAAATAAATAATAATCGCTTGGAGACATGTCCGGACTATACGGTGGTTGTTCCAATTCTTGAAAGTCGCATTCGTGGATGGCAGCTTGTGAAATGGCAGCAGTATGGATGAGTGCATTGTCGTGCAATAATTGAACACCTTTTGTCAATTTTCCCCAACGTTTTGCACGAATATTGTCGTTGAATTTATGCAGCAGAGACGCATAATATGTGCTGTATATAGTTGTGTTCCGCTCTTTAAAGTCAATGAGTAAAATACTCTCACAATTCCAGAATATTGTGGCCATCACCGTTTTCGTTGTTTGAACGGCTTTCGCCTTTCTGGGACGAGGTTTATCGGATCGCCGTCATTCTATCGATTCTCTTTTGGGTAGAGGATCATAATGCAGAACCATTGTTTTATCTCCTGTGACAATGGACTCCAAAATCGGTTTCGGGTCGTCTCCACACACGTTTAGAAACGAGCGCGCACGTTCGACCCGACGTTCCCGTTGGAAAGAAGAAAAAAGATGCGGTACCCATCTTGCACTAATCTTATTCATACCCAAGTGGTTATGGAGAATTCGGCGAATACTTGTTTCAGAAATGTTAGACATCACT
This sequence comes from Dynastes maya, assembly GCA_029619315.2. NCBI lineage: Eukaryota > Metazoa > Arthropoda > Insecta > Coleoptera > Scarabaeidae > Dynastes > Dynastes maya. The sequence continues at coordinate 22,329,299 of JAROYE020000010.1, read as the reverse complement.
GCTAATTCCTTTACTTTCAAACGGCGATCTGTTATTACCATTCCTTTAATAACTGAAATGTTTTGAGGCGTTATCAGTTTAATTGGTCGATCTCATTATTTTCAAGAGATTCTTGCCCCAAACAGAAACATTTTGCCAACTTTTTTACAGTTGAATATGAAGGAGATAAATTACCGTAAACGCTGTCGAAACGTTGTTTAATGTGATTAGGCGTATGTCCTTCTTTTGGTAAAAATTTTGTGACTTAAGCGGTACTCAATTTTCGTTACCTGAGACGTTTTCATGCACTAGTCACGTTGTCTGGCTGGCTACTACAAACTACTACTCTTCGAGTCGTCATGTATATAGTGTAGGCTTCGCCCATGTGCAACTATGACGCAACGGTGTTTGGTCTCTTCTGTATAAGCCTGGGGAGCCGAGAATTTATGGCGCCTACTTCGTATCGAATCTAATAAGAACAATGCTGCTACATATCTGCTCTATTTGTTGATCCCATTTTAGCGTATCATCTATAGCAACACCTAAGAAAAAACAATGTTTAGCTAATTTAAGGTTTTGGTTATTTAAAGAAGTTTCTGTAGCTTTATTACATTTGAAAAGAATCAACGCGTTTTTTCTTATCTTTTTGTAAATGATTTTGTTAATAAAAGTTTCCTTATTCTTAGTAGGTAGAATGTATTTTCTTTTTATAAAATACACAAGTTTTTTAGTTAAAGTTAGTAAATGCAAAAACTACAAGCCTTTCTCAACCCATCTCAATATACAGAGTGTAGAAATAGTCTATAAAAACTAAACTATAAACACAAAGCAAAAAAATATCGTTTTTTTTATTGCAACTCTTCAAAAATTGAAATATATTTATCAAAAATAATTCCTAATGAGGCCGCTTTTATTTTGAAATCATCACAGGTCCTTTCAGCTCGAAGCTAAGAAACTTACTAGCCCGTTAAATTACATGATTAGAAAGAGTAATAATAAACTTGTCCATTGCTGTATTTATAATTGTTAGTAAATGTTAAATCAGAGAACTAAATTAGTACGAGAAGAACAAATCTATCATAATTCATTGATAACTACAAAATAACATAAAATACTGAAGTTACAATCTTCGAAACTTTAATTACAAACTAATGTACTACTGCTCTACTACGTATTAAATACAATGGTACATACGAGGGGCACGCTATATATTTTGAGATGCCACAAAGTAGATAAGTTAGAGCTTCTTAGAGATCCTTAAGTAGTAAACTCTGATTATCAGTTGAGTCGCTGCTGTCATAAAGTAAACGTGGTAAGTACGATTTGTCATCGAAACATGGACTTGTCAAGAGAACATGTACGCGCAATGATTTACTACGATTTTAAGGTCGGTTTAAGTGAACAACAAAGTCTTGAACGATTGCAACTCGCATTTGGCGATGAAAGTCCTTCATGTGTAACTGTGTTTCGTTGGTATAGCGAATTTAAAAGAGGACAGATATCGCTTGGTGATGAGGAACGTACCGGCAGGCCCTGTTCTTCAGTTACCGCTGGAAACATTGAGAGTGCGAGACGTATGATCGACGAAGATCCAAGATGCCCCTATCAAGTAATTGAGGCAACTCTTGGTGTTGGATCCACAATAGTAAATTCAATTTTACATGATCATCTTCGGATGAAAAAAATTGTTACTCGTTGGGTGCCACACACGCTTACCGATTCCCAAAAACAGAGCGATTAAGAATCGCTCGGGAAACATTGGAAATGTTAAATAATGGTGGACATCGCATTCTATCAAAAATAGTAACGGGTGATGAAACTTACATCACATTTTACGATATTCCTACCCGCCAGGAGAGCCGCGTGTGGATCCACGAAGATGCACCAACACCAACAATGGCCAAAAGGCAAAGGGCTGCCAAGAAAGTTATGTACGCAGTTTTCTTCCGTAGTACCGGATTAGTAAAAGCAATGAAGCTGGAAAATCAACGTACAGTCACAGCAAACTGGTACACCACAAAATGTTTACCTGCAGTTCTTGAGTCGGCCAACATTCGCGGGTTAATGTTGCATCACGACGATGCATCGTCACACAGTGCACAGCAGACAGTTGAATTTTTACGTGAAAATAAGGTAAAAGTCATTGAACATCCACCCTATTCTCCATGTGTGATTTCTGGTTGTTCTTCAACCTAAAGAAACATTTACGTGGTCGACGTTTCACGACGGAGGATGAGATAGATGAAGCAATTCACCTATTGTTTGAGAGAATTCCAAGAGATGACTGGCTTCACGCTTTTACGTTGTGGAAACTTCGGTTACAAAAGTGCATCGATGCAGGAGGAGATTATTTTGAACATAAATAAAATCATTTTCGTAGAAAGACTTGTAGTTTTGTTGTATCTCAAAATATATAGCGTGACCCTCGTATATTTTAAAATTATTTTTTTGTATTGCCGAATTCATTCTCTAAACTTCACATTAAGTATCATTGCTACTATTCAAATGATGTATCACTTGCCTCATAGCCTCATTTTTGATAGAGAGGGGTTTATTCAAGCAAGAGTACGAAACGTCGAATATCAATTCTATATCAGAGAATGGCCCCCGTGCTTCAAAAGTTGATTTCTCTTAGTATTTTTCCAGGAAATCGTTATTTCAAGATGTTGCTTTTCAAATGGGATATAGTGTATGGAAGGGATAATTTACAAAGACATTTACACAAAAGATCTATGAAGATCGTCACTGGTATTTCCTTGTATCCCAATATGCGTTGACTGTTTCAGTTCGTGTATATATACAGTGCGGGTAATAGGTCGATTTTTATTTTTTGTGAACTAACTTTTGTCGTCATCGGTATTTCAATTGCGTTTCCGGTTTCCCCGGAAGCTACGTCAACTCTCTTTTTTTTAATAGAGTACCCTATATATTTTTACGTTCTTGGAATGGCAATCAAAGAGCAAATACAACGATACCACATATGTTATGCTTTAAGTTAAGAAATATGACGATATGCAGCAATAAAGGTTTTGATAATCTGTTTTTGTTCTTACACAAAGTTGGCTAGGAGAGAGCGCCAAATTGTTTCTTATAACACCAGACTGATCTAAAGAGCTCGTTGCTAAGCAAAGTAATCACAACAATTGCCAAACTGTCAAATCTCAATTCCAAAAGCGTGAATTATTCTTGTTGTATATTGTTATTATATCCTGCATTTGCCATACGTTCCTTCTTTGTTTTCGTTATTATTTTCTCTCACTTTAACTTGCTTTGTTAGCTGTTGTTATTTCTTTACTTTATCGAACTTTATTACAAATAATTAATTATGGTAAGTTTGTTTAAATATGTTAGCTTTTTGGGCTTTTTGTGTTGTTACCTTTATGATGGTTTTAGCACGAACCATGCAAAATTGCTCGGTCAATTTTAATATTATATAAATCTGTCAACAATTACCACCTTATTTGCCATGGTTGCGCAACAAATTGCGGCATTTTACACGCAAAGCGGCTAAATCGTTTTTATATCGAGTGATTTATTGGCTTTCTTTGAAAATCATAAAACTATAAAATACTCAGGAAAAATGGGGTGTAAACGAATTTAGACCGCGATCCGTAAAACGTATAGAGGCAACAGTATTGACCCTCGAATAAGCAAAATCGCGAACTGCGAAACCGCGAACTGCAAGGTTTTACTGTATATTTGAATTTTCAATGCTTATTATTTTGTTAGAAGAGCCAATTCTAATCAGTATGATTCCGAATTACAATTTTTAACGGGCTTAAAAGTAAGCAATTGTTTCTATTCTCTGCGGGCCCCTTTTCTGTGCCCCCCCCCCGCATTGCAGGGGATGCGGGGGTGGTTGTTACGACACTGTAACGAACACAAAGAACGAAAGTATGACAAATGTAAGTTACAATAACAAGTATAATCCACGCTTTTGGAATTGAGATCTGACAGTTTGGCAATTGTTTTGATTAGATCAGTCTGGCGTCACAAGAAACAATTTGGCGTTCTTTCCTAGCCAACTTTGCGTAATAACAAAAACAGATTACCAAAACCTTTATTGCTGCATATCGTCATATTTCTTATGTTAAAGTATAACATATGTAGTATCGTTGGATTCGCCCCTCGATTACCTTTCCAAAAACGTGAAAATGTACAGGGTGTTCTATTTAAAAAAATTATGTTGACGTCACTTCCGGTGAAACCGGAAATGATTGAAATACCGATAACGGCAGAAATTAGTTCACAAAAAATAGAAACGTCCTATTTTTTCTAAAAACGCTAGCTTGTGTCGTTCAAAAGAGCCTGGGGGGGTTAGGGGAGGGGGTGCACTTTAGGACCGCACTGCATGTATTTTCAAAGCATATCTAGCAGATTCCATACGTAAACCTATTTCCAGCTCGCTCCCATTTCCCACTTATCGCCGAGTATCTCGGATCAAATGCGGGAGACATTCGTCTTCCACACGTACACCTATTCAATTTAAAATGATACACCTACTGCGATAAATTCTTTATCCGCGACAAATGTACGCTACCGCCGAGTATCCACGTAGGTTTTGGAAATTCCTGGAAAAGTAGAGATTTAAATGTGTCTACACCAAAATGAGCATTAGACACGTAAGACTAACTCGTCTATACCTGAAACTTTCCAAATCCATATTCGTATGTGCATTCGTGCTGGATGTTTGGCTCCCTCATTCTATAATATTTATTTATTTATTCAAATTGTTAGTGTTCGTTAACCGTCTTCAGAATTCTCTCAAAATTTGTGTACGTGTGATAATATTATTTTACGACAATACGATGTTTACTTGGAGTGCCTTACATCAAATACTGGCTCCTTGGTTGGTTGGTGGTTTAAATTTAAAACGTGAGAGAGGAATCCTATGCGGATACCTGCATGTAGGTAAAACTTTGTGTGTGATATTTAATAATTCATGCGCTAAAAGTGAGGCGGTGAAAAGCTTCGTCGTTTTCTTAAATGAGAAAAGGAACGTTAAAGCTTTTATTTGAATTATATAGAGCTGTATAAAGTGTATAGGTCAGGTATAAAGTTGCTTTTTAGGAAACATAAATCAAAATTAAATGTTACATTGTCATTTGAATCAGAATTATGTAGTGATGCTTTTCTTAATGTGAGAATCGGTTTTGGTTCCATTTCTCTTTATAGGATTCATGTCCCCAACCTCGCCACCTCCGGGTTTTGAAAGTTCCTATACGCTATAATTTTGTGCTCGTTTTGTGCCGCAAAAAGAAAATATGCTTTCAATGTTAAGGGAATTAAAACGTTTTGAATTTTGGGCATGGGATGTCCCCAGCTCCGCCAGCACTATATTTTGAAATTTCGTATACGCTATCATTTCGCGCTGGCTTTGTGCCGTTTTGTGCCGCAAACAGAAATTTTTTTGTAGAGTTTACTTTAGGAGATTGTTAAAAATTCAAATTTTTATGGGCTATATAATTTTTTCTTGATACAATAAATTTTCCATACTCTTTTGGCATCCAAATTTTGTTTTTTTGGTTTTAGTTTTAATAGTAATTGCAAATTTTTCTACACGCAGAGAAGCGTTTACTTGTATCAAGGCTGTCCGCCTCAATGCAAGGCAATTTCGGTTTCAACTATCCACAATCTAACTATTTTAAATCAAAAGAAATATTTTCTTATCCCTTTTTTTCTCCGCTTAAGAGAAGTAAATACTTGTAATGAAATAATGGTATTTCTTTGTTTAGGACATTTCTTAACTTGATTCAAGAAAATTATAACATTTATTTACTTAGAAATCTTGAAATGCATATTACACTTGTTAACAAAATTAAACTATTTCTTGTCCCGCAAATTAGTATATGTGAGCCTTGCAGCATTTTTTATACTGAATTCAAATCTTTTTTCAGAAATATTCTATCAACAACTGAAAATGTTTCTAAAATGTTCAAATAGTCTGCCAGCATAAAGGGGCTCCACTTGCCTTGGTAGCACTTTTCGATGTCCAAAATATCCTGGTGAAATCTTTCCCCATGTTCGTCACTGACGGCCCCAAGACTGTCCGCGAAAAAATCTAAATGTGAGTGTAAAAAAAGGAATTTTTAGATTCATATTGCACCCTGTTTCATACGAAGTCAAAAGGTCTTTTACAATGTTCTTGTAGTCTTCGGATTTGTGATTGCCTAAAAAGTTCTCACAAATATTTTTAAATGACAGCCAGGCGGATTTTTCATTTTTGTTCAGCTCTATATCGAACTTTTCGCCTCGAAACAAGTCCCTGATCTGAGGTCCTACAAATATACCCTCCTTTACTTTAGCATTGCTGATTCTGGGGAACTTATTCCTCAAATACGCGAATCCGCGACCGTTTTTGTCCATTGCTTTGACGAAATTTTTCATAAGTCCAAGTTTTATATGTAAAGGGGCAGATAAATTTTCTGAGGATCGACAAGAGGGGGGTTGATGACATTCTTAACTCCTGGAGTCAACGATGTTCGTGTCGGCCACACTTTCTTTACATAATGGTTTTTCTTGTCTCGACTGTCTCACTCACACAGGAAACAACAGTACTTCGTGTAGCCGAGTTGCAATCTCAGTAATAGCGCCACAACCCTTAGATCGTCGCAAATATTCCACTTAGATTCATCGTATTTGATTTTTTCTAAAAGAATTTTCATGTTGTCGTATGTTTCCTTCATGTTGCCTGAGTAGGCCAGAGGAATTGAGGGCAATTTATTTCCATTGTGAAGTAAAACGGCTTTCAAGCTAGCTTTGGATGAATCAATGAACAAACGGTATTCATAAGTGTGATATTCATGGTCAAGTGCACTTATAACCGAGACAATATCATTGCAGAACACCAGATCATCTTCAAGGGCGAAGTAATCATTGAATTTGGCATGACGACTACGCTAAAACGACATTTTTGTGTCTCTCTGAAGTAGATTCTAACCCTTCAATCTGAATCCCAAAAGTTCGGCTTGCTTCTTAGACAGATTTAAATCGCGAACGATGTCACTAAAGTCTGCTTGAGTCAGAAAATGTGGTTCATTTGAAGAACATCCTGATTCAAATCTGGGATCCAAATTTAAATTTTCTTCTGCTACTTGCTGTACTTTCTCATTACGAGACTTATCATCACTCAAAGTCATGTCTTATGCAGGCGCTGGTATAGATAACTCCTCGTTATGAAGTACTGGTCTCCGTGCAGATGGTATATTAGGATATACAACAGTGTGTTTAGATTTTGATGTAATACTAGTTATATTTGTCAGGCAGAAGTAGCGGTCCGAAACGTGGTCTTTAGGTTCTCTTCATACCATAGGAACTGCAAAAGGCATATGACGTGAACCTTTTGCCCATGCTGTGAGAAGCCGAACACATGTGACACAGCAAATATGGGGGGCCCGACTTTTATCCTGGTTGCCTACTTTACAACCAAAATAGAGTTTATAACAGTTTCTAACTAACGGTGTTAACGAACGTCCCTGGGTTTTAAAAGTCAACTCGCCGCAGACGTAGCAGAACGAATTTGGATTATTTTTACAATTTCTCGGCATTTCAGTGGCACTTGGGGTATCAACACAATACTTTAAACATAACAGCATACTTTCTCAAGGGTTAGAACAAGGCAAATGTGGAGCTGCAATGTTCCCTAGCCGGTCAATTTACTGCAACTGCGCTAATAAAAAGATAAAAATAATATTAATTCATTAATTATTAAACTACATAAAAAAAACTTTCATTAGCTAATTCACTTTCTCCTAATTTTAATCATTAACTTTTTTCATTATTGTAATTTTTCTATTATTGGATATCTTTGTAGCTAGGCCTGATGTGATTTTTGAACGCGAAACCGGTCACCTAATTTCTTAACAGAACTTGGTGAGATCTGGACCATTTTTTCATTCCTACTTTTAATATGAATATTTTCTTAACTTAAAACTAAATGATTTACTCGGAAGAAACATTTTTCTGTCTTGGATTTTCTTGATTTTCTAACCCTAAGAAAATATTTATTTAATCCAAATAAAATGTCAAGAAAATCATTTTCTTGTATTATACATTTTTAGTCTTGAAATAAAAATATTTTCTTGAATAGAGACTGATTCTTGCAAGAAAATCTACTTTCTTGATGCAAGAAACCATTTCTCTGCGTGTAAGATTACATTTATTTAGTTTTTTTTTCGGAATTCATAAGAAAGCGGTTGATTAATTCATTAGAATATAGTGCAGCTATCAATTAGAAATTTAGATACTGCATATTACTATGTGCTACTAAGATAAATTTCCAAAATTTATTTGTCCAAACTTCGATTAATCACATGGCATCTGCACAATATCAAACAAGACGTCTCATAATTATACCTAAAACGAAATTTCGGTTCCTTTCAGAGTCTGCAGCTCCATCCTAATCCCATAAATCACCATAAATAAAGCAGACGTTCTCTCATAAATGTGCATACCTTTCCAGAACGATACCATAAACATAAAACTGCATCGATTGTAAAAGCGTTTCCTTTAGCTTCCCTTTTGACTAATATTTACGAAACGATTTGGAAATACAAACAATCGAACTGGCCATTTGATATTGGCGTAAATTACGTTCGAATAAAGAATCTTAAACGCTTCCTAGTATTTATAGTCGCGCGATCTATACAAAGATGAAAGCCAGGTTCGAAAGATATAGAAAATTCTGTTTGATAAATAGTACTCACATCTTCGGATTACGAAAAGGATATGGGGAATAAAGGAAATATCATAGAAACGCTTGCGCAGTTATTGTTTAGCTGTTATTACAGTCATATAATGCGATTTATAGGTTTTAGACCGAATTTAGAATTCTAAATAATCTTGACACTGGGTTTATTAGTTAATTTCTCCTTTTGGAAAAATGTCAACTTTATAAAACAAAATTCCAGTTGACTTCTATTTGTTCTATCGAATAGTGCCTCGCGGTCCAGTATTGAATAGTTCGTGATTTAGAAATGTATCATTAAATAATTCTGCAATCTCTTTATAAGTTCTCATGGAATTGACGTACACAGAAGAAAAAAAGTTCTTGACCCAAACAAATATGCATTCAGTCAACCAAATCGTAATTTTAAATGGCGGCAAAGATTAATTTTTTTAATTTAAAGAAAAAAATTTTTGACATCGTTATTTGATTCAAACATATGATTTGAAATAAGTAATCTCAAGTTTGATTTGAAAATATATATGTTTGATTTAGTATTCGTAATATGTTTCATTTAACAATACAGTGTTTTCTTTTAAAAACTTCGTCAGTTTGAAACAAATATACTTTTCTTTACCATTTATTTGACTTCACCTTTTAATGGCGAACGTTCTCAAAATGCGAACATACTAAAAAATTTAATTTTTATTGAATTAATCATATTATTTGTATAAAATTTTAATATGTTTTAAAATATGCGTAGATGTAAACTTTTCTGGCTGTTAATTATAAAAATTTTATGCAAATAATATGATTCAATAAAAATTAAATTTTTTAAGATGTTTCCTTTTTAGGAACGTTCCTCATTAAAAGATTAAGTAAGTATGTATTTGATTAACAAAATATTTCTGTGGTTTAAAGTATGCTGTTACTTTGACAAATATGTTATTCTGTTGGTATTACTACTTCACTGAAATCGTTAGTACGATAGATGCTTTCTTCCTTTTAGAGAGGAAAGCATCTATTTATGAGCACGTAGTGTAACAATATGTTAAAAACACATAATCTTTTGAAAACTTTATGAACATTTTGGATGAATTAAGAAAAGTACATAAAAAATAAGTACAATGCCGAAATTTAATCTCCATTTTGTAGTGACGTGGTACTTTTATTCTTTTACATAAGCCCCAGCTCCCTAAAATATCATTAACTTCTTCCATTACGTTAAGGTGATATCAAGTCCTTCGATCTCAGTGCGTACGCATATCGAATAATGCGTCATTTGGTGGGGTTGTTTCTACTAGCGTAAGTCTAAAAAAGGGAGTACTCCAAGGATCTATTTTGGGTCCAATTTTATTTTGTATATTTGCTGGTCAACTGCCTACACTTGTTTCTTACTCCAATGTTAAAATGTACGCCGACGATACTCAAATTTATAAGAGTTTTTATGCTAAGGATATTGACGAAGCTGTGGATCTTATTAATCGTGATCTAAATCAAATCTCTAACTTTTCATTTAACCATATGCTTAAAATGAATCTTTCTAAATCTACTGCATTATTGTTTGGTGCGCCTAGAACTGTGGAAAACAGTAAGTAAGTAAAGATTAATGATTCCAACTTGTTGCTCTCTAATTTTGCTAGAAACCTGGGGATGCTTATGGATAATAGTTTTCGCTTCAAAACGCACATTTCTGGTGTACTTCGCACCGCATACAGCAGATTGAAAATATTATATTCGCTTAGAGCGCTTTTGGGTATTCCGGCAAAAAGTGTCATTTGTGAAGTCTTTGTACTCTCTCACTTTAACTATGGTTCACAAGTATGCGGCCCTTGTTTGGATGCTGCCGACAAAAATAGAGTGCAGAGGCTTCAAAATGCTTGCATGAGATTCATTTTGGTATCAGAAAATACGAAAGAATATCGCATAAGCTTGTGGAATTGAAATGGCTAACTATGCAAAATCGTAGAAAAGTCCAAGCTCTAAAGCTTTATCATAAATTAATTACAATCAAAACACCTGAATACCTCCTAGATAAGATACGCTTCCGTTTGGACGTACACAACGTTAATATTAGGAGCAGCGGCGGCGGTGGTGTAATGAGACCCATTACGCCACCGCCGTATAGGACTGCGTTTTATGAAAGATCCTTTTCTTTTAATGTATACGCCTCCTACAATTCATTGCCGGCCAGTCTCAAAATATCGGATATGCGACCATTCGAACGTGAACGTTGAAAGACAATAACATATTTTTCTGTTACTTTCTGAATATACTTTTTTACTTTTATTTTGTTTGTGAAAAAGATGGTACCGGATGGCAGTAGCGTAGCGGTAGCGACGTGGGTAGGGGTAATTTTCAACTCGTAGCCGATCTCGACAGTACCGCGAGAGAGTTCAAAGCGACAGCACGTTGCACGCAGCACGCCGAATAAGTACGCGGAGATGGGACGCCCAAAGGGTGTAACGTTCCCTTCGAATGTGAATAAATATCCCAGGCATTTCCCTGGTTTAGAATATAGAAGTCCGCATATTTATTGCACAATATGCAATAGCGGATTGCTAAGACGCGATAGGTTTGAATGTAGAAAACATTGTAAAAGTAAACGTCTTGTATTGAATTTAAGAAACAGTATTCCATATTGGCAATTTTTATATGATTTTATTTTTATGTTAAGTGTGTGCAACATCCCACAACATCTAGTATCTAATGAACACTTTCGTCTTTTTTGGGCTAAGTACGTTATGGAAGCTGCCAACATCGATGCAATTACGATACAATTTGCCACGTGTGCAAGGTACAGTAAAGGAATGTATAAAAGACGAGTTGAGAAATAAGAAAATCTACCTATGTGTGGATGAAACAATTGATGCTCAGAAACACAGCGTCATTCATGTTGTAGCGCGCCCTTTAAAACGTGATGATCCACCAGCTTCATTGTTGTTATTCAGTAAAAGGATTCAGAAAACTAATGCAGAAACCGTTGTCAAGATAATAAAAGATTCGTGGAGGTAATTTTGTATCACAGGAACCCAAGTCACAATGTTCGTTACTGACGGAGCCGCAACAATGCTAAGAGTTGGTAGGATGTTGAAAATATGCTTTTCGACTCTTCTTCACATAACATGCCACATACACGCATGTCACCTCGTAGCAGAAACCATTCGAAAGAAGTATCCAGTGGTGGATTAGTTAATAGCATCTACCAAAAAAGTGTTCATCAAATCTCCCAAACACATCCGTGTATTCAAACAATTGTGTCCGAAATTACCTCCACCACCTCAGCCTGTAATAACGCGATGGGGAACATGGCTCCAGGCAGTATCTTACTAGAAGAAATATTTTTCACAAGTGAAAAATGTCATCTTGATACTTGATTCAAATGATTCTGCAGCAGTTCGAGATAGTCAGCAACTTTCTTTTAATTCGGACGTTCAACAACAAATAGATGAAATTTCGAGGAACTATTCTGAAGTTGCACAAGCTATTGAGCAATTAGAAAACAGTCACTTATCTGCACGAGACGCATTAAATTGCATAAACAATTTACAAGCCGCTCTAGAAAACTCGACGAACACTATAGGAGTCGATGTTGCTCAAAAATTTGCTACAATTTTAACGAAAAATCCCGATCTACAAAAGGTTCGGTCTATAACTGAAAATCAAGAGTGCCCAGATGAGGAAAGGGAATATCTGACGTTTGCAAATCTTACTTCACTGGATGTCGAACGATCATTTTCGAAGTATACAACAACGTATTCACAACACCGTCGACGGCTGAATGAATCGACAATGGAAACGTTGCTGATGTTGCAATTCTACGCAGATTACCAGGGCGGTTGCCAATTGCCACAGTGGACATCAAGACGACAGGAAAAGGTAACAATATTATTTTTTACTAATCTTGTATATTACGTACCTACTTTTATGCGGTGCGCCACTGCCGGTACCACCTTTTTAACAAACTCTACTCATGACAGAATACTTGGCATAGGTCTTAGTTTTAGGCATGCATGTATGTGTAGTGACGTCAGTTCTACTGCATTTACATCTATTTTTTTTCTTTCTAAGTACATTAAGGACACAGATTAAAAGCAGGGGGTGGTTCTTGTGCCACCCATCTGAATTGCTCCTTAAGGTTTGGCACGGGTTTTGGCTATTTTTTGTTATTCCTATTTTGTATATTTGTTTTGTTACATAATTGATAACGTGCTGAATAAAGACATACTATTACTACTACTATATCAAATAAAAACGTTTATACATTTAAAGAAATTCAATCTGTTGTTCTTAAAAAATGTATTTTCGCTCAAATAAACCTTTGTTGAATTAAATAGATAATTTCAAAGATATATATTTATTATTTCAAGATTTTTTTTTCTCTTTGTAATCTTCCATCGTCAAAACTGTTGTCCCTTCTTGATCTGTAAACTTACTGAATTGTATTTTTAAAACTTTCAACAAATATTTAAAAAGCATCAGCACTTCATTATTTTATTGTAGAGTGTGAAACTGCACAGCGTCTATGAGGTGCATGATGCGCCATTTAAAAGAAGTAACTTCGGTTCACTACATTAAAATGGATCACTCTGTATATTCAAAGTTATTTCGAGTTTATAGCTTAAATGTTACTTATTGTGTACGGTGCGTATGAACTAAATTCAATTACCTGTGCATGCTATTACTAACATTACTTATTGTTTCTATAACCAATAGGTCCACAAGCTATTTTGCTTGTGCTGATAATGAGAATTTATATATTTTGTTTAATTAGAGTTTGTTGACGAGAAAGAAATGTTAATATTGACAGGACAATGTTTGCTAATGGATAAATCACGCTCAATACCAAGGATATTTCAACACCTTGGATACTTGATGACAGCCTGTCTAATATCAAATCGCTTATTGCTTATAAGGAGAGATTAAGAGATTGGAATAGATGAAAATACTTTGATCTATGATAAATTGGGAGAATACTTTGAAAATAGTGAGATGTGTAAGGTGTGATAGCGTTATCATGGGAAATGACGAAATTTCATCTATTTACTAAAATTGGTTGTTTGTACAGAATTACTCACGCGCTACATGAAGTTCATTTTCTAAGAATAATTGTAGGTTTAGTTTTGTGGCTCTAATTAGAATTGTTTTCACAAATCTCTCAATATTGTATTATTATTATATTTGGGTCGTGATTTGACCATTTGGAACTAAGCCCTGTTTAGTTTGAAACTTATTTTTAGTTTATTTTCGATTTTTTAAAATCGAATAGGCCTTTACAGTTGAGCAAACACTATTTTCGTTTCAGATAAAGTACCTTTTTTGTTCATAGTATGCTAAAATGTTACTATGAAAAGTTGTTCAAAATGAAAAGCTATGGCGTTATGCAAATTTTGTGAATGATGACTAGAGCTGCTCACTAGCGCCAACGGGCAGTGGCGGAGGTTCGATACTACAACCCTCAGTATAACTGTGAGCCTCAACCAGATCTGTTGTGCATACATGTACGCTGCCGCGTAAATACTATTTCGTAGTTCTACGTTTGTTTTAAAAATGTTGCATACGTCGCGAAAACGACCAATGTTGGACAAAGTTACAGAATTTATAACAGAACTGCCTGACCTAAATTATAATGGCGTTAAAATTCAATGTGCAGTTTGTAATATCCCTTTAATGTGTTGGTCCAAAAGGGATTGTCTACGTCACGCAAATAGTAAACAGCACTCTTTAAAAAAAAATTGCACACGACACTATGACAAATTTAAATTTAATTTATATGTTACCTTTATTGCATGTAATCTACCGTTTAATTTACTAGATAAGGAAGCATATGTCTCCTTTTGGAATAAATATTCGGACTGCAAATTACCAAGTCGGGCATCGTTACAAAAAATTGTGCCATCTGCTCGTGAACATGTTGAAAAAACAATTAAATCGGAGTTGAAAGATAAAAACCTGTGTTTATGTGTGGACGAAACAACAAATCGTAAAAAACATTGTGTGGTTAATGTACGTATAATGGAACCACATCAATCGTCACCTTCAATTCTATTAGCTTCCAGACGAGTACAACAATGTACTGCCGAAGTAATTTCAAAGTTAATGTTAAATACATTGGAAAAGTTTGAATAAACCAACTGTTGATGTTTATGAGTTATGGTGCCGCAAACATGCATTCTGTAGGCTGGTCTCTTAAAAAACATTGTGCTAACTTGTTACATATTACGTGTAAATTTCATGTTTTCAGTAATGTGGCAGATAGTACTAGAAAATGTTAACCTGAGGTAGACGCTTTAATGGCACGTACAAAGGCAGTGTTTATCAAATCCCCAAAACGTATTCGCAAATTTCACAGACTGTGCCCCCATTATGCCTGAGCCACCAGAACCTATTCTTACACGTTTTATTATCATAAATATTTTGGGAATATGGTTTTACAATTGGATCCAAAGGAAACTGCGGTTATCAAGGAAAGCCAGTCGAAATTTCAAGATAGTCAGGTAAAAACGGATTTAAAAACTATTCAAAACAATTACTTCGGACTAGTGGAGGCAATAAAAAAATTACAAAATCCTTCGGTGTCGTTAGCGGAATCTTTGCAAATAGTGCAACATGTTCACGCACAGCTATGCGCGGAAGAAGACGCAAAAAATGTTTGTGTTCTAGAAAGGTTTGAAAGTGTTTTAGAGAAAGATTCTGATTTTGGCACATTAAGACAAATTTGTCAATGTGCGTCACCAGAACTGTTAAGTTGTTCCAAAGATTATTTTAATTACGCAAATATGTCACTAGATGTAGAACGTTCGTTTTCTGCATATAAACACAGCTTTTCCTCACGCCCCACTCGGTTTGCCGAAACAACTGTGGAAACATATCTAATGTTGTAGATATTTAACAGACATTATTCACTTTGTGATTTCACGGAAGACCCTTAAGACGGTAAGTGTTTGAGCACGTATTATATTTTATTTCTGACCATTTATGTTGTGTAAACTTTTATGCGCCCGCCACTGGCTGTTGGCGCAAATTGAGCAACTTTAATGGTGGCACCCTGTAAATGCCAGACATTTTGTAAAATGTCTAAAATTTTGTAGGAAAATTATAAAATGAATACTTTCTTTACAAAAACTCGGCTTTTTACAAATTCTCGGTATATTTCACAAAAATGAATAAAAAAGTGGAAAAGGTATTTATTATTATTGTTTACTGATAAAATTAGCTTCAATCACTTGAAGAGTCTTTTGTAAAAAATAGTAAACTTTTAACGTTAATTAATCAGCTTGTTCAATAAGAAATCTAATACCTTGAAGTCAATCGGATTGTCAACGCATAACATGGTTTAATTCTCCGCAGCGTGGCGCGTCGATTAGAATAAAAAAAAAATAAGCGCATCTTTCATCGTGCGCCGACGTCAAATCCGGATTAAGCTCCGAATATGGTAACAACAAGTGTTTAATGAAGATAAGTTACTGTTCTCGTAATTTTTTATCGATAAAATTAATGATCTAACTATGTAGACGGCTAGGTTACGGCATATGCACTACATAACTGGTAAGTACAAATTTTTGCGTAGGTAGCGGCTAGTTAATTTACCTTATGAATTATCCGACGTCTTGCGTATGTTATTTTGATATGAGAGGATTTCTTTTTTCCGTATCTATCTTTAATCTTGTGCGTACGATCGCGAGTGCAGTTTTACTTGAAGGAAACACTGCTTAATCTTAGAATAACTTGAAGCTAGAAGTATTTATTGGACAGGTTAATGTATACACACCGTGGGATCTATTGCGAATTAATATTTAACGCAAAGATCCGCAGTTTTAACATTTATTGTGAAAGAAACTATTAAGGAAGTCAGTAGTAGATGGTCAAACACGTTTTATAACTTTTCAATTTGACAATTTCTGTGCGATATATTTCGTATTTCTTATAGATCAGTGGTTCTTAACATTTTTAGTGATCAACACCTCTTTGAAAAGCGTATTTCTATTTTTTTATGTAGGAAATTGCAAAATAAACAGTACTGAAATTATGAAACGTTTATTATTTATTATTTATATATTTACTTTACATTATATAGCGATACTTTAACATTATATAGCATTGCAAACATTATTCGCGACGACGTTCCCGATAAAACAGATGTTCAAGATGCCCTCCGTTCAGATTCAAGCAGTATTCATAACGTTCACGAAGGTTCACATGCATGTCTGTGAACACAGGTTGTTGCATGGCACGAAAAAAACCTTCAATTTTAATCCGCAATTCCGGAATGTCAGATGGTGGATCGGTACGGAAAACAGCCTCCTTCAGCATTCCCCAAATGTACGCATCAGGCGGTGTTAGATCTGGTGAGTGCGATGGGTATGGGAAATCAGTGCCACGCGAAATAAGGCGATCCCCAAAATGATTGCGCAGAGAGATCATACAGAAATGGTGTGAGAACCTGTTCTCTGTAGCGCTCCTGGTTCACAGTTAACGGCGATCCATCGTTTGCTTCAATGAAATACGGGCCCAATATGCCATGTGCGGATACAGCACACCAAATGGTAACACGGTCGCTATGAAGGGGTTGCTCGACGATTATGTCGGGGCGTTCGAATCCAAGAAATCGTCTTGTCTGCTTGTTAATGTCTCCGTTTAAATGAATATGGCTTTCATCGGAAAACCAAACATTCGACGAGAACGACGGGTTTTCATAATCCATGGCCAACACACGTGCGCAGTATTCGGCTCTTACATGCTTATCAGCTGCAGTCGTACACTGTCCGGTTTGTATTTTGTCTGCAAACCCACCAATATTCTTGAACATTCGACGGAGCGATCGATCACTGATATTCAATTTTAATGATGATCTTCGGAGGCTTCGTTTCGGCTATTGCAGTACCTGATTCAAAACACGCCCGTGATTCGTATTGGTTGTGACTGTCACTGGGCGACCCACGTGACCTTTACGTTGGCAAAGCACACTTCCCGTACGACGAAACTTGTCAACAACTGCTAACATAACGGCGTTGCTCGGAGCCTGTTTCATAAACTTAAGCCCAAATGCGTCGGCAACTTCTTTTAAGGTTGGACCGTTTTCGCGCCCATTTCCGTATGACCGAAAATAGTACTCCACGATAAAAACTTTTTCTGCAACAATGAGAACCATCCTGAAGCAACTAACATTAAAAAGACATTCACATACGTTGTAACCACGTTCGGAAAACACTCAGTACGTTTCAGCGCATGACACATACACATTTGACACATGCGCATTTTAGTACTGTTTATTTTGCCGCATACCGTACATCTTAATTTGAATATTCCTTAAATATCAAAATTTTATTCAATATTTGCAGAATTCCAATTATTTTTAGTTATTATTCCAATTCTGGCATTTTGATAATTTATATTATTAATTCTTTATTTCTTCAAAAAAAAGACTAAATGAATATTACTTTATAATAATAATAATAAACATTTATTATCCAACAGTAGAAAACCTACTTATTACAGGATAATCTTATTGATTAACATCAAGCATTGAAAGATGCAAAAGAAACAATACTCTCAACTATCAATAGTGTAAATTATCAAAATGCTAAGAGCTCCAGAATCATGACTCTGGAGATGGCGTGGAAGACATAAAAAGTATGTTAAATGAGATATTGGGCAAAATTGAAATATTAATATTAAATCAGGGAAAATTAGAGGAAAAAGTTGGAATATTAGAAAGGAGTCAGTCACTACCACCTATTAGTAACGATGCTTCTTATCAATCCAATCATTTTCCTGGCTTTATATTAAAAGAAACCATTCCCAAGTTCGATAGACGTTGTGGATGTCCAATGACATATTTAAATGCCATTAAGCGTGTCATCACAGAAAAAATGAAATTCAAATTTGCGATGCTATTACTTTAAATATATATCGTGAGGATCTAAAGTATCCCCCCCCCCCCTACTAACTTTTGATTAATCGAGGCTAGCGTTTTTGGAAAAGTAGGTCGATTTTATTCTTTCTAAACTAACTTTTGGTATTATCGAGAGTTCAACTTCATTTCCAGTTTCACCGGAAGTGACGTCAACTTTTTTATTTTAAATAGAACATTCTGTATATTTTTAGATTTTTTAAAAGGTAATAGAAAGACGAATTCAACCATACCACATTTATTACACTTTAGCTTAAGAAATATTACGATACGGAGCAATAAAGTTGGTGGTAATCTACACAATAGTAGAAATTTAAATTGATAGACATTAATAGTTTGACAGTTGTTGTCTTTGCGTTGCCTAGTAACAAGATTTTTACATGAACATAGAATCTTAGGGGACATTTGCAGTATTTCTTTGCAAGCTTTTCCACCATGGATATTCCAGAAATGTTATTATTAGATGAGGATGTAAAAGAAAATATGTTTTCCATTATATTTTGATTTAATATTCTGATGCCGTAAAATTGTTGGGATGCTTTTTCAATGTAGGGATTAGTCTTTGACCATTTTGCATAATACTTCTCCAAATTCAAATTTAATTGAAAATAATTTTTCAAAAGGTCTTCATAATCCTCATCTTTATGTAAGGTTTCATTTTCATGAACTTGTTATAAAATATGATTGTCGTTTGTTGCAAAATCCATTGTTCTTCATCATTTGCACTCTTCACTTTCATTTAACATTTAAGGTTCCTTGAAGGTGTAGATCGCGTTTTCTACATATTAATTTATACCATTGATTCACCATAGTACTTTTTTATCCTTAAACACACTAGAACTTGCCATTAGATCTTCTTTCACTGACGACGCAAGTAAATGGTTTTCCATTGTCGAAGCCTTACTTCAAATTGTTGATGATTTCGAGTCCCATTTTTTGTTAAAATTGTGATCAGAAACAGAGCAAAATAAAATTAGAAGTAATTTATTCAATGGGAAATATAATGCACAAAAGGGATGTTTGAACATTTAACTCCGAAACTCACAGAACACGAATTAATTGAACACTTAGCGAGACATTTTGATTTTGAAACTATTAAATCCGCAAATTTTTCACAATATACACATTTGAAGATTTTTGTGAAGTTTTAAGGCAATATGACGACTTATATAAGTTTTACAAACATAATAAACCTCAAACACACAATCAAGAACATCAACACATTCTTACACACCATATTATCATGAGAACTTTAGACGATCAAGAGAAAACACCTCAAATCTTGGTTATATTATCAACGAATTTGATAACTTTCCACGACCAAACGATGAAGAAATTACAAAGTTTCTTAGGATCGTTAAACTATTATAAGAAATTTATACCTAACGTATCAAAATTGTGCTTACCATTATACGATCTTCTTCAGAAAAATTCCAAATTCAAATGAAACGAACGTCAAGAAGCAGCATGTTTAGAGGTTAAAGGTTACTTCCACAATTCTTCTAATTCATCCGAATTTCCAGTAACTATTCTTCATTAGGACAGATGCTAGTGATAATGCAGTTGGAGTGGTATTTTTCGATGAGAATGGTACAGAATGTTCAATTGACCGCCAGAACAGCATTATACAATAGCAGAGAAAGAAATGTCGTTCATAGCATTACAAAATTTAAATTTTACATCTTAGGTCGAAGATGTATTGTACAAAGTGATAATAATGCACTATCATGGTTTTTAAAAACAAGAATGTTGAGTAACAGAATTTACAGATATTATTTGACCAGATAAAATTTCGATTTTAATATTGAATGTATTACTGGAAAGCAAAATTTAGTAGCTAATGTATCTTCAAGAAAGCACACAGACGAGAAATATAAGAAATTCTTGAAGGTCAATGCAATGGTACTTCAAAATCTTGATGATGATCTTCATTCAATTTGATATTTCATTTTAGAAAATATCTCACTATATTTATGAAGCTACATTATTTTTAAAGAAGTATCCCGAATATTTTAGTACTGACTAGAGCAACGCAAACTGCGCTGAAAGCCAGTGGCGGACGCATAAAAGTATACACAAAATAAATTAAATGTGATACGTGCTCAAACACTTACCGTTTTAAGAGTCCTCCGTGAAATCACAAAGTGGATAATGTCTATTTAATATTTGTAACATTAGATATGTTTCCAAAGTTGTTTCGGCAAAGTGAGTGCGGCGTGAAGAAAAAGTGTTTTTGTATGCCGAAGACGGACGTTCTACATCTAGTGACGTTATATTTGCGTAAGTAAAATAATCTTTCAAATAACTTAACGGTTCTGTTGACGCACCTTCACAAATTTGTCTTAATGTGCCAAAATCAGAGTCTTTATCTAAAACACTTTCAAACCTTTCAAAAACAAACATTTCTTGCGTCTTCTATCGCGCATAGCTGTGCGTGAACATGTTGCACTATTTGCAAAGATTCCACTAACGACACCGAAGAATTTTGTAGTTTTTCTATCGCATCCGCTAGTCCCACGTAATTGTTCCAAATCTGTTTTAACTTGACTATCCTGAAATTTCAAGCGGCTTACCTTGACAGCCGCAGC
This sequence comes from Dynastes maya, assembly GCA_029619315.2. NCBI lineage: Eukaryota > Metazoa > Arthropoda > Insecta > Coleoptera > Scarabaeidae > Dynastes > Dynastes maya. Next base: position 22,308,154 of record JAROYE020000010.1, on the reverse strand, counting down.
TTCCTTTGGGTCGAATTCTAAAATCACGTTCTTTATATTCTCAAAATATTTAAAATAATAAAATACAGCCTCGGACCATGTTCCCCAACGAGTAAGAATAGGTTGTGGTGGTTCAGGAATACCGGGGCATAGTCTATGAAATTCCCGAATACGTTTCGGGGATTTTACAAACACAGCATTTGTATGTGCTATTACAGCGTCTACCTCGGGATACTATTTTCTGATACTATCTGCTACGAGACTGAGAGTATGAATTTTACATGTAATATGCAACAAGTCAACACAATGTTTTTTAAGAGATCGACCTACAGCAAGCATGTTTGCGGCACCATCACTCATAAACATCAACAGTTGATTTGTTGAAAGTTCAAACTTTTGCAATGTATTTAACACCAACATTGAAATTACTTCGGCAGAGCATTGTTGTATTCGTCTGGAAGCTAGTAAAATTGAAGGTGACGGTCGATGTGGTTCCATTGTGCGTACCATTACATTAACCACAGAAAGTTTTTTACGATCTGTTGTTTCGTCCACACATAACCACAGTTTTTTATCTTGCAACTTCGATTTAATTCTTTTCTCGACATGCTCACGAGCAGACGTCACAACTCTCTGTAATGTTCTCTCACTTGGTAACTTAAAGTCCGAATATTCGTTCCAAAACGAGACGTATGCTTTCTTCCTTAGTAAATGAAATGGTAAATTACATGCAATAAAGGTAACATAAATTAAATTTAGATTTGTCATAATCTCGTGTAGAATTTTTTTTTGAAACATGCCTTGCACTATTTACGTGCCGTAGACAATCAATTTTCGACCAACACATTAAATCTATTTTACACACTACACATTGAATTTTAGCGCCATCACACATTAAATCATGCATTTTTGCAATAAATTCTCTTATTGTGTCCAACTTTGGTCGCTTTCGCGACGTAGGAAAACAAACGTAGAACTACGATATAGTATACGACAGCGTAGATGCATAGACAACAGATCGGCTTTCGAGTCGAGACGTATTTATTTTGTGTAAACTTTTATGCGTCCGCCACTGGCTTTCAGCGCAGTTTGCGTTGCTCTATTGACCTTCCAGTGCGCAGTTGTAACACTAGAGTAAAATAGCTGAACTACGTGTATCCATGACAGATTAACAATGACTGAAAAAGGTCTAATACTTATATTAAACTCTATAATCTGATCCAGTGCATATTAAAAATGCTAGTTTTAAGCAAATTTAAATTTCACTTTTCAAAACTATGCTAGACATTGAACCATACAATCTAGGGGAATACCTTAGTTATAATTTTTAAATATTTTTTATTGTAAATTGACGTTTTCTACATACAGTACGGTCCTGAAGGTCCCCCCACTCAATCTAACTTTTGAGCGACAGAAGCTAGCGTTTTTAGAAAAAAATGGGTCGATGTGAACCAACTTTTGCCGTTATCGGCAGTCTAATTGCATTTCCGGTGTCACCAGAAGTGACGTAAACTTTCTTATTTTACATAGATGTATATAGTTTTACGTTTTTGGAAAGATAATCGAAAGGCGAATCCAACGATACCACATATGTTATACTTTAACTTAAGAAATACTTAGGAAACAGCGCCAAATTGTTTCTTATGACGCCAGACTGATCTAAAGAGCTCTTAAAGTAACTATAACAATTGCCAAACTGTCAAATGTCAATTCCAAAAGCGTAAATTGTTCTTGTTGTTTATTGTTATTATATCTTGTATTTGTCATAATTTCGTTCGTTGTGCTAAAACGTTAGCTTCTGTCGTTCAAAAGTTAGCATAGTGGGGGACACTTTAGGAGCGTACTGTATACATATTGTGTATATTTTCGAAATAAATTTCATTATTATTATTTAATTTACTTTTACGTTCATGTATTGCCTAAAATTTCTGAACTGAAATTATTCGCAACCAAACCTACATGTTGCGCGAGTCTGCCAACATTTGAACCCAGAAATTTTAGATTGTAGTAGATTAATTTCGTGAAATTATATCCTCCTAGTACCCATACTATTCAGCTACTTGAATTGTGTGCTGTATGCAAGGAAGATTGGTTTTAATACTAGGAATACCCAATGCCATCAAAATTACGTATTTAATACCTTGCCGCAGACTGCAAGTCGCAACCATAAATTTGCATTCTTCAGCACACAAATTAATCCACTGCTAACCTATCTCGTCGAAGCAACATCCGCACAAATAATATTTATTTTACTGCTGAAGCAATTAGATATTATGTTCGATTCAATTAAAATGATTCAAATAGACGACGCAACGATCGCGGCAGGCAAGTAGATGCACGGTAAACTTTTATATACAAGCGTTGGTACCGTCGGCAAGCTCGGAGCTAGTTCGATCGAACCTGTAGCAGCGAGAGAACGTAATTCTAAATATACGTAATTATGCATACTATGCGAGATTATAGCATTATTTGCATAACAAGCTCGACTCCCTTGTCAAACTTTACGATATTCGCGCGCGATATAAAATAATTTTATTATCTTGTAGTACTACTAACGACTGGTTATTATGCCGAACAGTGCGATATTTTGCGAAAAGCGTTTTCAGCGTCTCGCGAGACGACGGCGAACGCATAAAAATTTATTTTGTCCGCCCGAATAAATGGGACATTATTACTACTTCTTTGCAGCGGGAGCTATCGGAATCGCCTGCGTTATTACGAATGTTTTATGTATTTAATGTACTTAACTTCAAAATTGCAATAATATTGTTTGCGAATCATTTTCGTTTTGGGGAGTTGCAAATTTGTCAAGGAGAAAAGATCGTTCTTTCTGGAAAAATCAAAGCTTTAGGAGGTAATAAAGTTCAAGATGTAATAAATTACTCACTCCCAATAGGAAGCATAAATGTCTTGGTATCCAAGTGAGCGGTGTTTGAGATTGTTTTTAAATTGGTCGGGCTATGTTTAGAGTCAAAAAACGGCGCAGAAATAGTGTGGTACAATTCTAGAAATAATGTTTTTAGCGATATTAATGTTGCAAACTTCCCAATCATTTCAGCTACTTTATATGCTTTGGTAGAGTAACTTGGCCCGTTATCGGCCAAGAATGAAAATAATTAAAAGTATAACCTTCCCAAGAGGTGTTTCTACTGTGCCTCCAGCTTCGACAGGGCTCAGGGCGAGATATAGCAGAGGTCCATCAAAGTTGAGATATGTGATATGCACAGAAAAGGGCGCCATGAGCTTCTTAAAGAAAAGCGCCAAAAACTTTGTTGCACCTCTCCTTGATGTGTGGAAATATTTATGAGACGTGGATTTTTTAATTTCAAGAACGATTTTATTTGAACAAAAAGAAAAGATTATATAACAATGAAAAATAATCAAATTTTAGTTATGTGTCATTCCCGGGTAGGTGGAGTAGCTCTTTCCTGACGCACGGTACCGCTTCTTATGTCGTAACTTAGTAATGGTCTGCTACCACAGTTGGAATAATTGTTACTGGATTTATAGGTACCTAGAAGTACAAAAAAAAAAAAACAGCAGAAACGGAGGCTAAGGTGAGCGAGATCTGGGAAAGAATGAAATGAAAATTTATTTGTGTTCAATGAATATCGAATTAAAAAGGAATGAGAACAAATTTATTTCACTAGTAATTTACTATTAATTTATAGTGTTTAGTAATTCGCAAAAAAAATATTTTAGAACATATAGAATCTAAAGATTTACCATTCAAAGAAAGAAAGAAAAGAAGGATCTTCAGTAATTAGAATTAGCCAAAAAAATTTTTTAATATATAAAGCTTTTAAAATAAGCCGTTTATTGTAAAATCATATGGAAGTAACATTTTTCTTAAAAAAAAGTACATTTTCCAGGAATTTAATATCAAGAAAAAATTCCAAGAGAGAAGCTATCTTAATTCGTGCACGAGGCTTGATGCAAAGAAACACGTGCGATAAGGTAAAGATAGAATTCGTGAAAAGCCATAAGATAAAACTTACAAAATTTATGCTGCAATAAAATTTTGTCACAAATTCAGATATATTAAGAAATGATCGTTCAAAAGTACTCACCCATTTGAGGTAATTAAGCACATTCACTAAGGTACGCCTCACGTCTGATCCTTATCAGAGCTCGTGACAAAAGGGGCGAAGGAAAATTTCATTCGGCCGATATGCGCCAAAATCGTACGCAACAAAAAAAAAACTTGAAAGAAAAATTCAATGTTGCAACAAATCGAAATAAATATTCCTGGGAATACATCGCCGCGCCGTTCAAAATAAACAGACCGCGTAACAATAAAGTTGTTACAAAAGGGAATTTGAAAAAAGTTGTTTTATTGTTGAAAATACACTAAATTATACATTGTGGCGAAAATGAATTAAGTCAAACAAAAGGACGTCAAGATATGCTGTGGTGCATATACGAACCAATGGCTGCAAACGCTTACTAAGGTTTCAAAGAGGCATTAGAGGTAATGCAAAATATTCATTTTCCAGCCTGTATTGCATCTACTAGCAAAGATTACCACCTCGAAATGGACTCAAGTCGATCATTAAAAGAGGTACGAAATCTAGCAAGTGAAATCTTTACAACAATAAGAATAAGGTAGGCGTCAAAGACATTCAAACCCTATAAATCACGTAGAGGAGACAGCGTCTTCCCTATGCTATTGCATAAAGGCATAGATGCTCTCCTTCGATACTTGTAATTTTATACAAAGCCAGCTAGAGCTTTGGCTGTATACCAATATTGTGGAGAGACGTAAATGTGGTATTTATACCTAAGGGAGGAAGGCGATCATCCACAGACTTTAAAGCGTATAGACCCATCAGTCTTTCCTCATTCCTGCTCAAAGGAATGGAAAAAGTATTACACCAATACCTAAGGAATGAAATCCTTGCAACAAAACCGCTTCATCCTAGTCAGCATGCTTATCAGAAGGTCAAATCAACAATCACGGTCTTCCAATTTATTACATGCAAAGAAATAGCTCTCTGTACATTCTTGGATATAGAGGGTGCTTTTGATAACACCTCCTTCAACGGCATTGAGAGAGCAACTTCTGCCAAGGGTTTTCACCCGTCGTGCTCCAAAGTCGACGAATAAGCGCTACGCTGGGATTCGAAACGACATCAATTACAGCCAACAGAGGCTGCCTTAAATCACCTTTAATCGAAGGGAAAACAATTAGCTTCAGCAACGAAGCTAAAGCAGGCTATATTGAGCGTCCTCACTCTTAGTAGAACGAAGGGATTACAGTTTGGAGATCTTAGAGGGCATCTCAAAACCCTTGAGGATCCCAACATACAACGGAAATGTCTTGAAATTTTGTCTGGCACTCCTTAATAGCTGCAACTTCGGCAGGATTAAATTGTAGAATAGCAGCTTTTACTTGATTGGAATATTCAGCATAATAAGGAGCTGCCTGCAACCATGTTCCCCAACGTGTAAGAATCGGCTGTGGTGGTTCACTAATACCAGGACGCGGTGCGTAAAGTGACACTTTTTGGTACTTGCTATTAATGCATCTATCTCGGGTGGACATTGTCGAATAGTTTTTGCCACAAGATGTAAAGCATGCACTTTACACGTAACATGTAAACACTTGCAACCGTTCAAGAAGAGAACGCATTGTCGCGGCACTGTCGCTTATAAGCATCAATACTCGACGTGGTGAGACTTGCACCAGTATACTTCTCCAGTCTTTTGGTAGCTAATAACAGTGGAAATGTCGGTTTATGAGGAATCAGTACACGTACTATAATATTTAGAATAGAATTTCTTTTACAATCTGTTGTCTCGTCAACACATAACCAAAGCAACTGATTTTTTAATGTAGATTTGATTTCCTTTTCCACGTCTTCGCGTACAAATAAGACATGCTTATGTACCGTTTTCGTAGTTGGCAGCTTCAACTCGGGATTGTACGTATTCCAAAAGTTCTAAAACGGTTCTTTTTCGAGTAAGCGAAGTGACAAATTACATCATCATGACAAGTAAATCGGCACGCCCTTTTTTCTATTTCTGTGTTCTTCGGTATTTATATGTTTCTTATAGTCCGCCTTGTCCCGGCACATCAAATGTTTTTCTCGCACACTTTACAAACTATTTTAGCACCGTCGTAGAACAAATCCGGAAAGTCATAGATAAACCTATTTACTGTGCCAGTAAAGGGTCGTCTTTTGGTCTTGTTCACATTACACATTTTAAATTAATAACTATATATTTGTAACGAATAACACGCAACATAAAATTCAACGCACCCTCTTGTTTCCTAAACTGAACGAAAAATAAAAGATAAAGCGAGAATCGATTTTTGTACACAGCCCGCTGCTCTGGTGAAACGCCTATGTATCGTAGAGACGATTACCTCCCTCTACTAATGAATAACAAATAATCGTTAATCAGGGCTCTTAAATAAAATCTCTTGTGACTAACGATTATTCATGGATTGGTGAATAACGTTTAGCTATGATGAAATGCAATATGATTGACTGACATGTGTACGATTGAGTTATTTATGAATAATGACTAAATTAGTCATACGGGGTGATTCATTTAGAGACGACTGAATAACTCAGAAACCATTTATTTAATCGATAATAATAATAATAATAATAATAATAATAATAATAATAATAATAATAAAAATAATGTGAGTAAAAGAGTTATCACATGAAGGGGGAAAGTGTATTGTAAGGTCCACGTTTAATTTTCGAAGTGCCATCAATGTCTCTTGAGTATTAAGTTACTTTTTTCAAATGGAAACCTATATTTTTTAATAAGTATGTTATTGTCCATGAAAAAACAAATAACTTATATCCGAAACTTTTTTTTTATTTAACAAATAATTACGGATATAAGCATTAATAAGATAATTAAAACAAACAGAAGAAAACAACTAGGCTTCGCTTCAAAATAACTCGCTTTAATTTAGTAAATGTCCAAAATATTGTCCATTTGCTTCCATGCACCTTGCTCATTTTGTTCCTTTACTGCAGTCATATCAAAGCGAAGCCTACTTGTTTTTTCTATTTGTTTTGATTATTTTATTAATGTTTATATCCGTAAACAGTTGTTAAATAGAAAAAAGTTTCAGATAAAAGTTATTTGTTTTTTCGTGGACAGTAACACACTTCAATAATGATAGCAAGCTTTTTTCCTCGAGAGGAGGGATAGGCAAGCATGGTGAAATGAAAGAAAAAGTTTTTAGTTTTCTCGTTTAGATTTACCGAATAACTAGATTGAAAATGAGGGCCCAGTGAGCCTTTGAAACAGCTGTTCCGAATTAATTAATATTTTGTGTGGTGAGGAGTGTGCCGATACTCTGTGTTGTTTGTAATAACACACTTATTAAAAAAGTATAGGTTTCAATTAAAACAAAGTGACTTAACACCCAAAAGACATTGGTGGCACTTATAAAACTAAACATGGACATTATAGTATACTTTCCCCCTTCATACGATAACATTTTTATGTACATTTTTTTTCGTTTAAATAAATGGTTTTTGAGTTATTCAGTCGTCTCAATATAAATGAATCACCCGATATATAATCAAGTCCAAACGCACTGTGGCGTTCAGCTGCACTCTATCGCTCCCGCTTTTACCCTTACATAACAATTTCAATTTTGTAACATTACAGTATATATTAATTTCATTTCCTTTGAAGTTTAATAGTGGTCTAAGTATTAAATTTTCCCGGGATATCTAGAACATGTGGCTGTAAGCGCAGCAGATGCACAGTTTTGAATGGAATGCGTTTACTACTGACTAACCATTAGGGTGAAAATAATCATTAAACGTAGAATAGTCACCGCTCAAGACAACAATTTATTCGAAAATAGATAAATATTAAAGTCTGCGGTGCGAAGCATTAAATATTCTAACAAACATAACTATGTAACGGCTACCGTCATTCGATATCCCGCCGTTACGAGTACAAACAATACCGCATAATAATAATCGCACTAAACTCGAAGTGCTCGGCAAATAGCTAATTAAACGTACGGCATCCCACACAATAGATTATTTCTTTCGGCGCGCCGTTAGATCCGCGCTACTCGCGCGACCGATCGATGGCGCCACTATCGGCTCGACCGAACAGCCGAACCGCAATAAATACATAAAACAGCGTGCGTACTATCCGTGTACCGAGGTACTGCTATACGCGTACTACATAATTACCACTAAACGTTCAATCGGGATGCCGAACGATGGGAAGAAGCTTTCTAACTCGCTCGCGTGGACTTCGGGTCCGCGCGTTGGCGTTAGATATTGCTTAAGCCCTGTCGATTTTGTCGACCGCCGTCGTAGAATCAAACGCAAAGATTTTCACACGCATATGTTACTAATACGTACAAATACAAACTGTTACAATAAAATTATCAAAGCACTTCTGGTAATTCTACTAATATTGATGCTGCAACGTCACATAGTGGAGAATTTAGATAAATTACGTGGCCAAAATTATTTCTGTAGCCTAATTAGTTCCATACTTGTCGGCTTATCAGCTAGCGGTATTTTAAACATCAGTACATACATTTTATTACGAAAACTGTGTAATAAATGTTTTCAATTATTTATGAAGTAGGCAGATTTATTAAGCTTCGTTCAGATATCATGCTAAACAACATTCTTCTACAAATTATGTTGACAATAACAATAATAATTTGTAACTAAAGTATTGCAAAATTCGTCACGCAGGTCAAAATAAATATAAGGATTTTTCAATAATTTGCTTGAGTGAAACATAGTTAAACTTGAATATTAAGAGTTATACGTTACTGCGTAGGGATTGGGATTCAAGGGGTGATGTCGCTATTTATATAAACAATGATTTGGTTTTTAGAATAATTAATATCGATGAAAGTATTGAACAATTATGGATTATTACTAGAGTAACCTAAACTTGCGGACTCGCATAGGCGTCGGTATTACGGGTTAATATAAGAATACGAAAAATTCATAAATAAACTAGACCGGTAGAGAAGCAGGCATGTAGTGTCGACCTTGAATATAAATCATGTTAAACCGCGCTGAGAGAGATTTCGTTTTAGTACCGGTTGAGCTGTTGCAGAGATTAGTCGAACGGTCAAGGTTATGTGTCGCTTTTGAAAATATAGCTGGTGTTTTTTGTGTGTTGTAGTATTATACCAAGTACATAATTAGTGTATCGTTTCATATAGAACTAATATTTACATACCTAAGAAAACAATGCCTCGTAATAGATTTGCTACTAATGTACATAAGTATGTGTCACTTTTTCCCCATTTAAAATATAACGGTAGTGCAGTTTTTTGCTTAATATACAATGTTCGTTTGGCTGCATAGGACAGAACTGATTGCCAGAGGCATGTCAATGGTATTAAGCATATGAGAAATGCAAGAACTGAAATACCTTATACACTATTCCTCATACATTTATTAATTATGTTTACCTCTTGTAATCTTCCGTTGTCGTTGGTGAGAAAAGCAGCTTTTAAAACGTTTTGGCGACAATACGTTCCAAAGTACCCATTACCCTCACAAACACAATTACAGAATCATTTGCCGCGAATGAAAGAGATGCTAGAAAATGTGTGTAAACGTGATTTGTGTTCCAAAAAATTACCGTGGATGAGACGACCGATATAAAGAAAAACAGTATTGTGAATGTAATAGCTCGCGTTTTATCTAGCGAGAACACAGCATCTCGACATTTGTTAGCTTGCAAACGTGTTCAACAATGTACCGCGGAAAATATTCAGAAAGTGATAATGAACGCTTTGAAAAAATTTAAAATTGCCCAAGATCAAGTTGTGATGATTGTGACAGATAGTGCAGCAACGATGTTAAGTGTTGGGCGATCCTTAAAACATATATTTCCTAACTTAATACATATAACCTGCGTGCTGTATGCTTTGCATTTAGTTGGTGAAGTTGTTCGACAACATTACGGAAACGTTGATCGAATGATTGGAAGTACTAAAGCAGTGTTTTCGTAAATCTCCTAAACGTTTAAAAGAATTTCGTAAATTTTGTCCAGGTATTCCAGAACCTCCTGAACCAATCTTAACGCGATAGGGTACTTGGCTAACAGCAGCTTCTTAGTATTTGATCCATTTTCAACAAATTGAATCAGTTATAATGCGATTTAATCGGAATGAATCGAAAGCAATTAGAGAAAGTCAAAGAGAATTTCAAATTCCTCAACTTTTAGAAGATTTAACAGCAATATGCACCAATTATACAATATTGCTAGATGCCATCAGAAAACTACAATGTACTGAATTGTCATTGCAGGAATCATTAGACATAGTGGAGAGTGTAAAAAATAAATTACACACATTAAATGATACGCCAGGATTATGCGCTAGTCAAAAGTTGGCAGATGTTTTAAGGAAAAATCCCGATTTTAATACTTTCGAGGCCGTTTATAATAAGTGTAAGAATAGTGAACTTTTAAGTGATTTTGAAAAACAGTTTCTACAAATGCAAATGTAACTTCCTTAGATGTGGAGAGATCCTTTTCCAGAATTGGCCGCCACGCTCTTGTGATTTAACACCTTTGGACTTTTGGCTGTGGGGTTATCTGAAGGCATGGGTTTATGCTGGCAAACCCACGACCACCGAAGCAATGAAGGTCAAAATTAGACGCTGTATCGACGAAATACCGCCACATGTATGCAACATCGTTATTGAAAATTTCGCCAAAAGAGTACACATATGCCAGCAAAGCCGTGGCGGCCATTTACCAGATGTGTTGTTCCATTCATAATTCTACATTATAACTCAATAAAGATTTCAATACTTTGCTACAGAGGACCATGTGTTATTGAACCCTCTAATCTTGCGCTCTTATTGAAACAGCCTTTATAAGTGCTGTCCTTACAACTGGTGATGCGCGATTACTCTGGCGTAATTTGCGTGGCTTCCAAGTAGTTGAGTTAAGATCCAAAACTTTGCCTGCGCATTTGTCTGACTGCACCATGTTGAACAACATTTTCCTCAATTTACCTATTTCAGCTCACGGTAATATAACCATTAAGACATTTTATGATCCTAAAACCGAACATAATGACCCACCCTTTCATTTTACTTTGATTACAGAGCATGAACTCCATCAAATTTTACGTAATATTCGTTCTAGATGTTAGGGTGCGGTTTGTTGTGTAACGTCCGAATTGGAAAAACTATCTCGAACTGCTGCAGAATCATTTGAATCAAGTTTCTAGATGACATTTTTCACGTCTGAAAAATATTTCTGATAGTAAGATACTGCCTGGAGCCATTTTCCCCATGAGGTGGTGGTGGTAATTTCGGACACAATTGTTTGAATACACGAATGTGTTTAAGACATTTGATGAACACTTTTTTGGTAGATGCTATTAACTTATCCACCATCGGATACTTCTTTCGAATGGTTTCAGCTACGAGGTGACATGCGTGTATGAGGCATGTTACATGAAGAAGAGTCGGAAAGCATATTTTCAACATCCTACCAACTCTCACTATTGTTGCGGCTCCGTTAGTAATGAACATTGTGTCTTGGGTTCCTGTGATACAAAATTCTCTCAACGAATCTTTTATTATCTTGACAACGGTTTCTGCATTAGTTTTCTGAATCCTTTTACTGGATAACAACAATGAAGCTGATGGATCATCACGTTTTAAGGGACGCGCTACAACATGAATGACGCTGTGTTTCTGAGCATCAGTTGTTTCATCCACACATAGGCAAACTTTTTTATTTCTCAACTCGTCTTTTATACATTCCTTTGCTGTACCTTGCACACGTGGAAAATTGTATCGTAATTGCATAGATGTTGGCAGCTTCCATGAGGGAGTGTGCTTAGCCCAAAAAAGACGAAAGTGTTCATTAGATACTAGATGTTGTGGGATGTTGCACACACTTAACATAAAGATAAAATAATATAAGAATTGCCAGTATGGAATACTGTTTCTTAAATTCAATACATGACGTTTACTTTTACAATGTTTTCTACATTCAAACCTATCGCGACTTAGCAATCCGCTATTGTACATTGTGCAATAAATATGCGGACTTCTATATTCTAATCCAGGGAAATGCCTCAGATATTTATTCACATTCGAAGGGAACGTTACACCTTTTGGGCATCCCATCTCCGCGTACTTATTTGGCGTGCAGCGTGCAACTTACTATCGCTTTGAACTCTCTCGCGGTACTGTCGAGATTGACTACGAGTTGAAAATTACCCCCACTCACGCTGCTACTGCTACGCTACTGACATCCGGTACCACCTTTTTAACAAACTCTAATGATTAGTAAAATATATAATTCTATTCCTCCTAATATGAAGCCTCTATCCCCTCAATTATTTAAATTTTCTCTACTCAAGCACTTATTGCGGTTGGCTTAGTTATTTCCTTTCACTTCATGTGCGGGCAATGTTGTGTAATCTCCTTGTTTGTTTTTTTTCTTGTACCTACTCTTTTTTATACTTTAGATAGATCTTTTTATATACAAGTTAGATTTGCGCGTGTCAATTCTTATCATCTATTTATTATTATTATTATACTTAGATGACGTTGTTACCTTTAATTCACAAGATTTCAAGAAATTGCATTGTACAGATATAAACTTTTGTAATTGACTGTAGGCAAGCTGTAACCAGTAGCTTTGTGTCGCCGACAAAGACGCTTCTTTCGTCACAGGGTAATAGATTGAACACGAAAAAGCGTAGATATTTTTGCCGACAAGGACAATAAGCGACAGTTGTGTAAGTAAGCGATACCATGGCATTTAGCTTTATTACTTCCTTGCAATTTTATTGCAGATATATACCTACTCGTCTATTTGTACACACATAGATAGGAATGCATTCGGTTGTAAACAATAAAGTTGGCGCTTTAGACACGCAATTCCTAGTCAAGACAAACATTCATCATCTTTCTTTAGATCAGAAACGGGGCTAATAGGAATTGTGTTAATAGTCATTCATTCATGAATATAATCTACAACTAAAATATACAACTTCCTTATGACTGATAATGACAATACTAATACATGTAGAACGTCTGTCTTCAGTAGCTGCCGGAAATCTCTAATTACTGCATTGTTTTGCTGACACAGAATTGAGTTAAACATCATAAACTGTAGGCAAAGTATTTGTCACATTAGTAGAGTCTCTATTGTGAATATAATTACTAGAGAAACATCTCCAACGTACTAGGAAGGCGGGACAACAATATTGAACACATAAACACTTGCAGTTAATTCTACACAGGTGGTTTTTCTGAAAATTCATGATCAGTTTGCTTCCCTCACATAAGAGAAAAAATTCAAGAGATGCAATATCCAAATGACGTTCAAGGTAATTGAAATTTCCTCCACGGACTAAAATGAAAGTACGAGGGATGATTGTAAAATAAGGTTCCCAAAGCCTTACAGCAGGAATAAGACGTGTTAGGCGAAATCCGACAACATTCGCGTATGCAGCAGCTCTCCCACTCTATATGCGCACCACTCCCGTCTGGTTACGCCGCTCAGTGATGCAGCAGCCGTCCGAGATGGAATTCCCGATCGCCGCTACCTCCAGGTGTGAAATTCTCACTGTGATACGTTTTTTAAACGCGAAAGGGGTTTCACCTATAGACATTCATCGTCAATTAAGCAAAGTTTATGGAGAAAAGTGTATAGTGATATAGGAAATTCACGATGAAGAGCGGAGCGGAAGACCGTTGAAAGGGTCGAGAGCATACTGCTTGAAGATCGGAGGGTCACCATTCGTCAACTCGCTCTTCGGATTCCTGAAATTTCCAACACTACAATTGAAAAGATTTTGACTGGCGGCAGAATTTTACGACATGGGGATACAGAAGTTGGAGCACCGTCTGCAAAAATGCTTGGATAGAAATGGCGATTATGTCGAAAAGTAGCTTAAGTTTTTACCTTTAAAACCATGTGTAATGTTAAGGAAATAAAGAATGCTGTCTATTTTTGGAAAATATGGGAACCTTATTTTGCAATCATCCCTCGTATCATCCTCTGCAGAAAAATCTTAGTGAACATGGCTTCACAAACTTTTTATTATGTACGAACAAACAAACAAGCCATGTAATTTATGGAGAAACAACAAAGGCAAAACCCCAATAAGATGCTAAAAATGCCCTTGCTCCATTTCACAGCACCTGGTTATTGCTATAGCTCCTCGAGCTCATTTACAGTTGTAGCGTTCGCTAATGTTTTCAAGTATCCCCAAAGAACGAAAGAAATCATGGGGGTTTCAGTCAAGCGATCTAGCAGACCATGATACAGGTCTCCCTTCCTATCCATCTCGGTCCAAATGTACCGTGTAAACCCTTTCTAACGGCAATCGAAAAATGTGCCAGAGCACCATCGAGCTGAACCACATTTAATGCCTTGGGGTTAAAAAGAACGATGTCTAAAAGATCACCCGTCCTGTTCTGTAGAAAGTTTAGGTAAGCATCGCCTGTTAAGAGGTTTGGTAAAACAATCGGAACTAGTAACCCGTCACCTAAATTACGCATCCAAATGTTCAATGAAACACGCACTTGATGTTTGAGTTCCATAATAGCATGGAGATTTTCGTCAACCCATACATGTGTATTGTGGAAATTGAAAACACCATTTCATGTAAACCCGACCCCATCAATAGAAAAAATATTGGCGGCAAAACTGGGATTCTCAACATCATTATGTAGAAATCAACAGCAAAAGATCAAACGTGCTTAATGACCATGTGGCCTTCACTCGATAATAGGAATAAAGCTGCTGCTCGTGGAAGATTCTCTAAACAAGAGGAACACTACTACTCCACCTGCGCTAAAATTGCCTCTCCTGTCTCAAAAGTGACGCCGACCTTCGTCTACTGGGACTATTTGCCAAATGAGCCGGTATCACGCAATTATTGGTGAAGCCTTACAAAAGCTCGAACTGAAGGGATCTGGAGATTGGGATGAGTGTCAACATAAGGACGTTGCGCTTCTCTGACATTCCCAAACGTATGTTAGAGTAAACCGCCATAGTGAAAATTCGTAAAATTGTGCATTAACTACGAGGCTCATCCGGAAACTAGTACCCATTTGCCAATTAAATCGCAACCAATAGAGATATCTGAACAAACTTTTTATTAGACATATACATGTACTACACCTTACTTTTCTACATAATCACCTCGTAAATTAAGACACTTGTCGTATCGTGGGATGAGATTTTTTATGCCGACGTGGCAATCCTCTACCGCCAGTGTGGCGAGAAATGTAGTGACCGCTGCTTTGAGGGCGTCATCGCTGCGGAAATGTTTTCCGCCTGGGGTGGGTGATCGAAGACTTCCCCGCGAAACTGCTGGAGCAATTGGCGTGTTGTTGCACCAACATTGGGACGGGCATTGTCGTGCAGCAACACAATGCCCGACGACAACAGGCCTCGCCGCCGATTTTGAATTGCCCGCCCCAACTTCTGTAGCGTGGCACAATATGCTTCCGCATTAATGGTGGCCCCTCGAGGCATGAAGTTCAAAAGTAAGAGACCATATCTCTCCCAGAAGATGGTTGCCATGAGTTTGGGAGTCGACTCTGCTGTCTTGAACTTTTTGGGTCTGGTCGGTGAATAAGAGTGATACCATTCCATAGACTGGAGTTTGCTTTCGGGCGTTGAGTAAGCAACCCATGTTTGATCGCCAATAACAATGTGTGACAGGAATGCATCACCTTCATTTGCGTAACGCTCCAAAACATTCAAGGCCTCACCAATACGCTTGTTTTTGTGTTCCTCTGAAAGCATGCGCGAGACCCACCTTGCACAAATTTGTTTGTAGTGCAAATGATCTTTGACGATTTTGTGCGTTATGGTGCGCGAAATCTGTGGAAAACATGCACTGATGTCATTAAGTGTGACACGCGGATCTTGCTGTATGAAGTCGTCGACTGCACGCAGCAACGCATCAGTAATGACGGACAAACGCCCTGGACTCTTCATCGTGAACGTTGTGTCTCCCCGCATTGAAATTGCGACACCATCGCCGAACCGATGATGCGTCCATCGCATCGTTGCCGTACACTTTTTGAATTTGACGGTGAATATCACATGGTTTCACATTCCTGGGGTTCAGGAATCTTATTACAGACCGCACTTCACAACTGACGGTATTGTCGAGTGTCTTAAACATTCAATCTCACACTGACGCGATATTATTGTAGATAACTCAACCAAATCTCGTATGCTGACAGCTGACAGATCACTGCGTCACGAGAAAACCACTCGGCGGCTCGTCGCGCAACTGCTGCTCCATACAGCGCGAACGGGTATTAGTTTCCGGACGAGCCTCGTAAATATCAACTACAAGCTGCTTGTTTGGCATAACCTATGTCAGCTACGATAAGAAGATGCAAGTTTTTGCGAATGAAAAAGTGAACAAATGCTATAAAAAGAAATAATCCTCCATAAATCCGAAACCGTCCGCTTGCAGACATACGAGGTGTGGCAATTAAATAACCGGACTAGTGCCACAAAACATTTTATTAATCACCAATTACATTACAAAGTTTATCCCCTTCAATGCACTCTCTTTGCCGATCCCTACAACGCTCCATACGAATTTTCCACTGTCGAAAGCAGTGCTGGAAGTCCGTTTCTGTCAGCTTGTTGAGAACCTCCGTCGCTCAAATCTTGTCCCCGTAAGCTCCGATTTTACCTTAGGAAATAAAAAAAAGTTACAGGGGGCCAGGTCGGGCGAGTA
Source organism: Dynastes maya (assembly GCA_029619315.2). NCBI lineage: Eukaryota > Metazoa > Arthropoda > Insecta > Coleoptera > Scarabaeidae > Dynastes > Dynastes maya. The sequence goes on along the minus strand of JAROYE020000010.1, from coordinate 22,291,452 downwards.
CGGTGGGTGGACTAACACGGTGATGTCGGATTTCGCAAAGAACGCCTTCACAGACAAGGCTAAATGGGCTGGCGCATTGTCTTGGTGGAGCATCCAGGATTTGCTCTTCCACAAATCGGGTCTTCGGGCAGTTTCTTTGTTAATTCCTGAGATTTCAGCAAGAGCTTGGACACTCAAACGACGATTTTCGCGGATCAATTTACCAATTTTCTGAATGTTGTCGTTCGTTTTTGATGTTGAGGGTCGTCCAGGCCGCAGATCGTCTTCGGTCGTTTCACGTCCCACCTTAAACTTTTTACACCACCCAAAAACCTGTATGCGCGATAAACACTCACTTTCGTACACCTCCTTTAACATGGCTTCTGTAGCAGTTTTTCCCAGTTTCACAAGAGACTTGAAGTTAACTCGTTGCTCGATCTCAACACTCTGCATTTTTCCGACGCGACGCTAGCGTAAGGACTTGATCGGACGATTACTGCAGCGAGACTGAGTGACGTACAACCGTGCCCATCGAGCTTAGGGTGAGGGAAGCACTTACAAGTAAAGACATGTTCAAACCTGCCGTGGCGTGCTCGCTGTTTGCCGATAATAGCACCAGTCCGGTTATTTAATTGCCATACCTCGTATGTTCATTAAAGGTTTTCCACATATTTTGGGCTATACTATCCCTCTTTACGGTTTGTTATTTAATAATTTGCAAAAAAAGAATTCAGTATTCAACAATTAAGGGTACTGCTTGTATCTTTATTCCCGACCAGCTTCGCACAATCAATCAAACTAAGAAATTGGCAAAGCTTTAGTAGAATCGAATACAAAGTTGTTACATACATTGTAGTAGTCCTGAGAAATAATATTAGCTACATATATTAACTTGTCTCTTTTAAGTATCTTTCCAGTTTGCATTTGATGTAAACACCAGTTTATTCAAAGTGATATTAAACTAAGGACATGTATGAGTTTGCTAAAATATAAATAAATCATCTCTAAGCACCGCTTGCGTTGTTTGATGATTTATTTCATAAAGTGAATGATGCACATTTAATTTTAAATGAAAAGAACATTACAACAATCATATAACAGAGAGGTATTGGTGGATAAGCCATGTTTTCGAGGCAGTGTGAGAGCTCCTATTAACTGTATCGATGAAGCACCGATTAGTAGGGTCGTTTAGGGATTGTTAGAAGTGTCAGGTTGTTGGGAGTGTCATAGTTAGTCTCAAACTGGGGAATTCTAATTAGGAATCTGTCGTGGGTAAGCCCAAAGAGGGTGTCCAGCTCGGCGTTTCTACGAATTCAATACGGGTTCCAATTATAATTATATTATTATACAGATTGGCCAGAAAGTTTGGAAACGGCTAGATATCTCAAGCATTAATAAGCAAAAACCTTGAAATTGGGTATAGAGTACAGAAAAAAATTTAAATTACGTTAATTGTATCTTCATTTGTTTTTGGGATCCAATACCAACTTATTTTTTTCTAAAACGAAAAAGGGTCAGTTTTTTTTTTCTGAATTCTGCATTGTGACACATGCTTGCATTACTTTTAATAAAAATGCCATAAAAATTACCTAAAAACATTAACTTAAAACAAATGAAGTCACCAAACAAATGAAAAGTAATTGGTTTCAATATGTCAAAGTTTGTATAATTGCCGCAAAATGCGTTGCTTAAGTAAAGCTGAGAGAATTGATAGTTTCATGATGGTGGGGTGTAAAAGTAGAAGGCCTGTGTCTTCTATCTTCATATTCCACTATCATCAAACTGTGTGTGTGCTGAAATATCGAAGTCGATGGTATCCGAGACATGTTAGTGAAACCAGGTATTTTAAAGCAAGACCATGCTTGGGACGCCCAAAAAGTGCTACAAATGACGGCGGTGGAACAAAACTGTGGTTTTCTTCAAATGCAGCTGTCTTTTCGGAATTTCTGCCTTCAGCTTGTCAAGTAATGATGCGTAATATGTTCCCGTTATCGTTTTTCCTTTTCAAAATAGTTGATGATGAACACAACTCTATGACTATCCCAAAAAACAGTCGTCACCACTTTACCGGCCGATGGAACAGTCTTCGCCTTTTTCGGAGTCGATTTATCCTTTGAAGTGTACTGTTTGGACTGTGCCTTTGCTGCAGGAGTGTACTGGTGTATCCAAGCTTTATCTACAGTTATTAGTTAACGCCAAAACTCTTCAGTCTTTCGAAATGCCCACAGCCTCCGCTATCTCTCTAACCTTAATTAGATGGTGAACTTTTCCGATGTGGTTGCAGTTTTTGACCGTCCCAAATGTTCATCGTCAACCAAGTGGGTACGACTACGTTTAAATTCAACTGTCCAAAATGTCACTACGGCAAATGATGTTGCAAGGTCCCCGTAAACAGCGTCCATGTCGTTTTAATTTGCGTTAGCGTATTCAATTTCAAATGTAAGAATTTAGTCATGGCTCAATATTCGATTTTTTTCATGTTTACAGAAACACTAACATCAACTGACACAAACGACTCTTAAACAAGAACTGAGCGTTCAACATGGCTGAAATTTTCGATAGTATCTTGTGACGCATGCGCAATTGCATTAAGTATATTTTTAACGCCATCTTCATGCTGAGGCTTGAAATTTTTCACCCTCGTATTGTGACATAATTAAGGAACGGTTTTTTGGTCAGAAAGTTTTCCGTTGAGAAAATAATGTGGCCGAGTATGTTGCTATGCTCAATGATGTAATATCTCAACCCAAAATTCTATTTTTTCTTCAAATAGAAGCTACATTGACCAACATTAAGACAAGCTATCGGTATATTCTATATTTATTCTTAATTAAATGACGTTAGGAATTAATCACCTGATTAATATTTAAACTCTCCTTAAAATAATGGAATCTGATTCTTGCTAACTATATAGTATTATGCATATAGTAAAAGCACTTGTTGTTATCTTAACATTTTCCAGACTTCCATCTACAGTAAATTGCTTCAATTGGTTTTATGTTTAATACATCTTCATGTCGTAATTGTTTCTAGACAGCATATCAATACGTTAATTAAAACACGTTTAGTAGATCTATCAAGAAACTTATTGATCTCAGTCTTTGCAGACGATTAATCATTCTAACTGTGTAAAATGCAGTGGATATGTCTGCTCTTCTGATAAATTGTTTTAGTAGGCAATTCGACAGGCTCCTAACATATGGTAAAGCAAATTTATTATAATTGCAGCTGACTTTTCTTAGGAGGATTTATAAAAGCAAGTCCATAGATAATTAATTGTTTTTCTTTTCATAAAAATTAATAATGAATACGAACAACTGCCTAAACATGTGAAAATAAACGTACCTCAAAACGGTTATGACACTCATTTTAATTAATAATTGCGCAACCTCTAATTGTAAGTTAATTGGATGTTTAATTCATGCTTTATGATTTACATCTGCCGTTTCCAAAGTTGCAGATTCGAATCTGTTGACTACCCTTTGGATAAGATTTTCATGGTTTCACTAACTCCTTTGGAGAATGTTAAGTGTGAGAATCTTAGGTGAAAATTAATTGCCGTAAGGTGTTGGATAATGATGATCGCATAAATATCTATCTATTGTATTTTTTATTTGTATCAAAACATAACTTACGAACAAAATTGACAAAACAGTTGACAAGTTAAGACATATTTTAATAATATGTTTAACAACTAAGGAAAAACGAAGGAAATTGCACAACAAAGAAATGAAAAAAATGGCTTAGGTAAACGAAAAAGAAGCATGACGAACAATAGTTAATGAAATACGTGAAATCCGAACATTTGCTGATATGTTAAAGAATTTGGGAATTAGTTTCCTTCCAAGCAAACCGTAGCATTGTAGGGTAGTAAAGCTTTTATAATGTGAGATTTCACTTAAACTTATTCACAGGACATCGTTAGCAGCAATAATGAGTCTGTGAATGTTAAATCTACTTCAGGTTAAGAAGAAACAACAATTCATGGAAAGAAATAAAAAATTATCTCCGTTGGAGCAAAGTTGGATATAAAGCAATCCAAGGAATCACATAGTGATAAAGTTCAAAAATGGCTGAAGACAATTGGAGGCACTACTGTCTTTCAGCTGAATCCAAGCAACAGTGAAGAGTTGTTTTGTAAAGCGTGCGGAAACATGGTAAAGGAGGTTTTTGTTTTTCTTTCCTAACTTGCTTCAAAAATATTATTGTAGTTAACGTGCAAAAAGAAAAATCATTTAGAGCAACATGCTACTGCTCCTGGACATCAGGCAAACCTTGGAGGAAACCGTTGAGGAACCAGATGTTAATAGACACCAAAAATTCAAGAGAAATCGACGTTTTTAATCGAGATTTATGCGACGCTTTTATGTCTGCAAATATTCCTCTGAACAGATTAAACTATTCAAAACTGCGAAATTTTCTCACTAAATACTGCAACAAGAATGTGGCAAGCGTGAAAACCTTAAGAACAACATATGTAACAAAATGTTACAATGAGGTAATTAATATAATAAATAATAATTTAAAAATGTATTTTCATACTTGTGTCATTAAGATTTTGTTTACACCTATAATATTTTTATTAATTTTTTAAGACTATTAATACTATTCGCGAAGAAGTTGATAACAACGATATTTGGATATCTATAGATGAGACGACTGACTCTAAGGGTCGTATTATGGCAAATATGATTGTGGGTAAGCTTTGTTCTGAAACACCAGGAAAACCGTATTTACTGGCTACAAAGCAACTTGAAAGAACAAATTGCAATACAATGGCAAGATTCGTGAACCAAGCTTTAGGTAAGATATATTATGCAAAAAACTTACTTTAATAATATTGTAAATTTAATGCTAGATATCTAAGTTAAAGGCAACTCTCGTATTTTAGGTATTTTGTGGCCAACAGATGGAATTAAGTACGAAAAAGTCAAGCTTTTAGTCACGGATGGTGCTTCTTATATGCTCAAATGTGGTACAAGTTTGAAGATTTTTTATAAAAATCTTAATCATTTAACATGTTTTGCACATGGACTCAATTTGGTGTGTGAATGTCTAAGAAATCAATATGCTAATGTTAATGGTTTAATTTCAAATACCAAGAGAGTCTTTTTTAAAGCTCCACTGCGTGTGGCAGTGTATAAAGAAAATCTGCCAGATCTCCCTTTGCCTCTCGAACCTGTCTTAACACGTTGGGGAACTTGGTTAGAGGCGGTAGTTTTTTATGCTAATAATTTCGAAGCAATAAAATCAGTAAGTACTTTTTTAGCAAAATTTTTAAATAAGATTGTTTTTATTTAACGCTTTATGTTTTAGGTTGTAATATCGTTTGACAAAGATTCAGCTAACTGTATTGAGCAAGCGCAAGAATACTTTTCCAATCAAAATGTCAAAAACGATCTTTTATACATCAAGTCGCATTATAAATTTCTCATTGATAACATCAAAAGATTAGAAACATTCGGCCTTCCTCTTACAGATTCTGTTGCAGTAATTAATAATGCCGAAGCAGCTCTCAAGAATGCCCCAGGAAAAGTTGGCAAAATAATTTTGTCAAAGTTTAACCAAGTGATTTCGAAAAATCCAGGTTTCAAAACGGTTAAAGAGTTTGCTGAGCTGCTCAGTGGCATACCACAGCTGACTGGTCCATATTTAAGTTTTGTACTACAACCTCGTGTGACGTAGAACGTTCATTTTCTTCGTACAAACTGCTGCTTTCCGACCGAAGAACAAATTTTACTAACGAAAACTTGGAAAAACATCTTGTGTGCTACGCAAACGCGAAATTTGAGGACATGTTACACGGCGATTAATTAATTAATTTATTATTTTAAACCAAATGAATCTACATATTTTAGTTATTAGTTAAAATTTGTATGTTTTATTTCTTTTTATGGCTGAAATGTACCTAAAATTACATTAAATATCGTCTTCTTATTCATGTTTTTTAAAAATAAAATGATTTTTGTGTTTACCGTTTTTTTAAGTATTTGCCTAACATGCCTAAATCACAGTTTTTCGTCCTAAATACATAGTTTTTAAGACCTAAAAAAGGGCCTTTTTAGCTGTTTTATACGTCCTAAAATCCCGTCTCTAGTGATCATTGATCAAGCGCTTTGTGGAAAACATCTAGGATTTTTGGATTACAGAGCTTTTACATCAGAGCATTTTGATGACATATTTTTCATGGTTTCGTGATAACATAATAAATACACTTCACAGTAAGTATTAGCTAACATAATATTCAAGAATACAATTGGCCACTGTTAGGCTACTTTGCACACTATATTTCGACCAGTTTGTTTTCGTTTTGCTTTATTCTGTTTCTTTTCAAAAATGTTTCCTCGTGTCGCTCAAACTAAATATTAAAATCAACGCATGATGATTGTGTTAGCTCTGTTTATTAATTTGCACAAGCGACCTGAATAGTTTTAACGCATGTCACAAAAAAGCGATATTTTTTGGCATGACTTTTGTAGCGTAAACAGTTTGCCAGGATATTCCAGATGTATTGAAAGCATGTAAATATAATGTCCTGTCGGAAATCATGTATTTATTCATTCTAGCGAACGAAAAATTCCCATTTCCACCTACGTCAGGCATTTAATTGTTTCGATCTGGACGTCAAACCTGTCATTTCCTGTAAATGTGCTTTTGTAGAATGTGCACCCACTGAAACGAGTAAATTAGATTAAGCGTGACGGATGTTTTCCACGAAAATGGTGTTATATAAAAATGTAAAAAATTAATACATCTTTATTAACCCAATAGGTACATATATATTTTCTAAGTAGCAAAGACAATGTAATTTTGTTTGGAATATAACATAAATTTCTAGTAATTTATTGTTAGTAAATATGCATTTCATGTGTTTCTTTCCAAGATGTTGGAAAGAGGATAACCGACCTATCGGGCTATATGAGAGTAGTTTGAAAAGTGTTGCAACCACGCTGTTTTGCTTCAAATAATTTTCAGTAACTATCATAACTACAACCCTGCTTGATTCTTTAACTTTCAAGTTTCATATTCCACATAACTTCAATGAACAAGGTGTGCGCGAATGGAGTACTTCATTCTTGTAAATTTTCTTATCTTTATTTATTTTTTTTATTATTCTTGATTATTAGTTTTACTTACAAGGGAACACCGGCAATCCGCACTTCTCGATTTCGATGAAACTGCACAGATTGAAAGAGTACCTTGGTATAAGAACACCATTTTTTTCTTACCTAGCGTATCTCGCCGATTTGGGGGTACAGCCCCCTCCAAAGATTTTTATGTTTTTTTGATTTGTGTAGATATCTCGGAAATTATAACAGATATCTTTTTCTTTTTAGAATATAATTTGAAGTAAATTACATAGTCCCAAGGATGACGCGAATTATTTTCGGAAAAAATTTATAACGCGGGACCAGCTCCCCCTACCCCCCTTTTTTAAAGTTACAAATAGAGTATATTACATAGTCTAAAGGATGGCGCGAATTATTTTCGGGAAAAATTAATAACGGGGGACCGGGTACCCCGTACCTCCCTTTCCTTTTTTATTTTTTGTTTCTTTATTTTTCACAGTTAAAGTATATTACATAGTCTAAAGGATGGCGTGAATTATTTTCGGGAAAAATTAATAACGGGGGACCGGGTACCCCATACGCCCATTTTTTTACATTTTTATATTTTATTTTTTCACAAATAGAGTCGGTTTTATGTAGAATATGTATGTAGTCAAATTGAGACAGTTAATAATAAAGATATTAAAGGACGATAATAAAACTTTACTTGTCATTGATTGTCGTTATAAATATATATTTATTCAGAAATTATTTATTATTTCGATACATGCTTTAAGAAATTCTATAATATAATGTGATTGAAATGACCATATATGAGGAGCGTATATTATGGTATTTCTTAAAGCATGTAACGAAATAATAAATAATTTCTAAATAAATATATATATATTTATAACGACAATCAATGACAAGTAAAGTTTTATTATCGTCTTTTAATATCTTTATTATTAACTGTCTCAATTTGACCACATACATATTCTACATAAAACCGACTCTATTTGTGAAAAAATAAAAAATAAAAATGTAAAAAAGGGGGGTACGGGGTACCCGGTCCCCCGTTATTAGTTTTTCCCGAAAATAATTCACGCCATCCTTTAGACTTTGTAATATACTTTAATTGTGAAAAATAAAGAAAAAAATTAAAAAAGGGAGGGGGGGGGGCGTCCCCGGTCCAGCGTTATAAATTTTTTCCGAAAGCAATTCGCGTCATCCTTGGGACTATGTAATTTACTTCAAATTATATTCTAAAAAGAAAAAGATATCTGTTATAATTTCCGAGATATTTGCACAAATAAAAAAAACTTAAATCTTTGGAGGGGGCTGTACCCCCAAATCGGCGAGATACGCTAGGTAAGAAAAAAATGGTGTTCTTATGCCGCGGTACTCTTTCAGTCCGTGCAGTTTCATCGAAATCGAGAAGTGCGGGTTGCCAGTGTTCCCTTGTTAAAGTCGAGTGCTACTGCTAATAACTAAGACCTCGTGGTTCTTGAGGAGTTCCCAATTAAGATCTGATGTTGGAATGCCATCCCTTCTGCAATTCCTACCAGAGGTGACAAAGAAATCATGTCAGCGTGCTAGTATTTCAGATAATCTCCTGCTGGCAACGTTGGTCCAGGATTTTCAGGATCGTCTACCAGCTCGGTGTCGAGCGATTAGGATCGCTGATGTGATGTCGATTGACGAGGGTGGATAGCAGGAAGTTATAGTGGAAATAAGTATGGAATTCCAGTATTGAATTGGGGAATCATCAAACCCCAGTGGTTGTGGAAGGAACCGCGTACATGAGAACTGAAGAGCTAACAGCCGCAAGCCTTGTCCTGTTGAGAATTGGAGATCGAGAGTTTTGCTTATTTTGGCATGCATATAGCGAGTATACTTGCGAAGGAACATACAGGGCGTTATAAACATAAAAAATGTGAAATGAAAACTCTAGTGACAGAGATACTGAAGATGATGAAAATAGTTTTAAAAAATCTTGATGAAATTTGTTGGTATACTAAATTTACACGCGACTAGTTTCGAGTAAAACTCTTCTTCAGGCATTAAATTTAATAGTTTAAAAACATACTGAAATTGAAAATTAAAAATTGCAAAATTTGTGAAAGTTTTGTCTCGTTGAAGTGGGTCTCACGGTGAATTAGCAAGTCCACTTTCCAAGATTTTTTATTTCACACATAATTATGGACACAAATATAATCAAAATAATTTTTACCCACAATTTACATCTTCCTTGTATGTTTGTAATATTTTCATTTTTACATAGTATTTTCGAAGTTGGCACTATAGCACTAAATGTAACTACTGTATCTTTTTACAAAATGAAACATAAAAATCTTAACCATTCGTCAAGAATTACGTATTAAACTATTCCAAAGAAAGATATTATCCACTTTAAAACGTCCACCCCCTCTTTCTTTTTGGCCTACGAAATATCGCCAGCTTAAGTACCTCAACGCGATCACATCCGGTCCGTGTTTTCCAATCTATTATGAATGCCCAGAAATGAATCGTTCGGAATTTCCCCGGGTTCAGCGTTTTCTCAACGAGGTACAAGTCTGGAAGCAGAGAAAGAGATTAATTTTATCCGAGAGACTTCACCGCTTGAGAGAACCTTTCCATTGGACTGTCGCTATTTGGAGATGTGAGATTTCCTAATTCAGCGATATAGGGCGACGTCAACAGTATAAAATTTAGTAGTAGGTATAGAATGTCAGCTTGCGTGCTGGTATGTATATTTGTTAAGGATATATTCGATTGTATGTCGCGTTTGAATTCGTCGAAAGAAGAAAGGAGCAGATTACAGTTTGGGTTTAGATGGAATGTATTTGTGAAGTTGTTTATCGACGTTGGTATTATTTATTGGAAATTAAATGGTTCAAATATTTTTTCAAGGCATTTGCTAGCTAGAAGGTGCTGACGTTTTTCTTTCTTCTATAAATAGTTTTGGAGCGGAGTTAATATAACAACTGAAACATACAAAAGATGTGTATGAGACTTCTGTGTACTTGCTAAAAGAGATACGCTATGCGATATGCGTTGTACTGGCTAATATTTTTAATAGATGCATTGAACAAGGCACATATCCAAGTTTGTTGAAGATGCGTAGAGTGATATTCATTTTTAAGAAGGATGACCGAGAAAACTATGAATATTACAGACTAAAAAGTGTACTGCCAACGCTATCAAACGTGTTATTACTAGTCTGGGCAGACAGCGGTAACAGTCAGTGTAGTAGATATGTGGTGCGGAGTCAGCGATTATTTATTTCACGCGTTCACAGCGTCAGTACTAAATCGATGCTGTATGCGAGTAGTTCTGTGTATATGTAGGCTGTCGTAAATTATTTCGTAATTGTAGGCTTGTTTGCTTTAAAAATGTCGGTTAGGTACGTCGTGAAAACGACCAATGGCAGACACAGTTAAAACCTTTATAGTGGACATCCCGGACTTAATTTTTGATGACGCTAAAATTCAATGTCTAGTTTGTAAAATCTATATGTATCATCAGTTTTGCCCATAAACCTTGATGATAGTTGAAACCTTCCACGAAGTTTAATAGGTCTTTAATTTAACACCCACTAATTCGATAGGTCATTGCTAAAGCTGGCCACGAGCGGTACCGCGCAGTAGCGTAGAGTCGACCAGGCCTCGCGTTCCACTAGAGTTATTCTGCTAATAGAGATGTTTGCTGCTGCAAATAATTTCGCTCATCTTTTAAATAAAAATTAAATAACACGTGCTCAAACACTTACCATTTCAAGTCCTCCGTGAAATCACAAAGTGAATAATGTCTGTTAAATATCTGCAACATTAGATATGTTTCAACTGTTGTTTCGGCAAAACTAGTACGGCATGGGGAAAAAATGCGTTTATATGCAGAGAACGAACGTTCTACATCTAGTGACGTAATATTTGCGTAGGTAAAATAATCTTTCAAATAACTTAACGATTCTGTTGGCGCACCTTCACAAATGTGTCTTAATGTGCCAAAATCAGAATTTTTCTCAAAAACACTCAAATTTTTCTAGAACAGAAACATTTTTTGCGTCTTCAATCGCGCATAGTTGTGCGTGAACATGTTACACTATTTGTAGAGATTCTTCTAACGGCACCGCAGGATTTTGTAATTTTCCTATTGCACCTGCTAGCCAGAAGTAATTGTCGTGAATGATTTTTAAATCCATTTTAACCTGACTATCTTGAAATTTCGACTGGCTTTTCTGGATAGCGGCAGCTTCCTTTGTATCGAATTGTAAAACCACGTTCTTAATATTGTCAAAATATTTATGATAATAAAACGCGGCCTGCAACCATGTTCCCCAACGAGTTAGAATAGGTCCTGGTGGCTCTGATATACGGGGGCACAGTCTGTGAAATTCGCGAATACGTTTCGGTGATTTGACACTTTGGTATGCGCTATTAAAGCGTCTACCTCAGGATAACATTTTCTGATACTATCCGCCACAAGATTGAGAGCATGAATTTTACACGTAATGTGTAACAAATTAGCAGAATGCTTTTTAAGAGACCGGCCTACAGAAAGCATGTTTGCAGCACCATCACTCACTAACATCAAGAGTTGGTTTGTTGAAAGTTCAAACTTGTCCAATGTATTTAACATTAACTTTGAAATTACTTCGGCAGTACACTCTTGTATTCGTTTGGAGACTAATAGAATTGAAGGTGCCGATTGATGAGGTTCCAATTTGTGTGTCATTACATTAAGAACAGAATGTTTCTTCCGATCTGTTGTTTCGTCTACACGTAACCACAATTTTTGATCTTTCAACTCCGATTTTATTTTTTGTTCAATATGTTCGCGCGCAGATGGCACAATTCTTCGTAACGATGTTCGACTTGGTAATTTGCACTCCGAATAGTTATGCCAAAAGCAGATAAATGGTTCCTTGTCTAGTAAATTAATGCGATAAACGTAACGCATACATTAAGTATAAATTTTTCATTGTCTCGTGCGCAATTTCTTTTTGAGACATGCTTTTCACTATTTACGTGTCGTAGACAATGTTGTCTGGACCAACACATTAACGGGATTTTACAGATTACACATTTAATTTTAGCACCTTCATATATTAAGTCTGGAATTTCTGCAATAAATTTTCGAAGTTTGTCCGACCGCGGTCGTTTTGCTGACGAAATCATAATTTTTCTAGGACAGATAAACAATTGCGCAAATGATCGGCAGCGAAAATGTCCGTACTGCTCCGCAGATGAAGTAATACTACCGTTCCTCTCGGTCCGAACTGGTTCTACGCCTTTTAATCTGTAATTTTCTAACGTGAAAATGTAGAGGAAGACGAGCTCTTTCAATCCATGTATAACACTTAATGCAGAAATACCAATTTCACGTTTTAATTCTACGATGAATTAACTTACGCAAGTGCAGCGATTTTCAGTTTTGAAACTGCGGTACAAAGTTGTTTCGCAATAAAATTAAAAACAAACGTCTGTACGTTAGACTTTGACCGTTTCTGAGTAATGTGAGCTTATTTTCGGCATGAATTGTGAAATTTAGTAAAAATTATTTTTGGTCGGATTTCAACCGCGTGGCCCCATAGTGCGTTGGTGACTTAGAACCCACCGTAAATTAACAAGGTTTTTACGTCCTATTGCCTTAGGTTCTATATATATTCGTGTCTAATGTTAGATTAATATCTATAAGTTTTGAGAGCCCTTCTTGATGCCTGACTGTCTGTGAATAAGTTAATAGTTGCACTCCGTATCCTTCTCTTTAGGTGCTTTTTAGCACACGGGCGTAAAGCAAGAACCTCTATTTGCAAAATGTATTAGTTTGGAGCTCCATAGACATATTCTTACGAACATATATTCAATTTTTTCTAACATAATCATCTGTAACAAAACAAAATTGACCTAAGAGGATCAAAGCAATAACAATATACAGTAGTGATCGGCTAAAATGAACCCGCTTAAAGCGAACTACCGGTTGTTGCGTACCAAAATCGAGGGTCCTGTTATATTTGCCATTAAAATAATACTGAAAAATACCTTTTATTGCGAATATTATTTCTGTACGTTAATTTAACGGGAAGTGAAAAAAGAAAATTACTAGTGATAAGCAAATCACAAAATCCACGATATTTCAAACAAATTCCTGTGAATTATAAATCAATTATAAAAAAAGCGTGACTGGCGATTTATTTATAGAAGAACTGAGACTGTGGGATGAAGAGTTATAAAATTAATTAATTCAACAGACGAAGATAAATGTAGGTCTATAAATTTACTGGATGCAATAAATTTTAGTCATAAAGCATGGCAAAAAGCTAGGGAGAAAACTATCAGTAATTGTTTCAAACATGCTAGCTTCTGTACTTCTTTTGATGAGTTTGACTCTCATGACCAGTTATCATTTTCACAATGGAGAAGCAAAAATCATCTTTAACAACTACCTGTCGTTGATAATGAAGTCGTAAAAAGTGTTATGCAGAATATCAATTTTAACGAATTCGTTCTTGTAGTTTATCAAGTTGCAATCGCCGAGTTCTTAACTGAAGATGACATAATCAACAACGTACTCAATTAATCTGTAGACGATTCAAGAAGTGCTTTCATGTGTTAGGAAGCTTCGCTACTTTTTACAGTCTCATAATACCCTTAAAGATGCTTTGGATATATTCGCCAACATTGAGGATAATATAGAACAAATTTGCGCTGGCGCGAAATTCAAAATTTCCTTTTTTAATCAGTAACTAATACATGTAATATTAAAATGTACATATGTATGCAGTATTTCTCTAAATTTGTACTCTTATGTAAGTAAATATCGTTTGAATGATGTAGTTATCACCAATTTTTTAATTTATCAAATGTATTTCATCCGTTTTGTTTATTACGAACTCCGCATATAACAAACTAAATTTCTCGGTCCCTTGCGGTTCCTTATATCCGGACACTACTGTATTTCCAAACTTTGCTTCTTTTCGTTACTAATTTTGTATTTTTTGTTACAGGTAAGATTGAAATCCAATCATTGCTATACAGTAAACCATGAAAATTCAACTAAGAATGTAAGTAGAGAATTCATATAAGAAACCAGCGTGTGAATATTGATGATAAACGCTCTTACAAGGCACAAAAGATATTAAAAGCATTTTATTATAATCTTTTCAGGATAATAATTTGTCTTTCCCTACAGAATATAAAACGAACCAAGAGAAATGGTCTTGAATAAAATTATATAGTGTGTGCAAAAATTTGCAGCGTTAAAGCTCTACACAACACAACCCATTGAGCTTTTTTGAGCGAAAATGTTGCAACAGACAGGTTCCCAAGCACTTTGTTTAGTTACACAAACTAATAAATTTATATTTTATTCAAAGATTATTGCATTATTGTTCAATACTAAATTTCATAATGGTAAAGTTGGCAATATAAATCAATGTAACTATACGGGCATCAAAACTCTTGTGCACTGTTGCCACATATTGCAATTCTTGTAAATGGCTCGTGAAAACAAATCTGATGTTTTGCATTGAAACAAAAGGAAATTGCAAAGAACTTCGCAAGCCAAGCTTTAACACACAAATTTATGTAACAACAAAGAAGTAAGTCGAAAACCACAGATAACCTTGTCAAATAAACAAAAAGTGAGGGTCACTAAACGGATTTAAAAAAGCGTAATCTATGCAATTTCATTAAATCAGCGTTATTTGGTATTCTCAATTTCTCTTCAAATGTTATAAAGTTTGGTCGCTAATTTCCAAATTCCTTCTACGTTATTCTTTTTGACAGTACTTCTCTCCATTTTGATGAATAAGTTTGATGTATTGCGTCTAAATGAGTTAGGCGGTGTCTGTTGACGTCACGCTAGGATTAAACGACATACTTTCCTTCTTTTAGGGTGAGGGGGTGATAGTAGCAAAGCTATAGAACATTTACACAACCAAAAACGCCTGAGGTTATAACAAGCTAGAAAGTTTACGTATCCCGTTGGGCCGTTACCACACGTAGAAAAAATCAACTTTTTATTCGGTTTCATTTCATTTAGTGATGATTAGTAGTAATTTGAGTGGATACTTTTATGTTCTTTTATAGAGAGCTTACCTTAATAGCTTCAATTTACTGTGTCCACTTGTATATAACGGAAAAGTACGATAATGGTTTTGTAAATAAAATATACCCATATATCAGTCATTCATATCACTTCCAGTTCATGCTTGACAGTGGACATATAATTAACCTGGTTTTGTTTCCCAAAACACGTTACATTTTTACGAATTCATTAATAACAAGTTCCTGCACCTAAGAGACAGCAGTATGTATAATGCAAGGGTTTTAAAACATTATTAATAAAAACATTATTGTATAATTAGCAAATTGTTGTAAACTTTGGTGGGAAGCTGTAGATACAGCCTTCGCCAATAAAACGGAGCACCCGTAAATTTTTGCAAATATACGAGGGACACGCCATATATTTTGAGATGCCACAAAAGTAGAGAAGTTAGAGCTGGCAACACTGCATTTCTAAATACCACCATCCTTAAGTAGTAAACTCTGACTGTCAGTTGAGTCGCTGCTGTCATAGAGTAAACGTTGTAGGTTCGATTTGTCATCGAAACATGGACTTGACAAGAGAACATGTACGCGCAATGATTTACTACGATTTTAAGGTCGGTTTAAGTGAACAACAAAGTCTTGAACGATTGCAATTCGCATTTGGTGATGAAAGTTCTTCACGTGCAACTGTGTTTCGCTGGTATAGCGAATTTAAAAGAGGACGGATATCGCTTGGTGATGAGGAACGTACCGGTAGGCCCTGTTCTTCAGTTACCGCTGGAAACATTGAGAGTGTGTGACGTATGATCGACGAAGATCCAAGATGCACCTATCAAGTGATTGAGGCAACTCTTGGTGTTGGATCCGCAACAGTAAATTCAATTTTACATGATCATCTTCGGATGAAAAAAATTGTTACTCGTTGTAAGAATCGCTCGGGAAACATTGGAAACGTTAAATAATGGTGGACATCGCATTCTATCAAAAATAGTAACAGGTGATGAAACTTACATCCCATTTTACGCTATTCCTACCCGTCAGGAGAGCCGCGTGTGGATCCACGAAGATGCACCAACACCAACTATGGCCAAAAGGCAAAGGACTGTCAAGAAAGTTATGCACGCAGTTTTCTTCCGTAGTAGCGGATTAGTAAAAGCAATGAAGCTGGAAAATCAACGTACAGTCACAGCAAACTGGTACACCACAAAATGTTTACCTGCAGTTCATGAGTCAGCCAACATTCGCGGGTTAATGTTGCATCACGACAATGCATCGTCACACAGTGCACAGCAGAGTGAAAATAAGGTAAAAGTCATTGAACATCCACCCTATTCGCCTGATTTGGCCATGTGTGATTTCTGGTTGTTCTTCAACCTAAAGAAACATTTACGTGGTCGACGTTTCACGACGGAGGATGAGATAGATGAAGCAATTCATCTATTTTTTTGAGAGCATTCCAAGAGATGACTGGCTTCACGCTTTTACGTTGTAGAAACTTCGGTTAGGAAAGTGCATTGAGAGAGGAGGAGATTATTTTGAACATAAATAAAATCATTTTCGTAAATAGACTTGTAGTTTCCTTGTATCTCAAAATATATAGCGTGATCCTCGTATAAAACATATTCGATGTTTTAATATTTGCGAAAAAATAATGTTGACAGTTAAATGAAACTAAGAGGTCACAAATTGCAAGTTTAAGTTCTGTAGAAATCTGGCAAACTAAAATTGTCCTATAGTCAAAGTGCCCACGTTATGTAGTTTACTTAGCTATAAACAAATATGTATAAGACTACTGGATCTTATAATAATAGACCAGGAAGCGCCCGTCTCAAAATAGCAACAGCTTGAGAGAAGTTTTGCATGGGGATAGGAAGAAAACTTCTTTAAAGCTATTTGCAAAAATCAGCGTAGAAGGCGGTTCAAAAGTTTCGGTTAGAACTATTAGAAGGCTATTAAACAGTACAGAATTAAAAGGTTGTAAGGCAAGAAAAGCGAAAGATCAGAGAACGGTCAATAATTTTTGTGGAAAAAATCAACATGAAAATCAGCAAAGAAAAGAAAAAACCATGGTAATAGGAAAGACACAACAACAAAATGTACTACAAATAAACACACTGGCAAATTTAAAGGAACGGATATAAAATGGATTTTTTCTCTCCATAACTTTCTTTTCTCATAACAAATTTGAATGGAATTTTTTTTATTGGAAGAATTAACTAGTGGCTAGCTGATTGTAGTTTGTTTTGTAAAGTTTCATGCCATTCTCAAGCCTCTTGAAAAACGTAATACAAAAAAGGAAAATTTTTGCAGAAAATGAATTGTACATTTTGACTTGTTTTAAATATTTAATGTTCAAGAAAAATTATAACAATTTTTTTTCAATAACGGGTGTTTCCTCCATGAGTTCTAACAACTGCGGTCATCCGTCTTCCCATACTTCTAATGACGTTGTCGATCTTTTCTTGAGGCAAGTCTTCCCATACTTCAATTAGAGCAGCTCTCACGTCTTCGGTGTTCCGGACTGCAGGAATTCTTGACCTAGGTCGTCTGCCTAGCAAAACAAACATGTTCAAATGGATTCAAATCCGGGGAACATGCGGGCCGGATCATTGTTGGTATGTGCACTTGATTTAAAAAGTCAGTTAAACAGTGGACTACGTGAGGGCGAACATTGTCGTGCATTAACATGAAATTTGGACCGATATATGGAGCGAAAGGTATCATATGGTCTTGCAAAACTTCCCTTACGTATTTATCGGCAGTTAAAGTGCCGCCATCAATTACCACCAACTCTGTGCGTGCCCCTAAACATATTCCACCCCACACCATCATTGACCCTCCAGCGAAAGAGACTTTAGGAGTAAAATTAAATTGTTCATTCTGTTCTCCTGGGCGTCGATACAATCTATCCCTACCATCTATCGAATTTATTTAGAAACGGCTCTCATCCGTGAATAAAATTTGACCCCACTGATTATTCCAATTTTGGTGTTCTCAAGCGAAGGCTAGTCGCGCTACTCGGTGATGTCTTTGGAGATTTGGAGCTTCTTTTGGCCTATACGACCCCAAACCAACTTCTTTAAGTCTTCTTCTAACTGTACGCTCACTTATTCTGGTTACACGTACTTCTTCCAGTTCGTTTCGTGATTGAATAGCCGTTTGACGCCTATTTTTGAGCGTTTGCATCGCTATAAATCGATCATCTACAGGCATAGTTGAGCGTTTTCTGCCTTGACCTCGTCTTCTAACATATTCTCCAGTCTGCCTCCATCGTGTAACATTGCGATGGATCGCCGATTTTGATTTACCGAATATTTCAGCAACATCGCATCGCCCATTATGCCTTATTTCACAATCAACGTAGTGATAATTATGAAAAACAAGCCAAATTTGAACAATGGTTTAAGAAAAAAACAAGAAACTTTAAGAAGAGAAAATATGCCTTTTACATTAAATGCAACAACTAACGGATGTTTACACTTTCACAATGAATCACATGACAAAAATGTACGTAGCAAACGTCAATCAAACATCATGGCTATCTAGGCCTATGCAGCACTTAAAAGAAAAAGAAAAAAGAGGTAATTTTTTGAAATTTAACTCCGTTCCCTTAAATTTGCCGGTGTGTATATATGCAAGAGAACTAGAACAAGTACGAACATTTAAATACCTAGGATCAATGATATCAGACGATGGAAGGTTGAATGAGGAAATAACAGAAAGAATGACAAAAGGACAATAGCATAAAAGCTACATTTCTGCGCAAATGATATGGTATGGTCACGTGAAGAGAATGCAAGATAGTGGAATAGTAAGACAAGTTCTAGAATCAAGGGTAAATAAGAAAATAAGAGGAAGACCTAGAAAAATCATGGTTAGAGGATGTAAGATTAGCAGTAGTAAAGAGAGTAGTAAAGAGAGACGAAAACTGGGAGAATACGCAACAGACTACACAGGACAGGAAGAGATAGCGGGAAATATGTAAGAAGAGTATAAGCTAACAGCCCAACTCCACAATGCCTTACACCCTATAAGGGTAGATAGACAAAAAGGATTGAGCAAGTAAGTAAGGCAAGAGAAAAGCTGTTACTATCGGAGATCAACAGAAAAAACCATTTAGAATTGGCAAAAATACACGAACATTGGACAACCGAAAATTGGAAAAGGGTGCTGTGGTCCAACGAAACGCATACAGAGACAATTATTAAAAAGATATTGCTTTCAAGCTGAATCTTATCATCATGATAATGCTAATCATAAAGGATAATCATTGCTTTTGATAAATAGAGTACATCTATGGGCATTTGTACAGCTTTTTGGTAGCCCTGGAAGTATCTTTGTGCGTTGGAGAATTAACGAGGAGCTTCACAAGGATTGCGACGTTCCTATTCTTAAGCACGGAGGTGATAGCATTATGATATGAGGATGTGTGTCATCATATGATGTTGGGGAAACGCTCACACGTCACGGTTGCGTGAAGCATACTTAGAAGTCATAAATGCAACATTAAGGCGTATCGTATCGTATGCAAACACTTTTTTCAGAGAAGCTTTTAGAATACGTTTTTTTTCAACAAGATAACGTCTTCTGCCACACATCTCGAAAAACTAAAGACTATGGATTCCATCTACTGGATTGGCCTTCCTAATCTCCAGGCCTACATCTAATCGACCTTTTACTACAGCTTTTATTAAATTTTAATTTTTTCTCAATATTTTTTTTGATCTAACCCTATGAAAACAATACAACATTAAAAAATTCATAAGAAGGTTAAATCTGCCAAAAAAATGTTACTATCATTTTAAAAAATATATTTTTTTGTTAACATAAGAAGTGGAAGTGGGAGATAATAGAAAATAATTTGTTAAACAAATTTTGTTAATAGCATTCTAAATATATTTCAATAAAGTTTTATGTTTTGCCAAGTTTAATGTTCTCCGTTTTATTGGCCAAGGCTGTATATTGGGATAATTAACTTAGTTTGTGTAAAATTTTTGGTAATGCCATATCATGCTATACCTTGAAATTAATTTTAGTGTGCCTATACTTTTTTAGGAATAAATAAGCTTTTAAATGAAAATGTTAACGCTGACAACCTCACTTTAGAGTCTCATGTCTGACGTTGCAAAAAGTAATCTTATTGGATTCCAGTGAGAACGTATATACATGCTTGTTCTTCTTCGAACCTCCACCAAATCACCGTCATAAAAAGTGACCTCCTATTTATTTTCTACGTTTCTTTTTTGTTAATTTTCCTTTGAGACGCAGCATCTCACAGGTACCGTTCTCAAAGAAACATTTTGGGACCTTCTCGCTGCGAAAATGGTACCAATTATTCCCTCCCTAATAGCTAGGCAATAACAATATTCCCTTCCATATCGCGACCGTAAAACGTAATTTACTTTATTTGAACGCACGCTAAATATCTTGGCAATTCACAAATTAAATCGTTCTCAGACGGCACGTAACTGCGAAACTGTATAACTTGGTACTTGTGCAGCGCGAAAAGGTACTTTTATAGTCCATAAAACGCATACGTTTTAAGAAGTTCGCTTATTGTGCGATACGCGCCTATCGCATTTATGAGGCACAGCAGATTCGTATTTATTTAATCCTCTGATCGCCTCACCTACAGTACACGGTAAAACTATTCAAACCTTTGGTAAACACTAAAGTTATTTGATTAATTCGGAACAATTGCTTTGGGATTGATTCCCGTTATCAACCGTACAACAGAATGGGCGTCCACGAATTCCCGAAACAATTGTCCCGAATTAATAGAATAACTTGTGCGGTGCGGAGTGTGAGGATACTTTAGTGTTTACCATACTACCCCACAGTCCTCGCTCTCATTATTCATTATTTATTTATAGCCTTGCTAATAGAGTGTAACATAATATCAAAAATTAGAAAAAGTGATGGAATTTTCCTCAAGAGAATTTATCTTCTGGATTATTATTATGATTATGGATAGAGAAGGCATGAGACGCATCTCAGGCCACAATACTCTATACTGGAGAGTCCCTTAGATCGTCAGCCAACTCCCTGCCTTGGCATAGAATAGGACGTTGCTCAAAAGAATTAGTATAGTCCTAATTGACGCTGGTGCAGAACACTTGGAAAGAAAATATTCCATTATCTCATCTTCGGCTTGGTGGGCCATGCATGACAGGTCCCTAGTTAGTCACATCCTAAAGAGGGGCTCGGGCTGATCAGGATTAAGTCAAGTGCCTTGTGGGCGATGAACCACAAAATTTTAGAAAAGACTTTCTGCCGTCTTTGTGCATCCATGTAATTATATGTACTTTACAATTTATAATTACATCTTCATATTAAAATTGTCAGTGTATGTCTACAACAGTAAACTGCATATAGAATTTATCGTAGAATATGTACAAGGCTATCGCAGGAAATTTTGTAACAGAGTGAATGCTCCTAAGTATAGGATAACAAAGTACCAATGGTATTTTGATATGGTGACTAGGAAAATTTATAATAAATTGCTGCCTTATTTCAGAGACCTTCTTGCAAAGGAATTTAAATAGTATAACCTATGTATCCACAGGCACAACCTATTTGTAACAAACAACAGACATAAAAGATAAACAGCTTGATATTTCATTCGGTTAACAATATTTAAAAGATAAAGAAAACGTACTTTGAAACAGAATCAATATACTAAGCGACTTTATTTCCATTACATGGCAATATACATTTTATTGTCATGGCTACCTGTACCAGTAAGAGTCTTTTATAGATACTTAGTGTTTGGCTGCTAAGAATTTCAAAATCTCGCACTAAAACGCAATAAAATCTTAACGCTATTGAATAGTAATAAAAATCGAAAGAAAAAAGAACGATGTATCTACTAACCGCATACAGGTTTATAATGACATCCATTAGGAACTGCATAAAAAATTTAACGATTAACTTTACAATCCATAAAGGAAGACGCTCCTCGGAGAATTCGAAGTTGGTAGCAAAAATCACAACAAACTAAGGCCGGCAATAAAAGTAAGACTTACGCATTCTGGTGCCGAAAAAGCAGTATCTAATTGTAGGTAGAGTTTACGGCTTCATAATTTAAGCGAAAAATTCTTTTTTTTATACGGCGTCCTCCGTGTATTAAAGTTGTGCCTTCTATTTTAGCATCGTACAATATAATACAAAACAGTTTCCTTTTATTAATTAAATTATTTAAAAAAACAGCGAATGGGGGAGATAATTTATAGGTGTAGTAGTAAGAATCAAAAAAGTTCCCCACCCTGGAGGCCTGGCGCGTCCCTCCTTCCTCCCCACCTCCAAGCGACCATTTTTTAACTTCTTTTTTCAATTTGTACGCAAACGGTTAGTTTTTCGAAAACAACTGTTATTACAAAAATATTCCTCGTAAAATTCTGCATAAAAAAATTTCTATGCATGTTTTAAGTAAGTCGAACTGTTTTTGAGATATTGGAGTTGGAAGAGGAATGAAATTCCATTAAAGTATGATTCTGGCAACTTTCCTGGCTTAATCAGTTATGCAAATCAAAAGAGTAGGTATGTGCACGGAAAGGCGATAAAGGAAATTAAAGGCGATTGATGAAAGGGAAATCGCGAGACACGTTTTTTAATGAAGTTACACAGTGTGTCGAATCTCAGTCCTTCTTTTTCGGATAACCTCCATAATAATGAATAGTTTCTTGCACAGCTTGCACTAAAATTGTAGAGTGTCGGCGTTGAAACCACTATTGCAAAAGATGTTGCAGATGTTGACATTGTTGAAAAGTCAATAAATGCCTCTCAATTATACCAGTAAGTTGCTATTGCTCATAGCTTTTGCTCCAGAAGACAAAGGTATTATCATGATGAAGAAAGGTAACGGGAATGTCAAGACCAGGTGTTTCAATTCAATAGACATACGTAATTCTTCATTCATCCATTATTGCTAGAAATCGATTCTATTTCTTCATGCAGTGGGTGTTGCAGAAGTCGCAGACTTTGTAATTGTTCAGCCGATTCCAGCATCATCTCGACATTCCCCGAGTATTCACTGATCCAAGCTCGACACCTGAGGCCATTGAAAATGCAGGAGAAAAATTCATCCTCCCTTTATACTGTTTTGTTTAACGTTGTATCTACGACAACAACTTCGATTGTCACTTCTGAACGACTAAATATCAGGTTGGCCACTCGTTGGTAACTAGATATCCCTCTTGCGGGGAAAAATTGAAAGTTCCTCGTTACCATTTCCCCCCAACTAACTGGCCTTGGGGCGTTGACGTTAAATATTAAATATAAGTCCAGATAACGACGAGTGTGGGGCAGCATAGACAAATCTACTCGTCAGTTAATTTTCCTATTCACGTAATTCGTCCAAATTCATGTAGAAGTCGTCTAAAATAAGCAACTGCGTAAATTGAAAGGTATTTTAAATAATATTTCATCAATTAAATCTTTATCTGAAAGGTTTAAGTAAATTATTAGAGAATTTTTATGTTTAAAGCTTGTCATTGACATATTGGATCACAGAATCATCGAAATTCAACCTCCTAGTTGAGTCACCGCATTCATTCTCGTATGCTATTTGCAGAAATAATCTCATTTGATCGAAATTCATCGTAAAAGTTTCTATTTGGGTTAAATTATCAAACTTGGCTGTGAAATAAAACAATCGCCGGTCTTTCGCGATTTAAAATAAAAGAAAGAGAAGTGACGCCATAATTTTTCATCAATCTTTATTCAGCCTTGGTTGAGTCAAAGTGTTTCTCAACTCCGATCCCCATATAAAGTTCACGATTGTGAAATCAAAGTCTTTATTTGAAGAGAAAAGGGTTAAACTTCCAGAACAGGCAGTTTCCTGTAGTGGTTATATAAACAGAGAGTTTATATAACACTGGCATCGTTCAAATTTCAAGGTTAGTTACATTTAGAATCTTAAAATTCGTTAATTTCGTTTTATTAATTTGGAAATTCGTTATAAAGTTGCCGAACCCACTAAGAATTGTTAATTTGGTTTAAAATTAGAAAATTTAACAACTTTCCCAAAATCCCCTGAGAAAAATATTTCAATACATAAAAACAGGAACAACTAGTGGTGTTAACACATTGAATGATCAGATTTCAATGTTTTAATGTACTTGTGGGTCAGCAATGCTGTCATACTGTCATGATGCCTCCACTCCTACCGCGTATATCTGCAAATCCATACGTGGTTAGGGAACAACTTGAACCCCAGAAACTGGGGAAGGAGGGAATCAAGCTCATCCCTCTCTCCAATTCCCATAAAACGAGCAGCAGCACCGGGAAAGTTATTACTCCTGATTTTATGTGGCTGGTTGTGGAACAAAATGCAAGAGTGTGAAGGCTGACTTGCACTGCACAGTAATGCGTAAAAGTTGTCGAGGTCAAAACTGTGCTAATACGACTCCCATTGATTTAACGGAAGATTTTGGAGACGATTTTCTATAAATAATTATTATTATTGTTTAATAGATATTGTGGTGTTGTGTTTGTGTAGGTGTTGTACATAAGATGAGTGTAAATTCATTATAATGATGGTAATTCTTGAATAATTCTATAGTAATTCTGAATGATGATGAATGATTTTGTTTCCCACGCAGATGTAAAGGTACATATAATATTGAACACATAAAATGCATTGTAGAATTCTATTTGAAGCAGTAAGCGCCAGTTTCAAAGGAATTTCACATTTTGATTTTTTGTACCTTCAGACTTCAGCACTAACAATTATGTGTTTCGTGTATGTTTATATACAGTGTGGGATTAAAATATGGAAACACCTCGGTTTTATTTTTTTATAATACACATTAATACATGTGATTCATCTTCCAACTTTTATTTGTTTTTTTAGTTATGACATCATCACGAAGAGATTGAAATGACAATATACATTTCTAGTAGTGGAATTCGATAGTGTTTTTTCCCCTTTATGATCATGCAAGTAAATCACAAGATTGCATAATAAAGATTCCGAGAAAAATCACGCTAAACATTTAGTGAGAGGTTTAGAGAACATTACACTAGAAAATGTTCGAGAATACATACAATAGGAGATTAAGATTTAATATATGTGCTTCTTGTTACTTTCGGTCCATTAATATCGAGTTATAGAAGACTAGTTATTGCATGATCCAACTCTGACACAAAGGGATGAACTCAACGATGAAATGTTATCAGAAGACGAGAAAAAAAACGTAGAGGAAGAATGAGAAACAAATGATGAAGGCAAAGTATATATTGTTGTACATTCGTAAGGTATAAATAGATATTGTAAGCGATCTAGATCAAAGTTCTTGATTACCAAAATACCCTATTAAATCTATGTTTCCTCAGATTGTTAACCTGGACCACTGTGAAGCGGTTGGAATGGATAAATTAAAAATCAGGTTAAAGAGGCTTCTTTATCACTTCTAAAGGAAATTCTTCTGGTATACCGAGTAGTTTACAAAATGAAAATAGAATAACTTTTACTTCAACATCAATCTGTTTACGCCTCTTCTTTTTCAACTCCAATGTTGAGCCTCACATATTCACAGTGTACGCCTACAATTACTTTGCATTCGATACTTGAAGCTGACGTCAATCAGTGTCCGAAAATGTCGCCAAACAAAAACACAATGGGTCAAGATAATGTACCTAGTTTTCTCTTAAACTGTGCCCCAATTTTTGCCGCTCGTTTGCATTACCTGTTCAAGCAAAGGTGTTTTTCCCAAATGTTGGAAAATGTCTGTATTAATACCCATACACAAGGAGGAAGGTACGTCGCTAATAGAGAACTATAGGCCTTTCGTGAAGGTATTTGAAGTGTGTTCACACAAACATATTTATCATCAATTTAAACAAACACTTTCTGACGACCAGCATGACTCCGTTAATCAACGCTCTACAGTAACCAATTCCAACATAATTATCCAGTTTATTGCTGAAAACCTAGGTGACAATCAGCAAGTGGGCGTTATTTATACGGATTCTGCTAAGGTATTCGACAATTTGAATCATCGAATGCTCTTATCAAAACCAGAAGCTGTCGGATTTACTTCCGAATTTACATCTTTGCACCGTATGTAGCAAATAGAAGGCAATATGTTGTACGAGGTAGGCACCATAAATTCTCGACCTGATATAGAAAAAATAAATTAATAATTCTATACCCTTGTAATGTTTTTCCCTCAAAATGTTGTACTACAGCTGCTTGCAAGTCACTATCGTCCTTAAAATGACATCCTCTAAGGTCTTTCTTTTAAATGAGAAAACAAATTATGATCACTTGGAGCCATGTGAGGACTATACGGTGGATGTTCCGATTCTTGAAAGCCACATACGCGGATGGCAACTCATGAAATGGCGGCAGTACGGACGGGTGCATTGTTGTGCAATAATCGAAAACCATTTGTCAGTTTTCTTCAAAGTTTTGTACGAATATTGTCCCTGAATTTACGTAACAAAGACGCATAATATGTGCTGTTGACAGCTGTATTGCGCTCTCTAAAATCAATGAGTAACATACCCTCACAATTCCACAATATTGTGGCCATCGCCTTTTTCGTTGATTGAACGACTTTCGCCTTTCTGGGTCGCCCCCATTCCATCGACTCCCTTTTGGATAGAGGATCGTAATACATAACCACTGTTTTATCTTCTGTGACAATGGACTCCAAAATCGGTTTTGGGTCATCTCCACACATGTTTAAAAACGAGCGCACACATTCGACGCGACGTTCACGTTGGAGAGCAGAAACAGGATGCGGTACCCACCTTGCACTAATCTTATTCATACCCAAATGGTTATGGAGAATTCGGCGGTTACTTATTTCAAAAATGTTAGACATCACTGCTAATTCGTTCACTTTCAAACGGGTATGTGTTAATACAATTTCTTTAATAATTGAAGTGTTTTGAGGCGTTATTAGTTCAATTGGCCGACCGGGGCGCTCACCACCTTCAAGGGATTCTTGTCCCAAACCGAAACATTTTGTTCACTTTCTTACAGTGGAATATGAAGGAGATAAATCACCATAAATGCCGTCTAAATGTTGTTCAATGTGATTAGGCGTATGCCCTTCTTTTGTTAAAAATTTAATGACGCGCGGTACTCAATGTTCGTTGCCTGGGACATTTTCATGCATTACGTTGTCTAGCTGGCTACTAAAAACTACTACTCTGCGAACCTTAATATGCAGCGTGTCCCCGGATTAACGATAGGTAAGGTAGACAGAAAGTTGTCGAGTTGAATTTCATCTTTTGGGGTTCAGCCATGCGTGAATAGTAAATAACTTATGCCATAATTTTATTGCCGATAAATCAAGTATATCTTGGAAATTTACAAAAAAGGAATTTTGTAAATTAGTAAAATGTATTTTCTGTAGGAGATACGACAAAGAGGTTATTAAAAAACGATATTCAGCGTAATAAATTATGCTAGTACTTAGTGTGTAAGCATTGCCGAACCCCAAAAGGTGAAAATTGAACTCAATAATTTCCTGTCTGCCTTACCTATGGATAGGTAAGGCCAGGTAAGGTTAATTCAGGGACACACTGTATATAGTGTAGGCCTCGCACATGTCCAACTATGATGCAATGGAGTTTGAACACGCTCGAACCTGTAAGCTATAAGCTTGTCAGGCCGAGAATTTATGGCGCCTACCTCGTATAGAGGAATGCTTTTGTCGTGACACAGGTGTTTCACAAGGAAGTAACATTGGTCTCTTGCGCAGGATGAGAGGGATGTCAAAAGAATCTGATTCTGAAGGTTCTATGGATGGATAACATAGTTGATACTCCAGTACTTAGAGTTAATAGTGGCGACGGCAAATTTATTTTAGCTGTTGTAATCGAAAAAATCGAAAAATGATATTTTTTGTTAGGAACAAGAAGTAGTAATATCAAACTTATATTCCGAATTCGTGTGAGAAAAAAATAATAACAATTGAAAAAGTAAAATATAAAGAAATTACTGAGGTTCTTCGTTACTTATAATTAAAGCTGGCCACAAGCGGTACCGCGCAGTAGCGTACAGTCGAACAGGCCTCGCGTTCCACTAGAGTTATTCTGCTAATAGAGATGTTTGCTGCCGCAAATAATTTCGCTCATCTTTTAAATAAAAATTAAATAACACGTGCTCAAACTCTTACCATTTTAAGAGTCCTCCGTGGAATCACAAAGTGAATAATGTCTGTTAAATATCTGCAACATTAGATATGTTTCAACTGTTGTTTCGGCAAAACTAGTACGGCATGGGGAAAAAATGCGTTTATGTGCAGAGAACGAACGTTCTACATCTAGTGACGTAATATTTGCGTAAGTAAAATGATCTTTCAAGTAACTTAACGATTCTGTTGACGCACCTTCACAAATGTGTCTTAATGTGCCAAAATCAGAATTTTTCTCAAAAACACTCAAATTTTTCTAGAACAGAAACATTTTTTGCGTCTTCAATCGCGCATAGCTGTGCGTGAACATGTTGCACTATTTGTAGAGATTCTTCTAACGGCACCGCAGGATTTTGTAAATTTTCTATTGCATCTGCTAGCCCGAAGTAATTGTTGTGAATGATTTTTAAATCCATTTTAACCTGACTATCTTGAAATTTCGACTGGCTTTTCTGGATAGCGGCAGCTTCCTTTGTATCGAATTGTAAAACCACGTTCTTAATATTGTCAAAATATTTATGATAATAAAACGCGGCCTGCAACCATGTTCCCCAACGAGTTAGAATAGGTTCTGGTGGCTCTGGTATACGGGGGCACAGTCTGTGAAATTCGCGAATACGTTTCGATGATTTGACAAATACTGCTTTGGTATGCGCTATTAAAGCGTCTACCTCAGGATAACATTTTCTGATACTATCCGCCACAAGATTGAGAGCATGAATTTTACACGTAATGTGTAGCAAATTAGCAGAATGCTTTTTAAGAGACCGGCCCACAGAAAGCATGTTTGTAGCACCATCATTCACTAAAGTTCAAACTTGTCCAATGTATTACACTAACTTTGAAATTACTTCGGCAGTACACCGTTGTATTCGTTTGGAGACTAATAGAATTGAAGGTGCCGATTGATGAGGTTCCAATTTGCGTGCCATTACATTAAGAACAGAATGTTTCTTCCGATCTGTTGTTTCGTCGACACATAACCACAATTTTTGATCTTTCAACTCCAATTATATTTTTGGTTCAATATGTTCGCGCGCAGATGGCACAATTCTTCGTAACGATGTTCGACTTGGTAATTTGCACTCCGAATAGTTATTCCAAAAGCAGATAAATGGTTCCTTGTCTAGTAAATTAAACGGTATATTACATGCGATAAACGTAACGCATAAATTAAATATAAGTTTTTCATTGTCTCGTGCGCAATTTGTTTTTGAGACATGCTTTTCACTATTTACGTGTCGTAGACAATGTTGTCTGGACCAACACATTAACGGGATTTTACAGATTACACATTTAATTTTAGCACCTTCATATATTAAGTCTGGAATTTCTGCAATAAATTTTCGAAGTTTGTCCGACCGCGGTCGTTTTGCTGACGAAATCATAATTTTTCTAGGACAGATAAACAATTGCGCAAATGACCGGCAGCGAAAATGTCCGTACTGCTCCGCAGACGAAGTAATACTACCGTTCCTCTCGGTCCGAACTGATTCTACGCCGATGCGTGGCACCGCTCGTGGCCAGCGTTACTTATAATATAATAGTTATTCAGAGGTTCAAGAGATGTTCATGCAATAACAAAAGGTGCACTCGTTTTAAAGATAATGTTTTATGCAATTTTAAGTACCATTTTAGCAATTTTATATAATAATTCTGATTGTAACATGTAGATGTGTCTTGATAGTACATAGTGGGTTTGGTTTTTTGTCGTTGTCTTTGGAAGACGCTTTTTTTGGAGATATACTTATCGGTGCTTTATTTCAAGAAGAACTGTTTGCCTATACATAAAAGAATCTTTTAAATGCACAACGCATTCTGGAGAAAATTCAAGTTAATATTTATTTTAATGGAGCTCTGTAGGCTAAAAAAATTAAAAGGCAATTTAATTTGTGATATAAAAGTTTAAATAAGGAGTGGCCTTAAAATGAATAATCAAAAACTTCTGTCAAACTTTGGTTATAATAGGGCTGCTATATTTTACACACAAAGAAATACTATACGTAAATATTGCTTTGAAATTTAGGTGGGAGATGTTATGTATGAAGGTACGACGCTGGGTGTAAAATTCTATCTCCTATAACTACTTCCATCCGAAAAACATTCTTAAATAAAATAGAAATTCTTGAGAACGTTTTAACTTGAAGTGGAACACCTTATATTTGATAGATTCTTCAAATACTGCTTTGAAATGCAATTGGTAACGATACATATCATAAACCTAGAAAGTACCAATCCCAAGAAATTAATTTTTTCTTTTTTTAAATTTTCGCAGGTACCCGGTTTTAGTTATGTAAATCAGCTTTGGGATTCTTATTAAAGACATAGATAACTATTGATAGTACTCAACTGAAATAAAAAATATCATAAGGGGTGTTCCGAAGACTTAGTTCCAATACGTAGGTATTCGTAATTTAAAATACTTGGTATAGAAGACAACTACTACTCAATATGCCTTTGATTTTTATTACTCTTTGGAAAGATCGAGACATTAATCGCCTTTCTTAAACCTGCTTGTGCATATTGCAGCTCAATTTCATCTCCTGTGTTCTACTTTCGTATTCGCACCTTCGATTTTACTATTTGGACGCGATTTTTCCGGCGCAAACACGACAAAAAGTGAGCCAATGAAACGAAGTGGAGTCAAATGAAGCGATAAGGTGCGATCTCACGGACGCAGATGGCGTATTGTTCAATAAACGAACGCTGCACGAGCAAATCGAGGGCTGGCGAGCATCGACTTTTCTTTAACGTTAATTAAATGTTAATATTTGAGAATCCGGACGTTTGAGTAACGATTGTTTTAGGACGTAATTCAAGGTGGATATTTGTGGAGCCGGAATGATGGAGGCATAATTAGTGTTTACACAGTATGGCATTATGCGGCGGCGAATAAGCGGTTGTAAACTAACCAATGTGAAATGATGATTGGACACGTATACGTACGCATTCACGCGTACAGTAAAGGACATAAGTTAAGCAACTATCTAGCTTTCATTTAAATACAGAAATATATTAACGAAGCAAATAATTTGGTTGAAGAAATGAACTTTGAGATGGTACACACATGGTTTGAGATTAGAAGTCGAAATTGGCATAAGCATTGGTGGTCCCCACCTAAAGGAGACTCCACACTAACATATTCCAAGCAGAGATTTTTGCTTTAAACTGATGCTCTAAGAAAAACTTCAGGAAAGGGATACGAAGTGTAAACATTTCCACAGATATGGAAGCGTTCGAACAACAAGCCCTATTATCTTACAACCTTAAGCCAAAGTATTGGAACAGGTACTTTGATGACACCTTTGTCATCTGGCCTCATGAACACGAATCTTTAAATAATTTCCTATCGTTTCTGAATTCCCAAAATGATTCCATACTCTCCACCATGGAGATCGAATCGGACGGTTGCCTTACTTTCCTAGATGTTCTCATATACCAGCGTTTACCGAAATCCCATGTACACGGATAGATATCGCAACGGCTTCTCACAACATCATCCAGCCCAAAAACGCGGTGTTATCAATTCTCTTATCGAAAGGGACATTTCCATATCTGAACCCAATTCGCTTCCTCAAGAACTTAACCACATTACTGAAGCTCTGATCCGCAATAATTATTTTAGGAAAGATATTCAAACTACCATTAACCTATACACCAAACCTTCTCCACAGTAACTCTTATTTAACCTTAACTTTCACCGTGTCACCGATCGCAATAGCAAGATTCTCTTCAGGAACAACATGGAAACTATCTTCAAACCCAATTTCAAGCTCTCAGACTACTTTCCCAACAAAGATCGCAAACATCTGGAAGCCCCTGGTGTCTACCAGAGTCCATGTTCACACGTGGAAATCCCAACAGACTAAAACTCCTAGCAACAGCCACACTTCATTGATCCATAACATTTCTGCTTCATTGACCTGAAACAAGCCCTCCGGAATGAATAGTCCCCAATCAGTGTTAGAGGATGTCCCGCAAGAGTGCGGATGAAACCTCGACATAAGCTACGACAACGAGGCAGTTGCAACTCAGAAACCAAGAGTATAGTATCTTCACAGATAGTCAGGCAGCATTAAAGGCTCCTAAATCCCACACATATGGATATTACTTAACACATGAATATGTGTAAAATGTAAGGCAGTTGGAATTAAAAACCAAGTCACGTTAGGATGGGTCCTAAGCCACCAAGAGATTGAGGCAAATGAAAAGACCGACAAGTTGGTTAAAGAAGAATGCTTTTCGTTAGTCCAAGCCCTTATTGTGGGCTAGGGAAGAGCAACCTAAAACAGGGAGTTAGCAAATGATAGGAAAATCGAAAGCCAAAACACACCGGGACAAAATCTGGCGAACACATTTATATTACGCTCGCCAAAGACAGAGAAGACAATGCTATCTCAAAGGATCTTAGGATACTGGCAGGTCCACTAACCCCCTAATTACCGAACCCCAAAATGTCACTTATAAAAGTTGAAAATTAATTCACTCTGTCGTGCATGTCAAGAATATGTGGAGACCGCGGAACAGATTCTATACAAATGTGTTTCCATTAGACACAAATGGCATCAACATTTCAGTAGGCCATTCCTATTGAACACCTACTGGTCTGAAGGAGGAGGATTCTGGATTAGCGTTAATGTTCATCAAAACCCTCCACGTATTCTAACATACATAAGGCTACTGTTGCAATAGATCTATTCAGATTACAGTGACTGAAGTCATCAGCGCCATCGCCCGGTGCTATATTAATGGTAATAATAATAATAATAGCCACTGCAACAGTTTTGTAATAGGAACTAGTTTCCTATAACTTGGGTTTATGAGAAGAAACAGCGAAACAACTACTATACCTGGTGGCCACAAAAACATCAGTGCTACTGTTTGCTTTCTGCAAGTTTCGTCACCAGTTACGATGTTATATACGAATTTTGAAGTTCCTCTGTCGCATTTTTGGAGCATTTCCTTACACCAATTGACACGAGCCTTTTTTGGTGCTTGGATCAAACACGCGGATTCCATCGGGAACAGATCTTCTTTACACCTAAATGTTCATGCCAAATCGAGTGCACTGTAGTCTTTGGTATGCCTAAGGATGCCTCTATCTCACCGTTAAGTCACATGCCGGGCCTCTTCAATAATGTTGCGTACAGCATCGATCTCTTTTGGAGCAACGACTGATTTTGGTCGACCATCACTGACAAAAGCACGACCACGAAAAAATGCCGCAAACCACTTGTAAACAGTCTTTTCTGACTAGTGTTTCATTATCAAAAGTTGAACGAAGCGATTGGATACATCGTTGCGTTAGGGCTCTACTAATATCGTAAAAAATCATCCAACGAGAACCACGTGAAATTTCTATTTTTTCATAAAATTGTTTTGTTTAAATTTTCACCGTAAACAAATTACTCGGCCGATTTCTGTGCTGTCACTGCTTCAACAGTAAAAAATGTTAAATTTTACGAAAATAGTAATGACAAATCTCAATAGCGCCATCGAGTGGTCATTTATAAAGACTTAAGATGCTACCCTCGTACAGATACTATTGGTCAGTAATTTTGAGTGATTATAATCCGCCAGTCTTCAAAGTATTGGGTCTTGTTTAATATACTAGGCTGGTTGAAAAGTTCGCGGAGCGACACTTATGCTCCACTAGTAGAAACAAATTAGAAAATTTCAAGTCGATATGTCATTTCAGTCTTTGTTTACAAGCTATTTAAAGTAGACGTGTCATAGTGTTTTTTTTTAAATGGAAAAAATTGAACATCGTGCTGTAATAAAATTCTTTGTGAAAAAAGGCTTAAAGGCAATGGAAATCCATAAGGAAATGGTAAATGTGTTGGGTGATGATGCTCCTTTAAAAACAATGGTATGCATGTGAGCTAAAGAGTTTCAACGTGGTCGTTCAAGTCTCGAAGGTGATAGAAGCTACGACAACGACGCGATTCCAGTCCGAAGATCAAGAAAATAGTCTATAAGATGTATTTTATAGTTGAGTATAGATTAAAGTTGTTCAAAAGATGGAAGTGTTGCGGTTGAAAGAGAACTAATAATATTATGAACAAAATTTAACGCAAAACAATATAAAAACGTAGAATTGAGCAAGTTGTTTAATATAAGGTGCAGTTTAGATGATGATTTTAATGTTAATAGAGGTTCTAACACAAGATTTGGATCTGTTTTACAGTGCGTAGGCTATTATCAATAAATAAATGTCATTATTACATATACAGTACCCTGTTAGAATTGGTTGTACATACATAGATCTATTCTTTTTCAATATTCTACTTAATCACTACATTTTCTTAGTGCATCCATCAGTTGTTTAACTTATGTATGTCCACTACTGTACGTACATTGAAAAGCATTGTATTCACGAAAAGTAGGTCGCCCCATGCGCTGGAAATAAAAGAAAGAAATTTGATTAAATATTAGGATAGTGGCTATTGACTGTTTAATTTACGGAATAGTAAAGTTCGATAAATACTACGTTTGTAACGGATGTCTGTCCGCTCGTTATTTATTCGAATCGGCAATCGAGTGGACGTGAGGAAGCTATGTTTTTCCTGTAATAGACTTACAAAAGAACCTATGTTCCGCTCTTATTTCCTGATTTAATTTAGATCAAGGATTTACTTACGTATATACATGGGTTTTACGTTCCATAAAGGGATAATATCATTCCCGTCAAATATACGATTTCCAGGAAACAAAGAATGTAAATAGCGACGTTTCAGTGTGACAATATTTAGAAGATTGCTTTCTGCGGAGCACTGCGAAACCATTTTTTGTAAATATTTCGAAAACAGTTGACTATAGGTATAAGTAGTCATTTGGAAAGTGAGCCTAGATTCTCCAGCGGAATCCAAATATATAGTAGTGTTTGCACTCAAAAGGACATAGCTTTGATATATAGTCTTTTTTGGCTCACCTTGGATATGTCAGAATAATTTTAGATTATGCTACAAATGCATATTCATCAATAATGAAGATGCTATAGAACAATCTCGCACTATTGCCTCATCCCTAAGAAAATATTTATTCAATACAAATAAACTTTCACTGAAAAATAAAAATTAGGAGCAATTGAACGAACTAATGAAAAGTTTTTTTTTAGTTATATTATAATTAAATTATTTCTTGAATAATGTAATTAAATAGGGATTATTATTATGTAGTTTAATAACTAACGAGTTAATATTTAAGTTTAGTTATCCCTTTTTTATTATTGTTTCTTACATATTTCAAAAAAATATAATTAAATTAATACACGTGGTAAATAGTAGTAAAAAGAAAAAAAAACATTACATTATTATTATTTTTTACGAGCTAAACAACAGCTAATGCCACTCATTGGACGAAACAGCGTACTAGACCTCCGGGACAAAAGGACACTCTACCTTACCAACCTGAGATCAATACTAACATATGTGGCACTGGCGTGGTCTATCATTGTAGAATATCAATTAAAGCACCTGAAGATGCTAGAAAATAAGACGTTGCGTCATTTGGCCGGTGCACCATGGTTTGTGTACAATGAAGATCTTAGACGAGATTTACAAATTCCATCGTTATTGGGAGTATTTTTGGATCAATTCCAACAATATCTGTCAGTAATAACCCTCTGGTGAGGCTGGTGGTCGAGCAACAGGACCGCTTACCACCTAAGGTCAGGCTGCCTCGAATCCGGCACTGGTTTCAATGAAAAATCCAGTACATTGACAACTTTCATGACGAAACCAGCGAGATCTTCGGAACGTCACTATGTGAACATTCCTCTGGCAGTGAGATGGGTCTTGCATCATAGGGGTCTGGAGGGTCCAAGGGCTTCTACCTAACCGTAGAAAATGAGTATAAACCTCAAAAAATTAGCTTCCATCAAGTTTATATATACTTTTATGCGTAGCACTGTGCATGAGCTTTTAATATATGGGTATGCAATTCAATTTAAAATAAACGAATCAAATATCATAGAAGGGAACGATGTGAACTTCACATGCATAGCTTATCCGAAGAAAATAATAGGAGCGGTCGCAAGATATTCCTTATTGAAATGATCAGGTGATCGTTGTAGTATGGCATGTATGTATTGTATAACTTCGACATACGCACCTTACAACCTCATACATACATATTAATATGAAACGAGAGACAAATTCATATACGTTCAGGTACATTGTATCATTCACCAACCAGATGTTCGATAGCATTGCGCTGTACGGTACGTATGACTATGTCTAACGTAAGGCATAATATGCATACTTTGACATCGCGTTTCGCATGATCTTTTGCTTCGTTATTCGGCGGCAGCCTTGACATAACTCGGTTCATCCGTGTCCATCTTCTCCCGTGGCAGAGAAACAATCTACCTACGCATATGTGGGAAACGGCCTGCAGCCACGAATTCCATGCACCTAGAGCTGAAGAGGAGAATAATTAAAAGAATTAATGAATAATAATTCAATTTTAATGCGAATGGTATGACGTCTTTAATGTTGTCCGATCGTGATTGCACTATTATTCTATTAAAAGCATGAGAATAACAGTCTAGACAGGTAAATCTTCTTGTTTCTTTACATCAAAGGAAACTATCAGATCCTAGAAGGACTAGGTTTGTATAAACTGATTTATTTTTCAACGGTTCTTCTTTGGTAAACCATCTGCTGTTTCCAAACTCTGGAAAGATATTGATATAAAGGGGAAATTGCTTCGACAATATTAATCGACATAAAATGAATCAGCACGTAACATAGAAATGATGAAAAATTATTCCGTATTGCATATATTTTTCATTCATCAAGGATAACGTAAATAGTACGTAAACCAGCTATGGGTTTATGGAATAGGAAATATCTCAAGACTGAGTTACATACAATGCGTTTAGCTTTATAGCTTGACAGCCCTGCAGTTTGTTATTAGTACGCCAATTGATTCCATATTCTTATGAGGTACAGAGCTCTTAAAGAATTTTTTGCATGATTAGAAAAGTAGTAGTAGTATTAACCATTAGACTACTACGACCTAAAATTGGATGCAAAAAATCGAAAAAATCTAATAGGCCTTGTTTAATCGTAAAAGCATCCGTTTTAGAACCACCTGAGAAACCTAAAATCAAATTTTGTTTAAAAAATTTTGTGTGGCAATTGCTTATGCCAGGGGTTCCTAAACTTTATCAGTCCGCGGGTTTAGTATTTTGTCCGGACGCCCTTTCCAAATTTGTATACAATGATATAAATCAGGCACAGAAATAAAAACAACTCATAAGATAAATCTCACAATGTGAAGCTCACATTTATTAAAAGTGAATCACAAGAACCATCGTCGTAAATCTGCTGATAACGGCAAAAGTTGGTTCACAAGAAATAGAAATCGACCAATTTTTTCTAAAAACACTAGCTTCTGTCGCACAAAAGTTAGGGGGGGGGGGGCACTTTAGGTCCGCACTGTATAACTGGTGCCTAATACACTTATTTACGCAAACGAAATGCTTAGGCAACTCCTCTCGTTTATTTAACCTTTTTCGCAAACCTAAAATTTTACGCAAACGCTTACATTTCCACTTAAAAGCACATAGTACCACTCGGGAGCTATATTATAGCTCTTTTTACCTTTAAATTACTCCGCAAATTTGAATAATCTTTTTCAATGTAAAATTCAAATGCAGCAGGCTGAAAAATGCACATCGGTTACCGCGAATAATTCATTCAGACGAAGCGGGTTTCATACGAAAGCGATCGTTTTTAGCAATTAGGAAGATTTACCTGCTTACAGCTAGTAATTGCCTACTTACGACGTACACAATTTGAGCGGTGAAGCGTCTAGTTGTGGTGTTTATTAATTAAATACAGCGTATTACCAGTATTCAGGAGTATACACTTGAAGCTAGTAACCTGCTATGCATGCTTAGACATAAATGTTCTTGAATGCGGATCTGGTGAATGCTAGATGAAATGAAATTAATAAAACCGGAAAATTCGGGGATATAACCCCTAAAAGCATTTTGCTGGTTTTTGAAATGCTGCATTTCCAGGAATTTTAATTAAAAAAGAGAAATTTTAAACACGGCGCAGCACTGTGAGTCAGAAATGGAAAAACGCGGGCAAAATACCACTTGCATGCATGTCTAAAAATAACTCAAAAGTTGCATCAACCATGAGAGAAATGTTTGTTTACCAGTGATTAAGGGTTGGTTGAACGGTAAACTTGTTCAGATGTGATTAGTAGAGCAACGCAAACTGCGCTGAAAGCCAGTGGCTGACGCATAAAAGTTTACACAAAATAAACACGGACGGGACAATTCGGTATAAGCGTCAGTATAACTGCGACTCGAAAGCCGATCTGTTGTGTATGCATCTACGCTGTCGTATACTATATCGTAGTTCTACGTTTGTTTTGAAAATGTTTCTTACGTCGCGAAAACGACCAAAGTTGGACACAATAAGAGAATTTATTGCAGAAATGCCTGATTTAAAGTGTGATGGTGCTAAAATTCAATGTGTAGTGTGTAAAATAGATTTAATGTGTTGGTCGAAAAGTGATTGTCTACGGCACGTAAATAGTGCAGGGCATGTTTCAAAAAAAAATTCCACACGAGATTATGACAAATTTAAATTTAATTTATGTGTTTATTGCATGTAATTTACCATTTCATTTACTAAGGAAGAAAGCATATGTCTCGTTTTGGAATGAATATTCGGACTTTAGGTTACCAAGTGAGAGAACATTACAGAGAGTTGTGACGTCTGCTCGTGAGCATGTCGAGAAAAGAATTAAATCGGAGTTGCAAGATAAAAAACTGTGGTTATGTGTGGACGAAACAACAGATCGTAAAAAACAGTCTGTGGTTAATGTAATAGTACGCACAATGGAACCACATCGACCGTCACCCTCAATTTTACTAGTTTCCAGACGAATACAACAATGCACTGCCGAAGTAATTTCAATGTTGGTGTTAAATACATCGGAAAAGTTTGAACTTTCAACAAATCAACTGTTGATGTTTATGAGTGATGGTGCCGCAAACATGCTTGCTGTAGGTCGATCTCTTAAAAAACATTCCTATAAAGTCCAGTGCCCTGCATTTCTCAGACTTGCGGCCTATCAGCTTCTTATTCGACTTGTCCAAAGTTTTAGAGAAAGTAATTAACTTCCAGCTTCTCTTATTTAGGTTGAAATAATATTATACCAGAGACTCAGTCTGGATTTCGTTCGCTTGTTAAAATGTTATAATGACTTAACTTCCGTCCGTGATAAAGATTAAATTAGATTAGATTAGATTAGTATTCGAGGTGGTTCTTGACCTATCTCACTGCGACCTTTTCAGATCTATTGTGGTTCCTCTATCATTAGATCAATTACGCTAGCTTTGCCTAGAAGCCTTGTGAGTGATACTTCTACGTAGGTTTCGGCTTTTGGATACTCCGCTTCCATTTCTGAGAGCCGTATTCCTGTCAGTGCTGTACAATCGCATAGCACATGGACGGGCGGCAGTCTCTTCTTCCGCCTGGCAGAATCTACATGCTGTTTCCTCTGTCAGGCCTAGGTTGCTCATGTGTTTCTTGAGCATACAATGTCCTGTTTGCCGGACTAGTATTTTTCTGAGGGACTTTCTGTCCCTGCTTAGTT
This sequence comes from Dynastes maya, assembly GCA_029619315.2. Taxonomy (NCBI): domain Eukaryota; kingdom Metazoa; phylum Arthropoda; class Insecta; order Coleoptera; family Scarabaeidae; genus Dynastes; species Dynastes maya. The sequence goes on along the minus strand of JAROYE020000010.1, from coordinate 22,251,594 downwards.
AGTCTACTGTAAATTTAGATCTGTGTCCAATCAGAAATTGCTTGGCCTGTCTCTGACCTGGAATGCTCTTCCACCAGACTAGAGATTTCTTATTTTTCCATTGTTTGGTAGTTGCATTGACCATCACATATATGCCATGCCTACAGAATGTTTTGGGTTTTTGTCAGTAGTTGATGAGCTTACTCGAGCTAATTCGTCTGCTTTGACATTCCCTCGATGACTTTCGTGTCCTGGTACCCAGATCAGGGTCACCTTAGTTCGGCTACCCAGCCTGTTTAGCGCATTCATACAGTCCCGCACCAGTTTCGACTTCGCCTGTGTGGATTCCAGTGCTTTTATCACTGTTTGACTGCCTGAATGGATAGCAATAGATAGACAGTTGACTTCTTGCTTATATAACTCTTAAATATACCCCAACACTGCTGTTATTTCGGCTTGAAATATTGTGGCGCTTTGAATAAGGCTTAGTTATTTTTGGTATAATCCCGAAAATTCCGGCTCCGACTCCAGTTTGCGTCTTTGAGCCGTCTGTGTACCGGATAGATTCCGCACGATTTCATAACAATGGAGTGGTGAATCGCCATAACTGCCATTACTGGGCTTCAGAAAATCCTCATTGGATGCGTGAGACTAATTTTCAGGTAATATAGGGTGTCAACATACAATTGAATAAGTTATCCCCATGCGGCAACATATTTTACTCGCTCCTATACTTATTTCAGGGCAATTTGGTAGAGTAAGAAATATTCACATATTCTAGGTGATTGAATTTTTTGATTTACAGTTGAAACAAATATTTTATTAGAGCTAGTGAATTTTCTGATTTCCTTGAAATTCTTCAAATAGTTTGTTATGTTTTGCAAACTTTTCACAAATTTCGCAAATCAAATAATCAAAATTAAATGTTGTTTGAAAGGATCCAGGTTAACACTAAATTATTGTGCTACAGCTTATATATGCATGCCAGAAAATTAGCTTCATTCGTATTATTGAACAAGCTAATTAGAAGGATATAAAATTAATAGCAAGTCATATCGTATTCTACACCATTAGGTTAAGAAACAAAGGCCTTTCTGTAGTATTGTTATAAATGTACCACCTTCGTAACCTATTAAATTCGTCGAAGTAACCTCTGTTTAGCCTTTAAATATGAATCAGCGTTGTGGTAATATGGTCACTAGAGCAAGGTAATCGTCTCTGCGATACATAGACGTTTCATCAGCTGTGTGCAAAAATCGATTCTCGCGTTGTCAACGTCCGCTTGTTTATTTTTCGTTCAGTTTAGGAAATGAGAGCGTGCGTTGTGTTTTGTATTACGTGTTATTCGTTATAAATATATAATTATTCATTTAAAATATGTAATGTGGGTTAAGGGAGTGACAATGAGAGATCGAATAAGAAACACAGATATAAGAGCAGAGCTTAAGACTAAACCGCTCCTAGAATACATCGAAGTAATACAGCTAAGTTGGTGGGAACACATGAAGAGAATGAAAGAAAACGTACCAGTAAAGCTAATATGGGAAGCTAGGATACAAAAGAAAAGAAACAAGGGAAGACCAACGGAAAACTGGGATACAGCGGTCGCAAAAATTATCCAAAGGAAAGGAAAAACAATAGCAGAAGCAAGTAGATTAACACAAGATAAGAAACAGTGTCAAAGTTTGTATACACGTGAAGAGCGAAAGAAAGTCCCGACACTGAAAAGTATAAGGGACGTAAAAAGACTATATATATAACGCGTAATGTGAACAAAAAAAGCTAAAAAGGGACCTATTGCTGGCACAGTAAATAAGTTTATCTGTGACTTTCTGGATTACAACCTCGAATTCAATTTGCCAACTACGAAATCGGCACGTAAGCATACGTGAAGACGTGGAAAAAAATCAAATTTATGTTATGTGTTGACGAGACAACAGATTGTAAAAGAAATTCTATTGTAAATGTTATAGTATGTGTACTGGACCTACATAAACCGACATTTTCACTGTTACTAGCTAGCAAAAAACTGGAAAAGTGTACTGGTACAGTAATTGTTAGGACGATACTTAGTACGTTAGAAATCTTTCAAGTCTCACCACGTCAAGTGTTGATGTTTATGAGCGATGATGCCGCAACGATGCGTTCGGTAGGCTGTTCTCTTCTTGAACACGGTTGCAAATGTTTATACGTTAGATGTAAAGTGCGTGCTTTATATATTGTGGCAGAAACTATTCGACAATGTTCACCTGAGGTAGGTGCATTAATAGCAAGTACAAAAAAAGTGTTTCTCAAATCTCCAAAACGTCTTCGATCATTTTACGCACAGTCTCCCCGTATTCGTGAACCACCACAGCCGATTCTTACACGTTGGAGAACATGGTTGCAGGCAACTTTTTATTACGTTGAATATTTCAAACAAATAAAAGCTGTTATTCTACAATTCAATCCTGCCGAAGCTGCAGCTATTAAGGAGAGCTAGACACCATTTCAAGATATAAGTATTTGTCCATGTTTAAAGACAAAATTGCAATATACATATTGGAAAATCCCTTTATTCCATTAGGTTTACAGGAATTTACATCAGGACCGGTTTCGCCTTAGGCATCGTCAGCCGAAATCTACAAAGTTTTGTTTTGAGATTTATCGATGTTAGGATTATTAAAATAATAATTTTTAAGGATATAATGAGTTGGGTCGTGAAATGTTGAAATTGATTTCAGGATGAAAGGAGGATTGGTATGTTAAAAAATCATATCATTGTAAAAGTGCTAAAACCACGTTGTTGAGATTATTAAAATAATAATTTTTAGAGATATTATGAGGTGGGTCGTAAAATATTGAAATTAGTTTTAATGTGAAAAGAGGATAGGAGCACGTGTTCTTTCCTATCCTTCCCTTATCCAGAATCCTCTTTTCACATTAAAACTAATTTCAATATTTTACTCATAATATTCCTAAAGACTATTATTTTAATAATCTCAACAACGTGGTTTTACTACTTTTACAATATGAGGAATCTTCACCTATGCAATAGTAATAAATGACCAAATTTGCCTCAGCACTGATATTGAATGTTTTTTTGCGGTGTTTTTTATAACTCTTGATTTGTGTTGTTGTTCTCATTGGACTGCGGTTCAGTTAAGTGTTAGCTATGCCTAGAGTAAGAAGACGAGCAGTGTATCGACAATTAAGCGAATTCGACAGAGGTCGAATTATTGGTTTGCGCGAAGCTGGTTTTTCATTTGGGGAAATTGCTAACCGTGTATATCAAAATCGGTCTACTGTAATGCGAGTGTGTCGTGCATGGTTTGAAGATGGCCAGGAATGTCATAGAAGAGGAACCGGGGCTTCAAAAAGAACGAATGAGCGTCAAGATCGTCGCTTAAGACAACTGGCATTTAGAGACCGATTTTCCTCTACTCTGGCAATTGGTGACCAATGGTTTGGTGAAGAAGGTCGCCATGTAACCCATTGAAGAGTTTATCGCCGAATCCGAAGTTTTGGGTTAACATCATATCGTCCGCAACTTGTGCTTCCTTTGACTGCGGAACATTATCAGCAACGGTTACAATGGTGCAGTGAAAGATCTCATTGGAAACTTGAATGACGTCGTGTTGTGTTTAATGACGAATCAAGATTTTGTTTAGGCATGCACGACGGTCGTCAGAGAGTCAGGAGAAGACGGGTGAACGACGGAATCTTCGATTTACCGTTGAGAGGCATGTACACCGCACTGGGAGTGTTCTGGTTTGGGGTGCGATTACTTATGGCAGCAGGTCTCCCTTGGTGTTCATTCGAGGCAATATGACAGAACAGCGATACATTGCGGAGGTGTTTGGAACACATCTTCTGCCTTACTTACAAGGGCTCGAAGATCCATTATTCCAGCAAGATAATGCACGTCCTCATGTAGCAAGGTTTTCCTTGAACTTCTTTGATCAGGCCCAGATTAATCTTTTGCCCTGGCCTCCAAGATCTCCAGATCTTTCTCTCATCAAACATGTATGGGACATAATGGGTAGAAGGTTGCGAAACTTGCAGCGTCCTCCTTTGACTTTGGAGGCTTTGAGACATGAGGTGCAACTTGCATGGGAGGCAATACCACAAGACGAGATAAACCACCTTATTTAATCAATGCCACGGCGTGTAAATGAATGTGTACATCAGAGAGGCGGCCCCACACATTATTAACAGTTATTATAAAATTTTGTTTAACTAATAAGGAGTTTCCTCCCAAATTTTGATCAGTTATTACTCTTACATAGGTGAATATTCCTACCAAATGTCATCCGGAAATTCCAACCCCTTCTAGCTGTTGCAATTTCTATGTCACTGAGTATATATTTCAAGATATTTCCGTTGAAATAGAGTAATAAACTATTCGTAACAACTATAAAGGATTACATGACACAATAGAGCAATTACAAAATAGAGGTTGTCGTTAGTGGAGTCACTGCAAATAGTGGACGAAGTACGTACTCCTACGCAGTATACATGACGCAAAATGTAATCGCGTTTTAGAAAAGATCGAGAGTGTATTAAAAAAAGATTTCGATTTATCACATTAGATTAAATTTGTGATGGTGTATCGACTAATCCATTAACTGAATTCAAAGAGTGTTCTAATCATGCATGTATAACATCGGTGGATGTCGAACGACCTTTTTCAAAATATAAACACGTTTTTTCGCCATGGCGAACAACGTTCAACGAGACAACTGTGGAAATATATCTAATGCTGTCAACTTTTTACGACTCTTATCTAGTGGGTGATAATACTGATTTTGGTACACGCCTATGCCGCAGAGACATTACCTCGCTTTAGTGATCAATATAGTAACCAAAACTTGCGGACTCGCACAGGCGTCGGTATTACGGGTTAATATAAGAATACGAAAAATTCATAAATAAACTTACTTGCTAATTATTCAACAAATTAGAGGCATCAGGATGTGAACTACTGTAAACTTGCATCATTGCATATGTTTCCACAGTTACTTCTTTATACCTTGTGCGTCGACAAGAAAAAATATTCTTATATATAGAAAACGATCTCTCCACATCTAAGGAAGTTACATTTGCATTTGTAGAAACTGTTTTTCAAAATCACTTAAAAGTTCACTATTCTTACACTTATTATAAACGGCCTCTAAAGTATTAAAATTGGGATTTTTCCTTAAAACATCTGCCAACTTTTGACTAGCGCATAATCCTGGCGTATCATTTAATGTGTGTAATTTATTTTTTACACTCTCCACTATGTCTAATGATTCCTGCAATGACAATTCAGTACATTGTAGTTTTCTGATGGCATCTAGTAGTACTGTATAATTGGTACATATTGTTGTTAAATCTTCTAAAAGTTGAGGAATTTAAAATTCTCTTTGACTTTCTCTAATTGCTTTGGATTCATTCCGATTAAATCGCTTTATAACTGATTGAATTTGTTGAAAATGGATCAAATAGTAAGAAGCTGCTGTTAGCCAAGTACCCCATGGCGTTAAAATTGGTTCAGGAGGTTCTGGAATACCTGGACAAAATTTACGAAATTCTTTTAAACGTTTAGGAGATTTACGAAACACTGCTTTAGTACTTCCAATCATCCGATCAACGTTTCCGTAATGTTGTCGAACAACTTCACCAACTAAATGCAAAGCAGGCAGCACACAGGTTATATGTATTAAGTTAGGAAATATATGTTTTAAGGATCGCCCAACACTTAACATCGCTGCTGCACTATCTGTCACAATCATCACAACTTGATCTTGGGCAATTTTAAATTTTTTCAAAGCGTTCATTATCACTTTTTGAATATTTTCCGCGGTACATTGTTGAACACGTTTGCAAGCTAACAAATATCGAGATGCTGTGTTCTCGCTAGATAAAACGCGAGCTATTACATTCACAATACTGTTTTTCTTTATATCGGTCGTCTCATCCACGGTAATCCATATTTTTTTGGAACACAAACCACGTTTACACACATTTTCTAGCACCTCCTTCATTCGCGGCAAATGATTCTGTAATTGTGTTTGTGGGGGTAATGGGTACTTTGGAACGTATTGTCGCCAAAACGTTTTAAAAGCTGCTTTTCTCACCAACGACAACGGAAGATTACAAGAGGCAAACATAATTAATAAATGTATGAGGAATAGTGTATAAGGTATTTCAGTTCTTGCATTTCCCATATGCTTAATACCATTGACATGCCTCTGGCAATCAGTTCTGTCCTATGCAACCAAACGAACATTGCATAATAAGCAAAAAACTGCACTACCGTCATATTTTAAATGGGGAAAAAGTGACACATACTTATGTACATTAGTAGCAAATCTATTACGAGGCATTGTTTTCTTAGGTATGTAAATATTAGTTCTATATGAAACGATACACTAATTATGTATAATACTACAACACACAAAAAACACCAGCTATATTTTCAAAAGCGACACGTAAGTACATAACCTTGACCGTTCGACTAATCTCTGCAACAGCTCAACCGGTACTAAAACGAAATCTCTCTCAGCGCGGTTTAACATGATTTATATTCAACGTCGACACTACATGCCTACTTCTCTACCGGTTTAGTTTGTTTATGAATTTTTCGTATTCTTATATTAACCCGTAATACCGACGCCTATGCGAGTCCGCAAGTTTAGGTTACTCTAGTGATCAATCACAGCCGGTCTGTCCCCTCATATTCAGCCGGTAAACAGTTCACAATTGTACCCAGTTTCGAATTTACGGCAAACGTTTTGAATCCATATTACCGCATGTGTATGCATTAATTTTCCTTTGACAGTCGATATTTTGGATTTTCGTGGATCTATGTTTAAGTTTCGTGTGTATACGGTACATCAAAGTCAATACTGCATTGCCGAACTGCGTAGTGCAGAATTTGCATATTATTCAATTTACGTACCGTGCAAATGAGCATAATCAAACACGTTGTACGTACCTACCTACCGTTGGATTTCACCACCCAACTTTGTTCAACACTATCCTGCCGTTGATCAATAATTTACCGAGTCAATTTTGTATGCATAAATATAGTTCTTCGCGCTGTTATGGGCGTATCTCGGGGGAACTCCGTACTTACCTTAGCAAATGTTAACACGGCCATTGTAGGTGGTGCGGATAACATTAGGAGAATATTAATTCAGATATATCTTCTTTTTTTTATTATTTGCAACCCGTTGAAGCTCTGTGGAATGAAATGATTTACAATAGTTGTACGCGTTTCGTTTCGAGAGAAGAAATATTGTGTTTAGATGTAATAACTTAAAGTGTATGGTGTCGTGTTGTACAAGAGTCTATTGACCAAGCCGGCTTGTAGAAGGTCTTTCGCCCATCATCACTTGTTTCTGAAAGGGATTGCATAAATAAAGCTGACGTTTTAAAATACTAAACCTCTAGAAAGGGGCTAAGTGGGTACAGTTGCTTTGGCTGTATAATTTCAAACGAAGTACAGAAACATATGATGCACCGTAGAAAGATGTAACCTCTCATTGTAAATGTTAACCACGTACTCAAGAATGTATATTTACTAACGCATAAGGTAATTTTACATGCGATTTCGTATTTTCAAGATACAGAGTGACTCATTTGAAATTGGCCGTCAATTTTTCTATTTTTCATTTATAAAAAAATTGCGCAATCTTCTGAATTTCTTCATTTATGAAATTGGAATAGTCTTCCAAATGATTAATAAACACTAATAAAGTCTTTAATGCATTGGACTTTCCCAGAAATAGGGCATTTAAACCACGCCTCAAATAAGTCGCAATTTTTCACCGTTGTAATGTAACTTATACATGAAGGAAAAGAATATTGTTGCAATGGTCTGCGGTACATAAAAGAACCTTTAATTTGAGATAAAAAACTTAATTTGACGTAGAGATTTGAAAAATTTAAAGCAATTTTGTATAACGGTTAACTTCAAACGATATCCAGCGAAAGTTTTAGCAATACAAACCATCATTTTAATAATCAGTAGAAGAACTGTACTTGCTTTTTTAAATTCCATAGTAATCAGTTCGCTTGCACTTGAAATTTTATATTTAACAACCTTCTTTAGGTACATTCGTAAAGAGGATATATGAATAATCATGTGGGGATGGATTTAAATGCGCAATCATTCTGATGGTCGTGTGTGCATAGTGAGTTAATCAGAAAATATATTTCTGTGGGTTAGAATTCTTTAATCCTTGCTCATTAGATTTCCATTAGTGAAAATTGCAAAAGTGAAAGCTCATTATTTAATTTTTCAGAATAAGAGGCACAAAGAGTAATAAACTCAAATCAGTATACCGGGTGGTAACTTGGCCGACGCAGCATAGCTATTATAATAGTAGATCTGGAATGTCCAATTATTTGGTTCCCTAATTATTTTACAGGAAAAGTGTATTTAGGTTTTTTGTAGAGAAAAAAATCCTACATCCATATATACCATTGCTTTTTAGTTTTTAGAATTCCGAAACCGAAAAATCCGGAAAATGTAAATGCCAGTTTTAGAAAAATTATTGATGCCATGAAATTATGAAATCAAACAAACGTGCTTGCATTTGTCATTCCTGTTTGACGTTTGTAATTTACGATAGTCAATATTAAATTCTGTTCTTTGCCACATGTATTCAACGGCAGAAAACGTTGAAATGGTAAAATTATATTATATGGGCGATAGTGCGCGTCAAGTAAGTGCGTTGTTTAGCGTACAATATCCCTATCGGCCAATCCCAAGCAGTACGACGATTGAGAGAATAGTACACAAATTTGAAGCTACAGGCACAGTGTTAAATAATTGTAAGTGTACTAATAACGTTCCAAACTTACATGAAAATGAAGAAAATGAAAACACTTTGTATGTTTTGACGGCAGTGGCTGAAAATCCCAACCTAAGTTTACGGCAAAGCGCAAGCAACGTCGACTTGCATCACTCCCGAGTCCTGAAAATTGTAAAAAAAGCATAAGTTCCACTCTTATAAATACCAGTTTCACCAAGAGTTGCGTGAAGGTGATGCGGACAGGAGGAGTGCATTCTGCTTCCAATGGTGGAAAAATGCAACGAGTTTATAAAAAACATTCTTTTTACGGATGAAGCGACGTTCACCCTGAATAATGGGCCAAATGTGCACAATTGCAGAATATGGGTACGCGAGAATCCACGCAACGTTCTACAAACCAGAACCCAATATCCCCAAAAGATTAAGGTGGGGTTATTAGGTCACATTATAGGATCGTTTCTTGCATGAAAACTTAACAGGAGAACGCTTCTTGCAGCTCTTGCAAGAAGAAATAGCTCTGGCAGTGAATTTTTAAATGATAGTTTTTCCCATAACATTATCGGTCCAAATTATGCAATTAACTTGCCTGCCAGGTACGCCGATCTTTCACCTAACGACTTTTTTCTTTGGGGGCATTTAAAATCAAAAATTTATTGTGGACAAACATTTCAGAACAATTAAAAAATCGAATTCAAGCCGAATGTGGCAAAATATCTAGGTATCAACTGGCAAATGTTAGACGACAGTTTTATCACAGGCTAGGCCATTGTCTAGTAGTTAATGGTGATTTGTTCGAACATTTGTTGTAATCTGTGTTTTTTGTTTTGTTGTAATATCATGTGTTCCTATTGTTAAAATAAATAAAATTACCGTTTCTGTTATACTTTTCATGGTTTTATTATAGGTCGAATTTAATGACGGAGGTGGCAGAAAATCATAGCGCGCTTGTTTGATTATCACTGATTTTTCTAGAAGTTAAATTTGTAATTTTCCAGTTTTTCCGATTTCAGAATTCTAAACATTAAAAAGCAATATTAAAAAGCGATATTGCTTATCGTACATTAAAAACGTCAAACTGGAATGACAAATGCAAGCACGTTTGTTTGATTTCATAATTCCATGGCATCAATGATTTTTTTAAAATTGGCATATACATTTTCCGGATTTTTCGGTTTCAGAATGCTAAAAACTAAAAAGCAATGGTATGTATGGATGTAGATTTTTTTTCTCTACAAAAAACCTAAATACACTTTTCCTGTAAAATAATCAGGGAAGCAAATAATTGGACATTCCAGGTCTACCATTATAATTGCTATGTTGCGTCGGCCAAGTCACCACCCGGTATATATATTAAAATTCTGAATTACTCACATTCATTTTTACACCTATTAGACATCCATGCAGTAATCCTTCTGAAAGATCCATTCGGGAATTAACACAATATCTAAGTATACTTTGTGCTGACTCACATGAGACTTGGAATTATTATGTTCCAATTATCGAAGAAATTATAAATTCTATTCCTACATCAACAAGCGAAGTTGCTTCTATTGTTTTCTATACTTCTTGTATTCCTCCAAAACCTTAGACATCCGATGACAAACTTATGTGCATGATTCAATTCTAAAAACCAGAGAAAAATTGGATAAAATTCATATTAAAACACAAAATAAATTAGATAATGAAGAACGCAAACGTACTACATATTACATTGATGATTTGGTTATATTAAAAAACATAGAATCAGCGATTTTAAAAACAAAATAGAGAAAAGTTTCAACCGATTTATGAGGGACCGTTTATTATAACAGATCAAAAATCTAACTTTTACGTTATCCAAACATGAAAATAACACGCGGCATTTTTACCGTTGATGCAATCTTTATCATTTTTAACCCATTGTCGTTATTCATCGTTACATAGCTTTCAACGGTTTTTCTTGACATATCAAAACATTTTTGGCGCAATATAAAATTTTTGCGCGATAATGTTTTGGAGGGGGGTATTGTAGTGGGACATCCTACATGAAGAGCGTGTGTTTACACGTTATTACATTAATTTCGATCAATTTTATATTAAAATTCATAAAATATTAGAATTTAACCGAGCATTTGCGGAATTCGAAATATTTTGGGTTAGTATTTGAATTCTGGCATTTTGATCATTTGTATTATTATTTTATTAAAAAAAGACTCCATTAATGTTATCTTACACATAATTTGTAAAAAATAACACAAACACACATATAAACATACTATATTTGGAATCCAAGCAACAAAATCCCTAAGGTCATCTGCAACACCGAAATCGATCATCAGAACGTCAAAATTTAAAGTATCAAGTTGTTAGATTGGCAGCGCCCAGACAAGGGATAAACAAGAAGTTAGATACCACAGTAAACAAATATATTTTTCGACTGATGAATTTAGAAATTGTATCTTAAACTAAAATGTTGCTGAAAATATAAACTCTGAAGTATTAAAAAACTGTTAAAGTTAAACAGAAACAGTTTCAAGAAATAACCAAGAAAATTTAATCAAAGAAGACAACCAGAGGGGTTATTACAAGAGAATATTGAATATTCACTGCTGAAAAACAGGAAACTAGGATCCATCAGAAGAGGAACACAACCACACACACATATAGTACACCCACAACATTAACTGTAAATAATTCTTAAAAAGATTTATCATTGTTAGTGAAAAATTTAAAATAATAAGCGGAACAGGTTATCTCTCTATTCAATAATTAATCGTTTTTTGAAACATCTCAATATATTATCTCATCCCTTCTACCATTTAATGGCGTTGGGTACTACATTATACAATTTATTTCATTACATCAATTTGATTATTTGTGAATGTGACCCATTCCGTCTTATTCATCGAGATCATCTTCGCTTCCTCCCATGTGATTTCTCTCTTTTTCAGCAATTCTGCTATTTTTTTATTCCATGTGCTTCTCGGTCTTCCTTTTGCTCTTCTCTTATTTACTATGGCCTCCCAGATCTGCTTTATTTGCCTCCTGCTGCTCATCCTTTGCAAGTGTCCCCACCAGCCCAGCTGTCTCCTTTCCATGAATCTACCTATTGGCTCCATTTCCAGTTCCTCTCTTATTTCTGCATTTCTTACTCTATCCATTATTGTCACTCCATTGATATCTCATTTCTATCGCTTGTATTCTACTTTTCTGTCTTTGGTTTAGGTTCCATGTTTCGCTTCCAAACGTTAGAATGGGTCTAAAGATCGCTTTGTACACCTTTATCTTTGTTTCCCTTGTTATATCTCTTTTGTTTATGAAAGTTTGTCCCATTGAACAAAACATTTTCATTGCCTTTTCTATTCTGTTGTTTATTCTTGACTCCCGTTACTTTGAATGTTCATTCCTAGATATTTAAATGCTGTAACTTGCTCTATGCTTTTATTTTCTATACTAATTTTGATCTTACATTGTTCAGTTCCTAGTACCATCACTTTTGTTTTATTTTTATTCATGGTCATCCCGTATTCTTTCAGTGTCTCGTTTCATACCTGTAAACTTTGGTTCATGTCTTTCTGTTGCTGCTAGTAACATTATGTCGTGGACAAATGCCCCTTCCAATATTCCTATCGTTTACAAGTTTTTGTATACCACATGTAATATTTTGGTCTTTTGTGTGCGTTTTCTTACGGTTTCATCGATTGGTGAATAGTAGAGGACTAAGCCCTCCCCCCTGTATTAATTCTTCATTTGTTTTAAACGTTTCCGATATTCTTCTCTCACTTATGATACTACTGATATTTCTTTCGTAGTTGTTTTTAATCATTCTTATCATCTTTCCACTGATTCCCCCTTTCGGTACTTCCCAAAGTCTTCTTCTGGAGATTTTATCGAAGGCTTTTTCCAGATCGGTGAATCCCGCTAATACTGTTTCTTCTCGCTCTAGACATTTCTTCTCAACAATCTGCTTCACTGTGAAAATATGATCCTGGATACTACGTCGTTTTATGAATCCCCTCTGTGAATCTGAAAGTGTGTAATCCTCTTTCCTATGATTTTTTCGTATATTTTCATTGCTACGCTTGTTAGTGTTATCCCTCTATATAAAACTATATACAGTGCGGTCCTAAAGTGTCCCTCCCCATGCTAACTTTTGAACGACACAAGCTAGCGGTTTTAGAAAAAATAGGTCGATTTCTGTTTTTTGTGTATCGTACTATCGGTATTTCAATTGCGTAACAACAAAGGTTACCAATATCTTTATTGCTACATAACATGTGTGGTATCGTTGGATTTGCTTTTCGATTACCTTTCCAAAAACGTAAAAATACATAGGATGCTCAATTTAAAAAAAGAAAGTAGACGTCGCGTCCGGTGAAACCGGAAATGCAATTGAAATGCCGATAACAGCAGAAGTTAGTTCACAAAAAATAGAAATCGACCTATTTTTTCTAAAAGCGCTAGCTCGTGTCGTTCAAAAGTTAGCATGGTGGGGGAACACTTTAGGACCGTACTGTATATATATATAAATACATACGTATTTATCTCCCTTTTTAAAAATTGGAACTATTAATGATGTTATCCAGTCTTGCGGGATTTGTTCTTCTATCCATCCTTTGTTCATTATTTCTAATAGTTTCTCTATAGCTTCTTGTCCCATATTACATTTTTTATAGTTTTTAATCGCTGCTTCTTGAGTCTCCTCCATCGTGATCCTTTGTTGTTCCATTGCGTCTTCTGGTTTAAGATTATATGTTTCTATTTCTTTATTGTCTTGATTTACCCATAATAATTCCTGGAAGTAATTTCATGATCTGTTTGTTCTCTGTTAGTAGGTCTCCGTTCTCATTTTTAATTCCTTTTGTGTATTGCGTTTTTCCGTTTCTAAGTGATTTTAATGTTCTGTAGAATAATTTTTGGTTATCTTTACTGTCCTTCTCCATTTTGTTGCCACTGTTCTTTCTTTGCTGCTATTACCAATTCCTTGAGTCCCTTTCCTTCTTTTTTGTATCTTTCGTATCGTTCGGGGATTTTATTTTGTAAATTTCTATTTCATCTTCTTTATTTTTACTTGCATTTTTATCTCTTCAGAACACCAGGCTGTTTGTTTTCCTTTAATACGTTTTTTGTTACATCCGCATATCTCTCTGGCTGTCTCTAGAATTGTCTTTTTGAAATGATCCCATTTTTTGTCTAAGCTCTCTTGCATTGTTCCTGTTTCAAACTTTCTTGTTAACGTCTCTTTGTACTTTTGCGATACTTCTTCAACTGCTAACTTGTATGCTTTCAAAATCAGTTAATATTTAAAATTCCTGATAATTTATTCTATTTCGTAAATATTATTTTCATTCTGTACAATGAATATAATATAATTCAAGAGTAGGCTACTTTCCATCGTTTGACATTTACTGTGTATGTTGCACTAATGTACTAAAGATTTTACTAAGGTCTCCAAAAAACATTTGAAGAAGCCAACAGTGCGTTCAGCACAATACCAACTATATTAGCGCAACAAACACAGCAATATCGAAAAGATACTACTTCAAAACTATAATTTCATCGGCTGATTCTTTTACAGAATAAAAGTGCTTTTATACATATTTATTCGAACACAGCCTCTATTGTACATAAGTCTAAAATTCGCAGAAGTTCACGTGCTTTCACGTCAAAATCGCTCATCACCGGCGGCAGACAACAGCCGTGTCATTTTCCATTAGATACGTTTTGTATAAATATACATACACCAAATCGTCGTTAGATGTCGAAACTCCTTTTTGGTATTAAAATTCTGTTGTTCTTCGAACGCGCTCCTGAAACGCGAACTGTCGTGATTGTATATGTATATTATTCCAGCTGTAAGCGATCTCCGAAGTATTGCAATTCACCATGTATACTTCACCCTATTCCGAGATGCTGTTATCGAATGGCGTGAACGTTAACAGATGGATTTATGAAAACAAAGGTTGCGTGCGTATAAGTATGTATGATTATTAGAGAATGATAAACACAATGTTGCGGAACTGAATGTAGCTTCTCTGCAGCATATACAAGGAGTTAATTAATTCAGTAAGATACGTCTCATTTTGTAAGTTAGAGGAGCAATTCCTTAGTATTCATTTAAATGTTTTAAACAGACAACACCCTTCTTTTGCGTTAGCATTACACATCTTAGGAAACTCATACATTATTATTAAATTTCATAGGAAATAAGGGTACATTAAATTCTGAATTTGTAATATAATGTGCATAACATAGAAAGTATGTTATGATCTTGCTTTAATCGTTGTTTAATAAATCTTTCCAGATTCACTTGTGGAACTAATCCCCTAAGTTCACATCAGGTGCTCTGTCCGGCTACGAAAATGAATTCTTGTTATTGTTAGGCTTTTCACTTCGTTGATTCATTTCGATCTCCATCTTCCACTCTTTAGATATGACCCAACCACATCGCTCTCCACTGTTTAATATTTATGATGTTTTCCTTAATTTCTTACATCAATTGTTGAGTTGTTTTTGTTCTGTATACACTTCCTTATACCTCCACTGGATCTAGTACAGTTCTTAGAATTTCTCATTCTATCATCTCTAATCTGTCTTCAATTTTCTTTGTCATTGTTAGCCTCAATTCCATATAACATTAGAGCTCTTACAAATACGTAATATATCTCTAATTTGGCGTTTTTGTGAAGTTCCTTCATTTCAATTTCCCTACCTTCATGGTTAGATATCCCCAGGTGTTTGAAATCTTGCACTTCTTCAAAAATATGTTTTCCATTTTTAATTTCCTAGTCGTAACTTTTTTCCAACTCAACATTATTTTCATTTCTTTCTATTTACATTAACATTTCGGTCATTATTTTCCGCTCTTTTGTCACCAGCACACCATATCATCGGCGTGAGCAATACACCTTCAAAAGAATGGGTGAAAATCTCTTCGGAAACGGGAGGCAAGATTTCTATCTTCTACGATAGGAGTAATCTTACCCCTACGGGTGAATTTTGAGGATTTTCATGCTTTGGGCTAAAATTACCCCACTTTATGTTTTCACGCACAGAATTTGGGTGAATTTTACTTTTATAATTGAAGTAAAGTTCACCCATTTTTTTAGAGTGTGCTTTAATCTTTTTTTGTTTCAAATGGCATTCACCGTTCTGACTGCGTATTCTAGAGTAATATTAAATAGTGTTGCAGGTAGCGCGTCTTGTAGTGTTTTAATCAGTTTCTTGAGTTTTTCTGGGGTTCCAAATTGTTTCAGTATTACCACGAAATCGAAAGATTGTTGAAAATATATAAATAATATTTTCAGGTCCATTTTATATTTATGTCTCTCCCCCATTACCTGCTTCAGGATATGTGCATGAGGGTAGTTTGAAATGTTTTTTCAAGCTTCAACATGAAGAGGGCGTTGTTGGTTAAACATATTTTGGTAATATAATTGCGCAATAGTTGAAAAATACTTTTGAAAATTTCAGCTCAATTGTTGTTTAATAGTCTTTTGTGTCCTTCCTTTGGTTCCTCAACGGTTTCCTAAGATTTGCCTGACGTCCAGGAGCAGTAGCATGTTGCTCTAAATGATTTTTCTTTTTGCAAGTTAACTACAATAATATTTTTGAAGCAAGTTAGGAAAGAAAAACAAAAACGTCCTTTCAATTGCCTTCAGCCATTTTTGAACTTTATCGCTATGTGATTCCTTGGATTTTGGCATTGTTGTAGATGGAAATACACAATACACTGAGTAGATAAACAAGCACAGACCGACAGAAAACTACCGAAAAATATTCGTTGCAAGCTACGATATAAATGAAAATTCAAAGTATGTCTTTCACTATGTACTGATTCGTCAATAGTCCACCTGGCTATAGGAACACACACATATACGCTCCAGAGAAACATTAAGAGAATAAATATAAAATCTAAACTGCAATATCAAGATGTCCATTGTATAAACTATGAATGGGCATCGTGTATTCATTAATCACGTTAACAGGGAGAAGAAATTTGCTTATATGGTTTAAATTACAGGGCGTAAACAAGCCGATAGGGATTCCCTTAAAATAAAAACGTGGGTGCAGGTAAATGAACCCGAGAGCGATAAGCCTATAATTGAGGATATATCTTCAATAGGGTAGTAATATAAATTTTACGGCAGGCAAATCCAAACTTTGCCCCTCACACAATAGATGGGAAAACCCATCGCTGTATTAGTTTATAGCATTTTAGCTGTAAAACTAAAATTTACATTTAAGAAAGATGCAGCTGTGTAAAAACCATATTTATTTAAAATTAAAAAAAAAAAAAACGTTTAGACCAAATAAATATGATTTTAGGACAAAATAGGCGAAAAACCACGATTTAGGCTGTTAAAAGTCCAAATAGGCAACTAGGCAAAATAAAACATAGCTAGATCGCTTTGATTTGTCGAGAAACATATAGATTTTGTATTATTTTTAATTTGCCTTGAATTTAAACAAAGAGGCATTTTGCCTAAAATCCCGTCTCTACTAATTATACATGAATATTCTTCATGTTCCTAAAAGGAAATGAACATAATAGCTTCATACATTTAACAACAACCATTCTCTCTTATTTTATAGCTCATTTATATTACCTACAATATTAATGTACCAATACCATACGGCAATGAAAATAATCGCTCCCAAATAATACTCGCTGAGAAGCTTCATGTTTATGCAAGATGGAAAGAAAGCAAGCGATTTGGACTGACGTTTAGCTAATTTCCCGTGTAATCCGATAATACCGTGGACGATTTCTCGTCGTTTTTCTCCATCCAAAATAATTACCACGAATAATTCTACACAATGAACCACTTTGCGTGCCATTCTTTTAACCCGTTGCATTGTCTCAAATAGGGACCCGTGCAAAATTCTTGCCCCGAAAACTGTCAGAAGTAATCAACGCTGATAAGAAATACGATCGCAAAGGTCTCGGTAATTATATTAAAAATGACTTATTATTCGGTGTTGTGGTTCTTCTTTCTCCTCTTTACGTATGAGTCGTGTCTTCTTTTACAAAATGACTGCCTTAGGGCCAAAAACGGAGTTGATTCTACTCTATCACTTTGTGTGCGAAGATATAGGCAGATATATGTGTGTAGGTAGGCCATTTGCATTGTCGGGAGATGGGCAGATCGAATTATCATTCCTACAGCGCTGGATTATAAAGATAATGCCAAAGAAAAATTTATAGTGGCGCAAATAATTATAGGTCTTGCGTCTCATTACCTATGTAAAGCGCATTCAGTAAGCATTTTATGCGCGTCGCATATTAACTGCAACGCAGAGAAACCAAATGACATACATACATAAAGTCCCCTATGGTGTGTATGTGTGTATCGGTAATACCAATCTTCCAATACAAACAAAAATTGTAATTATCGGCTGTCATTAATGAAAACGACCGCATTAAAAATGGGTCCCGATAAAACCTAATTGAATAAAGAATACGCGTCAATTATTGTAAATTACTGTGTATCTGATATATGCTTCGCCATACGACAAATGTATATAATCTGATAATTTAAGGTGACAATACCTTTAAAAGTGCAGTAACCAGAGATTTTAGATAACCTAACTTCGATATATATATACAGTACCGTTCATGGAAGTTCAGGCAAGCTGAAAAATTATATTAACTGACAAACAACACAGAGTATCGGCACACTCCTCACCACACAAAATATTATTAATTAATTCGGAACAGCTGTTTCAAAGGCTCACTGGGTCCCCATTTTCAACCGAGTTACCGAATAAATCTGAACGAAAAAACTAAAAACTTTTTCTTTAATTCTACCATGCATGTCTATCCCTCCTCTCGAGGAAAAAAGAAGGGTATATATGTTTAAATGTGTCTAAACATGTATCTGTGTATATCTATTTCCGAATACCTACTTTTCTATTGCTTACCTCCAACATGCTGGGTATATGTGAAACGGCCAAGGGTCTCATCCCGCCCTCGTAGAATAGAGCGAGACGAAAGGAAGGTTACTTCCCGCTAATTCTCTATCTACGCACTCTAAGGATACTAAACAAATCAATACATAAATTGCAGAACACCGAGACTCGGTCTTGGTTAAGTGTGTACTGAAAAGTTCTTTTACCCTAATAAATCAAACAAGCAAGAGAAATGAAGTGGCGCATTCTCCTTGTTCAGGAGCTGCGAATGTTTTTTCAAGTACACTGTCTCAAATGCGTCCAATTCCCGAGGTGAAGTTACGTTTTTAATTAATTTGAGGTTTTCTAATTTGATTACATGTCTTGTGTTATTCATATGGTCAGCTACACTTGGCGCTCCTGTTCGACCGAATCTATAGCATCTCATGTGTTCATTAAATCTAGTACCTATCGCTCGTTTCGTTTGTTCAATATAGGCTTTATCACAGTCGTTGCATGCAATTTTATAAATTCTCGACCTTTCTTTCATGTCCGGTTTGTCTTTTGGATTATCAAGAAGGTTCTTAAGTGTATTTCGTGAGCTAAAACATGCGTTCATATTTTGACCTCTAAAAGCTTTACTGATGCCTTTCGATATTCTATGGAAAGGGAGTTTCATAAATTTCTTGACGCGAGTTTCTACCGGTATCAAGGTCGTAGAATTTCTTACATAATGTCTATGTTGGACTTTCTTAAGGATGCGGTCGACATCTATAGACGAGTAACCATTATAAATAGCCACATTTTTTATGAATTTAAGCTCTTTCTTATACCTATTTTGGTTTAAGGGAAATTTCACTAGTCTATTAATTAAGAAACTAATCGCAGCCATTTTATGTTGTTCGCAGTGGTTCGAATCGGTCTTAATGAATCTATTAGTTCTTGTTTCTTTTCTATAGATGTCTATTTCTAGTTTATTATTATTTCTAATTACTAGGCTATCTAGGAATGGGAGTTGATTGTTCACTTCTTCTTCTACTGTAAATTTAATGGATCCGAATTTTGAGTTGAGTGTCGCGAGGAAATCCGGGATGTTACTTTTCTTAGTGTCAAAAACCGCGAAAATGTCATCTACATATCTAAGCCAAATTCTAGGGAAATACACGGTGTCCTTTTTCAAACACGTTTCAAATTTACTCATAAACAAGTTGGCTATGAACGGGGACAGTGGATTACCCATCGCCGTACCCTCCAATTGTTCATAATATTTGCTTCCTATTTGAAAACGGTTTTGGTTCATGCAGAGAGAAGTTAGTCTTTTGTATTCCGCGATTTTGACGTCGTCAATGTCGTTAAGTTTTTAGAGTTTAACTAAATATTCTATGGTTTCTGGGATTGGTACGCTGGGGAAGAGTGAACAAACATCAAACGACACTAAAATTTCCCCTTCTTCTAATTCAATATTATTGACCTTATTTACAAAATCTAGTGAATGTAAGCAATTCTACGACCTTGATACCGGTAGAAACTCGCAACAAGAAATTTGTGAAATTCCCTTTCCATAGAATATCGAAAGGCATCAGTAAAGTTTTTAGAGGACAAGACATGAACGTATGTTTTAGTTCACGAAATACACTTAAGAACGTTCTTGGTAATCCAAAAGACAAACCGGACATGAAAGAAAGGTCGGGAATTTACAAAATTGCATGCAACGACTGTGATAAAGCCTATATTGAACAAACGAAACGAGCGATATGTACTAGATTTAATGAACACATGAGATGCTATAGACTCGGTCGAACAGGAGCGTCAAGTGTAGCTGACCATATGAATAACACAGGACATGTAATCAAATTAGAAAACCTCAAATTAATTGAAAACGTAACTTCACCTCGGGAATTGGACGCATTTGAGACAGTGTATTTGAAAAAACATTCGCAGCTCCTGAACAAGGAGAATGCGCCACTTCATTTCTCTTGCTTGTTTGATTTATTAGGGTAAAAGAACTTTTCAGTCCACACTTGACGAAGACCGAGTTTCGGTGTTCTGCAATTTATGTATTGATTTGTTTAGTATCCTTAGAGTGCGTAGATAGAGAAGTAGCGGGAAGCAACTTTCCTTTCGTCTCGCTCTATTCTACGAGGGCGGGATGAGACTCTTGGCCGTTTCATATATACCCAGCATGTTAGAGTTAAACGATAGAAAAGTAGGTATTCGGAAATAGATATACACAAATACATGTTTAGACACATTTATACATATATACCCTTCTTTTTTCCTCGAGAGGAGGGATAGATGTGTATGGTAGAATTAAAGAAAAAGTCTTTAGTTTTTTCGTTCAGATTTATTCGGTAACTCGGTTGAAAATGGGGGCCCAGTGAGCCTTTGAAACAGCTGTTCCGAATGAATTAATAATATTTTGTGTGGTGAGGAGTGTGCCGATACTCTGTGTTGTTTGTCATACTACCCCACAGTCCTTGCTATCATTATTAATTATATTAACTGTTTAGGAAAAAAATTTAAAATTATATAATATACATTTCTGTGAGGAATTATTAAAACTAACCTTTTCTGGAAGCCTTCTACCAATTTCCAGATAGTATTTGTCTATTATAAGACCGTTATCATAAAATATATAATTATGTTGGAAATCACCAATAATTACAGTGACAATAAAGCTTTATAATAATCCCTAGGAGGGATATGTAAAATCATGTAAGTAAGTATTAAATACATGGGCATTTAATATTTCTCTTATTTTCTTTGACTTCCGTACATTTTCTTGCTTGCCCGAACTTCCATGAACGGTGTGTATACGACATCACTACAAGCCTCATAGGCTCATGGCTTCAATTGTTTTTGCTATTGACTTCCACTTCTTCCATCGTTTTGCCTTCCCAATCTTTCGTTTCTGCCTGTCCAGTATCGTCTTTGACTGCCTCCAACCATCTTTTCCTCGGGCTACCTCTTTTTTTTTCTCTTGCCTTCTCCTTCGAAATGTGCTTTCGTTGCAGGTCTTTGATTCGGCATTCGGTATACATGACCTGGCCATTTTACTCTCTGGGCCTTATCTGTTTGTATGATATTTGCGTGTTGGTAAACATCCACAACTTCTTCATTAGTTCGTCTTCTTATATTGTAAACAAATCTCAAACAAACATTCTGAATCAACTGGAAACGTCGGCGGGATGCCAAGTCCAGACAAGGCTCCTATATGACATCACAGTAATCCGCACACGAAAGTATGTACTAAGGCATCACATAACGCCGTTCTTAGTTCTGTATTAAAATGGTGTCTCTTAGTACATAGCAATTTAAGGGTGATGTAGGACATTTTAATGATACCCGACACATGCTCTCGAAGCTGCAGATCCATTCCATATTAGTGTAGTACGGTGGTTGTTAAATAAGAGCCTCCACCAACATTCTCAATCTGAAAAATCTCGACTGTTTCGACATAAATCAGCACAAAATGAAAATAAAACGCTACGGTTATGAAATTCTCAAAAATCGAAAACCTGGCGCTGTAGCTGCTAAATAAAGGCCCCCACCATCTCTCAACATCGGTTGTCTCTATACGATACAAATCAGTACAGGGCTGATACAGAACGTTAGCCTGATCAAATTTTAAACAACTGAAAATGCCGTCGTGACGTTAGTCCCTACATTTCAAGTTCAGCCATCTCGTGAATGGAATGAGTAGAATGCGTCACCTATTAGCACAATATGGGAACAGAACCTAGGCATTTTCAAATTTTATAAAGCCGAAAATACGGGGGCCGAGCTTACGCACCCGTTTGTGTAATTGAGAAAAATATAGATATTAACATAAAGGTATAATATTTAGAGCGGTTGGCTTAAGATAAATATAAAAATTCGGCACTCAACGTGGTGGCTAAGAAAGAAATTTGAGCATTAAAAGAAATAACAAATATTAAATACAATACATTGTTAAAAACTATGCTAGATCTAAATAAACTGGAAAATTAAAAAAACACTAGGAAAAGTGCAACACTACAATTACGAGGTAGGCGCCACAAATTCTTGAACTGACAGGCTTAATACAGGTTCGAGCATGTTCAAACTCCGCTACATCATAGTTGCACATGTGCTAAGACCACACTATATACATTACGGCTCGAAGACTAGTAGTTTTTAGTAGCTAGCCAGACAACGTGACTAATGCATGAAAATGTCTCGAGTAATGAAAATTGATCACATTAAACAACGTTTAGACGGCGCTTATGGTGATTTATCTCCAAAATGGACAAAATGTTTCCATTTGGGACAAGAATCACTTGAAGATGACGGCCAATCGAACTGATAACGCCTGAAAACATTACAATTATTGAAAAAATGGTATTATCAGATCGCCGTTTGAAAGAGAAGGAATCAACACTGATGTCTAACATTTCTGAAACAAGTATTCGCCGAATTCTCCATAACCATTTTGGTATGAATAAGATTAGTGTAACATGGGTGCCGCATCTTCTTTCTGCTTTTCAACGTGAACGTCAGGTCGAAGGTGCGCACTCGTTTTTAAACGTGTGTGGAGACGACACGAAACCAATTTTGGAATCCACTGTCAGAGGAGATGAAACAATGGTTCTGTATTATGATCTTCTTTCCATAAAGGATTCGATGGAATGGCGGCGACCCGATGAACCTCGTCCCAGAAAGGCGAAAGTCATTCAATCAACGAAAAAGGCCAGCCACAATATTTTGGGACTCAATGACCTCACAACTGTCAACAACACATATTGTTGCATAAATTGAGGTACAACATTCGTGCAAAGCCTCGAGGAAAATTGACAAAAGTGTTCGATTATTACACGACAATGCACCCGTCTATACTGTCGCCATTTCACAAGCTGCTATCCGCGAATGCGGCTTTCAAGAATTGGAACATCCACTGTATAGTCTGGACATACTTCGTAACATACCAAGTTTCAAGTCGTAATTTCGGATATTAGTCACTGATATGCTTGCTCTAGCACTGTTCAAAATGAAGAGAGTGAGCAATCCAACATGAGAAGCTAACAAAACTGAAAAGGGGAAAAAACGAGAGAGCATATGCTACAACAGAAACTATGCAAAAGATATGAATTCGCACTTACAGTGTTTACCAAAAGTAAGGATACAAAAATATCGTTACAAGCTTTTGTCTTTAGTTCGAAAGTATCAGTGGGTGGTATGGAGTAATGTAAAAGCTTGAATACTGTAGATTTGAGTGGAGTAAATAAAATAAACTAAGTAATTCCTCTATATTTTTCAATATTCAGAGGTGCGATATATAAAAGAAGGTCATGCACAAAGAAAAACCCACTGGGTGGTGAAGGATATCAACGAATTTATTGTCCGTATAAAACCACTCGCATTATATGCAACAATAACACATGGTAGGCAATTCAAAAGCACTCTTGTATAGTCGCCCTAATTGTTTCCATACATGCACTTACCATTTACATAAAATTTGTACGTGGCAAAAAGATGATACGCCACCTTGCAACCTTCCATACCAAACGACCGGACTTCTTGTGCGTCCGCGTAGGCTAAATAAGCGTGAATTATAGCTAGAGGCACTACGCATTATACATATGGCAACGATTTGTAGTTCATTAGTTGGGCGCGATAATGTCCTGTTGGGGTTCGGCCATTGTGCATTATCAAAAAAGGTGCAAACAAGTTTGCATGCATTGTAGGAACGTCTAACGTTTACTATCGTCGTGCAATGACATGGCAGTATACTTTATTGAGGTGTTTAGTGCTTAAAATTAGCGATTTTTGCTAGTACCGTTTGTCGTGCAGATATACGACGCCCATACGTGGAAGGTAGAAGTAAAATGCCAGTTTTAAGCCGTCCTTATGCCATATGGAAGTTTGAATAGCTTCTTGGAAAGCGTATTTGTTATTTTTACTATAAATTTACTCACGAAACATCTAGGAATGATACAACGATGTGAAGAAATCGTTTAAACGTGCCTAAGATATATTTCTTGGACTTTTCTTCGTAGATCAAAGAAATTCAATTAAAACTTCAATTTCTTTGAGATTAGAAGTATGTTTTATAATGTGGTTATATCTTTATTAATACTGCAAATTGAAATGTCTTCATTTAACGAACAGCAGGCGTCTTCTAGTCGTAAAATTATTATTTAAATGAAGCGCGGGTGTAGTATACTGTTATGGTTTCAGCAATGTGTTTTTAGAACTGTATATGTATACGAATACGTTAATAGATTGGGTTTAGTTTTTAAAAATTCTGGGAATTCTTGAAAATAGAAACAAATTGTTATTTGTACTTTGAATCACATTTTTAGATGGTGAAATAAAAAGAAAGTAAATTAGCAGACTTGTTTCGATTGCAGGGTTTTTACTATTACGTAAATTAGCAATTATATGTAAAATTTCCAGTTATTTTTAAATTTCATGTTTCCGAAAATCTTCATTTATATATTTATCACCTGTTTTTTACGATAATTCTTCAAGAATAATTATTTGTGCTTAAATGAAAAAGTGATGCAGTTTTAGAACGGAAAGCAAGTCAAATACGTTTCATGGCAAATTTGTTAAATTATTATGTTTATTATCATTGACATGATTTGTGAGTTGCACACCTTATATGACATAGCGTTTGTTTAAGGGTTCTATAATTTTTCCACGAAAACTGCAATATACAGTTTATCCACGTTGTATCTACGACAACAACTTCTCTCAGTTGTCACTTCGGAACGACTAAATGTCAGGCTGGCCACTCGTTGGTAACTAAATATCCCTCTTGCGGGGAAAATCGGAAATTTCTTCGTTACCATATCCCCTCAGCCAACTGGCCTTGGAGCGAGGACATTATATTTAAGTCCAGATAACGACGAGATAGCATGGACAAATCTACTGGTCAGTTAATTTTTCTATTCACTTATTTCGTCCAAATTAATGTAGAAATCGTCTGGAATAAGCAACAGCGTAAATTGGAAGGTACAACAAATAATATTTCATCAATTAAATCTTTATCTGAAAGGTTTCTGTAAATTAGCAGTGGATTTTCACATTTAAAGCTTGTTGGTGACATTTTGGATCACAGAATCATCAGCATACGACCTCCTGGTTAAGTCACTGCAGTCGTTCTCGTATGCTGTTTGCAGCAATAAAGCGATATCAAGAACATGCAATATCTTTGCAGTTCGGTATTCACAAAGAAAGCCGTCACCAAACACGGTTAAACAAATAGTACAAAATTTGAAAAACTTGGCATCAGCTAAGGCAAAAATGCAAAAACATAAACCTATTGTTGATGATCTAAATTTGGAAATCGTCATTTGGGATACTTTCCACCATATCCAACAATATCTTTAAGACAAGCTGCCATGGAATCAGGATTATCAAGATACCCGTTTGCTACGGTTCATCAACAGAAATTGATTTCCTAAGAAGAGCGAATTTATTTTAATATGATTTCAAGATCACGAATTATTTTTGGAAACAATGGCTCTGTATTATGATCCTCTATCCAAAAAAGAATCTATAGAACGACGGCGACCCGATGAACCTCGCCCCGGAAAGGCAAAAGTCGTTCAATCAACGTGAAATGTGATGGCCACAATATTCCGAGATTGTTAGGGTATTTTACTCATTGACTTTAAAGAGCGTAACACAACTGTTAATAGCACATATTGGTGTTTGATTATTGCACGACAATGCACCTGTCCGTACTGCCGTCATTTCACAAGCTGCCATCCGTGAATGTGGCTTTCAAGAATTGGAATCCACCGTATAGTTCGGACATGGCTCCAAGTAATTATTATTTACTTTCTCATTTAAAGAAAGACGTAGTTTTAAGGACGATAGTGAGTTGCAAGCAGCTGTAATACAACATTTTGAGGGAAAAACTTATTTTGATAAGGATATAGAATTACGAGGCTCATCCGGAAACTAGTACCCATTTGCCAATTAAATCGTAACATTTTTATTAGACATATGATGAGACTTTTATGCTGACGTCGTAATCCTCTACCGCCAGTGTGACGAGAAATGTAGTGACCGCTGCTTTGAGGGCGTCATCGTTGCGGAAATGTTTTCCGTCTAGAAAATCTCCCAATTTTGTAAAAAGGTGGTAATCCGACGGTGCTAGATCTGGACTGTAGGGTGGGTGATCGAAGACTTCCCAGCGAAACTGCTGGAGTGATTGGCGTGTTGTTGCAGCAACATGGGGATGGGCATTGTCGTGCAGCAACACAATGCCCGACGACAACAGGCCTCGCCGCCGATTTTGAATTGCCCGCCGCAACTTCTGTAGCGTGGCACAATATGCTTCCGCATTAATGGTGGCCCCTCGAGGCATGAAGTCCAAAAGTAAAAAGTCTGTCCCAGAAGACGGTTGCCATGAGTTTGCGAGTCGACTTTGCTGTCTTGAACTTTTTGAGTCTGGTCGGTGAATGAGAGTGATGCTATTCCATGGACTGGCGTTTGCTTTCGGGCGTTGAGTAAGCAACCCATGTTGGCGTTCAGGAATCTTATTACAGACCACATTTCACAACTGGCCGTATTGTGTCTTAAACATTTCAAGCTCACACTGACGCCATATTATTGTAGATAACTCAACCAAATCTCGAACGCTGACAGCTGACAGATCACTGCGTCACGAGAAAATCACTCGGCGGCTCGTCGCGCAACTGCTGCTCCACACAGCGCGAACGGGTACTAGTTACCGGACGAGCCTCGTATTAATTGATCGTTGTAATGAATATATTGAAGTTAGGGGAGACTATACTGAAAAATAAAAATTGTTACATTTTACCAAGTTTCTTTTTTCTATATCAGGCTGAGAATTTATGGTGCCTACCTCGTAGTTGTTTTATCAAACAAACCTTAAAATTGAACTAGGAAATCAAAAGTGTAATACTATATAGGGAGTTTCATTTAAAATAACAAAGTTATCCGTTCCGATATAACCGGAAGCTTTGGATTATTGAAAATATTTTGGTTCAATAGTACATGTAGGCTTTAGTATATTGCCAAGTTGTCTAATTTTCCAATGTATACTCTACTATATATCGATCGATGTAGTTCCTCGTGGGACACCTGTATATCATTTTACTTCGTTTTGTAGGATTTCAATAAAGTATTATAAGTGGGGCCTGTATTGGTTGATAAGCTGTAGGTGTTTGTCTTTCTAAATGAAACATGTAATGGATGAACATTTCGTATATCGGTGGCCGATGAATGGTAATTGTACAGATGAACAGATTCTCCGCAGTTTTAACACAAAGATGCAAAATGAAATAGTGGTTGGTATAAAATTCAGTTTTTCAAGAAACGTCCAATCACATTGCTAGCAAATCTTCTCTCGTTTAAGTTTCCAACAACCGACTAGAGAACAAGTCATCTATCCCGTCTTACTGTTCAAAGTTTCTGTTCTCCTAATTCATATTAGAAATGGTGGTTTGTTACGTTTGAGTTTACTCACAATCGCAATCATCAAAGGACTACCTGTTGAGGCATCTACTAACAAACATTACTATAACATTGTAGCCATTAACATATTAGACTTTTCAATTCATTTTAATAGTACTTATCAATAAATAAAAGGTATGTAGAAAAACGTATAATAATAATAATAAATTTTATTCGCCCAACAGGAGACCCCGATTACAGGACGAAATAATAACAAAATAAAATATAATACTTAATAAAAGATAACTGAAAAATAAAAGAAAAAAATATTCCACCCATTAATGCATCGCGTCACCGACACAAACATTTATATAATATTTATTTGCTTTCTAACATATGTTTTGAACTGGCAATTTCAGCAGCACATTAGTTCTTGCTTGAAACTATTCAATACTACGCGAAGACAAACGAGAAACCTTCAAATTTATTTTTAATAGCAGATATGTGCAATCGATTTGATTGCCAATCAGTTTGTAGAGAAACCGCGCACTGTAAATTTGCCTTCTTTCCGAAATACTCCGGACCGCATGTCGTTCCAATAATGTGGCATAGTTTATACCCCTCACCGGATATATACTGTCGATCCTAAAAGATAGAAATTTCAGGAATCTTCGCTGTACTCTCTCAATAGAATCCTCGTAGGATTGATACTAAGGATACCGTACAATGGAAGCATACTCTAGCCGACTTAAGACAAATGCTCTACACAGCGTTTTCAGAAGATATTGATTCGCGAAGTACTTCGAAGATCGAATGATGAATCCTAACATGGCTGCAGCCGAGGAACACATCTGCGAAACATGCTGTTTAAAGAATAGTTGACTATCAAAGATAACTCCTAGGTCTTTTATGGTCTCGCTTCTCTGCAGCGGGTAACCGCTTAAACTGTACGTAGTAGGCAAGCCTTTTATTTTGCGAGTACATATTAGATACGTGCATTTTGCTTCATTTGACACTGGGGAACAGCAATTTCGTTGTCTTAAATCTGTGACTTGTTTTCAACAAACTTTCGGCCTCTGGATCAAAAAATAACCGCAGTTTCTGTCAATCACGTCAAATGTCATAAAAATTGTGCATATAAAGGAAAATAAAGTGAAAACATACCCTATATACTGTTTATAAAGAATAGTTTTATTCATACAAAGGCTATAATAGTTACTCCAAGTTAAATTGTGTTCATACAAGCATTCTTTTCATCCTCGATTTCGCGGAGAGTGGTCACATTCTCATAAGGTGTAGAGATAAAACTTGACGTGGTAGAAGAAAACTAACTAGTTTTGAAACCAGCATGCCTAATTAACTATAAAACAGCTCAAAAACTAAACTCAACAGAAATTGTGTTACAAATTGTTCCCAAGTGTAATCAATACTCTTTTGCGGATTAATTATATTATTGATGGAATCAATTCTTGTGTACAACTTTACATTATCTGCATAAGCTAGGGTATCACAGGTCAACGGTTCCAGCAGATCGTCGAGGAAAAGCACAAAGAGCAAAGGTCCTAAATTGGATCCTTGTGGAACACCTATCGTAATAGCATATTCGTACGAGCTGAAGCCATTATAGAATTCTATCAAAGGCTCGAGAAAAATTCGTATATACAACATCGCCTTGCCCTCTATCATCCAGTGTGTCACTTATAAATTGTGTAATTGTGGCTAAGTTAGTTGTTGTATAAGAAAACCATAAAAGGTAAGATTCAAATCTTTTTATACTCAAGAAACAATAAACATTTTTATTTGGCGATAATATGATATTGAAGAACATCCATTACATTAATTTCACTATTTGTTCAAATAAAAGAAAAACTATTTGCTCAGATCAACTCAATAATATTCTTGCAAGCTACTGCAAGCGTTTTATATAACAAAAAATCAATTCGCCTAATTGCAAACGATGTACAATCGAACTACATCCATCACATAGTTGATTTACGACTTTCATCTCTCTCAGCGTTACCTAACCAATTCTACCCTGCTGAAGATTCTTTTTCGGTACATCTGTGTAACTGCCTTGAAAAGTTGAAATCACGAAGTCGTACAGCCACGTCGCGTCGGCCCGCTGATGCTGAAATCGCGATGCCACGTCGCGTTTTCGCTTATCTAGATTTGCGTCGTCACATTCATACGTAAATACGCGTCCGTATACATGTCTAAGTTTATGCATGTACATACGCGAGAGGCCTATTCAAAACGTCATCACGTGCGGCAGATGCGGCGTGCTTTTGCTTCGGTTGCGAACCGCTGCCGCGTCGTCGGAAGTTATTTAAACAAGGCCGCTTGCGCCCCGTTCGATGCCACTAGCATCTCCCCTGAATAGTAAAGCTTTTTCGCTGGGAAGCACTCATGGGTGTATAGGTACGCTTTCTATATGCGATAGATTGGTCTAGCGTGTGTACGCGAGCGTCTCTCACGGTCTCAACGTTGACGTTTACAAGAGGAATTCATTTGTATTTCTAATTAATATTTACGCGAGCGCTTTATGTCTCCGACGGAGATGCCGGAGGGTCTAACTTCGTCCGAGCTTTACGAACACAGATAGACACAATTGGCATGTTATCTCGCACGTGCTGGTTGAATGGATGCGCTAATAGAAATAAGGTACCTTAGGCAAATAAGGCCCACTTAATTTGAAAATGCAATATATCGTGTATTTGGTGATATAGAATAATAAAGTCAAGTTTTCTATTAAGATTATTTATTTGCGCAATTAAAGAAATAGAAAAACTATTGCGAAAGTGAGAATTTAAAAGAATACAAGAGTTTTTAAAATCGTTTTCGTGAGTCTTATTAAACCACCGTAGTATAATAAGGCTCTAAAATAAAATTATGCTTTTGTAAAAGATGATCAACGGATCCTTTCCCTTTAAACGTGCTTAAAGTATGAAGATCAGCAAAATTAAAAACTACATCAAAACGGGCCTTTTTAACCTCTAGGAGAGTAATAAAGTCGTGTAGCAAATTACAATTTTCTTAACCTAGAACAGAAAAATAGAGCAAATTAAAACAGACTTCTTTCTATTTAACAAAGAAAAACCAAAGATATTATCTTGATCATAATCCTAACTAGATTAATTGAGAAAGTACCTACTCTGACTTAGTGTAGCCACGACCATAACAACAATCTTCCAGGTACCAATATAATAATAATAAAATTTACTTGAACTAAACAGTTGTTTTTTTTTTTCAAAGAAGTTTAAAAGTCAATATATTTTAGCTTCAGCCGGTGAATTGTGAAATCTATATTTTTTCTTGGAATTTCCAACGTAATTACTTAATGAAGAAATGTCTCCTGCTTGACGGGTAGACGTGTTAACCACTACACCAGGAGGACTATGCAAGGATCGTTCACTCTTTAATACCTAAGTTGTTATTCTTAACAAATATATCGCAATATTTTGGCAGACAAATTGCAGATAAAAATAACAACTTAGGTGTAAAAGAGTGAACGATCCTTACGTAGTCCTCGTGGTGTAGTGGTTAACACGTCTATACGGCAAGCAGGAAATGTGAAGTTCGATTCGTCGCCGGCACATTTTTTTACTAATTAATTACGTCGGAAATTCAAAGGAAAATTATAGACATTTAAAAGTGTTTAACACAAAATAATGCCTTAGTTACAATGCACAATGGTCGCACAATCACTTTAACTAAGATTTACATCAACATTTAAGGTTTATGTAATGCTAAAAACAAAAACCAGAAAACGGTTTATTCATTAACGATAAAAGATCGTAACATAATGATCCCCTGCACATAATAATAAATACAGTTCAGTTGACTTATGTTCCCAACTCAGTATATCCTCCACTGTGAGTGCCTACTGCATTTCTGACCCTCATATAGTGGTCTCTCAAAGGTCGGTAAATTGCACACCGCAGAAGAATGTGATCCAGCTTCTGTTCGTCATGTAAATTACATTATGTACACACACTACTGGTATCAATTTGATCACTTGTTGGTTAATGTACAGTTTAATATTTTCTTTATTGGCGATTCTCATTTGTCTAATTAGATAGAGTTTTCTTGTGGATGTTCGGAAGCCCAAATATGATTCTGACCCCGTTAGCGAGCTGATTTTCCTCTACTGTAATCTTGTTATTGCTGCGTCTATGTTGTTGCTTAGTCTGTTATTTTTTAACTTCCCTATTACGTTTTCCCTTCGTTTTTTTAGTGTGGAGTATGTGATATGCGAATTCAATCTAGAAGGCAAGTCATATGATTGAAAAGTCGCTTTGTTACCAATGTTTCAGCCCAAGTTTTTGGATTTCTTTCCAGCTTATTTCCTGAATTTTAAAGATCGCTATATCATCAGCAAAGATACAGGCGTTCTTGTGTATTGGCTGCTGATGTATTAAGATTTTCCGACAGTCTGTTCCCTGTTCTTACATGATTTGTTGTTTCCCGGTATAAACTTTTAACTGCTTGTATAATTTCTGTGTTTACCTTTTTATTTTTACTTTACAAATTTTTACAAATATTAAGACTTACTTTACTTATGTTGGCCTTTCGAATATTCCTTCGAAGTACCTCCCTTTCATCCTAAAACATCTCGTATACTAAAGTCAAGGGCGGCTGATGTAGCTGTGGAGCTGCGAAACAAGGCTTCGATCACTCATGTATTTCCGTTGCATATCGTGTACATAGTACTTAAAAAATACACGAGGAAGCATTGTAATTGATCTCCTATTTACGTCACCACCAGCCGCCACTGACTAAAGTTAAATAATTTAATCGAAATTGTATTATATATTTTTATCACATACCAGTGACAACTATTTCTTTTATCACAAAAGAATAACATAGCAAGTGGCTGTCACTATGTAATATACATATATTCAGCTAAATATCTTGAATCTCAAAGAATATTTACCTATTTCTGTACACAGTCGACATACCAAAGGGTTGACTCACGTATTTATATAATATTCAAGCTTTTATCGACGTAAGTGTTACATACTTCAATACCTTTCAAAAATAATCGCGTCCTTAAACTACATGTGTACGTTTGTATGTATATTTTCCCCTTTCATTATGCATGTGTGTATAAATAAGAGGGAATGAAGTCGACCTAGAAAGCCAAGGCGCACTTATGTATGTATATACAGACACATCTACATATAGGTGACATTTCGATAAGGGAAGATTAAGTAAATATTTGTCACCGCCTGCTGCTTTTTCGATTATACAAGGAGTACGAACGATCGTAGAAGGTAATAGTATACCACACAAAGTGTTTTTCTTTGTTCGTTCGTAGGTGGATTCGATCTTTTTTTTTGTTTCTCTTATCTGAATTGCTCGCCGACAAACGGCTTGATCTAGGAATTCTAAAACGTTGGATTTTTATACACCATTTAAGGCCGCTTGCAATTAGTTATCGCCTCGATGGCTTCGTACGGTTCCAAGTAGTTAGAACGGTTTAATAAACTTTGGTAAGGTTGTTAGTCATCCCTTTAAATGGTGTAAATATATTTGGTAATATTTTCTGTTGATAGATTAAAAAACAATCGTGAGAATTCAATTTATTTTGGAATAAAGTTATGGGGAAGATACATTTCAGCACCATTTGGACTTCAAATTCTTCCAAAACTATTTCATAAGCTTGAGTTGAGGGACTTTTGGGACATTTCTGATCTTTTTAATAAAGTTCATTATACACTTTGCAATCCCTGGCGGTGGATTAATTACGCTTAGCAAAGGGGATCTGCGTTAATTTAACGCTGTAATGTGGAGGCATTTGTACGATGTAGCTGGTCAAAAATCGATTTTAAAAATTTTGTTGTATGCGATAATGGGGTACTTTCTGAGAAAGGTAAATGATCTACTAACATAGTTTACCCCGGTTAAGCTTCTTGTAAATTGTATTTAAGCATAAACCCTTCCTGATTTAGATAGTTTTACTGTGTTTATTTGGAGGTAGGTACTGTTTGGAAACACAGGTAAGTGTATCTCACCGATTTAAATCAAACTTTGTGGGTTTATAGACTGATCTAGTGTAAGAATAAAGATATCTACCTTAGCTGCCCAATCGTCCACTGGCGGGGTGTAAAGCACCCCAAGCTCAACACTACCCTTCACTGCTTGACCCAATAGCCCAGAAACTATAAGAGATATCAAAAAGAAGTTACGACAAGATTTAAACTGTTTTACATGCTCTTAACAGTGGCGTAAATATCCCTATAACAAATATTTGTTTAGGAAAATAACCCCCTCACCCCCTTATTTTTTGCATATTTCATAATTTTTATATACTACGAAAATGCAGAGGCTACGTAGAATTTACGTATATATATATATTACATCTGCCACGGAATATTCTTATTTGTGTAAAGAAATTCATAAGTAGAGTTTGTTAAAAAGGTGGTATCGGATGGCAGCACCGTAGCGGTAGCGGCGTGGGTAGGGGTAATTTTAAATTCGTAGACGATCTCGACAGTACCGCGAGAGACTTCAAAGCAACAGTACGTTGCACGCTGCACGCCAAATAAGTACGCGGCGATGGGACGCCCAAAGGGTGTAACGTTCCCTTCGAATGTGAATAAATATCTCAGGCATTTCCCCGGATTAGAATATAGAAGTCTGCATATTTATTGCACAATATGCAGTAGCGGATTGCTAAGTCGCGATAGGTTTGAATATAGAAAACATTGTAAAAGTAAACGTCATGTATTGATTTTAAGAAACAGTATTCCATACTGGCAATTTTTATACGATTTTATTTTTATGTTAAGTATGTGCAACATCCCACAACATCTAGTATTTAATGAACACTTTCGTCCTTTTTGGGCTATGTACGTTCCCTCATGGAAGCTGCAAACATCTATGCAATTACAATAGAATTTGCCACGTGTGCAAGGTACAGTAAAGGAATGTATAAAAGACGAGTTGAGAAATAAGAAAATCTGCCTATGTGTGGGTGAAACAATTGATGCTCAGAAACACAGCGTTATTCATGTTGTAGCGCGACCTTTAAAACGTGATGATCCACCAGCTTCATTGTTGTTATTCAGTAAAAGGATTCAGAAAACTAATGCAGAAACCGTTGTCAAGATAATAAAAGATTCGTTGAGAGAATTTTGTATCACAGGAACCCAAGCCACAATGTTCGTTACTGACGGAGCCGCAACAATGCTGAGAGTTGATAGGATGTTGAAAATATGCTTTCCGACTCTTCTTCATATAACACGCCTCATACACGCATGTCACCTCGTAGCAGAAACCATTCGAAAGAAGTATCCGATGGTAGATAAGTTAATAGCATCTACCAAAAAAGTGTTCATCAAATCTCTCAAACACATCCGTGTATTCAAACAATTGTGTCCGAAATTACCACCACCACCAGTATCTTGCTATCAGAAATATTTTTCACAAGTGAAAAATGTCATCTTGAAACTTGATGCAAATGATTCTGCAGCAGTTCGAGATAGTCAGCAACTTTTTTCCAATTCGGACGTTCAACAACAAATAGACGAAATTTCACAAACTATTGAGCAATTAGAGAACAGTCACTTATCTGCACGAGACGCACTAAATTGCATATACAATTTACAAGCCGCTCTAGAAAACTTGACGAACACTATAGGAGTCGATGTTGCTCAAAAATTTGGTGCAATTTTAACGAAAAATCCCAATTTACAAAAGGTTCGGTCTATAACTGAAAATCAAGGGTGCCCAGATGAGGAAAAGGAATATCTGATATTTGCAAATGTTACTTCACTGGATATCGAACCATCATTTTCGAAATATACGACAACGTATTCATAACACTGTCGACGGCTGAATGAATCGATAATGGAAGCGTTGCTGACGTTGCAATTCTACGCAGCTTACCAGGGCGGTTGCCAATTGCCACAGTGGACATCAAGACGACAGGAAAAGGTAACAATATTATTTTTCACTAATATTGTATATTACGTACCTACTTTTATGCGGTGCGCCACTGCCGGTACCACCTTTTTAACAACATATAGTAATAAAGAATGAGAGGTGGTACAATGTGGAACATATTTCTTAAATCGACTGCGTATAACAGTGTACGCTACATATTTGCTGCTATAATTGTAATCATTCTAGAAATGTTGAATACAAAGGAATTGCTGCGCAACGAATAAATGCAGGCGTGCCACAGATACTGCATTTTGCTGTACTTTGTGTATCCTTCGGGAAGCAGAATCTTACAGGATTTTTAAAATGTGGCGGTCGTTCGGCAATGTATCCACTCTTATGCCATGCATATTTGAATACATTAAAGAACGTTGGCGATGACACGCGAAAGGCTGACAAATATAGAAGATGGAACCAGAGCAGCTATATTCACACATGTAAAACCAGATATTGAAAACATTTGTAAAACTCCCATTAAATTGGTTTTTTATTTAATTTACTGATTATTTCTTATTAAGAGATATGTAAACTGTTATGTACATGTGTAATTTTTATATATTGTACAATACAAAAAATATA
Organism: Dynastes maya; assembly: GCA_029619315.2. Taxonomy (NCBI): domain Eukaryota; kingdom Metazoa; phylum Arthropoda; class Insecta; order Coleoptera; family Scarabaeidae; genus Dynastes; species Dynastes maya. Next base: position 22,215,046 of record JAROYE020000010.1, on the reverse strand, counting down.
TACAGGTTGTTCAAAGTTTAACTAGCACTATTACTAACTTTCTTATTATTGCAGCTACGAACAAATTACCAAAGATGCAGTGATTTTTCCACTGATCACAATAGTGTTAAAAAGAAATAATTACACATCGCCAATTTGTTTTTTAAATTGAACACCCTAGATACTTTTAAATTTTTCGATAGGAAATGAAACTGCATAAGATATACTGATAATACTATAGCAGTAAAATGAAAATCAAAAGAGATACAACGAAACTTACAATGGATAATTGTAACTGTAATAATTTAGTTTTGCTTAGGGGCTATGTGATATGATAGTAGTGCCATTAAAGTCTCTGATTGTCGGAAAAAGTGCAAACCGACTGATATATTGCGATGGTATATCACTCGAATAAAACATGCAGTTTGCATTTCCAGTTTGCTTTATATATATATATCAGTGCCAAAGCTACATCCGTTTTTGACTCCGATATTATAATTCGTTATTGGGGTTTCTTCCCTTACATTTGTTCATTTTTTCTCAATCTTTGGGTGCCTTGAAGGGTTTGCCATAGGAAATCTTGCAGATTCTTATGTTCCCGGTTATACCAAAGAGGGTTTGTTGCCATTATTTCTATTCTAGAACATACTAGACTGTTGTACGTTCTTCAGTTCTCAGAGTTTTCCAATTTGTGTGCTTCCACGCTTGCTTTGCTTTGATGTAGATCTCAAGAAGGGGTAGAGCTTTCTATCGCTCCAGTTAGCCATAAGAATGCCAGCCTTTGCATTCTTGAATGTGTTGTTGATGCCTATCTCTGTGTAAGCAGTAAGTAAGATATCATAACCTTCACTAACCAATGCATCATGTGCATCTTCCGAATTAATCTATCAGTTCGCTTTTGTATTTGTCGATCATTTTTCGTTGATTCTAAGTTAATTTAGAGTGCAAGATTATTTTCAGGAAGTCAGCCTTCTGATTTATGTGCATTTCTTTGCATAGTAAAGTTTTAAACGAGGGAAAAATAAACAAAAATTTCAAAGCGAATTAATTAATTGTACGGTCTGTAGATTCTAGTGTTCCTAGACACTCGTCCGTCAATTTAAATTAAACTAGATCTCAGTTAATTAAATTTTACGAGTATTAAAACTTGAAAAGAAAAAAACAATCTGGAATTGTGACGTTCCACTATAAACTCTGTTTATATGTTACGTACTGATATTCTTGAACCATCAAACTTAACTTCTACTTAGTATTTATGGTAGAATTTAAACCCTTAACACTTAGAAAATGGGTACACAGCTATACACGTGTTACCTAGACGAATACTTTGATTAAAAGTGAGAAATTGATTAGCGCCCTTTCACTCTTGTATTTCATTCGATTCGATTGTTTAATCACGGCTAAGTTGTTAAATTTCAATCGAATATTCTTATTAAAAAAATAGCGTAATGCATGCCATGCAGGGACGCAACTGGAAGACTGAATCTATGTTACTCTATGATATTTAACACCACAAACAACTTTACAATATTAAAATTTATTGACAAGCAAGACGATTACTTGACGAACGATATTTAATTTTCGAATTTATGCTAAAGATATAATTGAATTTATATTGTCAATTGCTGCAGGAAAATATTTGTTCCATTAAAACTGAAGATTTAGGATGTGAAGAAAATGAACAGAAGACAAGTTATTTATCCGTGCCACCATGATCGTCGTTGACTGGTCTGGACAATCTTCTAGCACCTCCACTTCTGCGATAGGAGGTCACAAAAGGAGCTGGAACTACTGAGAAAGAGCTCATAGCCGCCAGCGAGATTTTGACGGTGAACGAGAGGACATACTGAATTGTATGTGCTGCTAATGACAGCTACGTTCGATGTTGTCAATTATAATATTATAGTAATTATTGTTTTCACTTATACAAAGGGAATAAATCATACAAGTTGCTTCTGAAACGTTTCAGTTAAAAGAATTACTTTGTTTCAGTTAAATTTCATACAGCAGTAGAATTTATTGTTGCTTTTTGTGGCTGCTACGACTATTTCAAGGAAATTATAATGCTTGCTGTTTTGATTCCCTAATTGCAAAAAAGAAATAACTGTAGTAAATGTATTCAGCACCAGCCAGCAACAGAATACACCTTTTCCTGACACTTTACTTGATGCAGGTCTAGTCTAGAAGAATAGGATATACATATATATGTATATATACATGTACATAACAGCTTCTGGAATTCAGCGCCGAAATTAAACTCCACGTTAACTGACTGCATTTGACGTTAAATAATTTAGCACTCTAATTGAACAAATACTGTGAGAAACAAGTGCCAAATAGACTGCCGTTGCACAAACTTGAATTAAAGCTCTGACTGTGTGAACTTGTAGGAGAGAATGGACGATTAATTTAAATAATCTGCGTGTATGTTTTCTGGCGATGACATCGAGTTAATGCTAGTTCGGTTCTAGTTGTGTTCTAGTAGCGTTAGAACGAATGATGTAATAATTATAAAATTATAGAGTGACGACTTGCGAACTGAAATATCTGTGTCCCTTAGATTGATTTCAAATTAAAATTAGATGGTGTGGGAATAATGACGAGTACTTCTTATCTTTCAAAATACCTTTTAATGAAAATTTCATTTAAAGTTACTGTTTATTCTTTCGATTAGAATTAATATGGAAAAGAATTTTCTTATACTGAATTTATAGGGATCAATAGGACCAATATAAAGCTCAACAGCAAATATTAAGTTTAAGCATTATATTTAAGAATATTTACTAAACATTTTAGGAACTTAACAGACGCATTAAATTGTTCGTAGGATCAGTAAATGTTATAGCCACTTTATTTGTTGTTAAAGAGTAGATGAATAAAATAAACATTGAAGGAATTTTAAATTGAAAATGTATTTTATTGAAGCAAAATATAAACAAACATATAAAATTAAATGCAAATATTTATAAGCCAGAATTATATCAAAGGTAAGGTTTTTTAGTTTATTTACGCTTTTCCTTTTCTGTTGGCAATAATGTTGATAATATATAAACAGGGTAAGATACAGTAGTTGGTAAGTATCCAGAAAATAATTCCCTACAATGTAATGCAATTGTTATTTCATTTTTTCTCGTTAAAAAAATCAGTTACTATTAAGTGGCGTTCAAGTAGGGTAGAGTGAAATTAGTGTAATGTGAAACTATACACGCGTCCAACCTTGACACTGCCACGACGCTGAATCAATACTTTATACATTTGTTTTTGAATTTGTATGTCACGAATACTACAGAAACTGCTAATAATCATACCACACAACGTTCCTGTGTAACTATAGGCATTAGAGAACAAATTGTTAATATGGACAACTAAATTTAGGTTAGGTTATGACGAAAATTGATGTCAGTTGCACTAATTTTGCGCCACTCTATGTGAACGTGGCCTAAATCTTTCTTTTTTTTTTGATTTCTAGTTTATTAACTTTAAGAAATGCCGCCGACTTCAAGTTTATTACTGTTAATGTTAGATTTCGTTCGTCTATTTGGCACAACCCCGTGGAATTGCTTTCAACGAAACACTGACTCAAAAAACATACACTGACTCAAAAAAGTCTCCATACACCTGTCACCATTTTGATTTGAGTGCTTAGAAAACAGTGCAATCCTATTTATTGCAGAAAATTGTTGGTGAACAGTATATTAGAATACAAATGAACAAGATAACATAAAAAGATAATGTTTTATTGTACCAACAACATTACATTCAAAAAAAGTAGGTACAATACCAATCTCAAACAAATCTCCATACACTTAGCAAACCCGCAGTTATTATTAGAATAGTAACTCCATTTACAAAGTTTAGTAACTTGTTGATCCACCCTTTGCTTTTATAACTGCTAACATGCGTCTCTTCATACTTTCAACTAATTTATTGGTTACTGTGGGATCAATGGAGTTCCATTCTTGTTGTAAGACGATTTGTAGCTGCTCCTTGTTGCGGATCATGTTTCTTTATTCTTCGTTCCAGTTCATCACATAAGTGCTCTATAGGATTCATGTCCGGCGATTGTGGAGGTGTATAAAGCTGCTTTCCCACATTAAATATCAACCATTCCTTGACCCGTTGAGCGGTGTGCTTGGGATCATTATCTTGCTGGAAGATAAATGACCGTCCAAGACCGAATTTTTGGGCACTAGTTTGTTTTTCAGTATATCCATGTCTACATATTGGTTCATTATACCGTCAATAAATTTTAAATTACCAACGCCTGCAGCACTCATACACCCCCACATTAAAACTTTTCCTCGATCAAATTGTACAGTCGCGCACAAATTTTTAGTTTTCAGTTCTTCTGGCCCAAAAATTGCCATCTGACCCAAAAATGTTATACATATAACGTTTTTGGGTCAGATGGCCGTACAATGGTGTGGGGATCTCTTTGGACCCGTCAAGGAAGTTTCGAGAGGTCGTCGATTTGCCTCGGACACAGACGCTCGGGATGCGGTGCAAAAGTGGCTTCACGACCAACCGAAAACCTACCAGGAATGTACCTGTTGTACACCTATCTTTAGTTAATACATTTATAGAACTAAAAGTGTAAGTAATTTTTGATCCACCCTCGTACTTTATTGAAAATATTCAGTATCCAAAACTGCATGCAAACTGTCACTGCTGAAGACCTTAATACTGAAATGTAAGAACAATTTTATATATTTCAAATTAAATTATACAGAGAATTTATGTAGTCGTTAAATACATTATCTCTAACTTATTTTTTATACATAAGGTGAATATCCAGATGCATCATTGTTTTCTTAAGGCACGGGATAAAGATGAATTGCCTAATATGCAGCTAATTTCTTTTTATGCTGAAAGCAAATTTTTGCCGGGGCAGTTTCCGTTTCTTTAATACACCTGGTATAATAGAATGGGAACTTACTTTTTTGCAAAAATATAAACTTTTAACATTAGGTCCTTAGCCGCAAGGAGAGCTAATAGTGTTATTTGTTTATGTGGTTTGCAGCATAATAGAGTTGATTGTCCTATTTTGTTGGGGCAAATATCATTCAAAGCATCTTCTATTACAACATGACAGGATGTCTTTAGCAAAACAAAACTTTATAGTATTTCGTCACAGCACCCCACGTTTTTAAATAAAAAGCTTATCTGCTTAGCTTAATATTTAATTTACTAAAGAATGGCGCATTGTAGGTATAGGGAAATGTTTACAAAAAAGATTCTACAAGGGCTTCTCTATTATATTTTGTAAAAATATATTGGGCGTTCCATTAGAAAAAATTGAAATAACATGAATCCAACATGGCAAGGATTTCGATGGCCATCCTGTAGACTCCAGTTGATATAAAAAGCTTTTCGAAATCTTCAAGAAATACTCAATCGAATAAAATTTGAATCACCACTTTAGCGTGTAAAACGTTTGAGATATCGGCCATTAAAGAAACGGCGACATCTTGCAGAAATCTCTAATTGTCAGTTATCTAAAGAATTAAAATAGATATGTATAAGGAATATCGATGAAAGTTGCAATAAATTGAAGAAACAGGATGTTCCATTTAAAAAACCAAACTTGTATCGTACGCAGCGGAAATTGAACACCCTGTATACTTCAATATAATTCTATGTTGTGCATTTTTTATTTGAAAAGTTTTTTTCTATATGATTGTATAATACATAGAGTAATATAATACATAAAGTATTATGAAATATCATGTTCAATAATTGTTGTAGTGTTATTTCATTCTGTGATGGCAAACTGATAAAAGAAACATGAACACTAGTTCAGTTTCAAAAATCACTATAACGAGGAAGACCTTTCAATACCACACACATAAAAATTTCATACAAATCTTTCTTCAATTCCTTTCCGAAGCTCCCTCGAGTCCATTCGTTTGCGTTGTTAAAGTACACAGAGTTACGACGTTCAACTTTAAAAGGTGTTAAAATTGTATGAGGAAGTAATCAATCTACAATCCTGGTGGTAGCTATTTCTGTCCTTTATGAGTTGTACCTTCTTGCGAAGGTAATTAGTTGTAGCTGTTAGGTCATCATGTTTTTAATAAAAAATAATTTTATTCTCAGAGTTTGTCTTAAGTAGCGTTCACATAGGGCATCGCGGGGGTAAGGTAGGGATTAAGAAAGTTCTCACAATGCAATTAAATACGTTCGTTCAAACAGTGGTGTAAGGCAAAATTACGAGGGATGATCGTAAAATAAGGTTCCCATATTTTTTAAAAATAGACAGCATTCTTTATTTCCTTAACATTACACATCGTTTTAAAGGTAAAAACTTAAGCTATTTTTCGACATAATCGCCATTTCTATCCAAGCATTTTTGCAGACGGTGCTCCAACTTCTGTATACTCATGTTGTAAGATTCTGCCGCCAGTCAAAATCATTTCAATTGTGGTGTTGGAAATCTCAGGAATCCGAAGAGCGAGTTGACGAATGGTGACCCTCCGATCTTCAAGCAGTATGCTCTCGACCTTTTCAATGATTTCCTCTGAAACTGATGGTCTTCCGCTCCACTCTTCATCGTGAATTTCCGTCCGTCCTCAGGTGAATTCCCTACACCATTTGCGGACGTGTTGAACAGCTATACACTTTTCTCCATAAACTTCTGTTAATTGATGATGAATGTCTATAGGTGAAACCCCTTTTCGCACCTGGCGGTAGCGGCGATCGGGAGTTCCATCTCGGACGGCTGCTTAGCCAACACTGAGTGGCGTAGCGAGACGGGAATGGTACGTATATAGAGTGGGAGAGCTGCTGCACACGCCAATGTTGTCGGATTTCGTCTAACACGTCTTATTGCTGCTTTGGGAACCTTACTTTACGATCATTAGTAAAATACCATCCATATAAGATCCAACTCGTTCAAGAGCTGAATGATGATGATCCTGACCGACGTTTAGAATTCTGCGTGACAATGATGCATTTGCATCATGCTAACGAACGTTTTCATCACCAAATCATTTTTCCGATGAAGCAACTTTTTGTATAAATAGGGCAGTAAATCGGCAGAACTATAGGTATCGGAGTGGAGAAAATTGGATGGCAGAAACACATATTCAACATCCACAAAAAGTAAACGTCTGGGCAGGAATAGTGCATAATAGAATTGTAGGTCCTTTTTTCTTTGAGGGAGATCTTAACGGGGAAAGATATTTGGAGTTTCTCCAAAATGATCTAATCCCAGCACTGGCTGCACTTTACCCAAACGAAGACGATCCTGATATCCCAAATGATACTCTTTGGTATCAACAAGATGGCGCACTGCCACATTATACACTTCCTGTTCGTAATTTTCTGCATACTGTTTTTCTAGGAAGATAGGCGCCGATAGAGTGGCCAGCAAGATAGCCTGACCTGACACCTCTAGACTTTTTCTGTGGGGTTACTTAAAATCAAAAGTTTATGAAACAAAACCAGACAATTTAGAGGTATTGAAGCAGCGTATTCAAGAGGAAATTCGCAAAATAGAACGAACTGTTATTAATAACGTCTTAGATGAATTTGTAAATAAACTAGCTTACTACCAAGAAGTCAAAGTTGAGCAAAGACTCTGCATCAAATTTTGCCAAAAGTTTGGTGATTCCCAAAGCGAAACAATTCGTAAGATTCAGCAAGTGTTTGGAGACGATGCTATGGGGGTAACACAAATCAAGGAGTGGTTCAACCGATTCAAAAATGGCCGCATATCGGGGGAAAGTGATTAGCGTTCTAGGAGGCCACAAATCGCTCGGAATGCAGCTGTTGTTCAGAGGGTGGAAAATCTGGTAAAGGGAGATCGTCGTCTGTGCTGCAAAATTTGTGCCCATGCTGCTGTCGGCAGAACAAAAAAAAAATTCCGTCTTGAAGTTGCACAGGACCTGCTGGACACTATCAACAGCGATCCTGATTTTCTAAACACCGTGATTACTGGGGATGAGCCATGGGTGTACGGTTACAACCCGGAAAGAAAAGCACGGTCGTCGCGGTAGCGTCCCGGATCCCCATGGCCGAAAAAAGCGCGACAGGTGCGAAGCAAAATCAAGGTGATGCTAACTGTGTTCGTTGATATCCGTGGAATTGTGCACCACGAATACGCAGCGGAAGGACAAACAGTGACAAAAACGTACATCAAGAAGTTCTACGCTGACTCCGTGATGCTGTTCGGCGCAAGAGACCACACCTCTGGACAGCGCAAAACTGGCAGTTGCATCATGACAATGCTCCGGCTCATTCATCGCACCTGATCCAGACTTTCTTGGCGAAACACGGAATTCCAGTCGTCTCCCAACCTCCCTACTCTCCAGATATGGCTCCTTGCGATTTCTGGTTGTTTCCGAAATTGAAGATACACTTGAAAGGATCCTACTTTGAGAGTAGAGAAGATATAATGCAGAACGCGACGAGGGAGATGAACACCATTCCAAAAGGAGTCTTCCAGAAGTGTTATCGGCAGTGAAAGGATTGGTGGGCTAAGTGTGTGAAGGCGCAAGGGGCCTACTTTGAAGGGGATTAGAGTCCCAATCCCGTCACATAAGTAATATATTTTTCCCCGCCAAAGGTCGGATACTACCAATTCTCTACCTACCAATTCACTATCTACCATACTGTAGGGTTTATCACCTACTTACTGAATCCATCCGATCTTGGGTAACTTTATAATCGCATGGTGCTAAAAAGGAGTTGGCTTGTTCCCTTGTTCGATTTAAATTACTTTACCTTTTTTTTTAAACTTACTTGCAGATGTAATGTAGTCGAAAAGAGAGTCGATTCGAAGGAAAATAATTTATTCGTAAATTCTTATGTAGGCGAACGTTTATACGCCTACACTGTTTAATTTTAAGATAGAAACCTGCGGAATATAACGTAAATAGTCTTGTTAGGTGGTATCAAGGAATTAATTGGCCTTATCCGATTAATACCATATGTTAACCTGAACAAATCCAATACTGGTTGCTAAAATTTCCAAAACTTATTTCAATCTATTTAATGAAATTTATTTTTATTCGCCTATAAATCCGAATCCAAAAGCTCAAACACGAAGAGTACGCGGCACACAAATAAAACATCAGAACAGCCGGCTCCAAATTCCGGAATTAGGCGAAATATATACCTAATACACGTAAAATCTCTCCATCTTTTCGCGTCTCAGCGCTTAGCGGTTATCTTCCTACATGCACACGCCGTACCTACCAACCGTTATACGGTTCAACACAACCCACTCGACTTTTAATTACTATCATCGTTTATGCATTATAATTAATCCCGCCTAGCACAACAACGATAATCTCACTTTAGAATTCAATTACTTAAACCCTGGTTATTAGACATGACGCGTGCAATCGTTCCCCATCTGTGGGCCCGAGCTAACACCGCGAGGGAGCCTTCCCGGCGATCCCCCCAATGAAACATGGATGTCGGCGCCTGATTGTAAATTAAATACTCATAGGATATATGGGGGAGTATCCGTATCGCGGTAACTTACTCCTACTGCGTGGGAGATACGAGGTAGACCCCTCTGTATGCGTGAAATTGGAGCGGAAGCTACCTACTTTACCGGTTAAATGTATTACTCCGCTTCAAGCGATCTCGTGTCTTCTCCTGAAATCTAGGCATCAAAATTTCAACGAGCTTTAAATGAAAGCTTTGCCTGAGACTTAGATAGATCTAAATCTTTTTCTTTATTAGCAAATATTTTAAGAAAGAGAGAAAGTAGTCTTGCAAGATCAATCTGCACATTGCTGGTATAATAAATTACAATGGCGTCCTTTTAACTAAATTGAATCCTGATACGATTTTGGGAAGGTTCCCAAAAATTTGCCCACGAACATATTTTTTGTTATATTTCCTTAATAATATAATTTTTGCAATCACTGTAAGATACCACCTATGGGGATATCTCAAAAGCAGAGTGTATGTGAATAATCCGGCGACTATAGCCCAACTTAAGGCAAATATCGTCAGGTAATTGCCGAAATGTCGGACGCTTTATGTGGAAGGGTTTTCCAAAATCTTCCTTTTTCGTACTGCCAAGGAATTGACCCCTGTAGAGAGGTAAAATAATTAGCAAAGTAAGTTCTTATTGTTGAAGTTGGCATTGTTCGATCTACAGTACTGTCTGATATACTATCCAATGGACATAAATAAGCAGTATTTACAAATTGTATTCCATCACGTTCACATACGTAGTTATGGAGAACGCAGTAGGCTTTAAGTATTATATCTGCAAACTCTTCATCAACGTCAATAGCTCTATGAATAATTCTCCATTTATTGCACAAAATCCCGAACGTACATCCCACCATTTGGCGTGATGTTGAGAGACGATAATTATAAATTCGCTTAATTGAGGTAAGAGATTTTCTTACGTACGGGTGTAATACATCCCAATTTGAATGCTTCGTCGCCAACAACACAGAAGGGCATCAATTTGCCATTTTCATCTCTGGGTAATTTTTTATCCTTTGGTATTTTTAATAAATTTTGTTCAAGTTTCTTACCCACATTTGAGTCTGAGAAAATCATAGAATCACTTGCTGCACCATAAGACCCCGTATCGATATACACAGATTTATAATCTGAATCAAACCATGCCATGAGTACCGTGGAAAAGTATTTTTTGTAATTGAAAAATTTAGACCCAGAATTGTGAGGCTGGGTTAATCGTATATATTTGCCATCTAAAGCGCCGATTAAACTTGGAAAATTCGTACGTTCGTAGAATTGCTCAGATATTTTTAACCAGTCACTTTCCTCTTTCTCTAACAAGTACAGGGCGGGGCAGAGCAACTTGCTTATTTAGAAATTCAATTAAAAAAAAAGTAATGCAAATATATAATTAATGCTTTGAAGAGCATCAAGTACAACATTTAAATTTTATGTTTTCCCAGTTTTAAAGATGATATCAGACAGAAGGCGTCCATTATTCTCAATACACTGCGTTAATCGAACTCGGAAGTTTCGTTCAACTTTTTCCAGCATATCGACGGGTATGTTGGCGACAGCTTGACGAATATTGTTCTGTAGATGAGCCAGGGTCCTAGGACGATCGTTGTAAACAAGTGATTTTAGACAACCCCATAAAAAATTGTAGCAGGGGGCTAAATCAGGCGATCGTGTTGGCCAGTGTAGATCGCCCCTCAAGGGGATGAGGCGCCCTGGGAAGTGCTGCCGCAAAATAGTCATTGGCACACGCGCTGTGTGTGCCATGGCACTGTCCTGCTGGAACCATACATCTCACACATCCACGTCGTTGAGTGTTGGCAGGAAAAACTCCTGAATCATGTGGACATAACGGTCAGAAGTCACCGAAACTGCCCGTTCATTTTCTTCAAAAAACCATGGACCAATTATTCCAACTCGCGATAGTGCACACCAAACAGTTACACGTTGTGAATGCAATATTGAAATGGGTATGGAATGCACGTTGCGTGGCGATGATTGAGCGACCGTTAGAAAAGTATGCGTCGACAGCGAACGCGCGCTCCACATTCGTCCACTCCATGATGCTCACTAAATCAAGCGGAGCTACAACTTTACGGCCCGCCCTTTCGAATGTGCCTACTCGCACCCTCCTCGGAGCAACCATCACTTTAGAGCGCCAAATTCAAATAAGCAAGTTGCTCTGCCCCATCCTGTACGTGATAAAGATTTTAGTAAATATTTATCAGTATCACTCGCATCGTATTGAACCAAAGGAAAAAAAAGATCTCGACAGTATTTGGATTAAAATAGTTATTGTTTTACAAAAAGTTATGTAGCTATCATTATTAGCAAAAGTTAAAAAATATATTGGCTGTTTTTTGCCATATCGACGGGTATGTTGGCGACAGCTTGACGAATATTATTCTTCAGGTGAGCCAGGGTCCTAGGACGATCGTTGTAAACAAGTGATTTTAGACAACCCCATAAGAAATAGTCGCAGGGGCTAAATTAGGCGATCGTGCTGGCCAGTGTAGATCGCCCCTCAAGGGGATGAGGCGTCCTGGGAAGTGTTGCCGCAAAATAGTCATTAGCACACGCGCTGTGTGTGCAATGGCACTGTCCTGCTGGAACCATACATCTCCCACATCCATCTCGTTGAGTGTTGGCACGAAAAACTCGATGCCAGGTTCGAAGAATGTCACCGGAGGAAAGTCGCACATTTAACTGACGTAATTTTTAAACTAAGTTTTTCCATCATTTAAATAAAAAACTCTTTTCCCACAACACGTAGATTTTTTTGTTATTAAGCTTTAAAATGTGCAGAAACTTATGGGATACCCTGTATATAATTTTCTTTGGTAATCACTAGGGTTCGGGTTTTATGAAAAATGCATATCTTATATTCTTACACGTTGGGGCTACAGGCCGCGTTTTATTATCATAAATATTTTGAGAATATTAAGAACGTGGTTTTACAATTCGATCCAAAGAAAGCTGCGGCTGTCAAGGAAAGCCAGTCAAAATTTCAAGATAGTCAGGTTAAAACGGATTTAAAAACTATTCAGAACAATTACTTCGGACTAGTGGAGGCAATAGAAAAATTACAAAATCCTTCGGTATCGTTAGTGGAATCTCTGCAAATAGTGCAAGATGCACAACTATGCGCGGTAGAAGACGCAAAAAATGTTTGTGTTCTAAAAAGGTTTGAAGGTGTTTTAGAGAAAGATTCTGATTTTGGTACATTGAGACAAATTTATGAAGATGCGTCAACAGAACCGTTAAGTTGTTCCAAAGATTATTTTAGTTACGCAAATATAACGTCACTAGATGTAGAACGTTCATTTTCTGCATATAAACACACTTTTTCCTCACGCCGCACTCGGTTTGCCGAAAGAACTGTGGAAACACATCTAATGTTGCAGATATTTAACAGACATTATTCACTTTGTGATTTCACGGAAGACTCTTAAGACGGTAAGTGTTTGAGCACGTATTATATTTTATTTCTGACCATTTATTTTGTGTAAACTTTTATGCGCCCGCCACTGGCTGTTGGCGCAAATTGAGCAATTCTACTAATAATCAGAAACATATGCTGGCGTACTGTAGTTTAACAGAATAAAATCTGCTGTTGTTGTCATATTATTATCATTTTTAATTCATATATCTACGTATTTTTGTTTATTTTTGGCGTAGTTAATATTAGTACAAAATATAAATGTACTGGCATTTGTAAATTAATTTTTTTTCCCGCCATGTCGCCAGTTTTCTACCTCAACGCATCAAAATTTCAACAAGCTTTCAGTTAAACATCTACGAAAATATTTACGACGAAGTGTTCTCAAATATTTAATGTCTCGGGGAAATATTTTTTTACGGAGGAGGTCGTTCCGAGGCCGGACATTGACGTCTGGGGAACCAAACGCACACGGAAACCCGATTCAACGTCGTCCAGCGCGGTCTCCGGAAAGTCGCGGTTCAATAAGAATCTATGCGAGCGGCTGGACGCTGGGCGCCAGTTTCGTGAAAGGATTTGCGAGTGGGAGTTGACGATATCCATTCGGGCCGCTGCGTTTTGCTTTCGCTTCAGACTAGATTGACCGACCGAGAAAATAAGAAGACTCCATTCGATTCGATTTGAACGTAGAGCGTAGGAATTATTGGCTAACATAGAAAGTGGAAATGCCTATATTAAATGTGTACATTTATTGAATTTGTTAACAACGCTTATTTATTTAGATTAAATAGATTCGTTATAGGATCTTTCTTGTTAGTTTGGTTATTTTCCTTTTAATCGTTAATTATGTAACTATGTAATTGGTTTCTTGTTTACATCTAGAAAATTGCTAGTGAAAGTTAAATAAACATGTGCGAGGCTATAAAGTATTATGCTAGGTGTTTCACTTCTGATGGAAAAGGAATTTCTAGTCTATTCTTTTTTTAATTAAATGATTTTTTTTTTACAATTACATATCGTGCATATTTTTGAGTATAGTAGATACTGTGGTGTGATTTTGTCAGTTAATGGTTAAGTGTCAGTCATCAATAGTGCACGATAGTGAAGTAACGAGTCGAGTATTTTAACTCTGTAACTCGAATTGGACATCCGATTCGAAAACTCCAGTGATTTCTAGTTTCAATTCGAGTTGGACGCGTTTGAATATGTGCCGGGTTTAGTCGAACCGAGGCAGGTTCGAGTTACTCGAGTCAATAAATTATTCGACTCATAGCATCATGGTGGCGATGAGTCATATCACCCATTGTATTTACCATCAGCTTTGATAGGCAGGAATATATTTAGATTTGACCGATCGACAGTCGAAATTACTGTAAACTTTAAAGAAATGCTTACTAGTTCAAAATGCAATAGGAACTATATTATTTAAGGTTAGTGATTTTCATATTTGCAAATGAAATTGGATACTATTAACTTAATGGTATGTTTTAAAATTGATCCTTTTTGGAATAAAAATGTTAACTATTCATCTAATGATGGGAAGAATTTGCGGACATGAAAGTTTGGCTAACTTTACTTTTAGTAATCTTAAATTAATTTCTGCACAATTGATAATGTAAACAAAGAAGCAATACAAGGTACAATCTTTGTTTTACGCGGCCCAGTTATCTAATTATAAATGTAATTATGAAATTTTTGCAATATTTATGAAGTTAATATATTGTTGTAATACTTATTAAAAAGTGTATTTATTTTTATTTACTTACATTTGAAAATGAGGTCGTTTACGTTTTTTAGTGCCAGTAGCCAGTAGCCTCTTCCTTCGATTTTCCCCTAGCTTTATATTTCGCCCTTGTCTTATACACGAGGGTAAAACCCATTTTGTTTAAACAAAAGGAATCCAGTAAACTACATTTAATGCCCAAAATATGATTCATCATCGGAAACTTTAATTATATTTCTTAAATTTAAAATTAATTAAATGCATTGTGTGTCACTGAACGTATTACTGCTTACATGCAGTACTATGGTAACTATTATGATTTCACAATTCAAAAATTTGCATGCAGTATTACCATGGAAGATAAAATAATTTTGGACAAAAAAGTTTAAAAATTCTTTGAATGAAAGCTACAAAAGAGTATGAACGTACGAGGTGTGGCAATTAAATAACCCGGCTGGTGCTGCTATCGGCAAACAGCGAGCACGCCACGGCAAGTTTGAACATGTCTGTGCTTGTAGATGCTTCCCCACCCTAAGCTCGATGGGCACGGTTGTACGTCGCTCAGTCTCGCTGTAGCAACCGTCCGTTCAGCTCCTTACGCTAGCGTCGCGTCGGAAAAATGCAGAGTGTTCAGATTGAGCAACGAGTTAACCTCAAGTTTCGTGTGAAACACGAGGTTCTAACTACCCTTCGCGAACGAGTGAGAAGACGAAGACCCGATTTGTGGAAAACCAAATCCTGGATGCTCCACCAAGACAATGCGCCAGCCCATTCCGCCTTGTCTGTGAAGGCGTTCTTTGCGAAATCCAGCATCACCGTGTCGGACCACCCACCGTACTCACCCGACTTGGCCCCCCGTAACTTTTTTTTATTTCCTAAGGTAAAATCGGAGATTAAGGGGACAAGATTTGACAGTGTGGAAGCGGTGAAACCGACGAAGGTTCTCAACAAGCTGACAGAAACGGACTTCCAGCACTGCTTTCGACAGTGGAAAATTCGTATGGAGCGTAAAATATAAAAAATAATAAAATGAACTTTGTAATGTAATTGGTGGTCAATAAAATGTTTTGTAGCACCAGTCCGGTTATTTAATTGCCATACCTCCTATATCTACAACAAAGTAGAAATATTCTGTACTGAAACATTTTTGGTTCTTATAATTTGAAAACTACGAGAATATAAATAAGATTTGAGGAATGAACATATATTTTGAACTTGGTTTAGATACGACAGGGTAGGACTTTCGCAGAGGGCACCGTACAACATTGTCATTTGGAGAACTACTGCGAGTAGGGTTATTGCGGGTGGCCGGCCGCTTAAGAGAGTTTCTGATTTCAAGATAGTGCAACTTCCATTAAAAATAACAAAACTTATTAATAATAATATTAATAACTGCATTATCCAATTTATTTAGTAGAAATTGCATAATTTTTATTTATCTATAACCACAACAGAGGCAATAATTTTATTTTTAGAATTTTACACTTTTTTTAGTAGTCGGCCTCACCGTTACTTAAGTTCGGCCAATCACATTTCAATGGTGGGCCCATGTAAATAGAAACAAAACTTAGTAGTTGATATTAACTAAGTATTTAATAAATATTCTAGAGTTAATTTTAACAATATGAATAAATATAAACTCTTCAGACTAAGCAAATACTCATAATAAATAACGAAAAAATTGAAATAGGTAAATAAAATCAACAAATATGAATTCTACTCAATTAAGTATTCACAACAAATAATTATAAACATTAATAAATAAACAAATTGAAACAACAAATAAACCTGAACGTCAGTAAATGAACATAAAATATCTGAATAAATAAACATCAATTGCTCCAAATCCGATAAATATAAATAAGTAGATACATATAAATAATTTTGGTGTAAATTTTTAACAAAAGACTCGACACCCTCAGGGTACCAGGGTCTTAAAAAGAAGAAGAAGAATAAAAAGCAAACGAACTTTTCAAGTTCAACTTGATGATACTACCAGCCTCTAAACTCATTGTCAGTGCACTGCAAATGGTACCGGTGGGCACATATCACGGTCAATATTCTTAAGTCGCTCTTTCTCTGTGTCACTGTTAAGTTCTGTGCTACGTACTGAACATATTTCCTTTTTTAAATCAATATTTTCTTGATTGTTATTCCTAGTGCCATCTGTGGAAGTGAAAGGTCAATCCTTAAGAATCTTTGCTTTCTTTTGTATTACCATTTTCACTCCCGCGTCTTTTTTCCTCAAATGTTCTACTGCTTTTTGCCTCTTTTCTTCCTAACTTTGTTTTTAAACGGCGTAACTCGCTTCTCTTTATCAATAATACTTTTCACTTTGTCTAATAATTCATTCTTTTTTGTGAAAATCCGACTTTGGCAAGATTTAGCAGCCATTGAACAAGATGGTACTCTTCGTTTTTAAAGAGTATAGTGAATGGGCCTATTTTGCCAGGTCCTGCTGCAATTCTCCCGTGTAATCTGTCTTGTCTGGTTAAGCGTGGTACGGAAAATCTTCTACTATATAGCCTCACGTGTAGATTGTCCGCTCCTTATGGTAAATAAAGTATTTTTAATGAGTCTTCTGAATATTGGTGAAACAATCGTTTCTTTTTGTTTTCTGTTATGGTTATGTATTTGAGAATCGGTAATAAAATGTACAATTCCTATGTAATTGCCCTAAATTCTCAATTTGCACATTATAGAACGTTGTGGCCGAACTACAGCGCGGCACAACTAATAGTCGGCCATTAAAGGTTATCCCCGGTCGACTACTGAAAGATATTGGAAATAGCGTTGTTTCACCTACTTTATTCAAATACATAAACATTAAGTTTACATTAATGCTACATTCGGTCTAAAACAGAAAACCAGTTTATTTTTCAGTAATCGGCCATCCTGGTCGACAGTGGAAACGTAATCCATTAGGTAAGCCCAGTAGTCGGCTACTCATTTATAATAAAAATTAAACAATTTCGAACACATTTTTAAGTCAGAATTTGTAAAAAAAATGTTCAATAATAAAAACTAATGCCTGCAAATACTTTGAATACTTATCTTTATCTTTATGAATCTTATTTTCTTATCCTACTTTCCTTACAATAAATAGTCGTCGTCCGACGAACATGGGTTTCTAGAGCACAGCCAACTTAATACTAAAATTGAGATTAGATATGAAAAATTCCTTCTGAACGGGTGAACGATACAGTCGACTATTGGAATGTAGAAAGTCTACATGTTAGATCAAGTATTTCATTAATATAGCAGTTATTTTAGTAAAGCACATCCACCCTAGTTAAAAATTAAATTGGCTAAATAAACATACAACTTTGTAAACATTTAATTAAATAAATGTATAAACACAGCTGTTAGTTAGGGATTGATTTAGACAACCGTATAACTTAAAAATTTTGTAGAAAAGGAACATAATTATTAGACATTAACAAACCTGCAAACTCTTTTGGGATTAAAAATAACAAAATTTAGTTCCTTCGTTTCAAAAGTGTGTCATTACAATATATCATTTACGAAGCGGTGTTGATTTACCTCTTTTAAAATGTTAGATTTCTTCTTGATGCAATTTCATGTAGAGATTATTTTAAGGATTTGAATATTATGACTAGAGCGGGCCAAATTGCGCCATCCAACAGAATCGGAATCAGGCGCAACGGTCGCTTATTGTAAATACCGTGTATGTGAGTCACAGCAGATATGTGATATTTCGAAATTAATACACAAGAGTAAAAAAATAAAAGCTGACGCAATAATAATGTTTAGTAATTATATATATATATATATGTACACGCTGAGGTGTTTTTATTTTCATTATGATTTTTTATTTGATTGAAAACGGTATGCGTTGTAAATGGGATGTAATAAGGAAATAACTGAGAAACTGAACGCTTTTTTTATTCTGTTGTACTTAATAATGTAACTGTAAATAAAGATATAATAAATAAATTCTATCCTTCTTAATAATGCGAATAGGCTTGTTTAAAAAGTTGCACCATCAGATAAGTTTCCACATTTGCCTCGGTGAAGGATGTTCGCCGAGACGAAAAAATGTTCTTATATTTCGAAAACGACCGTTCCACGTCTACCGAAGTAAGACAGGCGTAATTAAAATAATCTTTAGACTTAGTCAAGGAATCTGCAGATGCCCCATCGCACATTTGTCTTAATCTCGTGTAGTCCGGATTCTTTTTTAAAACACTATCGAACTTAGCTAAAACTCGTCCACTTGTTGCATCGTTTATACTGTGTAACAATGTACTAACTTCGTCCACGACTTGCACTGATTCTACCAACGACAATCCAGAATTTTGCAAATTTTCTATCGCGTCTACTAACCCTTTGTAATTGTTGCTAATATTCTTTAGATGTGTTTCAACAGAAATATCGAGAAATCCCTTCTGGCTCATCCTAATAGCTCTAGCTTCGGCAGGGACGAATTGCAAAATAACGGATTTGACTTCTTGAAAATGTTCATTATAATAAAAAGCGGCTTTTAACCATGTTCCCCAACGCGTAAGAATGGGCTGTGGTGGTTCTCGAATACCAGGGCATAACCTGTGGAATGCCCTAGTCCTCTTAGGACTTTTGAGAAACACTTTTTTTGTGTTTGCTATTAATGCATCTACCTCCGGGTAACACTCTCGAATAGTTTGTGCCACAAGATGTAAAGCATGGACTTTACACGTAACATGTAAAAGTCCTTCACACTTTTCTTTAAGGGAACGGCCTACACTACACATTGTTGCTGCACCATCGCTCATGAACAACAACAGTTGACTGGTTGACACTTGAAATTTTTGTAACGTTTCGAGAACTACGGCCGTAATTGCTTTACTAGTACACTGTTTTAATCTTCTGCTGGCTAATAGAATTGCAAAATTTGGTTTAATAGGATCTAATACGCGCACTATTATATTCAAAATAGATTTTTTTTTGAAATCTGTCGTCTCATCAAGACATAGCCACAGCTGTTTATCTTTCAATTCGGCTTTAATTCGATTTTCAATGTCCTCACGTATTCGTGGAATATCTCTCCGTAACGCTGTCCGAGATGGTAGTATCCACTCGGTATTGCACGTACCCCAGAATTTTCGAAATGCTTTTTTATCAAGTATACGAAGTGGTAGACCACATACCTTAAACGTTAAAAGCAATTCTAATTGAAATTGACGTTGTTGTGACACACCATTTCTTTTATTTCTGTGGTGTGCGCTATTTATATGTCCTTCACAATCACGTTTGCTCCAGCACAGTAGTTTCTTTTTACAAACTTTACAGAAAATTGTACTCCCATTGTAGTGTAAATCCACAAATTCACTAAGAAATTTATTAACTTTCGTAGGTAATGGCCGTTTATTTTTAATAGTTACGTTAGACATAATCACTAAAGCGAGCACACCGACGCTTGTTTCTAGTATGCCACGAAGTGGTGCAAACGTAACATCTGCAGATTCGTCATTTGTTGATGAATAGAGCGCGTCATCCGTAAATAAATAAGCGCGCTGTTAGTTCGTAGCCGTCGATGAATGAACTTTTTTTTTGTAGTGGCCCACTGTGAACAACGCCCTATTTATCAACGAACACCCAAACTGCAGGTGTATATTTGCGCGTCTTCACGACGTAATAGACAGTGGTTTTGGTCCTCGTCCTAATAATTACATATTTAAATTACCTATGTTTACATACATATATGCGCCCGGCAGCCTGATTGCGAACCTGGCGCGTGGCGCTCTTGGCCCGCTCTAATTATGACTTCACCTTCACTACATATTCATCCACCGGCATTTAGATACAATGCAAGATTATCTAATTCTAACATTATTACAAGAAGTATTCAAAAATTCACTGTTCTGCTTCACAAAAGTAATTCGAAACAAATCCAATGAAAGAATTTAAAAGTAAAAAAAAAATATCGGATATCTTTTAGCTTCGAAGATATCTCCACAAATAGTTACGTGTATTTTAGTGTGCTGCGATGATTAATAGCTTTATACTCCCGTTCCAATATGTCATGGATTTTTTGGACAATTGTCTGTATTTTTAGAGATCCTGAGGAGTAAACAGATAACACTAGAATATCTCTTTTTCTTGGTTGTTTCACGGTGCCAAGTTATAACAATAGGCTTGTCATTTGATGTTTTCTCATCAAAGTGCACTCTTGTTAATTATTTTTGGCAATAATTTTGTTAAAATGTTGACAGTTGCAGACCTTGGCATTTTAAGATATAGCCTGAAAACAGATATACTGCCGCGAGTTACCCTTTTGCTATCAATTTAGGGGCCAACACTTTATACGTTTAAAGGTAGTATAATGTATAATGTAATATTTTGAAGAAGTCACAAGTCGACGGGCGCGACGGACACGTGTAGCTCGTTCTTGAATACTTTAACAATATAATCTGTTTATTAAAATGAATAATGAAAACAAAAGTAAGATGAAGACGCGTAGTGCATTAAATACTGAAGATTTACTAGAAGTCGTAGTGAGTGTTTTTCAAAGCGATAAATTTATAGAGATTATTAATAATGCTATAAGGCAACACACTGACGAAGTAATAAACAAAATAAAATCTCTAGAAACAGAAGTCAAAATACTGAAAGAGTGAAACATCGAATTGATAAAACTTTTAACTAATATTAACGGTATTCCAAGAAATGTCCGAGAAAATCTTGACGATTCCAACGATAGCATAAACTCAGACGACACCGTCATAGAACAAAAAATTGTTTCTTCTCCAACATTTAAAAACAGTGGAGGTCAATGGCTCTCAAATCGAAAGAAGGGAAAAAATGAAAATAATATCGTCAATGAGAACGTAAATAAAGTTGATACGGTAGCTAATCGACGTAATAGTAATATAGTAATTGGACAGCATGAGTCTACTATTAAAAGTATCGCTAGAAAGGGACATTTGCATCTTTACAGACTTAATAATGAAACGACGGCCATTCAAGTATTAGAACATCTTAAAGTTACGGCCGGTGGAATTCCTTTTGAATGTGTTGAACTAAAGAGAACAGATATTAGTGCATCTTTCCGCGTGTCCTTTCCGATTAAGTACGTATCGCAAGTATATGATCCGAATATATGGCCAGTAGGAGCAGCAGTGCGTCGTTTCCGGTTCCTAAATTCAAAGATGAATTTTCGACGCGAAGGTGCAAAAAACGAAGAGAAGTAAATGACCGTAACATTTTTAAAATATTAAATCTAAATATACAATCTGTAAATAAAAAAGAAGACCAGCTGGAATTATTTCTAGCAGTTAATCAAATTGATATCGCATGTATCACCGAACATTGGCTAAACGCAAACATAACAAAAGCACTGCATATTAAAAATTATAAAATTGGTGGATGCTATGGAAGGACAAACCGAAGAGGAGGGGGGGCGCTGATATTGGTGCGTGAGAGCTATGACATAAGCGAACTGTCACATATAAGCAACTTCTCTAATGAAGGAAATATCGAGATTGCTGGAGTACAATTAAACGAAACAAATAGTGTCGTAATAGCCATATACAGACCACCATCTGGAGACGTAAATATTTTCCTAGATGTATTAAATACGGTATTAACGAATATTTCAGATACCTTCCAAACTGCTACTTTATACCTAGCAGGTGATTTTAATGTTGACTTCTGCAAAGAGAGCAGAGAAAGAGCACAGATTCTTGAAGTCTGCAATTCCTTTGACTTGTCTTTTGCCTTAAAGGATTACTCTAGGATAGGTAGAAACGCAAAAACAAAAAGTTGTATAGACAATATAGTTACAAATAATCCAGACATAATAGATACCAGAACGGTGGAAACACACATGTCCGATCATATGGCGCAACTAATTCGGGTACCTTTCAACTTGTCTGCACCTAAAAATAAATATAAAGTTATCAAAACTCGAGATATAAACGAAAACGGTATTGAGACATTCAAAAATATGTTACTTACCTATAGGTGGAGGGACATCACAAATGGTAGCGCACAACAACAATTTAGCAACTTCCATAAGGTTGTATTGGAAATGTACTATCTGTGCTTTCCTGAAAAAGAGAAACGCACTTTTGTTGATTCAGGGATTAGTTGGAAGAAGTCAGAACTGGTACTCGAAGCCAAAAAGAAATTAGACGCTATGTATACCATTGCCAAAGTGAGAAACGACTCTGAGGCATATCAAGCATACAAAGACTTCAAAAGTTATTATATAGAATTAATAAACAAAACCAAACAAAAACATAACGAGCAGGTCATTTTTAACGCTGAAAATCAACAGCGAGCTATCTGGCAAGTAATAAATAAGGAATCTGGTAGGAAACATAAAGCAGTAGATACCACAAACACACTTCTCACGCCAGATATATTTAGTGATTATTTTGGTAGCATCGAAAATACTAGAGTTAACGACGATGTCAATAGTCCAAGCTACAATTCTCTTCTAACAAACGTAGCTAAGAGTCCTCATAATTCTTGTTTTTTTGAACCGGTTACTGTCGGTGAGGTTCAACACATTATCTACAACCTAAAAAACAAAAGAACGAGAGATGTGTATGATTTCGATGTTGGGGTGTTGAAGCAGGTAGCTATTGAAATATCTGTGCCTTTAATGTATGTAATAAACGCATGTATTAACCAAGGAATATTCCCTAAGGAGCTAAAGTTAGCTAAGATTATTCCTATCTATAAAGCTGGAGAAAAGAACAATAAGGAAAACTACAGACCCATCTCTTTACTGCCTGTAATATCGAAAGTGTTCGAATGCACCATGAGGGAAAGAATATTATCGTTTTTTGAAAAGAATGAACTCTTAACTGACGCACAGCATGGATACAGACCAGGAAGGTCTACTATTACAGCAGCGATTAGCCTTGTGGAGAATATCTTAGCAGCCCGAGATGACAAAAAAAGAGCAGAATTAATACTGTATGATCTCAGTAAAGCTTTCGATACTGTTCCGCATGACATATTACTACAAAAATTATATTACTACGGTATTAGAGGTATTTTCTGGAATTTGATACAATCGTATCTACAGGAAAGGAAATATGTAGTGCTGTGGAACAATCATTGCTCTTCTGTGCGGCATATGTCCTGCGGCTTGCCACAAGGCTCGATTGTCGGTCCGATTATGTTCATCATATACATTAATGATCTGCCGGACAACATAGGAGAGAGTAAGATTGTTTTGTACGCCGACGACACTTCGCTTTTAGTAACGGGCAACGATGAAGAAATGAAGTATAGGAGAAAGTCAGCTACTTCATCGACAGAAAAATGGCTTAAGGCCAACAAATTTAAAATAAATGAAAACAAAACACAAACTCTTATCTTCTCTGGTGCTCGCACGGAGGAATCGGTGTGTTTTCTGGGTCTTCTCCTAGACCCGAAACTGGGTTGGAGCTACCATATTGGCAAGCTATGCAATAAATTAAGCTCTGCAATTTATACAATTAGAAGGATTAAGTCAGTCTCAACGTTTAACGCAGCTAAAGCAACCTATTACGCAAACTTCCATAGCATAGCTACATATGGGATCCTGGTCTGGGGCACGTCGACAGACGCTGATCATGTCTTTCTCCTTCAAAAACGCGCTATTAGAGTGCTGTTTGATCTAAAACAGAGAGATAGTTGTCGTGATTCTTTTTTACGCGGGCGCGTACTTACCATCGCGAGTGTATACATCCTAGCATGTGTGAGGTTCACACATAAGAACTTATCAAGTTTCAGTACACACTCAAATTTCCACAACTATCAAACTAGGGGCAAGGACGCTCTAGCGATTCCACTGCACAGACTCTCCGGTACGCAACAATCGCTTGACTACTGGGGTCCAAAATTGTATAACCATCTTCCAGAAAACATCAAGGGAATGCACTTAAAGAAGTTTACCGGCAGTGTAAAAGAACTCTTACACAAAATGTTTTTTACAATATCGCTGAATTCATGGCCTTTGCCTTTTAAAGAATACAGCGTTTATTTGCAATGTTATTTTATCTATATTTTTTATTTATGATTTTATCTATACAACTTGAATGTCTTGTTTGTCGTTAATGTTTTTTTTCTGTTTGTTGTTTATTTATTACAATTATTCTCTTTATGAAATGTTTTAATATAGGCATACGTACCTACTGTATAGACACACTTATAGACACACACATACATTTATGTATATAATTATATTTTTTTTGACAGACCATGTAAAATTGATGGCGCAATAAACTGCTACTACTACTACTACTACTACTACTATAATGTAATATATATATATAGGGTGTTAAACATGTCGTGCAACATTTATCGAAATTCAAACGCTTTTTCTTCGATTTGTTTAAATAGAACTTATGTTTTTTGATATTGCCAGCAATTTCTTTGTAAAATTACCTTCAAACTGGCAGGGTAAACAGTTTTTATTGTAGGCTATAGAAAAGCATCACAAAGGATATCCACTGACATTCTTGATGTGGAGTGTGAGTGGATTTCTGATGCAAGCGCCATAAACGACTTACCATGTCTATAAACTCTTCTTTCGAGAAATTCATTTTTGGTTACTGAAGGTTAGTAAAAAATAACAGCAATGGTATAACTGACAAGAAGATTAAAGCAGTTGGTGGTAATTATAATATAATTATAATAAAGACTAAAACGCGATGACAGTAAAGAGAGACTACGAAAGATAAATTAATGTGAAAATTTTAGGCAGAGACTTCATGTTTCGTTAGATAGTAGTTTTTATTTGAAAATCATGGCCTTCTAGCTGTATTAGATGTGCCGCATATCGAATATTACAGACGTATTTCCCAAAAAAGTAGAATATCTTCGAAAATGCTGGAAATAAGTATTAGATTATTCGTACTATTTTAAAATTAATTTTATAAGCCTGGCTTGCTAGCAATATCAAAAAATATAGGTTCTATTTGAAAAAATAGAAAAAAGCGTTTGAATTTCGATAAATTTTGCACGACAGATTTAACACCCTGTACATATCTTTACATTATACCATCTTGAAGCATATAAAGTGTTAGCCCCTAAATTGATAGCAAAATAGTAACTCGCGACACTACATCTGTTTTCTGGCAAGGTCTTAACATGTTGGTCTGTAACCGTCAAAATTTTAACAAAATTTGCAACATAGCAAAAAATAATTACCAAAAGCTCACATAACCATATATCACTGCTAAGGTAATTCAAGTGGCTATAAAACGAATCAATAAAAATTATAGCAATCTATTTAAAATAAAAAAGTTGAAAGCGGTTGCGCAAATTTGGAACACCCTGTATATTTGTAGGTTACTTTACAAAATGCGCTATGATATACTATATATGTACAGAAAATCTCATTTCTCCCTATTCGGTAGTTTTCATGCTAAACTCCGACGACATACTAACAGGGCACCCGATATATGTTTATATATTTGCCTTTCGTGAAGATAGATTTTTTTGTAGAGTTTAATTAAGTTTAATTAACACTCGATTATACTTTGAATCCACCCTGTTTATATGACGGTTACATCTAAATTAGTAGCAAGCTACATGTGGGATTAGTATAATTTTGAGCAGGCTACAACCATTTGTCTTTCTTTCTTTTTACTGTAATAATTATACGAAGCTTTATATTTGAAATTATCTAAAAAAGATAAACAATGTGTACATTTTGAACTAGACAAGCTAATTTGAACATATCAATTAATAAGTACACATTTTTTCAACAACAAGGACTTCCACGAACTTGTTAGGACCAATCAACTTTATTGTCGTCCATGTCTGACACCCCTATCATGCAATATGCGTCCAGAACTTACATTCATACGTGCATATACAGTCCAACAATCTCGTACAACATGCTCTCTCTAATGAATACATCAGACGTGACCACCTTTATGGCAAGGCAATCAGTCAAAACCAACCCGAGCTCAAACGTCGCATTAGCCGACATACAACGGCCCTATAAACCTCGATCGAACAGAGGAGAAGGGAACGCAGACCCTGAGCGTGTTGAAACAATCACACAAGCATCTTCAAACTTCTTAGAATAGATTATCCGTTAATTAGTTTCTTTAGTTTTTACATCCTACCGAGGCAATTCCGTCCCATAGACTTGAGTTCGTATATCGACCCACGCTTCTCCAAGCGAACATCTAGACCGTCGAGGGGGTTATAAATTTGTAGAGCATTGGCGTCGGTTGTGTTTTCTCACAGAGGTACCGCACCGTAAATTATATCGACTGACGCAACGATTATTTAATAAAATGCCTATAGAAATGGATTTATTCGACGTTGTTTCTAGGAAGGAGTCTTCGTTGTTTGTGCTATTTCGAGAAATGAACGCATTGATAAATCAATAAAATATGTATTGATCAATTTGAATATGTAATTTTATTGCGCTCTATTGCAGAAAAAGTATGTTAATAAAATTAAATGCATAATATGTTATACAATCCATTAAAATTAGAACGATGGCAGTAATATAGTGATCCACATACACGGTGTCTTTAAAGTATGGAATTAATCCATTATTTCTCATTTGCGCTTCTTTATCTTTTTTTGGTTATGGCTAACCATTTTGTCGTAAATATTGCAGTGGTGTATATTTATATCGTCAAACGCAGCTGTCATTCGAACACGTACGGTGTATTCAGTATGGCCACTCGATCAATGTGAAATTCCCTCTGGCGGATATTAATTCCTTTTCGGAAACCTCCTTTCCCCCGAGCCTCCGATTTACGGAGTCAGGATACTAAATATCTAATTTAAGTCCAAACTACGGCAAATGTGGGGAACGGGGACGAAACTCCTCTTCTGTACAATTTCTCCATTTCGAAAATCAGTGAAAAACGTTCCTATAACAAACAACATCGTAAATTCAAGGGTATTTCAAGCATAATTTCGTAAATTAAATATCTATTACAATGTTTCTGTCTAGAACGTCAGTGAGTTTTAGTATCGCTTAGTTGTCGATGCTGTTCTGTATCACAGAATAGCATGAATTCAGCCATACAGTTGCGCTACTACATATTCCATTATGCTACTTTAAAATAAATAACTTTATTTATTGGAAATTTAACTTCAAATTATATTTGGAAGGGTATTATTAAAATTTACTGTGGACAAAACAATCGCCATCGCGATTAAAGTAATGGAGTGAAGGGGCGCTAATTAATTTGATTACATTTGGTCAAGCTTTTATCGAGGTAACTCGCATTTTGACTGTGTTCCAAGTTTCAAAGTGTGCTATGTTCAAATCATAGTAAAAATTTCGAGGTAGAAGTGAAGGGTGGAGTTTAAGAATTAGCAGTTCCCCATGAATCCCATATAAACATAATTTTTTTTACGTCGTCTTAGAAATCCAGGTTCGTCTACATTTTTCATTTTTAATTTCAGTTAATTTCTATTTACTTGTATAAACACTCGTTTAAAATTGCCGAAAGAGTATGTAAGAATACTTCCGAACCTCCAGTTCATCTAATTATTTAACTAATTTACAAAAATTACATTTTTTTCAACAGTTTTCCTGTTTTAAAACATTTCAATGTTTCCTTAAATATATCTATATACGTATGTATTTCTCCATTTCTGAATTCTACAGATACAAACACGTTTCAAGAATATTTCATTTTTCAATGTTGGTAGTTTTAGATTTATTTGGACTAAAACTATACCCCAAATTCGCCCTAATGCTTTCAAGAAACAGAAATAACCAATTGCCAACAAGTATTGAAATTAAATAGTAGCTCAAGTTACGTTTATCACTATTGAGCTTTACGTTGCGGTTGTATGTAATTGTTATGTTTCACTTAAAAGATTTTAGGTATTTTAAGGCATTTTAAACGTCTTAAGTGACATAAGGATATTGTAGAGAGAGAGTAGACCCACAGATAGGCTGTTTTCTTATTGATTAGCCAGTAGTTTGTGCCTATTAACCTTCCGAATTTAATGTTAAAGTAGTTGAAGGAACAATTAAAAGATTTCACAAATAACATTTAATGACTCCTGTAGGATTCGAACCTACCGCTCCCATTTTTTTTAATAACAAAATTATTAAAACATCATTAAAATTTTATTTAATTACATTCAATATTCATTAATTAGTGTATACTTGGCGCATAAGGATATGTCTGTCGAGATATTGTAATACATCTGCGGGCATCGAAGATCTAGGTATTAAAAGGATTCGTTTCTACAGAGACCCTGCGGTGTAGTTGGTAGCGAGCTTGTCTGGCAAACGGAAGCCGTAAGTTTGAATCCTATCGGAGTCATGAAATTTTATTTCATTAATTAAATTTTCTCCGTATTCGCCGATGGAGGCCAATATATTCATGAACGTAATGGTTGTAAGTAGTACTGAACAATTAAGTTTGGATCGCACAAAGTTTCGATGAGTTAGGTAACTCAAATGGCCTTTTGGCGAAAAGGTCTTTCTATAAACAAGATACCATTTCCAATAGATTTTTCATTTTGACTTCTTCTTGCTTGCAGTGCTCCTGTTCTGTCCCAAACCTGGAAAGTCGAAAATGTTAAATCATAAACTTGAAAAATAATCAACGTAAACGTTGTTTTTATTTTATAGCTTGCTTCAGTATTTCCACTGAAAACTCAAGTAGCCGAATTTTTCTCTTCTTCCTGAGCAACAAACCTATCAAGAGTAGACAGCCAATATATTTTTTTTAACTTATGTTAATAATGATAGCTACACAACTTTTTGTAAAACAATAACTATTTTAATCCAAATACTGTCGAGATCTTTTTCCCTTTAGTTCAATACGATGCGATCTTCATCACGTGCATCTCAGAGTGATATTTTTAAAGCACTGTGGCGTTTTCAGTGGTAATAGTAATCAAATGTGCATCGATGTGTCTTAGAACTGTTTTACTTGTACGCGTCATGTACAAGGCTACGATACGCCATGAACAAAAAAGCGATACGTCACGCAAAATACGGGAATATAAGCCGTGAAAGTTTTCATAGTTTTGTCGTTACTACAGCATCTCAAGCTGGGCAGGGAGAACAGTTCTCAGTCATGTTGGAGAAAGTACAAACTTCAGAAAATACTGCTGCAAAAGCGTCGACAATCTGTTGAGGATGACCAAGAACTACTCCATCGAGCACCAATCTACCGAGTATGCGTGTAGTTCTCTTCCTACTCCGTACAAAAGACCATAGGCGCTTTGGTTCTGTTTAGATAGCACCTTCGGTTTGAGAAATATAAGCGTCATATGTGCGTGATATTTGCTGCGTGATATAAAAGTAATCAACAATTATTGCATTTGAAAAATCATTATAACGTGACATTTTCACAAAAAAGTTTTTATGATCTTACACGTTTTAGTTAGTTATAACATATCAGCCTTCTACACCCTTACCAATAGACCAGAGCCTACTAATCGCAATTGTTTTAATGGTAATTTCTCTAAGATCAAATAGGACATGAGAGGTTCATGCCATTTTATTAATTTTTGTAAGTTAACTTACTTGTTAGTAAAATCGACAAAACTCGTGTGAAGTGCAAGTAAGCAATAAAATTAAATTATTTAGGAAATTGCTGGCTCTATCGCAATGAGAAAAGAGGAGAATTTTTACTTAAAAAATAATGAGGAATTAAACAAACATGTTACTATGACGATTACGACAGTAGCGTAGAATGTAGAGGGGGAAAGTAAGTCTCTACCACTACCGTTCGCCTTTGATAGTAGGGAAAAACTTTCTTCTACCATAATTTAAAGTGACCTAACGTGTATAATCTTTTTGTCAAGCATGGATCAAAAAATTAGAAGGTATCATAACTGGGCTAAAATAGTTTTTAAATTTTTAAATAAAACACCCTGTATCACGGTTAAGAGGAATATTTTATCTAACTGTTTTAGGTTAAACCGTCATATTTTGGGTCTCCAGATAGTAAATGGGCAATTATTAATGAAAGTATATGTATAAATATAGGTTGGGGCATCTATCGTGGAGTTACCCTAAAAGGAAAGAGTCTGTACACGTACATTATCTTTAAAGGAATGTTATGTATATACGTTTTAGTGACTAAATCAATGTGATTCGATACCATGTACTAAGAAGCTTTACACAGATATTTCGAAACGTCCACTTACATTACTTTAACGCGCTGGTTTACACCTTTGATTATCTTAGCGTTAAAATCGGTGCCTGTTGTACGTTTTTACATAAACTAATTAATCACGGCGCCACAATATTTCATCAGAGAACGCATAAATTCCAAGGCGTTGAATTCATTATATACGCAGCTATAATTCCTTTACCGTGCTTACCTTCAAGGCATTTGCTTTAACACCCGAAATTATTACGGTTTTTCGGATTCCTGCTCTCGAAATTTCCTTGAAATATTACGTGCAGAAGAAAAAAAACGAAAAAATGGATCCTATCAGCTACACGGCAACGCCGTACGTCAAATTGTTTGCGCAGCAAAATAATAGCCCCGCGTATACATTATACGTACCTACTCGAAATAATTACTGAATTTGCATAAGCATATATCAATCGGGTAGTCGTGAACCTTCCGTAAACGGTAATGTTCCGTAATAATTGCGTTTTCATGATCCGGCATGGTACCGACAGAACAGCAACGGAGCCGGAGCGAAGAGAAAGAACGAGATAGCAGCCGGTATTATCAATAAATGTTGCCGGGTTGATATTGGAGGCAAGAGCTCGCGTAGGCGTACCTTAACGGCCGCCTTTGACGCCAATTAATTATTCGAAAGTATCCGTAATTATCGTATAATGTATGTTGCTTTTATGCTTATGTTGTATACGGAACGGAGCGGAATTTTTTTCTCTTTAGTAGGTGCATATACATATTACACGCAGAGCGACGTATGCATATCGGAACATGGCTTGCAACAATGCGGAGACACGGTGGTGTAGGGAGACTGATGTGAAAGATAAATGGATTAGCAGTTTGTTTTTTACGAGTGTGATATCTCGTAATGTACAGCGGGCGGTGTTAAAAGAGTTTCTTTGTTGTAACGGTACGCTCATGGAATAATTTGCTTCATTTATTATCCCTTAATGTACGATTAACTTTGTTTCTTTCGTTTTTGTCAAAACACGTAAGATCATGTGGGTTTTATAGTAATTACTCAAATATAAAGGATGTAACCTTTGCCGAAAGCAAATTATCAAGCTTAAATGCTAATCTTAACGTGACAACTGTGTCTAAAAATTAACTTTCCATGCAAGGAGTATTTGTATTTAATCACACCGTCAAAAGTACATGATTCGTCGCTTTTAGAAAACAGTATCAGTACATACACAACATCAAAATGTAAACAACAAAAACTAAAACATCAAAAACAAAAACAGGTAGCAACAATAATTACAGTCCCTGGCCATATTACTTGAAACATTTTATAAATCAATCCTTTTACCTGGAAATTTCCATCCTATTATAGTGATATTCTTTTGCTTTAAATCCAATCGTTTATAGGGGGACTAGATTATTGTATCAATAAATAAAAATACCAGAGTAATGATATTTAGAAGAGTAAAGTACGTATATATAAATATTTCAGTTATCAACTTACATTTAGCGAGTTCACAGTTTAGAGAATGCATCGATATTTTTGAAAATATTTCGTCATAACCGTATAGAAGCTATGTTGTGGAGTATCTTTAAGCATGTTGTGTTAATATATCATTATTGCAAAGGTAAAATTGTTATTCTATCTCTCTTTTAATAATTAATTATTTGGAATTTGAAAAAAATTGAAATATTTGGGTTTTTTTTTGTAGGAAATGCCAGGGAAAGATTTAACAAGTGAACAAAAAGCCTCTATACAAGCTCTTCTACAACCAAACAAACATTCACAACGAGAAATTGCAAAATTACAGAAAGTATCTCCTTCTTCTGTATCGCGTTTAGCTAGAAACTTAAACGAAAGAGCTAGCACATCGACACAAAGACGGGCAAAGTGCGGTCGGAAAAGAAAAACTTCGAAGAGATCTGACCGTGAAATTGTTCATCAGGCTTTGAGCAATAGATTAGCTACAATTAAAATAATTCAAAAAAATTTACAAGAGAGAGGAATAGAGATTTCGAGCAGAACTGTCAGGCGCCGATTGCCCGAAAATCGCCTAATGGGCCGAAGACCTGTACAAAAGCCGCGTTTAACAGAAAAAGTGAAATCTGCTCTTCTCAACTTTGCAAGAGAATATCGACACTTCACAGACGAGAATTGGAAAAAGATGAATAACTTAACAACATGATTTTTACTGAATTAATGTTTGCATTAATTAATAGGTTTTCTTTAGTGACGAGTGCTCGCTCTGTGTGTTAGTGCAGCGAGCACAATTTGTTCGTAGACGACCTGGCGAACGTCTCACAGAGTCCACGGTTCTTCGAACTGTAAAACACCCTCCGCAGGTAATGATTTGGGAAGTAATTAGTGGAGACGGATCCGGCCCTTTGTATTTTGTAGAAGGTACAATGCGCCAAGAGCAGTACATAAATGTGTTAAAAAACACGTTATTACCATATTTTATGCCAGGACGTCGCATACTGACAGGGCGTATATTTATGCAAGATAATGCTTCTTGTCATGTGGCAAAAAAGGTTAAGAAATTCTTTGAAGACAATCACATACCTCTTTTACGTTGGTCCGGAAATTCACCGGACCTCAATCCCATCGAGAACGTATGGAATCGACTAAAAAGAGACTGAAAGAGAAAACCCTACAAAGGAAATATTAATGAAGAATATAAAGGATGTATGGGAGAATGATGAAGATATAAAAGAGACAATCATATCTTGCATTGAAAGTATGTTCCGAAGAATTAAGGGTGTTATTAAAAATCATGGGTTATGGACTAAATATTAATTACTTATTTAATATTTACATATGTTACATATTTTCACAATATATTTTGTAAATAAAAAATATAATACATGTATAGTTTTATTTTATTATGAAGAAACTACAAAATATTGGGTGTTTCAAGTAATTTGGCCAGGGACTGTAACTTATACATGAATAGCTAAAATAGTGGAAAGATAAAAGGCAAATAATTATGAATAAAATACCAGTATGTATAAGCAAAATCCAAGCGACATGTTCTCTATTCAACAATTAAAGCTGTATGACATAAATTCGGCCACGTTATAAAAAAATATTGTCTATTAATAATTTCTTTACACAATCCGCAAATTTCACTGGTGTCATGGATCTAATAGTACTCGGAAGATGGTTGTAAAGCTTCGGACCCCAGTAGTCAACAGACTGGGGTACCATAGGGATCACTTCTTTTTGTTGATACGAACGGGGGATTCCCTTTGTGAATGGCAACAGCGTATTTGAGTCTCATTGAGAGATTCCATCCAGTCGCAGTATAACATAAAGCGAGCAGCGGTACGCACGCATATTATAAACACACATGTCCGCCAAATCACTTAATATTATAATTCAACGCCTTCTGACCAGATGTGTTAATACAGAACTACTGTGTCATTTTTCTGTATTTGCAGATTATGTTAGAAAGTGCAGTTTCTTATATTCATTTTGTTGCTGCTATGCGGTGTAGGAGATCGAAAAAGTAATTCTAAGTAGGAAAATAAACAACGATTCTTATAAAATTAAACTTAAGAAAAATAAATTCGATAATTATACAAAATAAATAGAAATGTAACAATGTTACCTTATTAAGGGGAAAAATCTCTTGGCAATTTTTAACTTTGTAACTTTTGTATTTGTTGAGTTTCAAAATATGCTTCACAGCACTTCTACTAACACCGATTTCATCTGCAATTTGCCGGCTAGAGCAAGGTTCGCCCATTTCAACCAACGAACAAACCCTCACTTCTCTCTCCTCCCGCTCGGGAGGCGCTAGAGGGATTTGAGGCTGTTCGTCGATTTGCTGGAATTTACGGCAATTCCCGACCACGCAGCTAAATTTCCTAAACGCCTTGACGATCCTATCAACTGTCGAATGCGAAGGAATAGGACAATTTCTGGCAAGATACCTTGTAATGATTTGTACCTTCTCTGCGGTTGTATAAACTAACATAGTGTATCCAAAATCCATGATCACTTGTTAGAACCTAGCGAGCGCATAGATAAACAAAGAGTGCGGCCGATAGGCTAGTCAGAGCCTCGGCAGTTGCGTGCGGGGAGGCTGGCATGCGGGGATAAATGCAAGTATGCCAGATCGTATAACGTACAATATATCAGGCACCCCGGTGAGACTTGGGCCAACGTGTATAATAATAATACATTTCATAGTGAAGCGCTGTTGAAAGCAAAGTAGCAAACGGATGTAAAGGTGAAAGAGGAGCAAGTTAGATCTGCTGACAGCGAGCTCTACCAATGAGTT
Organism: Dynastes maya; assembly: GCA_029619315.2. Classification (NCBI taxonomy): domain Eukaryota; kingdom Metazoa; phylum Arthropoda; class Insecta; order Coleoptera; family Scarabaeidae; genus Dynastes; species Dynastes maya. The sequence goes on along the minus strand of JAROYE020000010.1, from coordinate 22,180,132 downwards.
ATTTTTTGAAGTAAATTTTGCAAATACATCGCATCATGGAGGAAGGATATTATTAATTAGTTATATAGGGATACCAACCTCCTGGAAGTGTAAAATTATGTCTATTATGTAAATAATAGGAAGCGAGACAGACACTTACTTTGTTACTGTATATTATTATGCACGTGATTTCTCCATCTGGAAATAAACCAATGCAATATGGATTTTATATATCTATTTCTAACAGATTTCGAGATATTTATAATTTTGTCTTAAATCGCATAAATTTGAAGACATCTATGTATTTCCTTTAAAAAACCCGAAATGTAAATACATTTTACTGTAAATTTTTGCAAGATTAAATTGAACACTGAGGCCTATCTGGACACTGTATTAGAACGCCTTCCAGCACCAGATAAATTTAAATATATGTTTGTTCTGTATCCACCGCATAGGAAATTTATATCTCTAACGATTTTGTATGGTAATGCATATGTCTAATATTAAGAGTAAACCAGATATTTACGGTTAAAAACAACAAATATTTAGTTATTGTTTGGTTACTCTGACAACAGTAAACAAAATATTGCTTTTCTTAACTGTTGATTGAAAGTTTATTTAGAAAACAGCGAGTACATATGACATATGTATGAAGTTAAGGATAACCATTTCATATTCCGGAGTGGAACACTTGGTATGCTAAGAAAAATGCAGGACAGCTTTTACAAACGAAATGTATCGAGGCGGAAGGAAGGAGTTTTGAGGGTTCACTGTAAATAGATAGCTACCTAATAATATTTGCAATAAGAATTTCAATGAAGATTATTAAATTTGTTCGTATTGTATTTCAAATAATCAGAAAATTTTGCTTCCTACTACTTGCACAGTACGCCCAATTTTAGAATTTCAAAAGGTTGGGACAGCTTGTAGGTAAATTTCGACTTCACCATCTGTTTGTGCTTGAAAGTGATATCAAATGGTATCACGTGACCTTTTGAGGTGCCAAATTTTTTCTAGATAATTACAAAATATAGCGTTATCTGTCAAATTTTTGGAAAATGTCAAGGGGTTGCTTGTTTTTAAACGTTTTACTAATATGCCAACACTCTAGTACAACTTCATCTTTCTCGTTTTTTGTGTCAATTGTTTTAACTAAAGTAAACCTGTACAAAATTGGCTCTTTATGTAAAAGTCACCTTTTAAATGGGACTAAATTTGACTAAATAACTGACATTAGTAATCTTAGCGACATTTATAGTTATAGTTAGTGATTTCAAATATAAAGATCGATTGCCCCCATAAAACATAAACTAACCTTTAATATATACAACCAACTTATCCCATTATTGTTAGGTGGCGATTTAGTCAGTCATGGTTGGTACCTTTGTAGTTGTATTTGCTTGGTTGTTGTTGGTAGTCTAGTCTCTCAAATACTTTTACCGCCAAATTGTATCATAATCTCGTTTTCACATCAAGGTTTGCAGTGCAACCTTTTTACTTCTAATTTTAACAATGTGTTCGAACATTTTTGCAAATTTAGTGCGATTTTATATAAATTGATGTTATGTCTAGCTATTGACGATGTTATTCTGATATTTTCTTGTTTGTTGGATATTATTACCTCCTATGTAAGTAACATATGAACTTGACTGTGTACGATATCTACATAAGTGGATTGCTATTTCGGCTGATATTCTCTGATGAAGCGTAAATAAAGTATGCGAAAGCTTAGAATCTTATAAAAGGGAGTTTTTATTTTGTTTGGCTGCTATCCCCAGGATATTTCTTTCCATCTTCTAAAACCGTTGCATTTCTTTAAATGAAAAAATAAATAATAATCACCCCCATATCCGGACTTTACGGTGGATGTTCCAATTCTTGAAAGCCACAATGCGAATGACAGCTTGTGAAATTGCGGCAGTATGGACGAGTGTATGGTCATGCAATAATCGAACACCTTTTGTCAATTTTCCTCGACGTTTTGCATGAATATTGTCTCTCAATTTATGCAGCAAACGGCGATCTGCTAATACAATTTCTTCAATAATTGAAATGTTTTGAAGCATTATCAGCTCAGTTGGTCGACCGAGGCGCTCATCATCTTCAAGGGTTCTTGCCCCAAACGGAAACATTTTGCCCACTTTTTTACAGCGGAATGTGAAGGAGATAAATCACCATAAACGCCGTCTAAACGTTGTTTTGTGATTAGACGTATACCCTTCTTTTCTTCAATTATCCTTGCCCTTTCTTAAATCTTCATACGCGTATCTAAAGAATTTAGAGATCCGTTAGCGTTAAAACCATTATACAACGCATTTGTGAGAAGCAAGCTGGAGTATGGTAGTGTGGTTTGGTATCCGTATTGCGAGGTGTATTGTCGACTCGTTGAGAGCATTCAGAGGAAGTTTTTGAAGTATTTGTCCTTCAAAATGGACGGAGTATATCCGGAACGCTGCGTTGACTATACTTTGTTGTTGGAGCGTCATATGATGGAACCTTTGAGTGCGCGTAGAGTTAATGCTAGTGCGTGTTATGTATTCAAATTGATTAACAACAAAGTTGATTGTCCAAACTTGTTAGCGCGTTTGTAGTTCAATGTGCCAAGGTTATCGTCCAGATACTGCGATACTTTTCGTGCTCCGTCATATAGAACTAATGTCCTGCGTAAAGCGCCTCTTGTGTACGCTATCGTCAATGCCAATTTGATACGATTGTTGTTAGTAATATGCCGTTATATATTTACTATTATGTAGATTTTTATTGTTATGTTCTGTGTATGTGCTAGTATCACTGATATATCTACTATTTACGTTTACTTTTGTAGTTTGTCCTGTAATGGAATGATGTCTGTTGGACAATTATATTGTTATTACTATTATAAAAAAATTAATAACTGCGCGGTACTCAATTTTCGTTACCTCAGATATTTTCATGCATTAGTCACGTTGTCTAGCTGGCTACTAAAAACTACTATTCTTCGAACCGTAATATATATATATACATATATATAGTGTAGGCCTCGCACACGCGCAACTATGACGCAACGGAATTTGAACCGAGAATTTATGGCGCCTACCTCCTAACTCTAGTTCTTTATTTGTTCCTCCGGCATCTTCCTTTGATCAATACTCATTACTCTTTTATCTCGTAGCAAGTACAAAAATATTACAACTAATTTTGAAAAGGTTGCTAAGTTACAAGGAATATTTTATGATTGCAAAGTAATCATTCAACAAAAGTTCTTTAATTACTGGGGAAAGCTTTGTGTAATGATTAGGAATTGAACAAGTATTAATTCAACATTCTGCAAAGGTTAAGAAAAGTACTGTTGTTTGCTTAAGCATTCCAATTAAAACGAGAGAAGAAGTTTTTGATTGTGAGAACCGGTGCTATGAACTGAAGAAGAAGTTATTTACTTAAACAATCAAAGTTCGAATGAAAACAACTCATTCATGTTCTGCCACATTTAAACTTTGTTCTTTATTGGGCAAAGAAATAAGTTTGCGAATGAAGGGGTGGAAGCAATGACATACAGAAAATGCTAGTAATAATTGTAAGAAAATAATTGGTATAAATACAAGCCTTTTTTAAAAGAAATAACAGAAATTAATAAATGTTAATTACTTTTAGCAGCCATTAACCTGGGTATAATTATTTTCCGGCCATAATTATTTTCCCACTCAAAAAAGCACGCATAAATAAAGGAAGTCAGTGAGAAAGAAATTGTATTTAATAAAATACTCTTAAAACAAAGAAATTGATAGTCTTTATTCAATTATAAAATTTATTTGACACAAAAAAATTAAATCTCCATTTCATCGAAATGTCCACCTCGACTATTAATAATTGCGGCACACACTTCTTCTATCAATTTCGTCAGAGCTGCATGTTCTATTTTAAGCTGGACTTCTTGTAGTTGTTTTCACAACGATTCCTTGGAAGCTGGAGGATTTATTTTCACCTGCCTATTGAGTTCCTCCCACAAAAGCTCTATGGGATTAGCATCTGGGCTTTGAAGGGGCCATTTTATTATTTTGATATTGCTTTCACGTTCCACAATTCTAAATATTCGCGGCACAGTTTAGAAGTTTGTTTCGAATCATTATCATGTTGATATATAGAATAGTAATGGATTTTTCTCATTCCAGATGGTATAGCATTTGTTTCCAAAATTTCTCGGTAGCGCCCTTTCCTTAAAATTCCATTTATTTTAAGTATCAAGTATCCTACGAATGCGGCGCCAAAACAACCCCAAACCATTACTGATCCACCCCATGCTTGACTGTAGGTACTACACATGATTCTGCTGCTCGTTCTTCTTTTGACCTTCGAACAAACGTTCTTCTCTTGGAATCCAAGTGTTCAAAGTAGAACTCGTCGGTCTACAAAACATTTTTCCACTCATTAACTGTCCAATGTTGACGTTTTCTAGCCTAATGCAGCCGTTTTATTTTATTTTGCTTGCGTAAGAGTGATTTACGCAACGCTATTCATCCAAATGAACCATTCTCTCTTAAGTACCTTTTAAGCCAACTCGTTTTTCACGCTCAATACTTATTTTGATCGTTATTTCAGGTGCAGTTTTTCATCTATTCCGTTTACTCGTCATAATTATTCGACGATCTTCTGCTGGTGTTGTCACTTTCCGTCGTCCTGTTCGTTTTCTATTTAATAATGTGTCAGCCTCTTTATATTTTTAAGCGTTATTTTTTAACGTGTGGGTTTCTAAAGACAACTCTCTTGTTTTCGGCGTTTTAGTACTAGTTTTAGATAACTTTATTAAGGATATTCAGGGTTTGAAAGAACCATAACTACTAAATCTAAATTCATGACTCTAGTTCAGGTAATAGGTAATTCTCATCTTTACCTGCACTACATTAAATATTTATTAGTGAAGGATAATTGTATTACATTTTGGGTCGTTTTATGGCCATACCTGAACTCCTAATTGTCGTATTAAGGAGATTCAATCGATAACGAAGTATCAGAGGAGTCTGTTGTGGAATTATTTAATATGATATCTTTCTTTTACTTCTAGATAAATAATTATGCCCCCTAAATAACAATAAATAAATAATTTTCTAAAATCAAAGCATAAATGTAGGTGAGCAAATAATTATTGCCGGTAGTGCAGTCATTGTAGGTACACGTTAGCTTTAGCATTTGTGGGAAGCAACCGTGAAGGTTTCTAAATTCCCACGTTATTCAAATTTTATCGATATCCACAGCAATTCCATCTATTCATATGAAAATCGTTTCTCCTATTTCACCTACATACGCGGCACAGCATTGCAAATCAAATACAGACTTTCAAAGTTCAAGTTTTTCCCTTTTCTCTTTAACTTATGCCATTGGAGCATATAAGCGAGTATATTTTGCCTGCAATTTACATTGAAGTTCGCTTATTTGCTTAAGCGCGATGGCATAACGTAACTCCGGCGCTTTGTAAACGAGCTTTTTCCACGGGTTTACTTCGAAAATAATTGTTCGGGTCCGTGTCCGCGTAATCTTGTTTATATGCCGCCGAGAATAAATAGTAAACAGACGTGTCGCGGATAGTAAACGGTCCTACTGTTAGTCCGTGCTGTGTGAGAGACCGGTTCCAGCATGTGTTCTGCGTGTCGGTGCGCCCAAGAGCAAAATTATCTAAAATAGTTGTTGGGAACTTTCGTTTTACGATCGCGGATTAGTTACAGGAGTTAATGTACTGGATCTCTGGTGGTTTTAGACGTTTTTCTACGCTATTTTCTGCGCAATCTTTGCATATATTAAAGGGATTTAGATGTGTGATTGGAAAGATACGTATTTTAAGTATTAAATCTGTTTCACTAAGGAAGTTGCTAGTTTCTCATGATAACTTCTTTTGAGTTTCTCTCTATGTCTTCAGAACCTTCCAGGTTTCGCTTAGCCTATATCAATTTTCTTGTTGAAGTTGTTTCCATTGCTTCTCTGATTAATCTTGGATTGTATAGGGATACGTCAAAATCAACTTTGTAATCCGCTAGAGCTGATTGTTATTTTCTTTTGTACCTTGTGCATCCTTTGTGTTCCTTTGTCCTTTGGAGTGTTGTCCTTCTCGTCTGTCTTATGCAGCATTTGCTGCGCTCCCATTTCAGGTTATACATTCCCCCGGTTTTTATTCTGAGTAGTTTGCCTCTAACTGTTGGTAAGGCTTATTGGATCCTTATTAGCTTCATGAGAAAAAAGAAACTTAAATATAGTGTAACGTTTTAAACGAAGGAAAAATTTAAAAAAATTATTTTTCGAAATTGATTAATTCATTATACGGTCTGTAGGTCCGGGAGTGTTCCTAGACGCTCTATCGTCAATTTAAATGAAACCAGTGTTATGTTCAACGTTGTATGTACGACAACAACAGCCTCGGCTGTCACTTCTGAACGACTAAATGTCAGGTTAGTCACTCGTTGGAAACTAAATATCCCTCTCGCGGAGAAAAATGGAAATTTCCTCGTTACCATCTCCGCCCAGCCAACTGGCCTTGGGGCGCTGATGTTAAATATTAAATATAAGTCCAGATAACGACGATTGTAGGGTAACATAGACAAATCTACTCTTCAGTTAATATTCCTATTCACGTAATTCGTCCAAATTCATGTAAAAATCGTCTAAAATAAGCAAGAGCGTAAATTGAAAGGTATTTTAAACAATATTTCGTCAATTAAATCTTTATCTGAAAAGTTTAAGTAAATTGTTGGAGAATTTTCACGCTTAAAGCGTATCAGTAACATTTTTTATCATATAACCCTCGAAATACAACCTCCTAGTTGCGTTACTGCATTCATTCAATAATTTCATTTCATCGAAATTCATGGTAAAAGTTTCTATTTGGGTTAAATTATCAAAATTGGCTGTGGAATAAAACAATCGCCGGTCTTTCGCGATTTAAAATAAAAGAAAGATGAGCGACGCCATTAATTTTGCATCAATCTTTATTCAGCCTTCCTTGAATGAAAGTGTTTCTTAACTCCGATCCCAATTTAAAGTGCTCGATTGTGAAATCAAAGTATTTATTTGAAGAGAAAAGGGTTAAATTTCCAGAACAGGCAGTTTCCTGTAATGGTTATATAAACAGAGAGTTTATATAACATTGGCATCGTTCAAATTTCAAGGTTAGTTACATTTATAATTTTAAAATTCGTTAATTTCGTTTTATTAATTTGGAAATTCGTTATAAAATCGCCAAAAGGGTATCTAGGGATACTCCCGAACCCACTAAGTATCGAAAAATTTAATTTAAGTTAGAAGATTTAACAATTTTCCCAAAATCCCCTGAGAAAAATATTTCACTAGATATCAATTAATGAAATTTTACGAGTACTAAAACTTGAAAAGAGAAAGCTAACCTGGAATTTTTACGTTCCAATATAAACTCTATGTTTATATGTTACGTACTGGAACCCTGCGCATTTTTAAATTATCAAACTTGACCTTAATTTCGTATTCATGGTAGAATTTAAACGCTGAATGCTTAGAAAATGGGAACACGCCGAAATACGTGTTACCTGGATGAATATTTTGACTAAAAGTGAGAAATTGATTAGCGTCCCTTCACTCTTTTATTTCATTGTTTAATCACGGCTAATTTGAATAAGTATACATTTCGAAATATAATTTAATAATAAATTTCAATGGAATATTCTTATTTTAAAAAATAGCATAAAGCATGTCATGCAAGGACGCAACTGGAGAACTGAATCTATGCTCCTCTGTCATTTAGCACCACCAACAACAGTACAAACAAGATGATTACTTGACGATCAATATTTAATTTTGGAAGTAATGTTAAACAACTAAATTTATGCTGTAGGAAAGTATTCCATAAAAATTGAAGGTATAGGATGTGAAGAAAATGAACAGAAGACAAGTTATTTATTCGTTTCACCATGATCGTCCTTGAATGGACTTAAAACAATTTCTTAGCATCCCCTCTCCATCGATAGGATTCCGTAAAAGGAGTTGGAGCTACTGAGAAAGAGCTCATAGCCGCCAGAGGAACTTTGACGTTGAACGAGTGGACATACTGAACTCGCTATACGTGCCGTTAATGACAGCTAGGTTTGATATTGTAAATTGTAACATTACAGCACAAATATTATTGGACAATTTAACGGGTCTCCAAAAGAGTTAAAAAGAAGAGAGGCCAGGATAATCTTTCTGTTTAGTTAAAATCGCCGTTTAGTGAAGACGTATTTGGCCAAGTGTTTTGTTTTCCAAATAAATCCAAGTATTTTAGTGTTTAAATTTTATTTCAAGACTAAGGTAAATTCCAGTTTTGATTATTCAAAAGTACGCACGATTTCAGTGCGTGACGCATTGCCACAAAGAGTTCGCCTAACGTGAAAGTTTGAGCTTAGTTTTTCTTCTATTAATTTAATTTACGTTATTATTTGCCATTTGTTTTTATTCAAATTATCAACTAACGCACACTCTCGGATCTAACGACCGTGAAATGCTAATTTATTCATTTAGAAAGCAAGTTTCTGATATTTACAACATTACAATATAATAGTTTTTTTTCTGCAATATATTGCATACTGTATCATGTTCTGTAGTAACAACTTTTGTTCTCACGATAGCTTAGAAATGTTGGTAGCTTTAAGCCAATATAGTCAAGCACATCTCTCTACAAAGTTCTTCTTTTTGCTTCTCATCTGTGTCAGTTTCTTTCCAAAAGGCATTCTTTACAAGTCTGTGACCATTTACTTTGCTGACGTCCTCTAATCTCCTTAGGAGTCTATTAATAATAAATTGACTTTATAGTGGAAGATGATGTGATGCTATATTTAAACAGGAAACCACAAGCTTATCTAGACAATACGAGCAAAAAATTTCTATTAATTATCTCATTCGTTTTATTAATTCTTTTGAGGCTAATAAATCTACATTCTCGATTGCTAATCCAATGGATAGATTCCCAAGATTCAGTTCTTTTGTTAGTTTTATTTTCGCTCGTTAGTGTACGCACGCATAACATGTGCAAAGTAGTTGAATGGAAAAAAGAAGACCGTAGAGAGAGAGAACCGACTATATGGATGTTGTCACCATATGTAAAGTGTAACATAAGGTGTCAATATAATGCGCTTATGTCTGTTAAATTATTGCGAAGACGTAATGGTCAACGTTACTGGTAAAGCGATTAGGAGCGGGACTAATGGTTTTTCTGATCTTGTAAGATATAGATAAAGTATTGGTTAACGTATAAGTTTTATAAACAAGCAGAATACTCTGGTCTCTAATTGAAATACTATTGAACAATCATCAGCACATTTAATAGAACAAATTCTTAGCGAAATGATGTCAAAATAAGTATTTTTTTGTTTAGTTTTTCAAATACTAGAATTAAAAGTTCTTCGAATTTTACGAACTGTAAAACTATCAAACGGTAGCTCTGAGGTGGACTAATTCCAATTGATTAAACTTTTAAATTTTACGTCCCCATGGATTCTACTGCAACTCAATTGTTTTAATTTTTCTGAATATTCCAAGCTTTCGGTTTAATTGAAACTTTCATCAAGGATGATTAGGGAGGATATAATGGAACTAACACTTTTAAATGGAATCTTCTGTAAATTAATGGAAAAATCGTGAATTGAAAAACTGGAAATTGAAAACTGGAAAAAGAAAATTTATAAATTAAAAAAGGCAAGGGAAATTAGTAAAACTAACGATTAATATCCTTGTTTGATGGAAAATATATCTTCTTTAATTCCACAAATTTTTCCTTTGTCCTCCAAAAACCTTTCCCTATTTTCTTATTCATTACCTACTTATTCTTAAACAAAAAGTAAATTTTTATTCAAAGCATGGCTTTTATCTTTTCAAATCAAAACCAAACAGGATTATCTCCAATAATTTCTCCTCTATCTTCTTCCCATCGATTACTAAAAGACTACCGGTACCCCCAGTACATTCTCTTCTTCACCCTTAAAACCGATACAATAAAAAGCAGATTTTATGTGAAAGGTGGAAATCCCACCTTGGCGGTAACACCGTCGTAGAGCTGCCAATACTGCGCTGGTGGCCGTGTCTTTACCGATACGTCGACGGCGTTTTTCGGCGCAATGGTCTGCGAAATTCGCGAATCCCTCGAATAATGCCTTGTTTTATATTGAATCTAACGGAACGGTGAACTTTCCCCGAAAATAACCTTGACGCGCCGAAATTTCAACGCTACACTGGATCTTGTTTCTCTCCCCTCCCCCTCATATCATCTCCTCTTTGTCTATCTTCGGTTGGCGAGGTGCTTCCCGTCATCGCGACGACACAATGAATTGGATCGGAGAAATGAAAATGGAAGAATAAGAAGAGAAAGCAGAATAGAAGCGAGAAGTATGAGATATGATAGTCTATTCGTATACGTTTCTTTTTTTCTTGTTATTTTCCATTTCCAGTGATGGATTATCTCAGTAATAGGAAAGTTCCTCGATGATATTTTGATAAATCGTCCTGTCTCTATCTATTTGTCAGAGGTCGTCTTTGGAGATAATTGCGTAGGGTGAAGGGTACTGGTACAATTTTAGATACGTTTAAAAATTGCCTAGATGCATTTTGGTACGATCTCAGTTCGCAAGATCCTAGCATTAGGATGTGTGTTGCATTGTGTTTTTATTTTGTGTATATACTTACCCACATTTCTCCTGTTATTGGGCAATATGCCTGTTGGGAAAATAAATGTTTATTATTATTATTATTATTATTATTATTATTAGAGGGGGAGAAGTAGTAGTTGCAATTCGCTCACCTTTTCCATCTTCATGTATAGTGCTACCTACAAATTGCATTGAAGCGCTATACATATCTGTTTCATTACATGACATGGAAATTGCAACACCAAGAAGGGGTGCGAACTTTTTGACCAAATTTCGCAGAAACGAATAACTACTGAAAAGTAATAATTGATTATAATTTCAAAGAAAAAGGACAAAAGATTAACAATTTAATTTTATTTTTACCAATAATGTGTTGGGCCGCTCTTATTAGTTTCATACCCTCTCACTCTACGTGGCATTGATTCCAGTAGGTGGTCGATGTCCTCTTGGGGTATGATATCCCAAGCAACCTGCAATTCATATCGAAGAGCTCCCAGGATTTACGAAGAACGCCAAATTCCTCAGTTTTCCTCCCATAATGACCCATATGTGTTCGATTGGCGAGAGGTCGGGAGATCTATGTGACTATGGCAAGATATTGACACGGGCCTTTTCGAACCGGTGGGGTTGGGCATTATCCTGCTGGACAAGTGGGTCTTAGAGCTGCTGAACATATGGAAGAATATGGGGTTCCACCCCCTCCTCAACGTAATGCTGGGCGTTCATGGTGCCGCGGATGAACACCAACTAAGACTTACTTCCATATGCTATAGCACCCCATATCATAACTGTCACAGCTCGGTGCACACGCCCTTCAGCAGAAAATTGAATATCGCGACGTTTCCCATGTCTTCATCTGACTCTCATGCGGCCATCATGCATTCCTGTTCAAAAAAGAGATTCATCACTAAACACCGCCCTGTTCCGTTCCACGTTCCAGTGCATTCTCAACCTTTACCACTTCAAACGTTGCTGTCGGTGTTGAGCCGAAGGTGGTAACACAAGATGTCGTCGATAGGATTGCAAGGCGAAAATCCTGATTCGACGATAAACGGTTCAAAGGGTCACAGGACGACCTTCATTATCTAACCATAGATCAGGAATTGATTTAGTACTGGAGAATTGGTCTCTTAGTGCCATTAGGTAAAGGTGGCGGTCCTGCACATCATTAGTTCTTCTTCGGCCCCTGGTTCCCCTTCGGCGACTTTCCTGGCCCTCCCTGGTCCATGACTGATAACAGCGCATGATGGTGGATCGGTTCTGGTTAAGACGATTTGCAATTTCCTTGAACGAAAAACCACCTTTACGTAAGCCACCAATTCGGCAAATGATTTTTAGGATTTCTGAGAGAAAATTAGAAAAATATTAAAGTGGCTCGAATTTTTTGCTTGGCAGTCTATTTGAATCCATTTACATACCACCAGCGTCTGATATTACAACGTATTCCAACTTACTTCATAACTTTCAGATGTTAAGAGAGTGTTAACCCATATTCTATGTTGCGTATAGTGGGAGGTTTTAATCTGCCGGGTATAGGGTGGTCCCTGGAAGATGACCGACCGGTGGGAGTACCATCGAACAACTTGGAAACATTTGTTTGTGACAACTGAGTGTGCCATGGTTTGGTACAACGCAATATTAATGCGAATATGAACGATATAATCCGAAATCTAGTGTTTCTTTACAGTCTTAATGTTAAAGCTTTTGGACAGCCGTTTCGATTGGTTCCTCCAGATATCATCATCCACCATCAAAATTTAATCTGTTTACAGATTGTTACTACAAAATCATTGTAATTTTCTCATATCTGGAAATATCATTTTAGGCGCGTGTGTTATAATGATGGAAAACGGGATTTGAGAAAAATGAAAACAAATTTATGGGGTGGACTGATAATGATCTAGGGGTGAATGGAGAATTAAAGACAAATACTGCTGATAGCAGAAGGTATCTTTTTGAGGAAATGGAAAATTTAATAATTTGAGAACAATATTTAACAGAAAACCCGAGACGAAGAAAGAGATCCAACAAAGAATAATGGCAGGGAATTGTTGCTTATATTTGTCACCGATTTGAATGAAACTTTGTGGGCTTATAGACCGATGTAGTGTAAAAACAACGGTAACTTTCTTAGCTGCCCAATCTCACATTAGCGGGGTGTAAAGCGCCCTAAGCTCAACACTACCCTTCGCTATTTGACTCAATAACTCTGAAACTATAAGTGAAAAAAAAAGTTAAGACAAGATTTAAACTGTTTTACATGCTCTTAACGATGGCGTAATTACTTTCCCTATAACAAATATTTGTTTAGGTAAACAACCGCCCACCCTCTTATTTTTTTGCAAATCTTAAAATTTTTATATGTTACAAAAATAGAGAGGCTACGTAGAATTTACATGTATACACTACCGGCCATAATTATCTGCCCACCCAATGAAATACGCATAAATAAAGAAAGTGCTAATTGAAAAAGAAATTGTAGTTTTGCATTTAATAAAATACTCTTAAAACAAAGAAATTGATTGTTTTTATTCTATTATAAAATTTATTTGACACAAAAGAATTCAATCTTCCTTTAGTCGAAAGATCCACCTTGATTATTAATAATTACGGCACACACTAGCGGCATTCTCTTTTCATCAGAGTAGCTACCCTAGAGTAGCGGGTTCTATTTTAAGCCAGCCCAAAGCAATATGGGATTAGCACCTGGGCTTTGAAGAGCCCATTTTATTATTTTGATATCGCTTTCGCGTTCCACCGATTCCAAATATTCGCGGCACAGTTTAGAGGTCTGTCTCGGATCATTACCATATTGAAATATAAAATAACGACTGATCATTCTCATTCCAGATGGTATAGCATGTATTTCAAAAATTTACCGGTAGCGTTCTTTTCCTAAAATTCCATATATTTTAACCAAGTCTCCTACGGATGTGTTGCTAAAACAATCCCAATCCATTACCGATCCGTCCCCATGCTTGACTGTAGGTACTACATGATTCTGCTGCTCGTTCCCTTTTCGACCTTTGAACGAACGTTCTTCTCTTGGAACTGAAAAGATCAAATTTGGACTCATCGGTCTAAAAAATATTTTTCCACTCATCAACTGTCCAATGTTGATGCTCTCTAGCCCACTGCAGCCGTTTTATTTTATTTTTCTTGCGTAAGATTGGTTAACGCAACGCTATTTGGCTAAATAAACCACCCTCTCTTAACCTCCTTTCCACGGTGGTTAAACTAACTCATTTTCGCGCTTAATATTTATTTCAGCCATTATTTCAGGTGCAATTTTTCGTCTATTCCGTGTAATCGTCATAATTATTCGACGATCTTCCGCTGGTGTTGTCACTTTCCGTCGTCCTGTTCGTTTTCTGTTTAATAACGTGCCAGCCTCATGATAATTTTTAACGTTATAATCAACACTTCAGCGACTTCATTTAAATTTTCTTGCGATGTCTCCGTTGTTTCGGCCAAGATTATGTAAAGCAATAATCATTGTGTGGATTTCTAAAGGCAACTCTCTTGTTTTCAGTATTTTAGTGATTTTAGATAATTTTATTAAGGATATTCACTGTTTGAAAGAACAATAACCACTAGGTCTAAATTCATAATTCTAGTTCAGGTAAATAGGGAATTGTCATCTTTACCTGCACTACATTAAATATCCACTAGAGTATGTATTACACCTGTCACGAAATATTCTTATTTGTGTGAAAAAATTCATGACGTGCTAAAATATCTTTGATATCTTTTAGAACGTTTATGCATACATTCAATTTATCATCATGTAGTCTAAGTTGCGATAAAAACTTTTCCACTATGTATTTTTAAACGTATTCAATCTGATATTTCTCACGCGTTGGATCTATTACCGCTATGAGATATTATTGAAATGCTTAAGCAAATTTAATAGAGATAAACAGGTGTTTGGAGCGCTAATCTGAAGTTCCATTGTTCTTTACCATCATCGATGTCCGTGATACTAAATGGCTTCGTAATAAAACCTTATCCACATACCTAGATCTTCCCGTGTAGATTGCATGATTCCCATATTATTTCAATTTAATCCAGGGTAAGTATTTGGATGTTTTGGATCACTTTATTGTTTTGTTGATAATGCTCTATATTTCATAATCCTTGTCCAAAATAGTGGACTTTCCAAACGTATATACATTTATAGAGGATGAGAAGTTAACTCTAGGATGCATGGGTATTCAGATATGCAGATTAACATTTCTCGGTTCTCTCAGGCCCGGTTGTTTTTTTACTCTGTTAGGAATATATAAGAACATGAAATATATTTAAATCATTTATCTGTGCGTGTAAAAATCTTAAATAATTAAACAAAACCTGTAACTAAAGACTCTTATAAATGTAAATGCATGTTTAAAAGTAGCAATTTTTACAAATTCTTACACTATGTTCATTAAATGGATACTCTAAAACTGTGGCACTGGAACACTGAAACAGTTCACTAAAACCCTTACCACAACACTTAATTCGTACTGGACGCACGTTTCGATAGCCAAGCCAAGCCAGCTCAGTCTTGCTGCTGATGATGATAGCTTGGCTATCGAAACGTGCGTCCAGTACGAATTAAGTGTTGTGGTAAGGGTTTTAGTGAACTGTTTCACTATGTTCATTGCACACATTATTGTGACACTTTTCACAAACTAGTTTATTATTTCTGTCTAAACTAGAGGGACACATCATGAATCTCTTCCTTTTATTTGTAACGGCATCAGTCGCAGTTTTTTCAATGTTAATAAATTTGTTCATACAATTTATTGAATTGCTTAGCTAATTCCTTCAAAATTAGTTGTCTAGCGTGTGTTACATTCCTATGATAATCAGGTTTCAACGTGGAAAATATAATAAATGCATTTAGTGCTGCAATATCGATCACATTAGAAAAAAGCGCCATAGGTCAGCGCTTCGTTTGCCTTTTACATGTATAGTTGGACTGTTTTTGATCCATTACGTCTACTCCCCCTTTCGTCTTGTTATAATAAAGTAAATAATTCCGGTTTCCCCTTAACATTTTCACTTACAGACATGTCATTGTGCATGGTGCTGAGCAAAATGACTGATTTGTTTTTCTTAGGAATGTAGCCAATCATAGTCATTTTTTCATAAAAGCCAAATGTAGAAGAGTAGACCGGTTTGCTCTTTGCATCTCTTATTTCATTTGGTATTTCTCTCTTATTTTTTCTTAGTGTTCCAACCACTATTAGGTTCTTCTCTAGTAAACATTTACCCAATGGAATGCTTGTAAAGAAGTTATCCATTGTAATATTTAGTCCAGAGAAGTGGATGCTGCGTATTAAAGTTTGCACTACTTCAGAAACAATATTTGTATGGATAGATTGATTGGGTCGTCGTCCGGTATATACAATTCCATCAATTACAAATCCTGATTCTGACTCACACATCCAGAAAATCTTGATACCGTATTTTGACGGTTTATTTGGCATATATTGAATAAATGAACATCTCCCTCTATACGAGAGTAACTGCTCGTCAATGGTAACACTTTCGTTTGGCACCAAAGATGACCTGCATTGTTGTAAATATAAGTTCCATATATACGATATCGGAGCTAATATATCGGTCCGTAGGCGAAAATCACGAGTTCTTTTGTCATCAAAGCGCAGGTACCGTCTAATATCTTCAAACCGATTAATTCCCATAGTAGCTTGATAAATAGGATTACATTTATCAGAAGAAAACAGTTCTCTTATCCGTACGTCCCAGTTTCTTTCCACACCAGCTTGTATCAGCAAACCTAAGAAAGCATTCAGCTCCATCACATCAATATCTACCCATCCTTTGTCTTTTACTGTAGTTACCCTTCGAGCTTCAAGGTTTGTGCACTTGACGACTTCTTCTAAGATCGTTCTTGTAATAAAACATTTGAAGGCATTTTCAGGTGTACCACAGGACATTGCTTTAGTTTTTACATCTGGTGCTAAACGCAGTACGTTACGTTTTGGAGTTTTCGTAGAGCTTGGCGGAACTTTATTCCACTGGATGCCGGATGGAGAAGCGAAACAATTGGGATTATCACTATCGGCCTCCGCTGTAGCTACATCTTCTTCAGACTCAGAATTTGAAGAGTCTGAATTGGCTTCTAATGAATCTTGACCAGGTTCTTCAATTTCAGACGTTTCACTCTCTTCTGATAAAACTTCATCACATTTGGGTGTTCTTAGATGAACCGAATCCAACAAAAGCTCATTGAGGAAGCACTTCCAAGAAAATGATTGCTTGTTTCTTTCGTTGTACTGGACATATCGCAAGCATTGCTTTGGAGGATCGAAAAACAGCTAATATTGAATGGAATGCAACAATTTATTTGCCAGAAGTCATCGATGAAATCAGGAGAAACAATCGACAATGTCGCATCGTCCTTCATCATGACAATGTACGTAATCCACCAAACAATTGATTATTTGTAGGAGAAAAACATCGAATTAATGTCTCGTTGCTCGTACTTATCGGATTTATCGCCTAGTGATTCCTTTTTGTTCCCAAATGTAAAAAAAAAAATGTGTGGACCACCTCAAGAAGCTGTTTATTTGGAATTTCCGGGAAGTACTAAATAAATAAAAGGAGATAAAATAAAAAATAAATAAATAATATAAATTGTCATTATTATTATTGTAAATTGAAAACTGAGAGCACTTCCATATGAATTAATGTTTAGTTGTCTAAGAAATTCATGCATACAACAGAGAAACAGTTCAGAGCTCGCAGAAAGTTCAAAGAGAAATAGAACATTAATCATTAATAGCGAATCTACAAAGAATGCACTTTTCATTGTTCAGGTGCCCTCTCTTTCAATTGCCCTAATTACAGCGGAATACACGAAAGACGCGCGCCTGCAAGTACATGCACAGTTTACCAGCAACAGATTATGTCGAGCAACGGTAGTGGAAGTACTACCCATGTTATACATATATACGTATGTATATATACATGGATTTAGGTAACTTAGGTACTTGGGGTAGTTTTCTTGGAAAAACGAGCCCGATTCGGACTGGAAAAACTTCAAGTGGTTTCACGTTACGCTGAAATAACTCGAACCGCAGAACTTACATATATTTAATCTTCATTTATCGTATGCACTTTCGTATGGAAAATGCGGAAAAGTCCTTCGGATAAACTAGTTCCATAGAAATGAAGGTAAATGGTATTGCTTGAATTTGTTTTTTGAAATATCTTATAAGTTGGCTTTAAGTTGTGGTTTGCAAAAATGTATGCTATACTGGTTATATATTCAATCAAATTGTATTTTGTTATTAAACTGCTTGGCTTAAAAAACTGAATATAAACTAGACGAGAAATTATTTTAACTAAATGAGATATTAGTAACTCTTCTTTTCTGGATACAATAACATTCCAAGCTTCTTAGTTCAGAACTATGGCCCGAATTTTGCTGAACGGTTAGGTGTAATTTTTAATTTGTCGCTTTAAATCTGAGCTGCATTTATTTCTTTAATTTTTAGTTGGATTTCTATCTACACGATCGAACCAACTTTGCTTATTATGGACAAGCAGAGGGTGATGTCGATCTCACACCATTTAGGTTACAATAGTCTGATTATGCGTCCTCCTTATTTTATAGAGCCCTCTAGGCCATCAACCAAACCACTCTCTTGGCGTAGATTAGGACCGTTGCAAAGAGGAATCTTCTTAAGGGTAGCAAGGCGCATCTACTCCTCACCCAGCATGATCTTTTTAATTGACGCTAGCGCAGAATACTTGCATAGGAAGTCCTTGTGTGGCAGGTCTTCGGTTAGTCCAATCTTGAGAAGGTGCTTCTTCAGAAGGCAACGTCCAGGCAGAATCCTAACAGTCATGCGACAGTTTTGTTCTTCAAAGATTCTTCAATCTATTCAGATACGCATGGTGTAAAAGTGGATACATCGCCGAACGGCTACCACATTTTAAAGATTCTGTATGGTTTTGCTTCAAAATACACAACAATGAGGTATTTGTGGCGTTTATTCGTTGTACATGGTGTAAGCAATCCCTTCGTTTTCAACATTTCTACACGGATTACGTATTATTCTTACTATGTGTACACAATACGCATCGTAATGTATTTCTTAACTTACTTTTTAAACAGTTGTCAGTAAACTCTATACTCACATTTTATTAATAAGAATATTTTGTGGCAGATCAGTGGCGTAACAACTTGTCAAGGGTTCCCGCGCAGATACCTAAACGGGGCCCTCCTGCAATTGTATAAATGAGGCCGTTGCTGTTAACATATGAATAAACAAAAAAGCACTTTATAAGCATTTTATTAATTTGTTATAACACATAAGATATATTAAATATACAACAATATATAGATTACAGGACAGTTCATATAGTGATATTAAACTAAAATACTTCGTAATTTGAAGAAATTTACAGTTGAGGAACACATTAAATCCAAAAATTTTTAAACAATAGACTAATTTTTTTCTCTTTGGAACTGTGACTCAATTTTATGGCCTACAGATTTTGCAGTTAAAATGTTAATCTGAATTTTACCTATTAAATAGGTTTCTTTTAAATATACTAACTTCTGCAAATGATTTTACTACGGACTCTACATCAATTTCATGGGCAATATTATTTTCTATACTAATGAGTAACGCTGGCCACGAGCGGTACCGCGCATCGGCGTAGAATCAGTTCGGACCGAGAGGAACGGTAGTATTACTTCGTCTGCGGAGCAGTACGGACATTTTCGCTGCCGGTCATTTGCGCAATTGTTTATCTGTCCTAAAAAAATTATGATTTCGTCAGCAAAACGACCGCGATCGGACAAACTTCGAAAATTTATTGCAGAAATTCCAGACTTAATATATGAATGTGCTAAAATTAAATGTGTAATCTGTAAAATCCCGTTAATGTGTTGGTCCAGACAACATTGTCTACGACACGTAAATAGTGAAAAGCATGTCCCAAAAAGAAATTGCGCACGAAACAATGAAAAATTTATATTTAATTTATACGTTACGTTTATCGCATGTAATATACCGTTTAATTTACTAGACAAGGAACCATTTATCTGCTTTTGGAATAACTATTCGGAGTGCAAATTACCAAGTCGAACATCGTTACGAAGAATTGTGCCATCTGCGCGCGAACATATTGAACAAAAAATAAAATCGGAGTTGAAAGATCAAAAATTGTGGTTATATGTTGACGAAACAACAAATCGGAAAAAACATTATGTTCTTAATGTAATGGCACGCAAATTGGAACCTCATCAATCGGCACCTTCAATTCTATTAGTCTCCAAACGAATACAACAGTGTACTGCCGAAGTAATTTCAAAGTTAGTGTTAAATACATTGGACAAGTTTGAACTTTCAACAAACCAACTCTTGATGTTAGTGAGTGATGGTGCTGCAAACATGCTTTCTGTAGGCCGGTCTCTTAAAAAGCATTCTGCTAATTTGTTACACATTACGTGTAAAATTCATGCTTTCAATCTTGTGGCGGATAGTATCAGAAATTGTTATCCTGAGGTAGACGCTTTAATAGCGCATACCAAAGCACTACCAACACACAACTATTAGAGAATTTTCACGTTTAAAGTTTGTCAGTAACATTTTGTATCATAGAATCCTCGAAATACAACCTCCTAGTTGAGTCACTGCATTCATTCTCGTATGCTATTTGCAGAAATAATCTCATTTAATCGAAATTCATCGTAAAAGTTTTTACTTGGGTTAAATTATCAAAATTGGTTGTGGAATAAAACAATCGACAGTCTTTTGCGATTTAAAATAAAAGAAAGATGGGCGACGCCATAATTTTTCATCAATCTTTATTCAGCCTTGGTTGAATCCAAGTGTTTTTTAACTCCGATCCCCATTTAATGTGCTCGATTGTGAAATCAAAGTCTTTATTTGAAGAGAAAAGGGCGAAATTTCCAGAACAGGCAGTTTCCTGTAGAGGTTATGTGAACAGAGAGTTTATATAACAATGGCATCGATCAAATTTCAAGGTTAGTTACATGTATAATTTTAAAATTCGATAATTTTTATTAATTTGGAAATTCGTTATAAAATTGCCGAAAGGGTATCCAGGAATACGCCCGAACCCACTAAGAATCGTTAATTTAGTTTAAAATTAGAAAATTTAACAATTTTCCCAAAATCGGTGAGATGCACGTACCTATGTTTCCTTGTTAGTTGCAGCATTTTTGTGTCGGAGGCAGTGATATTGAAGATCTTGCAAAGGGGATAATAAAGATCATCCTTAAATTTTTGCATCCTATTTTAGTGTTTTTATTTAGAATAGAAATTGTCAACCCAAGTTTGATGTACTAATACAAGGCACTGATATTTTTCTTCAGGTAGATGTATTCTAAAGGTAGTGTTTTTGAGATACCCTTAAGTCTGTCTTATCAATGTGTTCCAATTTTTTTGTGAAATACTTTCCAGGATGGGTATAACATAAATTTGCCTATTGTATAAAACACATACTAAATGTTTGTAACCCATTCTAAAATTCCAAGACTATGCCCTAATGACATTTTAGTTGTTATTTTTACTATTTGATTGTTTATTAAAAAAAAATCGTTGTTGTAACCTTGTATTCGAGTTCTACCAAGCACGGTAGCAGCTTTCCTAGTGTATGCAAGTTTGGGAATCATTGATCGTCTTCCTTTCTTTAGGGTGAGTGGCTCTCAGTAAGAAGGCAATGGAATGCTATACATGCCAATAGCTTAAAAATCTTGTTGGGTCACTCATAAAAATTGGTAAATCGTCTGGTAGGACTCTTAATCTTCCTGTAGTTTAGTTTTCGAACTAGTATGATCGTGTTTAAGACACAAACGTATCGCATCGTTATAATTCCCACAAAATATTGCAGCAATAAATGCTTAGTATTCTCACGAGCAAAGAATAGGAATAGATTTCGAATAGGAAGCACGCGTTATCCCGGATTAGAATATCCCCGTAAAGAAGAATATTTAAAGCTTAGCCCACCTTCGCCTAGAACACAAACAGGAAACGAAACGAATGTGACAGCTGAAAATTACGCCGGACTCTGCGGTCACCGGACGCAAGAATGCGTTCTTAAAGTTTCAACTTCACGATTTTACTTTCAGACGCGCGCAATACGCGGTACAATAAAGAAAGGTACTATATTCTCGATTAACGTCCACGGTCACAAAAGCGTCTCCTTTTTTTTTCTTTAAATAGCGTTCGCTACGCAACAGGACGACTTACATCACTGAATACGTAACCTAGACTCCTAAATAATTCTTACCGACGCAACTACGCCGCGCCGGTTCAACTCCAATAAATTTTTTGGTGCGCGCATATGCCTACCAATAATTTAGGCAAAGAAGGCGACGTGTGTGGCTTACCTTATATTCGTTTCGACTTTTAATATTTTATTGGCAGCGCTTTTCTTATCCAACTCCAATTATGGAGTTCAACCTTACGAGCGTAAATACGTTCACGTCTAATTACAAGGGGATTTTGTTTAATGTGATTTACCGTGTCGTAAGGTACACTGTCGTTCGTGAAAGTCTGAGTATCTGAATATAAACAGTTTTTAGGCTAACGGTTTCAAATCCAGTACTACCTAGAATGTATTGTTTACCTATGATACACAAGCCCGGAAAGGGTACGAGACCTATTGTTTCGAACATCAACAGCCCAACTTAGTTTCCATGTAGTTATCTGACAAACTAAATCAGTTACCTGTACAGATTCCCGATTTGGCAATTAAAAATTCTTACGCGTTCATTGAAAATCTTAAGGAGGTTGGCTTACTGACAAAGAAATTTTAGTCTCCTTTGATGTAAGTTCACTGTTTCTTAACAACACCTTTTATCAACAAACAACGGAAGGAACGGCAACGGGTAACAGTTTATCCCTGTTTATGGTTAATTTCTGTGTGGCTAAATTTGAAAGCGCTGTTAAGAATACTATTCTTGTGTCTATTTTCTTCGACTTTGGATTAGATAGATCGATGACATTTTTTACATCTTTGAACAATCCAATAACTTATTTCGTAGAACAACTTGATTCAAAATTTTGCTGTATTAAATTTACCCATGAAGAGAAAAAGACGACAGGATTCCATTTCTGGATATGTTAGTAATAAGAAATGAAAATAAGTTAGAAATAGACGTATATAGAAAGCCTACTAGTAATAATAAATTTATCTTACAGGGTCTACAGGATATCTTATACTAATCACTTAGGTGAACACAAACTTCCGGCTATTAAGTCTTTGGTACATCGTTTACTCAATTTTCCTTTAACTAGAGATAAGTATGAAAATGAACTAAACTGAAGAAACTCTCTGAAGATGTAGTCTATAATACTATTAGGAAACATAAGAATAGATTAAGAGTTGGAAATATAAGCACACTTGAACGTATTGAGGGCGGTAATAAGAAATATGTTAAATTACCCTTCTATCCTAGTTACACGAAAGGTCTTCAAAAAAATCTTTTCTAAAGTTGCCCGCAAAATTGTTTTTTCTTCAAACAATAACCTCAAAAACCTTTTAGGACTTTCTAAGGACCCAGTAGATAACATGAATAAATCAGAAATTTACAAAATTTCATGTAAAGATTGTGATCAAGTGTATATTGGGCATTGGATAAATCTAGTGTTGCCCTACGTATGCTGGAAAATAATCATAATGTTGATAATATAAAGTTAGGAAAAACGTAAACAGCACTGTTTAATTAAATTGTTATGAAGGCATGGTAATTTGTAAAAACAAACATAACTTAATGAATTCAGATTTAGGACCACTAAATTCCAGCCTTTATCCTTTGTTATATCATGTATAACTGAAGTTAATTAAACGTAACTTGAAATTTTTACATAATTTGGGAATTGCATATATCAAAATTGTTTGTTTTAAAATTAATTACTTTAGATTTGTATATTTTTGGATTTGTATAATTTAAAATTACTATACAAGGTTTGTTTTGTGCTTTGTTTAGTTTTACTGCTGATGATGATATCTTGGCTATAGAAACGCGTCCAGTGCAAGTGAGATATTGTGGTAAGGGTTTTAGTGAAGCGTTTCAATCAACAATCTTGTAAAGAATAAGAGAGATTTTGCAGCATGTAGTAGGAAATCAATATTTATTACGTTGTTAATAGGCAATTGCATAAAAAATATGTTGAGTGTAACATAAAAAAGGACAAAATTCAACACGATTACTTAAAATTTCCTCGTACCTGTAGACAATTTTAAACAAAAAGGTAAGAATGAATAGTATTTTGTGAGATGTAGTGTTTAGAATGAACGTATGGTAACAAATCGGAAGACTCAGTTTCCTACTAGAGTAACCTTCAGCGAAACGTTTAACCAAAGGGAAAATAACCTAGCGAATTAGTTAGTGTATTGGTTTGTAGTCAGGAAAATGCCAAACGTAATAATGATAAAATAAAAAAAAACAATAATACAGGAAATGATTTGATCACAATAAAGCGCCACGGAGGATGAAAGTCATCTGCTGCAGTCGAGGATTGCATTGATATCTCCTCGATGAAGAAGAAAATCGAAGTTGCACAAATGTTTTCTTCTCAGCCAAATACATCAAGTAGACATTCCACTGCTTTGCAGTGACAATGCACCAATGTTACTAATTCTAAATCTTCTGAATTGGCTGCTGAGGATGCAACAACTCAACAACTCTTTTTATTCATAATTTGCCTGGAATAACAATAATAATAAGTGCCCATGACTTGTCACAGATTTCTGTAATTCAATGTAACTCAATGTTTATGAGTGATGGTGCCGCAAACATGCTTTCTGTAGGCCGGTCTCTTAAAAAACATTGTGCTAACTTGTTACATATTACGTGTAAAATTCATGCTTTCAGCCATGTGGCAGATAGTATTAGAAAATGTTATCATGAGGTAGACGCTTTAATAGCGCATACAAAAGCAGTGTTTGTCAAATCCCCAAAACGTATTCGCAAATTTCACAGACTGTGCCCCCGTATATCAGAGCCACCAGAACCCATTTTTACACGTTGGGAAACATGGTTACAGGCCGCGTTTTATTATCATAAATATTTTGAGAATATTAAGGACGTGGTTTTACAATTCGATCCAAAGGAAGCTGCGACCATCAATGAAAGCCAGTCGAAATTTCAAGATAGTCAGGTTAAAACGGATTTAAAAACTATTCAGAACAATTACTTCGGATTAGTGGAGGCAATAGAAAAATTACAAAATCCTTCGGTGTCATTAGCGGAATCTCTGAAAATAGTGCAACATGTTCATGCACAACTATGCGTGGTAGGAGACGCAAAAAAGTTAGTGTTCTAGAAAGGTTTGAAAGTGTTTTGGAGAAAGATTCTGATTTTGGCACATTAAGACAAATTTGTGAAGGTGCGTCAACACAACCGTTAAGTTCCAAAGATTATTTCAATTACGCAAATGTAACGTCACTAGATGTAGAACGTTCGTTTTCTGCATATAAACACACTTTTTCCTAACGCCGCACTCGGTTTACCGGAACAACTGTGGAAACATGTCTAATGTTGCAGATATTTAACAGACATTATTCACTTTGTGATTTCACGGAAGACTCTTAAGACGGCAAGTGTTCGAGCACGTATTATATTTTATTCCTGACCATTTACTTTGTGTAAACTTTTATGCGGCCGCCACTGGCTGTTGGCGCCAATTGAGCAACTCTAATAATCATTCATTATTAACGCTGGCCACGAGCGGTACCGCGCATCGGCGTAGAATCAGTTCGGACCGAGAGGAACGGTAGTATTACTTGGTCTGCGGAGCAGTACGGACATTTTCGCTGCCATTTACGCAATTGTTTATCTGTCCTAGAAAAATTATGATTTCGTCAGCAAAACGACCGCGGTCGGACAAACTTCGAAAATTTATCGCAGAAATTCCAGACTTAATATATGAAGGTGCTAAAATTAAATGTGTAATCTGTAAAATCCCGTTAATGTGTTGGTCCAGACAACATTGTCTACGACACGTAAATAGTGAAAAGCATGTCTCAAAAAGAAATTGCGCACGAGACAATGAAAAATTTATATTTAATTTATGCGTTACGTTTATCGCATGTAATATACCGTTTAATTTACTAGACAAGGAACCACTTATCTGCTTTTGGAATAACTATTCGGAGTGCAAATTACTAAGTCGAACACCGTTACAAAGAATTGTGCCATCTGCGCGCGAACATATTGAACAAAAAATAAAATCGGAGTTGAAAGATCAAAAATTGTGGTTATGTGTCGACGAAACAACAGATCGGAAGAAACATTCTGTTCTTAATGTAATGGCACGCAAATTGGAACCTCATCAATCGGCACCTTCAATTATTATTAGTCTCCAAACGAATACAACAGTGTACTGCCGAAGTAATTTCAAAGTTAGTGTTAAATACATTGGACAAGTTTGAACTTTCAACAAACCAACTCTTGATGTTAGTGAGTGATGGTGCTGCAAACATGCTTTCTGTAGGCCGGTCTCTTAAAAAGCATTCTGCTAATTTGTTACACATTACGTGTAAAATTCATGCTCTCAATCTTGTGGCGGATAGTATCAGAAAATGTTATCCTGAGGTGGACGCTTTAATAGCGCATACCAAAGCAGTGTTTGTCAAATCACCGAAACGTATTCGCGAATTTCACAGACTGTGCCCCCGTATACCAGAGCCACCAGAACCCATTCTAACTCGTTGGGGATCATGGTTACAGGTCGCGTTTTATTGTCATAAATATTTTGACAATATTAAGAACGTGGTTTTACAATTCGATACAAAGGAAGCTGCCGCTATCTAGAAAAGCCAGTCGAAACTTCAAGATAGTCAGGTTAAAATGGATTTAAAAATCATTCACGACAATTACTTCGGGCTAGCAGATGCAATAGAAAAATTACAAAATCCTGCGGTGCCGTTAGAATCTCTACAAATAGTGCAACATGTTCACGCACAGCTATGCGCGATTGAAGACGCAAAAAATGTTTCTGTTCTAGAAAAATTTGAAAGTGTTTTTGAGAAAAATTCTGATTTTGGCACATTAAGACACATTTGTGAAGGTGCGTCAACAGAATCGTTAAGTTATTTGGAAGATTATTTTACTTACGCAAATATTACGTCACTAGATGTAGAACGTTCGTTCTCTGCATATAAACGCATTTTTTCCTCATGCCGTACTAGTTTTGCCGAAACAACAGTTGAAACATATCTAATGTTGCAGATATTTAACAGACATTATTCACTTTGTGATTTCACGGAGGACTCTTAAAATGGTAAGTGTTTGAGCACGTGTTATTTAATTTTTATTTAAAAGATGAGCGAAATTATTTGCGGCAGCAAACATCTCTATTAGCAGAATAACTCTAGTGGAACGCGAGGCCTGGTCGACTCTACGCTACTGCGCGGTACCGCTCGTGGCCAGCTTTAGTCATAACTAAATAAATGCCCACCATTGCTTTCATAAAAATCTGGGACAAGCGATACTGTTATGACATTATTCATTTTAAACATATCTTGTAAAATATTACAATTAAATAATTCAATAATGTCAAATTGTCTGTCAATGTCAATCGTAAATCGGCAAATGTTGTGCAGTGCTTAATTATTGAGGTGTAATAATAATGCACCATCAATGTAATATGGTTTTCAATAAAAATGTTTGTATTTAAAAATAATCTTTGATATATTTTGCTAAAAGCAAACAGTTTTTAAAATAAACGGATATAACGTAATAACTTTTAGGTTACACAAAATATTGTAATTTTTAAAGTAGTTGTCACAATACTCAAAAAAAAACGTCAAAATGAGCTCATAAGAGTTGTCCCAGATTTTTGTGAAAGCTATGGTACCTAATTTGTATGTTATGTTCTTCTACTGTTGTATGCGTACAGAAATTCGTTAAAATAGATATCTAGCCAATGAGGAAGGCACCATAAATTCTCGGCCTGACAGGCTTATACAGATTTGAGCGTGACCAAATCCTGCGAGGCCTACACTATATATATTACAGCTCGAAGTAGTTTTTAGTAGCCGGCCAGACAACGTGACTAGTGCATGAAAATGTCTCGAATGATAGCGAAAATTGAATACCGTGCGGTCATTAAATTTTTAACAAAAGAAAGGCATACGCCTAATCACATTAAACAACGATGTTTGTGGTGATTTATCTCCTTCATATTCCACTGTAAAAAAAGTGGGCAAAATGTGTCCATTTGGGGCAAGAATCTCTTGAAGATGATCAGCGCCACGGTCGGCTAATTGAATTGATAACGCCTTAAAACGTTTCAATTATTGAAGAAATTGTATTAGGAAATCGCCGTTTGCGGGTGAAGGAATTAGCAGTGATGTCTAACATTTCTGAAACAAGTATTCCATTTTGTGCATGAATAAGATTAGATGGGTACCGAATCTTCTTTCTGCTCTCCAATGCGAACGTCGGGTCGAATATGCGCGCTCGTCTTTAAACATGTGTGGAGACGACCCTAAACCGATTTTGTCCATTGTCACAGGAGATGAAACAATGGTACTGTATTATGATCCTCTATCCAAAAAGGAATCGATGGACGTTGTTTTAGGGACGATAGTGAGTTGCAAGCAGCCATAATACAATATTTTGACGGAGAAACTTTGGATTATTTTTAAGAATGCATATAGAATTATTATTGATCGTTGTAATAAATGTATTGAAGGCAGGCGGGATTATATTGAAAAATAAAAATTGTTATATTTTACCAAGTTTATTTTTTCTATATCAGGTTGAGAATTTATGGTGCTTATCTCGTAGGTATCATTGCCATCAATGTTCAGGAATACCAACATTAAATAATAAAACGATGCCTACCATAATGAAGGTCATTTTAATATGGGTTTGAATGCGGAAAAAAACTGTATTTCGTATGCAAAATAGAAAAAAATATTTTTGCGTTATGTTAGTTCCATACCATACATCCAATCATAATTGGAGAAATATCCAAGTCGCTGGACTTTTTTTGCCGGTGAGTATCATGTTTATATTAATATGAAAGTAAATCTAGCAGTTATATTTTCAAAATTTGCGAGAGCAGTTTGACCGAAGAATGATTTTTCAAACGTTTTCTTTTGGAAGCCTACTGTTAAAATTTCTCGCTAATCTGGCAACTAGTTTACGTTTTACAGTCATTTAACATAAACAATTTGTTGCTTTTGGGTAAAAATAGACAAAAAAAGACTTTGTTGATTAAGCATTATGTGGAAGAAACATTACAGAATCCGAAGCAAAATTACATAAATCTTATCGTGAATTCTTCGCATGGAATGACCACATCCGCAGCCCTCAAAAATAGTCACTACTCTAGAAATGATTACGAAATGCCATTATTGTAAAGAGTGACCAGTAAATGCCACGTTTGCTTACTGTGGACCAAATGGGAACTAGTATTACAATTTCAAGTAACTCTTTGGTTAACTGAAACACTTCGCTAATACCCGTATCACGATACTTCACTCGCAGTGGACGCACATTTCAATAGCCAAGCTATCATCATCACAAGTGATACTGAACTAACAGACTAAGCGAAAAACTCACCTTATATAGTAATTTTAATATATGAATTCAAAAATATGCATATCTAAAGTAAGCAATTTTAAAGCAAACAATCTCAAAATATGCAAATTCCAAATTATGCAAAAATTTTAAATTTTGGTTAATTAACTTCAGTTATACATTATATAACAAAGAATAAAGGCTGGAATTTAATGGTGCTAAATCTGAATTCATTATGTTATGTTTGTTTTTGTCAACTTCCATGCCTTCATAACAATTTAGTTGAACAATGCTGTTAACGCTTTTAACTAACTTTGTATTATCAACTTTATGATTATTTTCCATATGTAGGGAGACACTGGATTTATCAAACCTGCTGAATTTTTTGAGATGAGCGAAATGCTCTTTGTTCCTAATTCTGATTATTCTTTTTGTCTGCCCAATATACACTTGATCATAATTTTTAGCTGAAATTTTATAAATTCCTGATTTATCCATGTTATTTACTGGGTCTTTAGAACTTACTAAAAGGTTTATGAGGTTATTGTTTGAAGGAAAAACAATTTTGCAGACAACTTTAGAAAAGATTTGTCAAAGATCTTTGGATCTTTGGAACTTGGATAGAAGAGTAATTTGACATATTTCTTATTACAGCCGTCAATACGTTCAAGTGTGCTTATATTTCTAACTCTTAATCTATTCTTATGTTTTCTAATAGTATTATAGACTACATCTTCAGAGAATCTGTTAAAGTTAGCAATTTTGATTTTCATTTTGATACTTATCTTTAGTTAAACACGGGAAAACACTAAATATGAACATACGGATCTACAAGAAAGCATTAGCGAAAATAAACAAGACAATCAACAATGAAAAGACGAAGACTATGATAATAGGAAGGAACCAAAAACAACGTGCAATAAAAATAGAAAAAGAAAAGCTAGAACAGGTACAAAAATTTAAATATCTGGGATCAATATTGTCGGAAGACGGAAGAGGTTTAACAGCATTAAAAATACTCTTCTGGGGAACAAAGAGATTCCAAAAAATATTAGAACTCAAATATTTAAGAAGGTAGCAACGCCAATACTTTTATTTGGAGGAGGAACATGGACAATGACCGAGAAACAGAAAAGAAAAATAATAGCTACAGAAATGAGGTTTATTAGGAAAATAGAAGGTAAAACAAGAACGGACAAGATTAGAAACTTAATGTTCAGAGAAAATTTGAAGTTAAGACCCATAGTAGAAAAAATTGAGAAAGCATAACTGGGATGGTATGGATACGTAGAAAGGATGTCTGAGCAAAGGATGGTTAAACAAGTGTTTGATGCCAGGGTAAGCAAGAAAAGGACAAAAGGCCGCCCCAGGCGAACATGGTTGGAGGATATATGAAGTGCGATCACCAAAAGAGGAGTACCATGGGCAAGGCAGGCCACACAGCACAGAAAATCATGGAAGGAAATATGAAAAAGGCCAACTTGGCAAACTCAACTCCATGCGTCCTACATCTCTAAAGAGGTAGAAAGGCATAAGGATTAAGTAAGTAAGTAAGTATCTTTAAATCAGTTATTGAACATTCGCTGGTGTCAAAGATGCAAAAAGTGTCGTCAACGTATCTGATCCAAAGCCGAGGAAAATGGGTCAAAGTGTTCTTAAGGTCGGTTTCAACTTTATCCATAAAGAGGTTTGCCACAAACGGGGATAAAATGTTACCCATTGCCGCTCCTTCCGTTTGTTGATAAAAAGTATTATTAATTTGGAAAAAATTCTGTTTCATACAAAGTCTTGCCAAGGAGATTAATCTAACGATTTATTCTCTGTCCATTTGGTTATCTAACAAAATCTTCTCTAAATATTCCAAAGTTAAATCAACCGGAACACTAGGAAATAGTGAACTTACATCAAGCGAGACTAAAATTTCTTTGTCAGTAAGCTCAATGTAATTAATTTTTTCAAAGAACGCGTAAGAATTTTTAATAGTCAAATCAGAAATCTGTACAGGTAACTGGTTCAATTTGTCAGATAACCACTTGGAGAGTAAGTTGGACTGCTGATGTTCGAAACAATAGGTCTCATACTCTTTCGGGGCTTGTGTATCTTAGGTAAATAATACATTCTAGGTAGGCTAGGTAAGTATTCTTTGACCAAGTTTAAATGTAATCCAAGAAGCTTTTTTCGTCCATATGTACATATATGAAACATGGATGCGTACTCCGAAGAAGCCAAAGATAGTTTTTTCCACCAATACGGTTATGACCGGGTTTTTTTCAGATTCTCAAGGCGTAATCTTTATTGACTATCTAAAGCAGGGAAGTACCATAGCTAGCAAATGTTATGCAAATTTACTGACACGGTACCATACCGAACTAAAGAAAAAATGACCGCATTTATTCAAGAAAACGGTACTGTTTCATCAAGGCAAGGCACTCTCTCATTTGCACGCTATTGCAACCGTTAAATTGGTAGAATGAGGCTACGAATTGTGGTTCCATCCACCAGATTCACCAGATCTGGCTCCGTCTGATTTAAGACAAACGAGGAGGTGATAGCCGAAACGAATGCATATGTTGACGAGTTTCCGAAAAATGACTTTTTAGATGGTTTAAAAAAAAATGGAAAGTCACTGGATTAAATTTTTAGATAAAAGGGAATTATGTTGAAAAGTAAAATATATTTTTGATCATAAAATAAATCTTTCCTTAAAAAGTCACTCTCCCTTCAAACTGTCCTCATATAAAGTGATCTCCAAAATCTGATAAAGCTAAGAATTGTGGTTAAATTGTGGTTACAACGACAAAGGGGAAACGCTCAGAAAAAAACCTCTGAATACCATATTCAAAATAAAAAGTCTTGGACTGCGTGCAAAAATACAGCATAATTTTTCCTTTTTAATTGCCGCATGTCGTACGTTTTAGATGTACAAAAGGCTTACAAGCGCCTCAACAAACACACACACATATGCACAGTAGCTTCGATTCAGGTGTGAATGATGGTAATAGGTTTACCGCACGCACACACCAGTTAATTATTATCGGCGTTTACGATCGAAACTTCGCTTCTAATTGCTTGCCATTTGGGTTTTTTTCGTCGAAAATTGAAAATTTATGTCCGAACGTCAGTTGGACTTGTATCTGGCCGCCGCTACGTCCGAGAAGATCTCGAAGGAATTATTTATGTGCAGACGCGGATTGGCCGCTTTTTTACGTGCGTTCGAATGGTCACGCCACTGACTAATATGGAATAGTTAATGGTATTGTTGATGACCGTGATGAGTAATTTACGTTTATGTAAATACGCTGATATGTATTGAAGGTAACTACAATTTTTTGTTGGGTGAAGTGTATTTGTTTTTAGACTAAAAGCCAGAGTTGCGTGCCGCACTAAGTTTAGTTAAGGAAAAGGTTATTTATAGACGTACACTGTTTGTACATAGCGAGATTTATTATTTTAAGTTCCTTAATTGCAATGAAATACGATTAGAATGAAAGTAATAATATTAATGGAAGGCGACCAAATAGACAAGCAGAAAAACACAAACAAATAAGGAAAAATAAGGAAAATAACTCAGAAGAAGGAAAAGGAAATACGGAAAAAATAGAAGATAATAAAACGTACAATATAGCAACTTGAAATATATCAATAAACGGAAAGGATATACCACTAATAGAAGAAATGAAAAAGTGAACCTCTAAATTATAGGGGAAATCAAGAAGAGAGGGAAAAGCCGTACAAGAGTAGCTAATACACACTACTTATATTACTCAGGGACAGAACCAGAGAAAAGGATAAAAGAGGGAGTGGGATTTTTAACTACAGAAGAGGCAAACCAAAGAGTCATAAGCTACGAGGCAGTGTCACCGAGGGTAATTAACTTTAGACGTGAAGCATGAACGATATAAACAGAAATGGAAGCAAAAAGTTAGCATTCTGCACAGCAAACAAACTAAAAATAGGAAATTCATTTTGGTATCAAAAGGACGAAGATAGATATACCTACACAGCAGAAGAAAGGAACGCAAGAAGCATAATTGACTATGTAACCTACACAGAAAACATGGAACAAGATATACACGACATAATAGGAGGTTGAAATAGGAGCAAAATACTGAATGGTAATTTAAAAAATTGAAGGAGAAATAAAAGCCGAAGAAGAAATCAAAAAATTCGCTAGAACTAATATAAGGAAACTGAATACGGAAGGGAACAGACAGAGGTACCAACAGGAAACGGGTAAAAAAATAAGAAAGTGGAAAAAGGGTATGAAGCAATCGACTCTGGATGAAAAGTGGATGAAAAAAGAGGTTAAATGAAATTATATTAAATGCAGCAAAGGAGATATGTATGTGGAACACGAATAATAAAGAATAACGAAAAGGGAACAAAGTGGTGGGCAGAAGAGATAAGGAAGGAAGTGCAATTAAAGAAAAAGGCTTGGAAAAAGTATCAACAAATAAAGGGTAGAAAGAACAAAGAACACTATGAGGAAAAACGAAAATCAGTAAAAACCTTAGTGAAGAAATAAAAAATAAAATCACTGGAAAAATTTGGAAATGAACTAAACGAAGCATATAAAAACAACAACAGGAAATTCTGGTGCACAATAAAAAACCCTTAGAGGAAGAAGGAAGTGAGTAGAATCGGGAGTAAGAGATAAAAACAATATACTAAGAATAGAAAGCAAAGAAGTACTCGAAGTATGGAGAAATCACTATACTGAGAAATTTAAATCATAAGGAATTGACGAGCAAAGCCAAGAATTAAATCCAGAGGAAGAAAACCAGAGGGAAATATACCCGATCACAGAAGAAGAACTAGATGAAGTATTAAAAGCCGTTAAAACGGAAAATGTTGGAGAAGAGGACGACCTCGACTCAAAAATGGTAAAATACTTAGGAGTAAGAGGAAAAGAGGGGCTGCCGAAAAATAATGATAGACGCTTGGAACTTGAATACTATTCCTAAAGACTGGAAAAACAATCTTAAGATACCGACCTACAAAAAAGGAGGCAGAACGCTTTGTGAAAACTACAGGGTCATGTGTTTCTCTTGAGCAGCAAAGGTCCATACAAAAATAATACAACGTAAACTAAACACAAGTTTAACTGAAAAAGTAGAAGAAGAACAGGCGGTCTTCAGGATGAACAGACAAACAACTGATAACATGTTTCTCACAAGGCAGTTAATAGGATAGAAAGAGAAGAACAACTAGTGCTAGCGTTTGTTGACTTAAAAGCGTTAACTCGGTAGAAAACAAAGTGCTGGAATGATGTCTAAATCAACTTGGGACACCTAAGAAACTAATAAAAGTAATAAGTCACTACAAGAAAATTTAAAGACAAAAGTACAAATTATGGAACAAAAATCAGAGGAAATAACATTGGAAATAGGAAAAAAGACACTCATATATAAAAATCAAAAAGTGGAAGAGGTATATGAATACTTACGTACAATGATCACAAACGATGGGAAAGTAAACTTATAGGTCGCTAACAGTATTAAGAAAACAAACAATAAATATTACGAACTAAACAGGACCAAGAGATAAATTGATAAAAAAGTAAAACTAGACATATATAACACAACAGTAGCACCAACAATACTATATGGGAGCGAAACAGACACTACAACAGAAATATAAGCCAAGATTAAGTAGCTGCAGAGATGAGATACCTAAGAAAAATTGAAGAAAAGACAAAACTAGACCACATAAGGAACGAAGTTCAAACCTTTCTAGAACACAAATATTTTTTGCGTCTTCTACTGCGCATAGCTGTGCGTGAACACGTTACACTATTTGCAGAGATTCCACTAACGACACCGAAGGTTTTTGTAATTTTTCTATTGCCTCTACTAATCCGAAGTACTTGTTCTGAATAGTTTTTAAATCCGTTTTAACCTGACTACCTTGAAATTTTGACTGGCTTTCCTTGATAGCCGCAGCTTCCTTTGGATCGAATTGTAAAACCACGTTCTTAATATTCTCAAAATATTTATGATAATAAAACGCGGCCTGTAACCATGTTTCCCAACGTGTAAGAATAGGTTCCGGTGGCTCAGGCATACAGAGGCACAGTCTGTGAAATTTGCGAATACGTTTTGGGGATTTGACAAACACTGCCTTTGTATGCGCTATTAAAGCGTCTACCTCAGGGTAACATTTTCTAATACTATCTGCCACATGACTGAAAGCATGAATTTTACACGTAATATGTAACAAGTTAGTACAATGTCTTTTAAGAGACCGGCCTACAGAAAGCATGTTTGTGGCACCATCACTCATAAACATCAACAGTTGGTTTGTTGAAAGTTCAAACTTTTCCAATGTATTTAACACTAACTTTCAAATTACTTCGGCAGTACATTGTTGTACTCGTCTGGAAGCTAATAGAATTGAAGGTGACGATTGATGTGGTTCCATTGTACGTACCATTACATTAACCATAGAATGTTTTTTGCGATCCGTTGTTTCGTCCACACACAACCACAGTTTTTTATCTTTCAACTCCGATTTAATTCATTTCTCAACATGTTCACGAGCAGATGGCACAATTGTTTGTAATGATGCCCGACTTTGCAGTCCAAATATTTATTCCAAAAGAAGACATATGCTTCCTTGCCTAGTAAATTAAACGGTAGATTACATGCAATAAGGGTAACACATAAAATAGATTTAAATTTACCATAGTGTCGTGTGCAATTTTTTTTTGAAGAATGCTGTTTACTATTTACGTGACGTAGATATTACAAACTACACATTGAATTTTAACGCCATCATAATTTAGGTCAGGCATTTCTGCTATAAATTCTGTAACTTTGTCCAACATTGCTCGTTTTCGCGACGTAGGGAAAATTTTTAAAACAAACGTAGAACTACGAAATAGTATTTATGGCTCTCTCGTTGAGACTCGCAGTTATACCGAGGGTTGTATCGAAGCCCCGCCACTGCCTGTTGGCGCTAGTGACCAACTCTACTGATGAAGCTTTAAAATAAAAGCTAAATTTTAGTGAAATTTAAAGGAGTTCTCGTCCAGTTTTATACCACGTGTTTTATCTAAATATTGTAGATTCATTCTAATACACAAACAATCGGTTAAAACCAACAATGTTTTGCTGCCATTATCACATGATAACGGTAAGAACGAGTGGGACTCAATATTTAAATATTTTTAGATATCTATTTTTTTCCTGTCTAAGCCCATGAAAACAATACACATCCATATTAAGAGATTTATAAGAATTCCAAATCTGCCAAAAAAATTTACTGACATAACTCTCGGCCTGATATATAAAAAAAAAACTTGGTAAAATGTGATTTCTATTTTTCAATATAATCCCCTAACTTCAATACATTTATTACAACGATCACTTAATAAAATAATTCTATACCCTTATAAAAATAATCTAAAGTCTTTCCCTCAAAATGTCTTTCTAGGACAAGTTTAATTGGGTCGCCGCCATTCCAGCGATTCCTTTTTGGATAGAGGATCGTAATACAGGGCCATTGTTTCATCTCCTGTGATAATGGACTCCAAAATCGGTTTCGGGTTGTATCCACACATGTTTAAAAACGAGCGCACGCATTCGACCCGACATTCACGTTGAAGAGGAGAAAGAGGATTGCACCTCTTATTCATACCCATATGGTTATGGAGAATTCGTCGAATACTTCTTTCAACAATGTTAGACATCACTGCTAATTCCTTCACTTTCAAACGACGATCTGCTAATACCAGTGCTTCAATAATTTAAATGTTTTGAGGTGTTATCAGTTCAATTGGCCGAATTGAGCGCTCATCACCTTCAAGGGATTCTTGCCCCAAACGGAAACACTTTGCCCGCTTTTTTACAATGGAATATGAAGGAGATAAATTACCATAGCGTTGTTTAATGTGATTGGACGTTTTTTTATTAAAAATTGATTGACCGCACGGCACTCAATTTTCGTTACCTGACATGTCCTTTTCATGTATTAGTCACGTTGTCTGGCTGGCTACTAAAGATTACTACTCTTTGGGTCACAATATATACGAGCCCCGTCCAGCTACAGTTGGCCCACACACAAAATTTGTAGTGTTGTTGGAATTTATCGCTCAAGGAGCAAAACCAGCCGCTACAATGTAATATCTAAGACAAAATATGCTATGTAGAGGACTTTAGGAGAGATCTGGGTTCAATGGAGCGTGTTGTCTTATAAAAAATCGAAAATATTAAAAAAAAAACGTAGTTTTCTTGCTTTCCATTACCTGTACTGCTAATGATGAGGATTAAGGTGGCTATGGGAACAAGGTTTTTTTTGACGGAAATGACGGTGACAGATGTTTCGATTGTAGAACAGTTAATTGATAGCGCAATTGTTGTTAATAATGGGCAGGGAAAACGCAATTGACGAAAAAATTCGATCAATTATCATTAATTTACACAAATCCGGAAAATCAAACGGCGAAATCGGAATATTGCTCAGCATATCCAGATACAGTATTTGAAATATTGCAAAATTGTACAAATAAAACGGTTCAGCCGCCCAAAAGCCCCGATATGTGAAAAACTTCAAATTAACAGACGCTGATAGACGAGCTTTGGCCAAAATTATCAAGTCTAATAGGCGTGCTAACTGCGGAGCGTTGAGTGTACCCTGGGATGAGGCTGTTGGAAGAAGTGTTTGCAGGTCTACATGTCATTCAGAAGCAAGAAAACTTGGCTTTGGTACTTACAAGGTAAGTTTCATGAGTTCAATCCTAAGGGACAAAAGATAATTCGTTTTTCCTTTCGCGAAGGCAAAGGAAAAACCGTTATTGACTCCAAAGCAGAAGCGAAGCATGTCAAAACGGGCTAGAGACCATCGAAATTGGGATATGGAGAGGTGGAGTAGTGTACATTGGAGTGACGAGTCGCGATTTGAAGTTTGTGTTGGTGATAGCCGGAGCAGAGTTATTCGCCAGAAACATGAAACTTATCATCCTAATTGTCTTAAGCGCAAAGTTAAATTTCCATCTTCGGTAATGGTCTGGAGTTCAATGTCGGCTCGAGGAGTTGGAAGATTAGACTTTATCGACGGCGTTTTTAACTCAGACAAATATTTAGGCATCCCAGAGAAGTCTTTGTTGCCTACTTGGGAAGAGAGTGGGATTTTTGGAAATGACTTCATTTTTCAGCAAGACGGTGCTGCATGTAATACTTCCAAAAGATTCATGAAATGGCTTTCAGACCATTAAATACCGGTTCTGAAATGGGTTTCTAGTAGTCCGGACCTTTCGCCCATCGAGACGTTGTAGCATATCATGAAAAAGAGTTTGCGAGCCAATCCTGTCAGGACTGTGCAAGAACTCAAGCAAAGGCTCCAGAACATTTGGGATGATTTCACTGCAGAGGAGTGTCAGGATCTAGCAAATAGTTTGCCGAGAAGAATGGAAGCAGTTATTAAAAATAAAGGTGATGTTACTCAGTGGTAGAATGGGCTATATCTCAGAGTTGAAAATCATAAATTTGAATTTTTCTTTTTCCAGTCCTAATCAGTTCCAATTGTTGTAATCAGTTTCGTTATTTTTGTGCAATATATTTTCAAACTGTTATTTGCCAAATAAAAATTGGGAATTATACCTCTATTAGTTTAAATGATCTTCAATACATGCTAATAACTGGAATTTTATCGGGTGGGCCAATTGAAGCTGGACGGGGCTCGTATAGTGTAGGCCTCGCACATGTGCAACAATGACGCAACAGAGTTTGAACACGATTGAACCTGTAGAAGCCAGTCAGGCCGAGAATTTATGGCGCCTACCTCATTCCATAAGAAGTCATTTGGAAAAAAAATAGTTTATATTTACAGAAATGTTAGATTAATGTGTTACTTTTGCCTAACCCTGTATGGCAGAGTATCGATCAACTGAATATTCCACTATGAAAGAACGCGTGGATTTTTATTATTGCTGGTCGTACGTTTGTGTTATGCATGATGTGTACGCTCGTATTTTTTCGTTTCCAGCATTTTTTGGCTCCTCGTTTTTCGGATGGTCCCCTTTGTTACGTCGCGTGTTTCCTATTGTAAACAGTTTGCCCCGGGTATATCCGCAACCGGTCGGTTTTATTTATGGTGCGGCGCTGCATTTTAAATTTCGATGTACCAGTTTCCCATTTGTCATTCTGAATGTTCATTTATTGCTTCGTTTAGACGCCAAGTTCAACGCGGTTTAGACTAACCTGGCGAAACTAATTAAAAATGTCCGTATATGGTCGGGTACGGTGGTGAAGCGTAACCATTTCGGGCTAGAAAGCAAACATAAATCACAGATATATGTTTATAAATGTTTATAGGTGGTGTTTATTGCGCTGGACGACGACGGTAAAAAGAGTCGGAGTCACCTGTCTATCCGGTTTTTAATTTGACACACATTCGCTTGTCGCCGATTTTTTGGGCGCTCGAGGGAAATTTAATGTGGAAGGTTCTAAATATAGAATCGAAGTGGTATGTATAGATTGAAATACCGAGAATTCAATAATAACCACAACTCACGCGTCGTAGACGGTCAGGTACGGGTAATCAACATTTACAATTTCGCGATGGAGAACAGAAAATTAATAACCTGTTGCTAGCTTGGAACCATGTTCCGTCATCTCTGGATAAGGAAGCCTTTATTTCCTGGAAGACGAGTTTAAAAGCGGTGTCTTGGCTGGGGGCAATTTTTAAAATGTGGGTCACACGTGGACCACCAACTGCGATTATTATTATTGGTTAGGCGTGTGGATGATTCCTACCATCCATTGTTGTGCTTTTTCACGTAACATCGAATTGGCAACGTATTGTGCTTAGTACCTTTTTCAAAATTTCTTCTTAATGCTTTCCAGTCGTTATCGCTCGAATATAGTGCCAGGAGGGTTGGTATTTACAGAAATTTCTAAACTGGGTGACATGTTCACTTTCAACAGCTCTCAAACACTGCTCGATGAATCTCTCCGAAATTTTGACAGTCGTGACAACTAAGGAATAGTATTCACGGTCGGTAATGTAGATTTTGGTACAAAGCACTATCTGTCTCCAAATATGGGTACCTACGTCTCATACCATCCTCGTATCAAACATCCGATACCTATAACTTAAATTTAGCTTGAATGCTGCTCTAATCCTTCCTAAAATCATAAAAGATGTCGCTCGCAGCTAACCTGAGCAAGATCGCAATGAAGAATTGCAATTTAATCATTTCGCGAAAATTAACGTTCTCGAAACCACATTTTTCTCTCTTTTCGCGTCGTTTAACGCATTCTTTTCCCCCTCCCGTGACAGGTTTTTTGCTCAAACGGGCGCATTTGGTGTGAACATAAAGCGTGCGGTTTCTTCTCCTTTTTTCCCCTTCGACTTCGCGAAGAAGTCGAGAAAATTACTATGCCGAGGTATGTGGGTTTCGTATCGGCCTACACGCGGCCGAGTATTATTACCACTCCCGTTAAAGATAGGAGCCATGTTGACATCGAAGCTGTAACTTGTAATTATCTTGAAGATCGCATTCTTAAATTAAGTACGCGTATGTGTACGTTAGCGAAGATGCATATGCATATACAAGTATTTAGTGAGACGAAAACGGTATATGTTGTGTTGGATATTTTACTTCTACCGTTGGGTGTCATTTTATTACTCTTCACTTTGCTAGATGGCTTTCCTTCGTCATCTAATAGTCTTCGCCATTTACTATTATTAAAAGGTGCCTTTTATTCTTGCGACTAACATGTTAAAACACATTTATAGGCCTATAAATGCTACATTGCAGCTTTTCAAATTATTTCCCTATCCACTTGGCACAATTTGCAAATTTTTTTGGGAGCGTCAGTTTACAAAACACTTTTTTCTTGTAAATGAAGAATATTACACATTTTACTCTCAAAATTTACTACTTCAGTTGATATTGAACGAAGAAGGTATAAACAGTCAATCACAAAAGTATTCGTACACCTACCTAATGTTATAGAACATCAAATCTAAACATTCCATTATGCAGTATCTTTATATCCTTTTAATAAAGTTATAAGTAGAGCCCGGTAACTGGAGAGCAATCGCAGCGGCGGTGTGACTATTTAGGTGGGCGGGGAGGCCTGGTCGATTATGATATGACACGACAAATTATCATCACTCACAATCAGTTCAGTTTAGCATTGGTTAGCGGATAGGGCGTGTTGATTTTATTGATATAGACGTAGTTATTAATTGTAATTATTATTTAGTGTAGTGCGTTTTGATTTTATTGATTCAGACGTAATTATTAATTGTAGTTTTTAGTGAACATGTCGAAGGCTAAAAACGACCCTTTCAAGACATAGTAAATAAGTTTATTTCTGACTTTCCCGATTTGTTTTACAACGGGAGTAAGATAGTTTGTAAAGTGTGCAAAATACATTTGATGTCAAATAACAAGTGGAACTATACAAGACACGTAAATTCCGCACAGCATAGAAAACGAAAATTGGGCATGCCACCGAGAAGTGCATTTTTTTTTTGTTGCAATTCTTATGTTGATAAACTGTAATTTGCCACTAGATCCTGTGGCAGAAACCATTCCACAATGCTCTCCCGAGGTAGATGCATTAATAACAAGCACAAAAAAAAATTTGTTTGAAATCTCCCAAACGCCTACGATCATTTCACACAGAGTGTCCTGGTATTCATCAACCACCGGAACCAATACACGTTGGGGAACATGGTTGCAGGCAGCTTTTTATTATGCTGAACATATATCATTTCTGAATCAAAGTTTTTAAACAAAACGTAAGCCTATCAAAAAATTGTCAAGCACCCCAAGGATATTTCAACGTTATACTTATTTAATTTTATTTAGAAAATAACTATATTTTAACATTTCTGAATTCTTTTTAAATTGTAATTGTTTTCCGTTAATTAATGCCCCAGTGCTCACATTCTTTTAAAATTATATTTATAAAATTTAATTGTGTTTTTTTTTATTATTCAAATATGCTTTACATAAATTTACTATATAAATGTTTTTTTTTTAAACTAAAGCATATTAATGAAAATCTACACATCTTGTTTATATTGAAAATATGTGTTAGCGTAAAATTCAATTTTAGGAAATATCGGAAACCCGTTGTCATCCAAAACGTATTGCATTTTTTAAATACAGTAATTCTTATCTTCAACTAGAAAAACAGAGCGACATACGAAAGAAAGTGATGCCGTTCAACGTATGCGAACCCGAACGCTTAAACGTCCAAGGGCGCAAATTCGAACGCTCGTCCTAGTGCGTCATGGAACACTTGCCATCATCGGATATAATAAAGTATTGTAAATCTCACGTTTCGCGTTGACTTACCGAAGGCCGGTCAATAAACTTACGAGCCCCCGTTTCGAGCGAAAATACGCCTATTTTATAGGAAAAGTAGCCCTCTTTCGATATACGTCGATCGCGCCCGTCCATCTCGCTCGCGCTTTTTCGCAAGTCCGGTATAATTTGCTCCCTTTTAACCCTTTTTCTCGTCCCTCTCGCGCCTACAGACGACCGATCTATAACCGAGGACGCAAAAGAGATTACGCGATTTTCACTTTAGGTCTTCACAGTATAAGATTTTGATGTGTTCACATCATACGTGTTCTCAGTTAATGGAGACCTGCGAGGGCTTATTTACAAATTTTACAAACTTAAAAAAAAAATCGTATTAATTTTTGTCGAGCTTGTTTTCTCCGTTTTCTCATACTTTGTATCATTTGCAACTCTTGAAGCATTTGTTGTTTTTTTTTTTCTCTTGTTGCAGCTCTGCGTTATTCTCTGTTATTAATAATAGCTTTACATACTCTGGTTATATTTCTTTGAATATTGTGTTTCATTTCCATTTATTCTGCCGAAGGCTCTCTCCAGTTACATAAAGCGAAAGCGAAGATACACTCCTTTTGCTCTTTTGAAACTTTCTGTTGAATTCCTATATTTAATTACGTGCTATTAAATTTAATTACTGAATAAAATGAATTGTCTTAGTCCCATAATTAAATAATCCATACGATATTGTAAGTGGGTTCCAACCAAAATCAATGAAAATGTTCATATAGGAGAAATTTGGATAAATTTTTGTTTCATTTTCGTATATATTTTTTTCTAACAAGAAGTATAAGGTTTTCTCTCATTCATTTGTTCTAAAT
This sequence comes from Dynastes maya, assembly GCA_029619315.2. NCBI lineage: Eukaryota > Metazoa > Arthropoda > Insecta > Coleoptera > Scarabaeidae > Dynastes > Dynastes maya. The sequence continues at coordinate 22,136,878 of JAROYE020000010.1, read as the reverse complement.
ATATTCCCGACAATAATCAGTTATTGATGAGCTGTTTAAATTTCTCTCAAAGCACTATGGCGCGACGAACCGTCAATGCAACTCATTATCGGTTTGTTTGTGAGACGCGTCCAAGGCTGTGTGAACCATAAATATTTATTGTTTAAGTTAGTACGAGAAAACGTGGTACGGCCTACAAATGT